>JAUALY010000006.1:27734852-28334852 GCA_030819805.1 Penstemon newberryi var. newberryi | reverse complement strand
GAGACCTAGTCTAATAACTTAGTCTAGTCCTTCTTCTCTTCTTGTGTTTCTCCTTCTTCTTCACTTCAAGGTCTTCATCTTCTTGTTCGGAACTAGAGAGATCTTGTTCAAGCATTTCAAATCTTTTTCTGAGATCCTCTATCCTCTTATACTTGACGTATGGATTTAGCTGTTCAGCAGCTGAGTCCTTGGAAGCAACAATCTCCTTATCAGATTTTACTGGTTCTTTGGGCTCTTCATCAGTATCGTTCTTTCTTTGGGCTCTTCATCAGTATCGTTCTCTGCCTCAGTTACTTCATCATCAGGTCTGCTTGTATTTGCATCATCAGCATCCTTTTCAGCAGAATCCAATTTTTCAGTAACTTCAGCTGAATGATTAGCATCAGCACCCTTCTTTGTTGTAGAACCTCCATCTTCCCCCTTTTTGTCATCATCAGCAGGGTTGACGGGTTCTTCAGGCAGAGCTGGAGTGATGTTAATAGCGTCACATATCAGTCTGATGTTTTTATCCACCGCCAGAAGATGATTCTTCCTTTTTAGTTGCTGCAATGTATTATATGACTCAATCTTTTGAAATGTAAGGTCCATTTGATCACATAGTTGAATCTGAGAGCTCAGAATCAGATCAGCTGAGGTAGTGAATGCTTTCAACATGTTCTCAGTTTTCTCCTCTTGAGCCTCCATTGCATTTGCAACAACTTCAGTTATGTCCCTCCAACCAGCTGTGTTATTCTTGACCCTTGCACCAAATGTTTCCACATCTAGTCTGATAGCCTGTACTTCATTTTTGATACTTGCTATTTCTTCCACTATCAGAGGGCTAGGATCAGCAGCCTTGGGAACTCTTTCAGCAGCAGCAGCAGACAGTATAGTTGAGGCCACTTCCTCAAATTTCTTTAACTGCTCTCTGTGTCTATCTTCCATTTCCCTCATAGAGTTTGCACTCAACTGTTGGATGGACTCAAAAATAGATGGTTGCATGCTTGCTGAAGATGATGGAATGACTGTGCTTGTTGGAACAATCTCAGGAGTTTCCTCAGACTCCTTTGGTTCATCAGTCAGAGTAGTCTACTGTTGGGGCAACTGCTCTGATGATGTTGAGATTTTCTCATCAGTCTTCTTTTGGACCTGTACTGGCTCATTTACTTCTGTAACAACATCAACACCATTATCAGCAACAACAGTTTTATGAGTAAATATAAGAGCAGGTACAAATGGTGATGCTGTCTGTTCAGGTAGATCTTCATAATTTTTAATAGCCGGTCCGAAGACAATTTGTTGTAAGCTTGGCAGGGGTGTCATAGAGCTTGGTTGACCCTTCTGATATCTGGTCTTCTTAGCCCACATTTCCAAAGTTATGGAAAGTGCCAGTTTGCTGCTCTCTCCTTTAAATCTTCATTTTCTGCTGGAGTTTCAGGAACAGAGCTTTGTAGTTTCTTAGCTTCAGACTTTGCCAACTTCCTTAGCCGATAGTGGATCATATCCAGGAAGTGATCTGAATCCAGTGCTTGCCTCAAGCACCCAGTTTCCAGAAACAGCAGAACCCATCTTTCCTCCGCAGCAAACTCCTTCCACTGAACTATTTGCTCCTTGGTCTTTGTCAGACGATATTCCCTCCATCTATTATATCTTATCTTTTCAGTAACAAAGAGACTCTGACGGACCAAAATGTCGTTATACCTTTCAAGATCTGCTACAAACTGTTTGAATATCTCTGGATCATTTTGAACTATTTCCAGAGCATATTTTAGTTCAAATCTTTTCTTCTTTGGCAGCTTGGGTGTGGGCATAACGGCCCTTGGCTTCTTCTTATCTCCAATTGTAATTCCACCACTGTACCTTGGACCATGGGCATCCTTGGTACTGGCTTCTAAAGCTTGAGCCAAGTCTTGAGCTTCCTTAACAGCTATATCAGCAGCAGACATATTTCTAGCCTGAGCTTCAAGCTCACTAAGTTTAAGAGAATGTTGGTACTCTGCCTCTTCTTCCTTTTTCTTTTCTTCTTCCTCTCTCTTTTTCTTTTCGGCAGCAGTAACAACTTTAGTCTTCACCTTACCAGTTCTCTTTCTTCTGGCGGCAGGGGATTCCACTATTTGCAGTGGAGCAGCAGCGATTGGTGTAGGATGAATGAGTGGGACATTCTCCTCTGCTGTCAAACAGGCCGGTTGTTCAGCAACAACAGACTTGTTGAGAGATTGATCCTCTGCAGTCTTGTCTTCTGCAGCTTTTTCTACTGCATCTACTGGTCTTTCAGCAGCAGGATTTTCTTTGACTTGTGTTGTTGGATCAACAGTGAAGGTAACTTTTTGACCACCTAGAGTTAACTTCCTTTTTGCTTTTGGCTTAGGAATTATTTCAGTTTGGCGAGGTTCAGCAGTCCTCTTTACTGAACTTCTTGTCCTTCGTCCAACCTCTTTCACTTGAACTGGTTCGTCAGATTCAGTTCTCTCTGGAGATGTTTCAGTAGTCATCTCATCAATTTCTTTAGTCACCTCAGTGACTATTTTATCAGCAACATCAGCTTCAGACTCTACTGATCTGGCTTGAACAGCAGGGTTTGCTGTTTGATCAGCAGACTTAGCCTTTGTATCAGTTTTAGGCTTTTTGGCAGCAGCAGACTTCTCTGCCTTTCCCTTTGCCTTTCTTTTTGGAGCGGCTTCAACTTTTACCGGTTCATACACCTTCATCTCCTTCAGCTTGTGGACTATCTTCCCATTTACAAGTGGACAACCAAGAGTCGAAAGCAAATGACTCAACATTATCACATGTCCATTTTTCTTCAATGCCAGAAGATAGAAGTAATGAATAGCCCAATTTACTGATAACCCATAGTAGATACAAACCATTGTTTGGTATCTTCTTCTAGGTAACCCATCCAGAGAGCTCGTTGAACACTCAAAGATTTTTGCAATAATATCTGCAAACCTCTGTAATTCATCCTTCAATTGAGTTTTCATCAGGGTTCCAGTCATTGCTTCTCCCTCCTTTGCACAAATAAACCAAAATTCCTCCTCATTTTTTGAACCCAGAGTAAATACCTCTCCTCCTTCATTTTTCAGATCATAAATTTCATTAAGAACAGCAGGAGAGACACAGATAGTCTATCCTCCTACAGTAGCCACATAAATCATCTTGGTTAAATCATTCTTCCTTGTTTTGTAAAACTCAGCCACGTCTTCAGTGAACACATAATCCTCGTGAGCTTCCAAAACTTTTAACAGTGAAGCCTCTTTCATTTTAACCATTATTTCCTTCATTAGGGGAGTTCCAGAAGCGTGGAACTTCTCGTAATTCAGGTAGCGTCCTTCAGCTCCGGCCATTGTAGTGAAATTGAAGTAGTTTGAGAGAATTTAAAACACTTTAAGACAGAAAATAGATAAATCAGTAACTTCTTTTTCACTTGAGATAATTTTGGGTGCGTAAGGTTTACCCTTCTGATCAGATCTGGATTTATAGATTATGAAACGCCTAGGTTTCCGTGTTTTAAGCGAACGATTTGATTTAATCTGTCAGTTTCTAATCGTGCGGGCGAGAATTGCGGAATTCAAAATTTATTAATTATGTCAGACAGGCGGGAATTTGAAACGCCACATGTCTGTTACTTATAAAAGCGTGTTTCAGAAAATGCGTTTTTTGTACAACACTTAAATATAAGCTGACATAAATAAAAACAGATGAGTAAAATAATACTTATCTGATAGATGACTTGTCTGATACAATATATCACTAGTGAAAGCCAATATCTAGTGATCTTCCTTTGCTGTTTGTCAATCCAGCAAGATAAATAATCTTCAAATCTTCAAGAATTAAGAACAGATCTTCTGATTAAAACAACTTCAACTACTGTCATTGAAGATTTCATCTTTAAGACAAGGGTACCGCTAGTCTTACACGTTCCCCCTGAATTCAAGAATTCATCAGTCAACTAGTCTGTTGAGAGTTAGTCTTCTTGAAGTGTAACACTTGTTGATATCAGATTAGTCAGCTGTTGAACCCATCTTCTGATAGGTTCCCCCTCAGCTTATGAATCCAAATTTAACAAGCCCAGTTCCACTCTTAGAGCAGAAAATCTTGCATCACTTAATGGTTTGGTGAAAATGTCAGCAATCTGGTTGTCTGTATGAACATACTCAATAATAACATTTCCCTTTTCAACATGGTCTCTGATGAAGTGATGTTTGATCTCAATATGCTTAGTCCTGGAATGACTAGTAGTATTATGAGTAAGTGAGATTGCACTTGTATTGTCACAGTAGATAGGGATTCCACTGATCTTTAGATTATAGTCTTCTAGTTGATGCTTCAACCAAAGTATTTGTGCACAACATGCTTGTTGGTTAATATTGGAGAAGGTTTTGAAGATGACAAAAAGGGTAATCTGGAAGTCATCAACTAAGAACTGAACAGCTTAGTGAAACCTATCTCATGGTCTGGAAGCTAAGTGACCGAATCAGCAAAGTGGGATACCAGATGGGTGTTATCAGCCGAGTCAAGATAGATGTGTTCATTCTTGAATCAGCCGAGAAGCCATCAGCCGAGTGATCATCAAAGTGATCATCAGCAGAGTACTTCCACCAGCAGAGTGAAGACGGTTAGGAAGCTTATCAACGGGAACCAGCTGTGAGCTGAGAGCATTAAATGCAACTGACATAAAGTAGACATCCGTACAGCAGAGTGTACAGTGCAACAGTTGCAGGGAGCCGTTCCGCGTGTCAGGACCAGAACTCGAGGACTGTAGATTCCTGCCAACCTTCAACGGGCAGAAATTCAAAATCTGAGAGTATAAATAGAAGACATAACTGAAGATCTAAAGAGAGCTTGCATTATTCAAGATCATATCCTAAGAGAGGGATCCATCAGTTGAGTCGTCTGATCGTAAGCGAAGTCATCTGTTGACGAAACTTTTGTTGAAGAAACAGAGATCAAACGTTGTCTGTCTAAGTGACTTTCAACTGAGAATTGAAGGAGTGTATATCCATCTTAGTGAAGTGATATAACTTCTTAGTATAGGTTTTCTGAGTGATTACTTGTACTGAAAATAGCGTGAGGAGTGTAGATCCGTCTAAGTGAGTGATCTAGTTTCAGAGTGTAGGATTTCTGTGTGATTTCTTACAGCGCACTTGTGGCTTTTCATTTGTTGATCAGCGCAAGCATTGTATACTTGATTACTTTGTGTTTTCTAGTATAACCCAAGATCTGTGTGACTTGGAAGAGTGGACTAAAGGATTTTTATCCATATAACCACTATAAAAATCCTGTGTGTTTGATTTACTGTTTGCTATACTTTGCATATTTATCAAAGAACTCAAACATACGATTTAACCAAAAGATTTTAAAAGGAGTTGTAAAAACTGGGGATAAAATCTTTTGAGTGAGAAAACTTAAAGAGGAACAGATTGGTTGAAAAACACTTGACAAATCCGCTGCCAACTAGTTTCTAAGAACTCTGATTTAACATCTGAAATCAGCTAAGTGAAAATCAGATGAGTGGTCAACTCTGCTGATAAAGCTTTGTGCGCATCAGCTTAGTAGTCTTACAAATCTCGATCAGCTTAGTCTGCTGATTTGAAAAGTTAGAGAAAAAGTTTTAAAGTTTTCAGAGGTCTATTCACCCCCCCCCCCCCCCCTCTAGACCTCATTGACCACTTTTGGGACCAACAAGTGGTATCAGAGCAGGTTGCTCTGGTAATTTACCTGATACCATCAAGTAGCATCAGGGTAGGTGGTTTATCTTGAATCAGCTGCCTGATCAACGAGCTTGATCCAAAGTGTGTTTTTCAAATTTTTCAAAAAGAGAGCATATTTTGAAAATCAAAACTTTTTGAAAAATGGATGCCATAAACCATGTTCCTCACATTGGTATTATGAGCTTTGAAAACTGGAAAATCAGAATGGAAATCTTTCTGCTGCTTATAATGATGACATGTTTACATGTATTACAAAAGGACCATTCAGATTCCAGAAGACTGTGAAGGTTGCTGGCCAACCAGATCAGATAGTTGACAAAGAGCTGGATGAGCTGACACCTAAAGAAAACAAGTTGGTAAATCTTGATAAAAAGGCGAAGTTCATCATGTTCAGAGCTGTAGACGAAGAAAATTTCCAGAAGATCAAGCATCTCAAAACTGCCAAAGAGATGTTGGATAAAGTCTGCGAGCTAAGCGAAGGAAACAACGCTATCAAAGAACACAAGCTCAGTGTGGTTCTTGAGGAGTTTGAAAATTTCAAAATGAAGTCTGGTGAAACGATTGATCAGATGGATACCAGATTTACCAAAGCCCTGAATGAAGTTCTAAGGTTTGGTAAAGAATTTTCGAATAAGGAGATCACAACAAAGGTTCTCAAGGCCTTGCCACCTAAATTCAACATGAAGGTGACAGCCATGGAAGAATCAAGGGATTTAGAGAAGATTTCTCTTTCCGAACTGTTCTCATCTCTCAAAGCGTATGAGTATCATATGCCAAGATTGGGATTAGAAGTGTCAACCAGTTCAGACCCTACTGCTGCTCTAATGGCGTCAGACAAGTCAAGAAAATCAGCAGACAAGTCAAAACAGAAGACTGTGCTGAGTTCAGAAAAGGGATACACTGCTGACGACGTTACCCTGCTGCTAAATGATTTCAAGAAGTTCTACAAGAAGAAAATGAAATTAAAATATAAAAATGCTACTTCATCTTCTTCTGATCATTTTCAGGAAAATAGGGATTCCTACAAAGCAAAACTTAGAGACTACCATGAAGAGGAGTATGGGCTCTTGATCAAAGACCATCCAACCTCATCATCTGAGAAGTTTGCTGAAAAGGAAAAGCGTGCTAAAAAGGAGCGTAAGCTTAGTAAGAGCAAATCAAAGTTAGCTGATGCAGCAAAGCTAATAAACTCCTGCACATCTTATTCAGACCTTCAGTCGTCTGATAAAGAATTTGAAGAAGTACCCGAGACCATATGCTTAACTGCCATAGAATTTGATGATTCTGAAAATTGGGGTAACTTCTACTGACTAATGTAATGCACTATTTGAATCGATTGAATAAATGCTGAATTACAAATTCAAATATTGTTTTTGCATTTGCCAAGCTTAATGAAGAGATGACTCTGCTAAAAAGAGCAAATCAGATCACTGAAACTTCAGGTTGAAAAACCTCAAGAATCAGCTGACTACCAAAAAGCTTGAGCATGAGAATGAAACTCTAAAAGCTGAGTATGCAATTTGTTTAGAAAATATAAATGAACTTGAAAGAAGTAATTGCATCATTCTCTAAGTAAAAAGAAAATCAGAGGCTTAAGAGAACAAGTCTGCTGATGCTCAAAAGGTTAGGAAACCTAGTAAGCTACCTAAGACAAATCAGACTACTAAAACCCATCAGCTGAGTAAGCTGAAATAGGCTGCTGATAGGAGTAAACTGAAAGTATCAAGTCTGTTGAATCTAAGGAGAGTTATTAAATAACTCAGGTAAGAAATTGAGGCAAAAATGAATTATTTGGCAAGAATTTGAATCATATTATGATAATTGTTATTTCGACATGCTCTATGCTTATTCATATTATCATGTTGATCATGTTCACTGTACTGATTGCCATCCTCATTTCAATATGCATGCTTATCACATATTTCATGCATCTTACCTTGCTTATGAGCTATGTTTTAATCATGACCAACAAATGTTGAAAAACAACAAGGTGTATTATCATGATAAAACATAAGTCACTAAATCATCACATGTTAAAGGTTACACTAACAATGCTGGACCCAATAAACAAGGGGTACCAAAAACAGTCATCTGTTTTGCAGATGAAACACATGTGAGATGACAAAGATGAGTTGACTGCCTTGCAAATTTCACCAAGTTCAACAAGTAGCCTCACCAACATGCATGTACCAGCAAGTGGTATCAAATCAGTGGTATCAGCAATTGGTATAATTCAGGTGGTAGACTCTACATTTGGAGATTTCAAGGAACGTGAGGTTGTAGAAAAGTTGAAGATTATCAAAGATTAACAAGTGGTTTCAGAGACCAAGTGGCGTTAGAGGCCATCAACTGTTTGCAACAAGTGGTATCACCGTTCAAGTGGTATCAGTCAACCATGTGACAACAGAAATTGGTTTGTTGATTTTGGATTCATAAGTTGAGGGGGAACTTATCAGAAGACTAACCCAGAACAGCTTATTGGAATTCAACAGCTGAGTGTCTTTGAAGAGAAACTCTCATCAGACTACTTGACCACGAATTCTTGAACTTAGGGGGAACGTGTACGACTAGCGGTACTCCTAAATAAAAGATGAAGTTGTCAATAAGTCAAAATGAAGCTATTAGAAGACTGCTTCTTATCAGCTGACTGGAACTCAACAACCAAGTGATTTTCAAGAATGTACTACACCAAGTGGTATCAGCAAGTGCCATCACATCAACAAGTGATATCAGCTGACTAATCTGATTTACACCCTTACAAGTGGTATCAGACTACAAGTGAAATCAGACCACAAGTGGTATCAAGTGGCATAAATTCTTGAAGTTAAGGGGAAATTTTCTAGCTGGAGTGATAAACGGCAACGAAGACTACCTCGATCAGACAAGTGCTTACCTACCTGTCTTCAGCATACTAGCTTGCAACCTTATAGAAAAGAAGTTATCACAAATCCCAAAAAGGGGGAAGGATAAAATGGAGAAGAAAAGATGCAACTAAAGTCTTGGTGTTGATGACAAAAAGGGGGAAGATAAATGCAACTAAGAACCCTTTAAGCAGAAGATCAGAAAGGGAAAAAGAACCATCAAGTGGTAATTTTTTAAAAAAAAAGTTGTATTAGAGCAATAATTTCCATCTCAAGGCATGAAGACTAAATCTGAAGACTTAAGATTTGTTCTTAGTTGAAGGTTTTGTCATCATCAAAAAGGGGGAAATTGTTGGTTAATATTGGAGAAGGTTTTGAAGATGACAAAAAGGGTAATCTGGAAGTCATCAACTAAGAACTGAACAGCTTAGTGAAACCTATCTCATGGTCTGGAAGCTAAGTGACCGAATCAGCAAAGTGGGATACCAGATGGGTGTTATCAGCCGAGTCAAGATAGATGCGTTCATTCTTGAATCAGCCGAGAAGCCATCAGCCGAGTGATCAGCAAAGTGATCATCAGCAGAGTACTTCCACCAGCAGAGTGAAGACGGTCAGGAAGCTTATCAACGGGAACCAGCTGTGAGCTGAGAACATTAAATGCAACTGACATAAAGTAGACATCCGTACAGCAGAGTGTACAGTGCAACAGTTGCAGGGAGCCATTCCGCGTGTCAGGACCAGAACTCGAGGACTGTAGTGATAGGATAGTGCCCTGCAAGCCAATATATTTAGCTTGTATTAGGACTATCGTAAGCTTTCTCTAGTACAAATAAATTAATACGCACGTTTGTTTATAGTATGTAAATCAAACAATGGCCAACTTCATCTCTCGCGAATCATTTATGCGATTGGATGAAATCCTTAGATCACATTCGACTATGGGACGATTCACTTCGGTATTGAGTGCAATCATGAAACAGTCTCTAAGGTCGTGATCTTAAAACAAATTCCAAGTCATAGATTCCGAACGAGACGGGGTATCGAAGGAATCGCCAAGACTTGTATGAATATGCATGATTCACATGGAGTGAATTTGTAGAGTTTCATGAACAAGACATTTGATGTTAGTGCATATGAGTAGGTGGTTCGATAGGGGATCGAACGCATCGAACGACCCGAACAGAGAAACCCATTGTGGAAGCGCATGACGCATATCGGTGATGGGATGTTTCTCAAGACTTATAATAGTGTACGATTTAGTCCTTAGACTTGAGGTGCTAGGGCGAATTCGGTGCATGGGTATATGTACTTAGATTTAGGTACAGGTCACGTAGCCTGACCATAATGTGCCTAAGTTGGGTTGATATAGTTGTGTACGCGAGTGGTTAGTACCAAGATGGAATCTACCGACTCATCGTAATGGATGAGAGAATTTCCTATACGATTCTTAGATAATAATTCCGAGAAACCCACGGCCGTGGTCAGTGACGGATTTGGAAAGGGGTTTCCAAATTTAGCAGTCACACTAGAATTATTATCCCGAATTAGAAAGTATAGTTATTGAGATAATTAGAGGTGCCGATCAATTCACACACCCTAGGTCTCAATCGGGAAATTAAGTCGATAGAAGGACCGTATGTACATGGCAGTTATAAGAGGTGAGGTTCACTGAGATCAATTCACCTGAAGTTGGGCCTCATGGGCTTGTGGCTAGATATCGACCATGAGGTGTGGGTACTCATGAATTAATAGCAAGATTAATTCTTGAGTGGTTAATTGAAGGGGTTCAATTAATCGGAGCAATTAATAAGCTCGCAAATTAAATCACGAAAGTCGTGGGCCCGCGGCCAATTGATGGTGAACCTAGAGGGTCACACACAATACAATTGGACTGCAACAAATCATATAAGGAAAGTTTGATTTAAAGAGTTAAATCAAAACTGGAGAATTAAAGTGTTAATTCTTAAAGGAGAAAATTATTAATTAGAAGTAGTCTAATTAATTAATGGAGAAGGATTAATTAATTAATTGGATTAATTAATTAAATGGGCTGCATTAATTAAAAGAGTTTAATTAATTAAATGGTCAAATTAATTAAAGAGTTTAATTAATTAAAGGAGACCTAGTTAGTTAAGGAAATAAAGATAGAATGGGATTCTACTTTCCTAACTAGATAAGGGGCGATTTTTGCTAGGATAAGAATGGGAGAGTTTGTTTTCTTGTGTGACAAGGAAAATCTAAGAGATATACATGTATATCTTATTTCCTAATGAGATAAGGATATACATGGAAAAGAGATATCTATTAAGAGAAGGATTCTTCTCTTATAAATAGACAACTCTTCATAACTCTTCAAGAGAGATAACAAGTGAAGAACCTAAGCCCTAAGACAATGAGGAGCCGCCCCCTCTTCTCCAAATCTGAAAATTGCCGCTGCCACCTTCTTCCTTTTGAGGTTGGCCGAACCCTGTAGAATTCTACAGGGTTCATGCGATTTCTTTTCTTCTTTCTTCCTGTCTGATGACTTTTGGATCCTAGTTCTGAGCCTGAGGATTCAAGAGAGTTGCTTCAATCCAGTTGGTGTGGATACCGCTAGAGGCACAACGCTTGGGGTGCTTCTCTCGAACCAAATCCATCAGATCTGAAAGAAGACCAGAGAAAAACCACTACCGTTCCTATGGTGAGGTAAAATCACTAAACACCCTATGTTTGTTGTGATTTTTGTTCAAAATCCTTTTCGTATGACTAGATGAATAAAGATCTTGTTTGGGTTATTTAAAAATTTTAAAATTCCGCTGCTTTTAACGTTCTGACGTTACCCATAACCCAACAGTGGTATCAGAGCCTAATTCATTACTATCATACGAAAAGGTCTGAATATAATTTGATTGCTTTATTGTATTGCATGTTATATTCGTGTTGTTGATTCTTACTTGTTATGGGTAGATCTGATTTTGGGTAAAATTGCATAAAAACGTTTTGGGCCAATTTGTATTTTTCGAAAATAAAAGGGCTGTTTTTGCGATTAGCGAATTGCTGGAAAAACTGGACTGAAACTGATATTTTACGAACTGTATGTTTTCTGGACAGATTGTAATTTTCTGGAAAATTTTGAATTTGGGGCTGTTTTGTAAATACCGAAAGTTTTGGGGCTGTTTTGTAAATACCGAAAACTGCAGGGGCTGAATTGCAAATTCGAAATTTTTTCTGGAAATAAAATTTTTATTTTTGGTCCCCTGCCCAGTTTTAATTTTGGGGTTAAATTGTTATTTCCAAAACTTCAGGGTTTCAAATCGCAATTTCCAAAAGTTGGAGGGCCGAATTGCAATTTTCAAAAGTTGAAAACTTTTATTCTGTTTTTATGCATAAAATAGTTTTGTTTATCCGAATATAGATTGCCTATAATTAGTAGAGACTAAAGTAAGAATCTAGAGAAATATTTTAAAGGCGTTTAAAATAATTGAAGTAAGATAGGAAACTAGTAAATGTGTTTGCTTGTTTCTTTGCTCAACGTGAATTGTTTACGTGGTTTTCGATCGAGCCGAGCCTTGACCTCAGATGTGATTGGTTTATTTTGCTTTGGATTTTTGTTGGGCCTGCGAGCCTTTATTTGGACTTTTTTGTGCCAATGTAATAGATTAGGGCTTTACATTAAATAGTTTAGGATGGAGGCCCATTACATGCAAGAAGGAAGCCCAATGGAGAATGAAGGCCAAGTGTGCTTGGTTATTAATGTAATAGCCTAGGCCCATTAAGAACCCATTAGATAGACCAATTGGGCCAACATTATTGGCTCAATGATGGCCCAAGCATAGGTGGCTCCCGATCGAAAACATATTGTGTTAGAAATGCATGCTAGGTTTATTTATTTATGTTTTATTTATTTATTGATTCTATTATTTGGCTTGTATGGTGATGCGCGCTAGAATATTAGAACGTAAATAAGATAATTCATAATCGAAGCGGTGAGATCTCGAGAGAGTTTGCCTTAAACTTTCAAACCAGCAAATCCCCTCTTGAATTAAATATTAAGTCATATTGGGTTAAAATAAAATGAAGTATTTATATAAATCCAAGCCTTCCATCAATAGGGACTAGCGTATGTTGTCTACTTATCGATTAAGGTGATCCAGAGTCTGGCACCCGAGGCGAAGAAAGGGACAATACGTGAAATCTCTTGATTCTTGTTTATTAAATAAACTTGACAAGGGTGAGGACTGGTCGGGACATGTATAATCGACCGATAACCAGTTACGGGGATTTCATGACCGGGCTCGTTGCTCATCGAGATTGATTGGGTTAGACTTAACGAATAGTACCACTCATGATGTAGCAGTGCTAGATGGGTGCGAAAATCGAGGCAAAATAGCTTGAAGGTTGTGTAGAGACACAATTGGCAATAAGTATGCCTACCTAGGGAATTAGTTGTATGGCCACGAGTCGTGGGTGCAATTAATGTCCGCTGGGACGTCAAGACCTACTAGGAAATAAGATTTCTCGAACAATTGAAGGGGTAATTGTTTCGATAAAATAGTGGGAGAACTTTTACGATAGAAAGTCCAACCTTCGTAGATTATAAGTATTAATCATTAACTAGTCCTCTTTATATTTGTCTTCTCTTTAAAATAGATATTGAGATATCTATAATTATCCATTATACTATTTATCCTCGACTTATAAAATAACTGGATCAAAATATCGACTGGCGTAGAAACTTGAGGATTGTCCTCAAATCCGAAAGTCGGAATCGTGTTCTTAATAACTAGCCTATGCCTGATGCACTTCCGAGATGAGTCTAAAAGGAGAAACGAATCACCCGTAGGGTATGGGAATCTTAATGATTGTTTCCTCATATAAGGACAAGTCTCAATAGTGGAACGAATCACCTATAGCGTATGGGAATCTTAATGATCGTTTCCTCAAATAAGCATCAAGATTGAACGAGCTAAAGAAGCGACATAGGAGTATGTCTGAAGCTTCTAAAACAAACCTCCACTTCAAAAGCTTGTTTTGAGGAGCAGTTTCGAATCGTTTGATTCGAGACCACTAAGGAGTTGCTTTAAAATTCGAGAATAAGTGAAGGAACTGATGTCAAGGATCACTGTCCTTGTTTTATCAATCTAGTTTAAAACTGGATCGATTAAACGTAGGCCTGCATGTGATCTTAGCATTGACCTCCATTTAAATTCTACTCCCGCTCATTCAAAAGATTCGTGAAATACTCTGATCTTATTTGATAAGTTGATCACATTTCATAAATTAACCAAAGTATTGGTAAGAGGCAAATAGGGTAAACCTGTCATGATCGTTCACACTTCATGGACTGCAAAGTCAAAGAAGAGTAATGTGAAGAAGAAGTTGTTCTTTCTAAAATCGACCATAAAAGGTAGTCGAAAGAACACAAGTAGTCTAAAAGTCGAATTATCCCACTGAATCTTAGAAAGGCACTGATTAGTTTAATTGATTAGAAGGTCTAATTAATTAAGCAACGTTTCAATTAAAGGGTTAATTGAAAAAGGGAGATGAATCAATTAAAGAGTTAATTGAAAGGAAGCAAATTAATTGAATTGAACCGTTAACTCAATTCTATTGAATTAATGTGCTAAGTTCAATTAATACCAAGATAATAATTCACAACTTTGGCACGCTAGACTTGGACATATCTCCAAGAGTAGGATTCAAAAGTTGGTTTCTTCTAAGGCTCTTGAAATATAGAACTTAGATGAACTTTCAACCTGCGAATCCTGTCTCATAGGAAAGATGACCAAATCTCCCTTCACAGGGAATCAAGAGCGAACCAAATAACTTTGGATTTGATCCATACGATTGAATGTGGACCACTAAAGGTTAGTATAAGAGGAGATTACCCATACCTCGTACCTTTTTGCTAATGACTTTGGTTGTTAGTGATATA
The DNA here is from genome assembly GCA_030819805.1 of Penstemon newberryi var. newberryi. NCBI lineage: Eukaryota > Viridiplantae > Streptophyta > Magnoliopsida > Lamiales > Plantaginaceae > Penstemon > Penstemon newberryi. Next base: position 28,320,390 of record JAUALY010000006.1, on the reverse strand, counting down.
TGTATCTAGTGAGATACAAATCCGAAAAACCTTTGAAAAGTTCAAAGAATTTCGAAACGAAGTAGAGAATCAACAAGGGCATAGTATTATGGCCATTCGATTTAATCAAGATGGCAAATACTTAAGTCAAGGATTCCTCAATTATCTTACTGAGAATGGGATTCTCATACAACAAACTCCTCCTAAGACGCCTCAATTTATTTGGAGTGTCTGAGAGAAGGAGTCGAACCTTGTTGGACATAGTTCGATCCATACTGGTTTTTGTTAAGCTTCCTTATGCATCCTAGGGGTTGATCCTCCTGGCTGCATCGAAGATACTGAGCAAAGTACCTTCAAAGTCCGTGCCTACAAAGCCCTACCAAGAATGGTATGGTAATGCACCTCTATACTTTTACTATTAAGTATGGAGATCTCCTGCCTAAGTTGGGAACTAGAAAGGAGATAAATTGGCTAGTAGATCCAATTTGTATAATTGTGGGGTATCCAACGAAATCCACTGGATACCTGTTCCACGACAATGAGAAACAATCGTTTCTCCTAATAACCCGTTCCTCAGTTGATGAATTCCTCGTCAAAGGAAATAGGGAATGTCATGGAACTTGATGAAGTCCAAGATTTGGACCCATCCCCGCAAACAGTGGGAGTTAATCCAGAAACTGCTAAACCGTCTAGTACACCAGTACTTCGTAGATCTGATCAAGTTCGTAAGAAGCTTGAAAGATATGGTTTTACCATATACGAAGAAGCTACATTGGATGTAGACGTGCATCATGACAAGAGTTCATGTAATCCGAAATGGATTCCATACATTCCAACAAGGTATGGACCTTGGTCGATCCACCCAAGGGTTTTATCCCTGTAAGTAGTGAATGGATCTTCAAGCTAGGAATAAATGGAGAGGTATTGACCTCTAAGACTCGACTAGTGGTGAAAGGCTATTCACAAAGTTCTGGAACAGACTTTGATGAAACCTTTTCTCCAGTAGCAAAGTCTGAATCCATTCAAATTCACATTTGTTTTGATGAGACAGTCAAGACTTTTTGACTTCATCAAAAATGAATATGAACCTTGAGTGTACAAAAGGATTAGTGGGAGCTCTATGGAGTTCATATTTTATATGTCGATCACATTCTGCTGATCTGGGATGATATCGGAATGTTAGCACAGACGAAAGCATGGTTATCCATGCAATTCTCCATGAAAGATTTGGGAGAGACATCTTGCGTATTGGGATACGTATCTATAGAGATAGATTGAAGAAGATGTTGGGACTCTCTAAATCTAAGTACATAGAAACAATACTGAAAAGATTCAGTATGGAAGAATCCAAGAGAGGATTGCTTCCAATGAGACACTGTAACTCTTTTTCCAAATCGATGTGCCCTACATCGAATGAGGATAAAGGAGAATGTCTCAAATACCTTATGTTTCGACAAAAGGTAGCATGTGGCATGCTATAATATGTACTAGACCAGACGTAGAACCTGCTCAAGTGTCACGAGCAGTTACTAGTCAAACTCCGGTGAAGAGTACTGGACCGCCGTCAAAGCTATCCTTAAGTTCTTGAGAAAGACTAAGGATTTTTTTCTTGGTCTACGGTGGTAATGGAGAATTAAAACTCGAAGGATTTAATGATTCGAATTTTCAGTCTGATGTGGATGAATAAATATATAAGTCCAATTTTGGATACATATTTTGCCTCAATGGGGTAGCGGTAAATTGGAAAGGTTCCAAGCAAAGCACCGTTGCCGAATCAACCACTGAAGCATAATAAATCGCAGCATCGGATGCAACAAAAGAAAGTGTTTGGATGAAAAACTTCATCCAATAGTTGGATGTAGTGCCTAGCAGTGCGAAGCTCATGGTTATCTTCTGTGATAACAATGGAGTTGTTGCTAAAGCAAAGGACTCGAGATCTCACCAGAAATCTAAACACAATAAAAGAAAAGTACCATTTGATTAGAGAAATCATTGGTAGAGTTAACGCACATATTGGATGCGTCGACTCGGAAGACAACTTAGCGGATCCACTAGTAAAGCCTTTGTCACGAAAAGAGTTCGAAGAACATCTTTGGAAGATGGGTCTTAGAAGCGTTTGTGATTGGCTTTAGGGCAAGTGGGAGATTGATAGGATAGTGCCCTGCAAGCCAATATATTTAGCTTGTATTAGGACTATCGTAAGCTTTCTCTAGTACAAATAAATTAATACGCACGTTTGTTTTTAGAATGTAAATCAAACAATGGCCAACTTCATCTCTCGCGAATCATTTATGCGATTGGATGAAATCCTTAGATCACATTCGACTATGGGACGATTCACTTCGGTATTGAGTGCAATCATGAAACAGTCTCTAAGGTCGTGATCTTAAAACACGTTCCAAGTCATAGATTCCGAACGAGACGGGGTATCGAAGGAATCGCCAAGACTTGTATGAATATGCATGATTCACATGGAGTGAATTTGTAGAGTTTCATGAACAAGACATTTGATGTTAGTGCATATGAGTAGGTGGTTCGATAGGGGATCGAACGCATCGAACGACCCGAACAGAGAAACCCATTGTGGAAGCGCATGACGCATATCGGTGATGGGATGTTTCTCAAGACTTATAATAGTGTACGATTTAGTCCTTAGACTTGAGGTGCTAGGGCGAATTCGGTGCATGGGTATATGTACTTAGATTTAGGTACAGGTCACGTAGCCTGACCATAATGTGCCTAAGTTGGGTGCATATAGTTGTGTACGCGAGTGGTTAGTACCAAGATGGAATATACCGACTCATCGTAATGGATGAGAGAATTTCCTATACGATTCTTAGATAATAATTCCGAGAAACCCACGACCGTGGTCAGTGACGGATTTGGAAAGGGGTTTCCAAATTTAGCAGTCACACTAGAATTATTATCCCGAATTAGAAAGTATAGTTATTGAGATAATTAGAGGTGCCGATCAATTCACACACCCTAGGTCTCAATCGGGAAATTAAGTCGATAGAAGGACCGTATGTACATGGCAGTTATAAGAGGTGAGGTTCACTGAGATCAATTCACCTGAAGTTGGGCCTCATGGGCTTGTGGCTAGACATCGACCATGAGGTGTGGGTACTCATGAATTAATAGCAAGATTAATTCTTGAGTGGTTAATTGAAGGGGTTCAATTAATCGGAGCAATTAATAAGCTCGCAAATTAAATCACGAAAGTCGTGGGCCCGCGGCCAATTGATGGTGAACCTAGAGGGTCACACACAATACAATTGGACTGCAACAAATCATATAAGGAAAGTTTGATTTAAAGAGTTAAATCAAAACTGGAGAATTAAAGTGTTAATTCTTAAAGGAGAAAATTATTAATTAGAAGTAGTCTAATTAATTAATGGAGAAGGATTAATTAATTAATTGGATTAATTAATTAAATGGGCTGAATTAATTAAAAGAGTTTAATTAATTAAATGGTCAAATTAATTAAAGAGTTTAATTAATTAAAGGAGACCTAGTTAGTTAAGGAAATAAAGATAGAATGGGATTCTACTTTCCTAACTAGATAAGGGGCGATTTTTGCTAGGATAAGAATGGGAGAGTTTGTTTTCTTGTGTGACAAGGAAAATCTAAGAGATATACATGTATATCTTATTTCCTAATGAGATAAGGATATACATGGAAAAGAGATATCTATTAAGAGAAGGATTCTTCTCTTATAAATAGACAACTCTTCATAACTCTTCAAGAGAGATAACAAGTGAAGAACCTAAGCCCTAAGACAATGAGGAGCCGCCCCCTCTTCTCCAAATCTGAAAATTGCCGCCGCCACCTTCTTCCTTTTGAGGTTGGCCGAACCCTGTAGAATTCTACAGGGTTCATGCGATTTCTTTTCTTCTTTCTTCCTGTCTGATGACTTTTGGATCCTAGTTCTGAGCCTGAGGATTCAAGAGAGTTGCTTCAATCCAGTTGGTGTGGATACCGCTAGAGGCACAACGCTTGGGGTGCTTCTCTCGAACCAAATCCATCAGATCTGAAAGAAGACCAGAGAAAAACCACTACCGTTCCTATGGTGAGGTAAAATCACTAAACACCCTATGTTTGTTGTGATTTTTGTTCAAAATCCTTTTCGTATGACTAGATGAATAAAGATCTTGTTTGGGTTATTTAAAAATTTTAAAATTCCGCTGCTTTTAACGTTCTGACGTTACCCATAACCCAACATGTAGATTCCTGCCAACCTTCAACGGGCAGAAATTCAAAATCTGAGAGTATAAATAGAAGACATAACTGAAGATCTAAAGAGAGCTTGCATTATTCAAGATCATATCCTAAGAGCGAGATCCATCAGTTGAGTCGTCTGATCGTAAGCGAAGTCATCTGTTGACGAAGCTTTTGTTGAAGAAACAGAGATCAAACGTTGTCTGTCTAAGTGACTTTCAACTGAGAATTTAAGGAGTGTATATCCATCTTAGTGAAGTGATATAACTTCTTAGTATAGGTTTTCTGAGTGATTACTTGTACTGAAAATAGCGTGAGGAGTGTAGATCCGTCTAAGTGAGTGATCTAGCTTCAGAGTGTAGGATTTCTGTGTGATTTCTTACAGCGCACTTGTGGCTTTTCATTTGTTGATCAGCGCAAGCATTGTATACTTGATTACTTTGTGTTTTCTAGTATAACCCAAGATCTGTGTGACTTGGAAGAGTTGACTAAAGGATTTTTATCCATATAACCACTATAAAAATCCTGTGTGTTTGATTTACTGTTTGCTATACTTTGCATATTTATCAAAGAACTCAAACATACGATTTAACCAAAAGATTTTAAAAGGAGTTGTAGAAACTGGGGATAAAATCTTTTGAGTGAGAAAACTTAAAGAGGAACAGATTGGTTGAAAAAAACTTGACAAATCCGCTGCCAACTAGTTTCTAAGAACTCTGATTTAACATCTGAAATCAGCTAAGTGAAAATCAGATGAGTGGTCAACTCTGCTGATAAAGCTTTGTGCGCATCAGCTTAGTAGTCTTACAAATCTCGATCAGCTTAGTCTGCTGATTTGAAAAGTTAGAGAAAAAGTTTTAAAGTTTTCAGAGGTCTATTCACCCCTCCCCCCCCCCCCTCTATACCTCATTGACCACTTTTGGGACCAACAATGCTCCAGCAGCAATGTACTCAGTTTCAGCAGTAGATATGGATACTGAAGTCTGTTTCTTACTCATCCATGAGATTAGACGACTGCCTAAAAATTGACAGGTACCTGTAGTACTCTTCCTATCAATTTTGCAGCCAGCAAGGTCAGAATCTGAATATCCAATAAGTTCAAATCCTGATTCCCTTGGGTACCACAATCCCAATTCTTGTGTGCCTTTGAGATACTTTAGTATCCTTTTAGCAGCTAAGAGATGAGATTCTTTAGAATCTGATTGAAATCTCGCACAAACCCCAACATAATACATAATATCAGGTATGCTAGCTGTTAAGTATAACAGTGACCCAATTATGCCTCTGTATTTGGTGATGTCAACTGATTTGCCACCTTCATCTTTGTCCAGACGAAGACCAGTAGACATTGGAACATTAACAGATGAGCTAGTTTCCATACCAAATTTCTTGAACAGATCTTTTGTGTACTTTGCTTGATTTATAAAAATACCATCAGGTAGCTGTTTGACTTGTAATCCAAGAAAGTAATTTAGTTCTCCCATCATGCTCATTTCAAACTTGTTCTGCATCAGCTTAGAGAACTTTTCAGACATCTGTTTGTTAGTTGAACCAAAAATAATATCGTCCACATATATTTGTACCAAAAATATATGATTATCCCATTCAATAGTGAACAAAGTCTTATCTACTTTACCTTTACGAAATCCTTTAACTAAAAGAAAATCAGATAAAGTATCATACCATGCTCTTGGAGCCTGTTTCAGTCGATAGAGAGCTTTCTTCAGACGATATACCTTGTCTCCTTGTTGATAAACTTCAAAACCAGGAGGTTGTTCAACATATACTTCCTCTTGCAATTCTCCATTGAGAAAAGCAGACTTCACATCCATCTGATAGACAGTGAAGTTCTTGTAAGCAGCATAGGCTAAGAATAATCTGATTGCTTCAAGCCTTGCAACTGGTGCGAATGTCTCATCAAAATCAATGCCTTCTTCTTGGCAATAACCCTTGGCAACTAGTCTTGCTTTGTTTCTGGTAACAATACCATCTTCATTCATTTTATTCCTGAATACCCACTTAGTGCCAATTACTCTTTGATGAGTAGGTCTGGGAACTAAGTACCAGACTTCATTCATTTCAAATTGATTCAACTCTTCTTGCATTGCTTCAATCCAGTGAGAATCACTAAGAGCTTCATCAATTAACATAGGCTCAATTTGTGAAAGAAAACTTACAAACATTGTCTCATTTGCAGTTGACCTTCTAGTTCTTACTCTATCCAAAGGATCACCAATCACTAAGTCAGGTGGGTGATCTTTGAGCCATCTGAGATCAGGTTGCAAATCTGGATGTTGTCCTCTTGATTGATCTTGCAACACTACTGTTGGAGTCTCAGTAGTAGTCTGTTGAACAGTCTCTGGTCTGTTAGCTGTTTGCAACTCCTCTGTTAGACAATCAGCAGACTGATTTTGAACAGCACTTGAGTTAACAGCTTGAGTTAAATCAGGTAGTATGATGGGTACATATTCTTCCTTTCTTTCCACACTCAATTTCTGAAAGTCAGCAGATACCTCTGGGTTTGCACTTTGATTCTTTTCAGATGATTGACTTGGTTCATCAAATACTACATGAATAGATTCTTCTACAAGTAAAGTTCTTTTGTTAAACACTCTATAAGCTTTACTAACAGTAGAGTAACCTACAAAAACAGCTTCATTAGCCTTTTCTGCAAATGCAGTAAGGTGATTTTTCCCATTGTTCAAAACATAACATTTACAACCAAAAATCCTAAGATAATGTATATTAGGCTTTCTGTTGTTCCATAGCTCATAAGGTGTTTTGTTTTGACTTTTGTTGATCATACACCTGTTCTGTGTATAACATGCTGTATTTGTGGCTTCTGCCCAGAATCTTTGGGGTAGCTTTGCTTCAGCTATCATTGTCCTGGTAGCTTCCTTTAGAGTTCTGTTTCTCCTTTCAACAACTCCATTTTGTTGAGGGGTTCTGGCAGCAGAGTACTCATGATTGATTCCTCTGGTGTTACAATACTCTTCAACAATAGAGTTTGTAAATTCAGTCCCTCTATCTGATCTGATCTTCAATATTCTTTGACTTTTATCATTCTGGATCAGTTCCATCAGATTAGTAAGATGTTCCTTGGTTTCACTTTTCTTCTTCATGAAAATCACCCAAGTAAATCTTGAAAAATCATCCACAACAACTAGGCAGTATTTCTTTCCACCATTGCTGATAGGATCAATAGGGCCAAATAAATCCATATGTAACAGCTCCAAAATTCTGGTTGAAGATTGGTGCTTCTTGCTTTTGAAAGATGACTTTACTTGTTTACCCTTCTGACATGCTTCACAAAGCTTGTCTTTGCTCATGACTGTTTTAGGAATTCCTTCTACCAGATCATTCTTTATCAATCTGTTTATGGTCTTGAAATTCAAATGATTCATTCTTTTGTGCCACAGCCAACTGATTTCACTTGGTGTAGAAGCCACCAAACAAACATTAGAATTCTTGTCCACAGAATTCCAGTCGACTACATAGATATTTCCCTGTCTTCTTCCAGATAAAATAACCTTCTTTGTTCCAACTTGTTCAACATAGCACTTATCTGATGAAAACACTACGGAAAATCCCTTGTCACAAAATTGACTTATGCTCAACAGATTGTAGTTCAGGCCACTAACATAAGAGACGCCAGATATCTCTATGTTTCCTTTGATAAGCTTTCCAACAGCAACAACCTTGCCTTCTTTGCTGTCTCCAAAAGTAACTCTTGGACCATTCACAGCAACAGCATCTGCCAATTCATGTATGTCTCCACACATGTGCCTTGAACATCCACTGTCCAAGTACCATTTCTTCACCACTTTACTCCTACTCCTAATCCTAACCTACAAAACAAAATAAAAATGTTTTAGGTACCCTTTATTGAGAGGGTCCTGGTGGATTAGTGTCACCTTTGACAACCCAAGATGTTGAAGTCTTAGGCTTCTTAGGCTTTAGAGTTTTAGCAGGAGCATGAGCAACTTCATTTTCATCATAATCAGCAGGCATGTTATGTTGATAATTATTATGATGAGGATAAGGCTCATAAGCAGGATAAGATGCATGATAAGCAGGGTAGGCATGCATTGGTTGATGAGCAGGATATGCAGCATAATACGGTGGATAATGAGGTGCAGCATAATAAGGTGAGTGAGCAGGTTGCACATGATAAGACTCATTTCCATACCAAGCATTATTGTTATAATTTCTTTGCTTCTTTGGTCTGCTCTTTACTTGCTCTTTAACAGACGACTTAGGTTTACTAGTCTGATTGGTTTTACTTTTATCAGCAGACTTCTTAGGACTATTATGCTGTTTGGTTTTACCAGTCTGTTTTTCATTTTCAGGCTTTTTACCCTTTTTGGCCATGGGAGATTTCTTCTCCTTTTTCTCAGTTTTCAGTGAAGTAGATTTAGCAGTCTGAACATACAGGATAACATTACTATTATCAGCAGATATAAACTTCTCAGCTCTGTTTAGTTCTAAATTTTCTTTTACTAAGGGTGTACTCTGTTCAGTTGATTTATCTATTGATACAACAGACGACTTAGGAACAGACGACTTATTGAGTGAAGATATTGTAGCTTCAAGTTCCTTGATTTGTCCCTTGTAAACTTCACATTCTGCTCTCAGAGATTCACATTCATGCGAAAGCTTTTTATACATGGCTGATTCTTTAGGTTTTTCAACACTGCGTTTCAGTTTTGCATTTTGCTTTTTCAGCAGAATCATCTCGCCTTTAAGCTTAGCAAATTCATTAACAACATCGGCTTTATTGTTCATCATTTGCTCAAATGAACTAAATAGCTCAAGTTCACTTTCAGAGAGTATTACCTCATTGTCAGAATCATCAGATTCCTTTGCCATGAGACAGAGCAATGCAGGTGTCTCTTCAAAAATAGAGTCATGACTTGACGTGCCTGATACTGAATTAGATGAGTAGATGGCTGCCATCTTTTCAGCTTCAGCCAACAACACTTTGCTCTTCTGGTATCTCTTCTCTCTTCTCTCTTTCCTTTGTTTGTTTTCCTCCTCTGTATATTTCTCCGCTTTAGGATATGGGCAGTCCTTGATAAAATGTCCCAATTTCCTGCAATTATAGCACATCATTTTGGATTTATAATCATCCTTAATATCATGAGAATGAGAGGTAGGTTTAGAAGTAGAAGCATTGTTATATTTGTTCTTCATTTTTCTTTTGTAGAACTTTTTAAACCCGTTCAATAACAAAGCAACATCGTCAGCAGAGTACTCCTTTTTGTTCAGCACTGGGGTCTCATCAGATGAGTCCACTTCTATAGTTCTTCCGGCTGATCTTCTGGATTTTTCTGCAGCAACTAGGGCAGCAGTGGGACTAGAAGTTGAGGTCTCTTCTATACCCATTCTTGGCATTTTATACTCGTACGCCTTGAGTACAGAAAACAGCTCCGTCAGAGAGATCTTCCCCAGATCCCTTGATTCTTCCATTGCTGTGATCTTCATGTTGAACTTGGGTGGTAGCGCCTTCAGGACTTTAAGAGTAATCTCTTTGTCTGTGAACGTCTTACCCAGCTTTAACACGTTGTTCAGCACTTTAGTGAACCTTGAATCCATCTGGTCAATGGTTTCTCCAGATTTCATCTTGAAGTTTTCAAACTTCTCCAGGGCTATGCTCAAATTGTGTTCTTTGATGGCATCATTCCCTTCACTCATATCACGGACTTTATCCCACATCTCTTTTGATGTTTTACAGTGTTTGACCTTGTCAAACCTTTCATTGTCCAGGGCTTTAGTCATGATGAAGATTCCAACTTTGTCTAGATTTTTCAGCTTGATTTCTTCAGCTGTCATCTCGTCTTCATCTTTGTCAACGACCGTATCTTGGCCATCAACCTTGATTGTTTTGGTGACTCTTATTGGACCTTTTGTTATGCACCTGTACATATTATCATTATAAGCAGCAAGGAAAATTTCCATGCGTATTTTCCAGTCCTCAAAGCTCATACCGCCTATGTGGGGAACTAGGCTGATACAATCCATTTTTCAAAAAGTTTTTGTTTTTCAAAAAGATGCTCTTTTGAAAACTTTTGAAAACCTTTGAAAAACACTCTAGGATCAAGCCCGTTGATCAGGCAAATGATTCAGATGAACCACCTGCTCTGATACCACTTGTTGGTCCCAAGTGGTCAGATGAGGTCTAGAGGGGGGGGGGGGGGGGGGTGAATAGACCTCTTTAAAATTTACCTTTTAAAATCTTCTAACTTTTCTGTCAGCAGACTGAGCTGATCAGTAATCGTAAGTTGACTATGCTGATCTCGCACAAAGCTTTGAACAGCAGAGTTGACCACTCTTCTGATTTCACTCAGCTGATTTTATCAAAATCAGAGTTTTAAAATAACTACCTTGCAGCGGAAGTGTTTTTCACAAGTAGTTTTCTTTAACTTTGAAGTAGTTTTATCCCCGGTTTTAACAAACTCCTTTTTAAAACTTTTCCAACAGTTAACCTTTAAGTGTTTTAAATATGCTCTTTCAAATATGCAGAAAATTATGCAAGTAAAAACACAAAGGATTTTTATAGTGGTTATATGGATAGAAATCCTTTAGTCCACTCTTCCAAGTCACTTAAATCTTGGGTTATACTAAATCACACAGATTACAGTACACAATGCTTGCGCCAATCAACAAATGAAAAGGCCACAAGTGCGTAATAGGAAATCACAAAGAAACTCCTATTCTCTGAAGTAATATCACTCACTTAGATGGATATCTACTTCTCACAACACAGTTTCAACAAAATCACTCAGATTTATAAATATTTTCTGTTTTCTCTCTATTCTGCGTCGTCAACAGATGACTCGGTTGATGAGTGTTCTGTTCTTGAGTTTGAGACTTAGAAGAATTCTGCTTCAGATTTTTGCTCTCAAAATGTCTTGTCTCTCCTTCTTCAACTCACGAACTGAACTATTTATACTTGAGATTTGAAAATCTGCCTGTTGAGAGATCGACATGTGTCCAAATCATCGAGTACTGGTCCTTTCTGCAGAAACGGCTACCTGCGACTGAGCACTGTACACTCTGCTGTACTTTCTGTCAGATCGCATTTAATGCACTAATCTGATACGAGGTTTCTCTTCAATCATTTGTCATAAATACCCTTCCTCTTCAGCATTTATTACTCCAAGTGCATTTATTACCGTTGATCAGACTTCTTGATCCCTTCTACTCTGCTGATCGAAATTACTCGTCTGATGTATACTCGGCTGATCCCAAACTTGAACTAATCTTATTTGAGTCGGCTGATAGTCCACCAGTCTGATTCCTTTCTTCAGCAACAGATCAGTAGTCTTCTGGACCATATTTGACTCGTCTGAAATAAATCTTCCTTGGTCAAATATCTTCTAAGGTTTATACTAAGTTTCCATACTTAGCTGATTCTGATGTTTTGGAAATCATCAAAACCTCCCTTCACTTCATACCTTTCATCTTTATCTTCATCTTCATCCAACACTTCTTACTCAAGTTGCAATCGGCTAAAATTCCGACCCGGGAGTAAAAAAAAGGAAAGTTTTCTGCACCGCACTTCTGACCGAGTCATAGTATTCCCATTTTTTCAGCAAAGTTCCAAGGAAGTTCTGACCAAACAGTACCTAAACCTCGGGAAGCGGAACAGTCACCCGTGATAAATGCCTTAATCTGGGCCGTTAGTTCCGTTGAATAATGACAGTCGATCTTCCATTCCCCTTAGTATATAAGGGGCCTATACTCAGTTGAATTTTTTTTACTTTACACCATGAAAATGTTTTATCCGAGGACTAAGCTCGGTCCCTCCCTCCTTTCTGTTCAAATCTTTGAAATTAGGCTTCGAGCTTATTTCCGACCTTATAAGCGAAATACTTGTTTCTTTGGTATGGGCGGAAAAAAAGGAGCCCCTCGAAGACCGGGTGGTCTCCGATCCCTGAAAATGGGATCTCCCTTCGGAATACCAACATGCGACCGACCCTTGCTCGGGTGTTTTGGGCAGGGTTAGCATTGCGGATTTCGAAGGGACTCCTCGAGGGCGAAAAGCTGGTCAGTCGATTAAAAGGAAGGTCGACCTCGAGTAACACCTTCTTCGAGATTTTCTTGAAGAATGGTAACTTTGGGTCGAGCTTTCGAATCATAAAATTACGATTGGCATAAAATTACGATTGGCCGCTCTAGGTTGAAATTTCGGATCTTAAAATGAAGAATTTCAACTCTAGATGCCAACTCGGGGAAGTGACCGGGCTAAGCTGGTGGCAAGAAGGCTGGGGACTGTATGTAGATAAGCAGAAAAAGTGGTCTGCAATTCATATTGCCTCACTTCAAACCCAGATATCATTAGACGATAAACATAGACGGCTCGATCACTTTTACAAGTCTACTGGGCAACCGATCTGTCACACAAACTGTGGTGCACTCATCGGACGCTCGCCTCTGCTCGGCGTCGACTACGCTAACGGAAGCTCGAAGACCATAGAATAGGGCATAGTAGTTGTAATAGGACTTGTAAATTTATTCAAGGATTTTGTAATCCGTTCGATGAATATCAATGAAATTGTAGTTCCTTGTATCTCATTGAGCCTTTGTATGCTGTTCGGAATTTATAAATAAAACTTTCATGTTTTACTTTAAGCATTTTGCAATTTGTCTAACTTTCGATCCTCTTGTAATTGTTCTTGTTCGTAATTTCTCGCTCGATAACGATATCATAGTCTGGAAAACTTTCAAATCCGAACCTGAAACCAATCCGCAACTGGAGAATTATCGATCGTCTAAATCACCACGAAAAAACTTTCTCGATTAGTGAGACATTTCTCATGAATAAAAGCTTAAGTCTGAAAAATTTCCTTCGACTAGAATATAATCTTGAAAATAATAAACCAACTTGAGAAGGAAATTTCGTGCAATATGAATGCTTTAAAAATCCACATGTCTCGAGCAGGGCTACTTCGTTATTTTTTTTTTCGAGCAGCACTTGATTTGTCCAACAATAAATCATTTGACAAACTTTATCATTCAATCCCTTTTTTCCATGCTAGATAGTCATGTTCTTTTTGTGCAAGTCTTTTATCGAGCTGAGGGGCATAGCAACAACTTTCACCCTCAGTCGAGACATTTTGCATATTTTTAGCAAGTCTTTTATCGACCTGAGGGGCATAGCAACAACTTTCACCCTCAGTCGAGACATTTTGCAGTTTTGAGCAAGTCTTTTATCGATATGAGGGGCATAGCAACAACTTTCACCCTCAGTCGAGACATTTTGCAGTTTTGAGCAAGTCTTTTATCGAACTGAGGGGCATAGCAACAACTTTCACCCTCAGTCGAGACATTTTGTAGTTTTGAGCAAGTCTTTTATCGAACTGAGGGGCATAGCAACAGCTTTCACCCTCAGTCGAGACATTCTGCTATTTTAAGCAAGTCTTTACCGAGCTGAGGGGCATAGCAACAACTTTCACCCTCAGTCGAGACATTCTGCTATTTTGAGAAGTCTTTTATCGAGCTGAGGGGCATAGCAACAGCTTTCACCCTCAGTCGAGACATTTTGCTGTTTTGAGCAAGTCTTTACCGAGCTGAGGGGCATAGCAACATCTTTCACCCTCAGTCGAGACATTTTGCATTTCTCCTCCTCTTCTTCTTTTTTTTTTTTTTTTTTTTTTTTTTTTTTTTTTTTTTTTTTTTTTTTTTATGAGCGTCTTTAACCGAACTGAGGGGCGTAGCAACAACTTTCACCCTCAGTCGAGACATTTTGCTATTTTGAGCAAGTCTTTTATCGAGCTGAGGGGCATAGCAACAACTTTCACCCTCAGTCGAGACATTTTACTGTTTTGAGCAAGTCTTTACCGAGCTGAGGGGCATAGCAACAACTTTCACCCTCAGTCGAGACATTTTGCATTTCTTCAGCATGGTACTCGGAATACAATTGGAGAAAAAAAGGAGAACTTCATTGATTGTGCTTACATTTGAAATAAAAAATAATTGCAAAAACAGAAATTACAAGGATAAGAACGATTACAACTATCTTCTATTGTATTTCCTCAAGTTAACTGCATTCCAGCTTCTTGGCAAAGTTTCACCGTTAAGGTGAACAATTCTATAGGATCCCTTCTTTCCGACCTCCTGCACGACGTAAGGGCCATCCCAGTTTGGTTGAAGTTTTCCGACGTGCTTTGATACCTCCACTTTTTTGGGGACTAAATCCCCTACTTTGAATGTTCTTATCCTGAATTTCTTGTCATAAGCCTTTTCCATGCTGGATTTAGTCGCTTGGATTTTCACATTTGCTCGGTCACGCTTCCTATCCGCATGGTCGACCTCCATTTCCCTCAACGACTGATTTTGGTCGGGATCATAAGATAAAACCCTTGGTGATGGGACCAAGGTCTCGACTGGGATAACGGCCTCCGAACCGTAAACTAAAGAATGACTCCAGGGAGCTCGTCTAACCATTTTCCCTTTGCCTCGGCCAAACGCTTTTCAAGTGATCGGACAATTTCCATGTTGATGACTTCGGTCTGCCTGTTCGTTTGGGGATGTCCGACCGAGGTGAAATTTTGCTGGATTCCAAATTTTTCACACCACTCCAGAATTTGCTTTCCCGTGAACTGAGTTCCGTTGTCGGAGATCAATACTCTTGGTATCCCGAACCTGCAAACAATATACTTCCAGAGAAAATTTATAAACTGAAACTGAGTAATCTTGGTTAGTGCAACGCATTCTACCCATTTACTGAAGTATTCAACAACAACCAAGACATAGTTTTTCCTTGATCTAGCTGTTGGGAAAGGTCCCACGATATCGATCCCCCACTTATCGAACGGCCAGCAGATCGGAATAGAATGCAACTGTTCGGCAGGTTGATGAATCAAATTTGAATAAATCTGGCAGTGATGGCATTTCTTGACATAGTCGATATAATCCGAAATCAAAGTAGGCCAGTAATAGCCAGTCCTTGAGCATTTTAAGGCTAATGCTCTCTCGCTGCAATGGCTTCCAGCCTCACCTTCGTGAATTTCTTTTAAGATAAGATCAAATTGATTCTCATGTACACACTTCAACAGAATTCCCGAGCTGGACCTCTCGTAGAGTTGGTCCTCAATTAAAACATACATTGGAGCTCGATATTTAATTCGCCGTGCCTCATTTGCTTCCTCTGGTCCTTAGATAAGCTTTTAAAGGTTTCATCCAGGAAGGCCCTTGAGTATCTATCTCCATGATTTTCGAGCTCGGGGATACGTTCAAATCTATAGCTGGAGTGTTAGACATCAACCAAGTTATTACTCTCTCTTTTCGTCCATCCATCGATCCTGTAAACTTCGACAACAAATCCGCCCAAGAGTTCTCTTCTCGAGGGATAGATTGAATATCAAACTTATCCAGCTTTGCCACTAGATCCTTCACCCTTTTTAGATATTTGACCATGTTGAACTCTTTCGCTTCATAGACCCCTTTCATTTGCCTATGTATTAGCTCGGAGTCGGTCAACACGGTAAGAGAATTTATACTTACTTTCATTGCCATTTCTAATCCAGCGATCAGAGCCTCGTCCTCTGCTTCATTGTTCGTTACCCTAAAATCCAGAGTGATTGCATAACTAAGGTCCTCCCCTTCGGGGCCCTGAAAGTGAATTCCGGCCCCTCCCCCTTCTCTAGTCGATGAACCCTCGACGTGCATCAACCAAACTTTTTCCAGAACATCTGCCACCAAGTTAACTTCGGGAACTTGCTGTTTCACCGAACTCGCTCCCGTTGATTTTGCAACAAAATCAGCAAGGACCTGGGCCTTGATCGCCGTTCGAGGTTGGTACTCGATTTCAAACTGTCCAAGTTCTACTGCCCATTTAATCAACCTCCCTGATGCCTCAGGTTTTGATAGAACCTGCCTTAAAGGCTGGTTTGTCAAAACGATAATCTTATAAGTCTGAAAGTAGGGCCTTAGTTTCCGAGCTGCGATTACCAGAGCTAGTGCGAATTTCTCGATCTCCAAATAATTCTTCTCCGCACCTTCGAGCAACTTGCTCAGGTAGTACACCGGCTTGTGATTGGAATTCTCAACCCTTACTAAAACAGAACTTATGTCCTCTTCTGACACTGCTATGTACAAATACAAAGGCTCACCCTCGACCAGTTTTGCTAGCATTGGTGGTGAGACTAGGTATTATTTAAGCTCCTCAAAAGCTTTATCGCATTCTTCATTCCATTCGAAACTTTTTGATTTCCTCCACAATTTAAAGAAAGGCAAGCTCTTATCCGCGGATCGGGATATGAATCTATTTAGAGATATAATTTTTCCGATTAAACTTTGTACTTCGGAAAGTTTTCTTGGTGGTTTTAATTCAGCAATGGCTCTGATCTTTTCTGGGTTCGCCTCGATACCACGCTCGTGGACCAAGTAGCCGAGAAACTTTCCCGACCTCACACCGAAAGTGCACTTTGCTGGATTCAGCTTCATTCTGTATTTTCTCAAGATCCTGAAACATCTGTCGAGGTGCTTGATATGGTCTTCTTCGGTCATGCTCTTCACGAGCATATCATCGACATATACTTCCATGATTTACCCGATTAAATCTTTGAACATCATGTTCACAAGTCTTTGATATGTTGCTCTTGCGTTTCGTAATCCAAAAGGCATCATTATGAAACAATATACTCCGCGCTCGGTAATGTAAGCAGTTTTGTCTTGATCCCTTTCGTTCATAAAAATCTGATAGAAACCTTGGAAAGCATCCATCATGCTAAAGAAGATGAACCCGGCGGTCGAATCGACCAGCATATCGATCCGCGGTAAGGGATAGAAATCTCTCGGACACAACTTGTTCAAGTCTGTAAAATCATTACACATTCTCCACTTGTTGTCCGCCTTTTCTCCCTTAGATACTAACACAACATTGCAGAGCCATTCAGTAAATGTTATTTCCTTGATCTGTCCAGCAGCTAACAATCTATCCACTTCGGCGTTAATGATCTTATCTTTTTCCCGACCATTATTCCTTTTCTTTTGTCTAACCGGCTTTGCCTTAGGGTCGATATTCAGTGAATGAGTAATTACCCATGGGTCAATCCCTACAATGTCGTCGGAGCTCCAAGCGAATACATTAGCATTATTCTTCAAAAGCTCGACCAACATTGTCTTTATTCCCTGACTGAGCTCGGTCCCGATCCTGGTGAACTTCTCGGGGTAGCCCGGAACCAACGTCACCTGCTTATAATTTGGGGGTTGCATGCTCATGTCGATCTCCTTTCTCTTTTTTCCTTGTAACCTTTCACAATCTGGTAAAGCGAGATCAGATACGGAAAAAAACCTTTTCATCGACCAACTTCCGTTTTGCAGGTAGCACCGGCTCGAATTGCTTCTTCATGGTTAGGGACGTGTTGTAACACTCCCATGCCATGCACTGATCGTTTCTCATTTCTCCGACCCCCGCCAGAGTGGGAAACTTGACCTTCTGATGGTAAGTTGACACGACCGCTTTAAAAATGTTTAGTGCCGGTCTTCCTATAATGGCATTATAAGCAAAAGGGGTACTCACAACCAAGAACTTGACCATCTTCGTCACATCCTTTGGTTTCCTGCCCAGAGTGGTACTCAGAAGGATGGTTCCGAGAGGAACAATTTCTTAGCCACCAAAACCAATAAGCGGAGTAGATCCCGATCCAGACGTGGATGCTGTAAATTCATTCGATTGAGGGCTTCGGAGGAGATTATGTTTGCCGAGCTGCTGTTATCGATCATCACTCTCTTGAACTCGAAGTTAGCAATTTTTAGAGTCAACACCATCGAGAAATCGGGGTCATCTTCATTAGTGTCCCAAGTTACTTCACTCGGCTTGTCAGCCTCAGTAAAACTAATGACCTGGTTTATCGACGGAGCTGGCTCTAAGGACATAATTTCATTCCCGGTCGAGACACTAGTCTTTATCGACCTCGCTGTCCTTTTCCTCGCATTCCTGCTATCTCCTCCTGCAGGTCCGCCGGCTATCACATTTATCACTCCGTTCGTCTGCTCCTCGACTTGATGCTGATCACTACGGTGTTGTTCAGAAAACTTCCACGGACTCCTCGATCGGAACCGGTTGTTGGGGTTACCCCTCCTAATGTATTCCTTTAACTTTCCCTGAGCAATTAATTTCTCAATTTCCTGCTTTAGATGAAAACCATGCTCGGTGATGTGCCCTCGAGCCCTGTGGTACTTGCAATACTTATCATGATTCATAGTCCCCGGCCTAGCTTGAGTGATACACCGAGCCTCTGGGACCAAATTCCTTTCCTCGAGCACGGTCAGTATTTCGTCCCACGAGGTATTCAGCTTGGTGAAGCTACTTTTTTCTGGTTCCCTCCTTTGTGCTATTTCTGGAGAAACAGGTCGACCGTAGACATTAGATCTGTGGGTCGGAGCCTGAGGTTTATAGACGTTAAGTCTCTGCCAAACCGAGCCTCTTCGCTGCGCGTTTGACCCTCCGTAATCACTTGGCTTAGGGACAGGGGCCCTATCCAGTTTCTTTCCGACCTGGGGCCTGGGATTCTGAGGATTTTTCAATTTGTTCATTTCCTCCTGAATCATGTATTTCTCAGCTATTTCCATGATCCGTTCGAAATATTTTGGTTGCTTTCGACAAAGAGCGTTCCCGAATTGAGAATTACGGGTTAGCTCGAACATCAACGATGATAAAAATTCAATTTGAGGTGTGTCGACCTTCAGAAGCTCGATGCTAAACATAGCCAGCCATTGCCTTAGCGTTTCCCCCTCTAACTGTTTTACCATTCCCAAATGGTTGGCTGGTAATCTTTGTTTCCTCTGACTTGCGAATTGGTGCTTCAGTTTATCGCACAACTCATCGAAGGAGAATATAGAGTTCGGAGGCAACTTACCGAACCAGTCCAAGGCAATTCATTCGAACGTGGTGACCATAATTTTGCAACAGAAGTCTTCTGAGTGCCCGTACAAATTCAACACATTTACGAAACTATTAATGTGCTCTCCTGGATCAGTAGTTCCACTATACCTCGGTAACCTGGTAGGAACAGTTTCAGTACCTTGAGCTTCTCTAATCTCTTGGCAAAAGGGTGAACATCGCATGATATTCGTACTTAACTCCTTCTCTCGACCATCCTCGAGGAAAACAACCCCATCCTCTTTAGCCTCAGCTCGCCGAGCCCTAACATCCGCAGGTCGGGTTTCCTTAATCAGCATCTCCTTCTTCAACTCTTTTACAACTCTTTCCTGCACAATCTTCTCCATATCAGCCTCGGTTACTTTACGGTAGACCGGCTTCTTCAACTTATCCGCAGCTTTGGGCTGACTTTCCCCGATTACGGAATCTTCCAAGTCTTGGACGGTTCTAGACGGTTGCCCTGAGCGGATAACAATTCTAGCTCGGGGTGCTCGGGAAGGGACATCGGACGGAGCACCCATAGCAGACCGACGAATGCTCCCTTCCCTTTGTCTGTTAGAAACGGGAGCTCGAGCTGTTGGTTGGTCAACTGGGGGCTGTTGGCTAGGCATGGTTTCACGATCTGCTCTCTCCATGTTCAAAAATTCTCTACACATGGTTCCAATAATAGATCGCAGATCGGCCACTGTCGTGTGTATAGCCAAATCATTTGGCGGGTCGACCGACGGCACTTCAGACTGGTGGGCTGCTCGGGATTGATTACTTGGTTCATTGTTTACTGAGCGTTGAGCTCCAACGGCATGTGAAGGCTCGCCGTGATTGTAGGTGTATCTCCTAGAAGTAGGCATTTTTTCGATCTAACACTCGAATAGGCCCCACGGTGGGCGCCAATTGATTATGCTCTATTTCGTTCGAGATAAATATGGAAAGTCGAGCAAGACAATAATTAAGATCGAGTGTATAAATGATGTGTATTGATATTCTGATCCGATTACAAAGTAGGTCTATCCGAGCGTTACTGGATGCCGTACAACTAGCTAGATGAATACAAAGGAAAGCAAGCTAAATCTATTCCGAGCTCTATGTCCGAGCTGGGGTGTTCCTAGGGAATTGTACCGTTCTTGATGTCATAAATGCGCTGGATATATATAGGAACAGTGATGAGCTGGCTAGACCCTCCGCAGGGGAATATGTCTCGGCCAACTGTCCAGGTTTGTGGGTCGGTCCCACAGTGACCCTGATGAGAGAAGTAGATCGAAAAATAGGATCTTGTGCTAATAATCCTGCTTGATCGGAAGCTGGGTTCTGCCGGTCGAAAAATAGCCTTCCTGGTCGGGATCGAGGTCGATCTCGAGCTGAGGTATTTCCTAAAATGGCGTACACGAAATATCCCTCATTAGAGAGCGACATCGGAAGCCCACGCATTTCATCAAAATAAGATTCAAAATATGAGGAAGTTGAAGACACTGTGAAAAGCTACATAGCATTTATCCCTTTCACTGATGAAGATCTACTTTTGGGTTCTAAACCACACAATCGTCCTTTGTTCGTGGTGGGTTATGTACGTGTGCAAAAGCTGAATCGCTTGATGTTGGATGGAGGGTCAGCAGTCAACATTTTACCCTTGCATGTGGTGAAACAACTTGGCATTGCCATGGACGAACTCACATATAGTCGCTTAATGATTCAAGGATTCAATCAAGGAGGACAAAGAGCTGTTGGAATAATAAGAATTGATTTGCTAATCGACGACATGTCTTCGAGTGCGCTTTTTCACGTGATCGATGCAAAGACAACTTACAATATGTTGTTAGGACGACCTTGGCTTCACGAGAATGGAGTGATTCCATCTACGTTACATCAATGTTTCAAATATTGTCGCCAAGGCGTAGTGAAGAAAGTAATGGCTGACGATAAACCCTTCACTAAGGCAGAATCATATTTTGCTGCCGCCAAGTTTTACGCTGAAGACTATTGATACTTCAAATCATCTTGGTAATGTGCCCCATCTGGCGAATGCAGAAGAAGTGGAAAAAAGTCCATCACTTGAAGACATGGTCAAAAGACAAAGTGATTCTACTAAAGATCCACAAGAACAATAAATTCAATCTCTCGAAGAAAAAAATAGAAGTCAAGTTAATTCTACCAAAGTTCAGCGACGACCCTCGAAATAAAAAATGATGTTATGTTATGTTATGTACCAAAACCAAAGAGAAAAGAAGGACAATCGCCTTTGGTTAAGTGTGAAGCTTTGAAAAATTGTACCCTTCCCATCACAAAAGTAGATCTACTGAAGTCATCTCAACCTCCATTAGAAGGATTTGTTCGCCCGATCGATGGGAATGAAGTAGAGCATGGCACGCTTCCTACGAAACAATCGCATGGAGCTTTTGGTCCCAGTGCCTACAAGCTCATGGTTAAAGATGGGTATGATCCTGTTAGAGTTGGAGCTCTTGGCGAACTTACATTGGGGACTACCATCGAGGAAGAGCATGGTCTTAACGATACTCAATGGTCTTACTGAAGCTTTCAATAAAACTTTATGCAATATGTTTAAGAAAGTAGTAGTGAAGTCAAAAAAAGACTGGCATGAGAGAATTGGAGAAGCTCTATGGACATACCGAAAAACTTACCGAACGCCAACTCAAGCAACTCCATATGCGCTGGTATACGGTGTAGAAGCGGTTCTGCCCCTCGAACAACAAATCCCGTCTTTGAGGATTGCTATCCAAGAAGGTCTGACAAATGAAGAAAATGCAAGTCTACGTTTTGAAGAACTCGAGGCACTTGATAAGAAAAAGTTGGAAGCCAAACAACGCCTTGAATGCTACCAAACTCGCATTACTCGAGCTTTCAACAAAAGGGTGCGACCGCGGTCCTTCCAAGTTGGAGATTTAGTGCTTGCTGTTAGAAGACCAATTAATATTAAACGTCGTATGGGCGATAAATTCAAATCTGTTGGGTTATTGGTAACGTCAAGACGTTAAAAGCAGCGGAATTTAAAAATTTTAAAATAACCCAAACAGGATCTTTATTCATCTAGTCATACGAAAAGGATAATCAAAACCAACCATAGGGGGTTTTTCGAATTTACCTCACCACAGGAACGGTGGTGGTTTTTCTCCGGTCTTCTTTCAAATCTGCAGGACTTTTGGTTCGAGAGAAGCACCCCAAATGTTGTGCCTCTAGCGGTATCCACACGAATTGGATTGAAGCAACTCTCTTGGATCCTCAGGCTCAGAACTAGGATACAAGAGATTATCAAATAAGAAGAAAGAAAAAAAATCGCATGAACCCTCCTATTACTTGAGTGCTCGGCCGAAGCCTTTTGGAGAGGGTGAAGTGGGCGGCTATGTTGTTGTCAAGACTTTCTTGATTGTCAAATTATATATTAGTTAATTATGTTATGGAGTCTTACTACTCCATATATATAAGAATAATTATCAAGATATGTCCAATTTCTATTAGGAAACATGAATCCTATTTATTATTAGTCTCCTTTTGAATTTATGTATCTTTAATTAAGTAAATTTCTTCACTTAATTATATTCTTTACTTAATAACATTTAATTAATTAAACTCATTTAATTAATTCAGCCCATTTAATTAATTAATCCAATTAACTAATTAATTCCTCTTTATTAATTAACACTTTAATTTATAATTACTTAGACCCTCTAATTAACGATTTTCTTCTTCAAGAATTAACTCTTTAATTCTTCAACTTTGATTTAACTCTTTAAATCAAACTTTCCTAATTTGATTTGTTGCAGTCCAATTGTATTGTGTGTGACCTTTTAGGTTCACCATCAATTGGCCGCAGGACCACGACTTTCGTGATTTAATTTATGAGCTTATAAATTACTCCGATTAATTGAACACCTTCAATTAACCACTCAAGAATTAATTTTCCTATTGATTCATGAATACCCACACCTCATGGTCGATGTATAACCACAAGCCTATGAATCCCAACTTCAGGTGAATTGATCTCAATGAACCTCACCTCTTACAAGTATCATGTACATACGGTCCCTCTATCGACTAATTTCCCGATCGAGACCTAGGTTGTTTGAATTTATCGACACCTCTAATTATCTCGCTAACTATACTTTCTAATTCTGGATAATGATTCTAGTGTGACTACTAAATTTGGAAACCCCTTTCCAAATCCATCACCAACTATGGCCATAGGTTTCTCGGAATTTATTATCTAAGAACGTATAGGAAATTCTCTCAACACACTACGTTGAGTCGGTAGATCCCATATTAGTGCTAACCATTCGCGTACACGATCCTACGTACCCAAAGTAGTCGCACAAAGATCAGGCTAAGTGATCGGCTCCTAAATCAAATTACGTACTCACGTGCATCGAATTCTCCCTAGCACCTCAAGTCAAAGGGCTAAATCGTACCCTATTATAATTTTTGAGAAACATCCCATCGCCAATGTGCGTCATGTGCTTCCACAATAGGTTTCTCTGTTCTGGTCGTTCAATGCGTTCGATCCCCTATCGAACCACCTACTCATATGCACTAGCATCAAATGCCTTGGTCATGAAACGCCACAAATTCACTCCATGTGAATCATGCATAATCGTGCAAGACTTTGCGATTCCTTCGATACCCCGTCTCGTTCGGAATCTATGACTTGGAACGTGTTTTAAGATCACGGCCTTAGATATTGTTTCATGATTGAACTTATACTGAAGTGAATCGTTCCATAGTCTATTGTGATCTAAGAATTTCATCCAATCGCTTAAGTGATTGGCGAGAGATGAAGTTGGCCATTGTTTGATTTACATACTATAAACAAACGAGCATATTAATTCATTAATACTAGAGAAAATTTATTACATGATTGTCGTTATACAAGCTAAAATATATTGGCTTGTAGGGCACTATCCTTTCAATATCCCACTTGCCCTAAAGCCAATCACAAACGCTTCTAAGACCCATCTCCCAAAGATGTTCTTCGAGCTCTTTTCGTGACAAAGGCTTTGATAGTGGATCCTCTAGGTTGTCTTCCGAGTCGACGCGATCCATTATGTGCGTCAACTCTTCCAATGATTTCTCTAATCAAATGGAATTTCCTGTCAATGTGTTTAGATTTCTGGTGGGATCTCGATTCCTTTGCTTTAGCAATAGCTCCATTGTTATCACAAAAGATAACCATGAGCTTCGCAATACTAGGCACTACATCCAACTCTTGGATGAAGCTTTTTGATCCAAACACTTTCTTTTGTTGCATCCGATGCTGCGATATATTATGCTTCAGTGGTTTAGTCGACAATGGTGCTTTGCTTGGAACCTTTCCAATTTACTGCAACCCCATTGAGGCAAAAAATATATTCAAAATTTGAATCTATATTCATCCACATCAGACTGAAAACTCGAATTAGTAAATCCTTCGAGTTTCAATTCTCCATTACCACCGCAGACCAAGAGCATATCCTTAGTCCTTCTCAAGTACTTAAGGGTAGCTTTTACGGTGGTCCAGTGCTCTTCACCGAAGTTTGACTTGTAGCGGATCGTGACGCTTAGAGCTTGTGCTACATCTGGTCTAATACATAGCATAGCATACATTATTCTACCTATTGTCGAAACATAAGGTATTTGAGACATTCTCCTTTTATCCTCATCCAATGTAGGGCACATGGATTTGGAAAGAGAGATACTCTGTCTCATTGGAAGCAATCATTTCTTGGATTCTTCCATACTGAATCTTTTCATTATTGTTTCTATGTACTTAGATTGAGAGAGTCCCAACATCTTCTTCGATATATCTCTATAGATACATATTCCCAATACGTAAGATGTCTCTCCCAAATCTTTCATGGAGAATTGCATGGATAACCATGCTTTCGTCTGCGCTAACATTCCGATATCATCCCAGATAAGCAGAATGTCATCGACATATAAAATATGAGCTCCACAGAGCTCCCACTAATCCTTTTGTACACTCAAGGTTCATATTCGTTTTATGAAGTCAAGTGCCTTGACTGTCTCATCAAAACAAATGTGAATCTGAAAGGATTCAACCATTGCTACTGGAGAAAAGTTTTCATCAAAGTATGTTCTAGGCCTTTGTGAATAATCTTTCGCCAATAGACAAGTCTTATAGGTCAACACCTCTGCATTCATTCCTAGCTTGAAATATCCATTTACAACATGTAGGGATAATTCCCTCAGGTGGATCGACCAACGTCCATACCTTGTTGGAATGTATGGAGTCCATTTTGGTTTGCATGGCAAGATATGCGCGTCTACATCCAATGTAGCTTTTTCGTATATGGTGAAACAGACCTCATCTGACCACTTGAGACCAACAAGTGGTATCAGAGCATGTGGTTCATCTAAATCATTTGCCTGATCAACAAACTTGATCCAAGGTGTGTTTTTCAAAAGTTTTCAGAAATAGCATATTTTTTGAAAAATTAAATCTTTTGAAATGGATTGTATCAGCCATTTTCCCTGCATTGGCGTTATGAGTTTTGAGGACTGGAAAATACGCATGGAAATTTTCCTTGTTGCTTACAATGACAACATGTACACGTGCATAACCAGAGGTCCTATCAAAATTACAAAAACCATCAAAGTCAACGATCAAGAAGTGACTGTTGACAAAGAACTTGAATAGATGACAGCTGAGAAATCAAGCTGAATAATCTTGACAAAGTTGGTAGATTCATCATGACCAGAGCCCTTGATAATGACATGTTTGACAAAGTCAAACATTGCAAAACAACAAAAGAGATGTGGGACAAGGTTCGCGATATGAGCGAAGGAAATGATGCAATCAAAGAGCATAATTTAAGCATAGCTCTTGAGAAGTTAGAAAAGTTCAAAATTAAGTCTGGGGAAACCATTGATCAGATGGATACCAGGTTTACAAGGACGTTGAACGAAGTATTAAAGGTGGGAAAGACTTTCACGGATAAAGAGAATACTGTAAAGGTTCTCAAGGCGCTGCCTCCCAAGTTCAACATGAAGACAACAACAATGGCAAAAATCAAGAGATTTGGGGAAAATCTCTCTAACAAAGCTGTTCTCAGTACTCAAGGCATACGTGTATAAACTGCCAAGAATGGGAATAGAAGAGTCATCAACCTCAAATCCCACTGCTACTCTAGTTGCTGCAGAAAAATCAAGAAGATCAGCAAGACAAATAAAGTAAATGGACTTATATGATGAGACCATGTTACTCAACAAAAAGGTGTACACTGTTGGAGATGTTGCTCTACTGTTAAATGGGTTCAAGAAGTTCTACAAGAGAAAAATGAAGAACAAATATAACAATGCTTCTATATCTAACCCTACTTCTCATTCTAATTATACCGAGGATAATTTTAAATCCAAACTAATGTCCCATATCCTAAAGCTAAGAAATATACATAAGAGGAAAATAAAGTAAGGAAAGAGAGGAGACATTGTTGGGATATTGTTCGGTTGTCAAACAACAAAAGTGCGTAATTAAAAAAATTCCGAACAAACCCCAAGGCCGGGAATATTCATCTAACTCATACGAAAAAGGCTGAAACAAAAATACAACAGTTGTATTAAACAATGTGGTAATCGAAAATTACATCACCACAGGAACGGTGGTGGTTTTCTTCGTCTTCTCTTTGTTCACTACATCACTCCAAACGTCGTGCGTCTAGAAGTATCCACACCAGAAGGATTGTAGCAACAGCTTCAGATCTTAGGCTAAGTAGTTGAGTAAGAATGTCCTTCAATGGAGATTTCCAGATCTAGATCTAGATCAGAGGAGAAGAGAGTGAGAGTGAGAGAGAGGGCGGTACAAAGGGGGGGAGGCTAGGGCTAACAATTCGTTAGGGTTTTGTTTTGGCATTAGGGTTTAAGGAGTCTCTTAGTCTCTTATTTATAAGCCTCTCCCTTTTTCCTTGTTGTGCAAGACTTGGCCCATTCATTATTGGATCTAGATCTGGTTTCTCTTCTTTCTTCCTCTTTTTGATATCTCTTCCATCCTAGTTCTGAGCCTGAGGATTCAAGAGAGTTGCTTCAATCCAGTTGGTTTGGACACCGCTAGAGGCACAACACATGGGGTGCTTCTCCGAACTAAAAGCCCTGCAGATTTGGAAGGAGACCGGAGAAAAACTACCACCGTTCCTGTGGTGAGTTAAAAATCGATAAACCCCCTATGGTTGGTTGATTTGCTGCAAAAATCCTTTTCGTATGACTAGATGAATAAAGATCTTGTTTGGGTTGTTTTAAAAATTTTAAATTCCGCTGCTTTTAACGTCTTCACATTACCAATAACCCAACTGTGGTATTAGAGCCTAATTCATTACTTTTATACGAAAAGGTCTGAATATAATTTGATTGCTTTATTGTATTGCATGTTATATTCATGTTGTTGATTCTTATTTGTTATGGGTAGATCTTGATGGGGGCTATTTTACACTTATGACTGGATCGGACCTTTTGAGCTAGTTCAGATCGATCCGACCCGCACAACTGGTCCGGTCTCCTCGGAAGATCCAAGATCGACTCGATCTGCCTTTCGCATCTAATCGACCTGGAGAGAGACTCCGAAGGTTTTATGGGCCATGCAGGATTCCTAGATACGCTAGGATACTACTAGAACTAGGATTATATGTTTGTTATAAATAGCGGATCCTTCATTGTATTAAGGGTTACACTCTGATTTTCTCCATATATAATAAGAATTCTACTCTTCCATCTCCATTAATTAATTACTTACTTACGTTATTCCGTACAATTCCTTACATGCATCATCCTGAGTACTTTAACCAAGCCCTAAATATATTATTGTTACAATTACTATTATTGATATTACCACACACATGAAATTGGGTAAAATAAGTTGGCGCCCACCATGGGGCAGGTTAATTACTCAAACGAAAATATGGTCAATCCAAGGAAAAGTACACGCAATGCCGGAAAAAGCACGATTTCTCAGCCTCCCCGTACTATTGAGGATTTACCTCAAAATTCTCAGAGGGTTAGTGGCAGTAATCAGCAGCCTCCAGCCGAACGGGAGGAACGGGAGGAACCTGATCATGCTGAGACTCAAGTAACGGGGAACGCAGTTAACAATCAATACGCATGAGGGCAAAAGATCCCTAGTCGGAGTAGGGCACTAAACTCACCTGCTCGATCCATTCCTCCTCCCCTACCAGCTGATCAGGAAAAATTGAAGCAAATCTCTCAACTTATGAGGTCGCTGTGTGCTCAAATTCTGCAAGCACCTGCGCAGGAAACGACTGATCCAGTGGCAGCTGCGGTTCAGCCCCAAAGAGGGCTCAATACTAATGGGGTACCTCGGGGGGAAGTGGATCGAGTTTCTATTCAAGCGGAAAGCCCAGACGCTGATCAGCGATCTCAAGTCTCTCCACCAATCCATTACAGAAGACCTCCTGGTCGAAGAATCAATCAGGCAAGAGTTGATGCTCGTCCTGAACCACATCAGTCTAGGGAAAGAACTGTTATTCCAATCGATGACGATGTGATACCCCCAATCATTGATCGTCAAACTACAAGAAGATTCTCGGAAAGAGATATCAAGAGGATGGTGGAGGAATGAGTGGAACAGAGGCTGTTAGCTGCAAGACAACCCTGGCCCCGCTCGAGAGACGTACAAGATAGCATTGCGACCTGTTCGCCTTTCTGCCCGGAAATTAATGAAGCACATGCCTCAGGTCAATTACCTAGTCGGCTCCCCCGGTACGACGAAACAGGTGATCCATGTGATTATATATTCAGCTTTACGAATATTATGAATTTGTATGCGCACTCAGTTGAATACACAGCCAAATTGATGGTCACAACGTACGAAGAATTGGCTTTAGATTGGTCTGGAAAACAACCGCCTAATTCAATATTCAGCTTCAGAGAGCTATGTAACAAACTGGAGCAACAATTTGCGAGCTATAAGTTACCTAGGGACAATTCCTCAACAGGAAGGAGAATCATTAAGAAACTGGCTGGCAAGGTTCAATGTCGAGTTACTGAAGATCAATTCTCCAAATATTGACTATATAATATCAATCTTATTCGACCTTACAAAAAACAGACAATTTGGTAATGCGCTAAGTCTAAAACAACCTCGGACTTTCGCAGAAATTATGATGTTGGCTTCCAAATATATGACTCAGGAAGAGATGAATTCGTTCAAGGATAAGAATAAGAACAAGGCTTCCACCTCGGGATCGAAGAAACCTGATAAAGCCCCAATCCCTAGAATAATAGACTATGATCGCCCTTTCAGAAAAGGAAATGTCTTTCAAAGATTGGAGTATGGAGGAAGCAACCCTGAGAAAAGACCTAATGTCTACCTCAGACCCCGAACTCCAGAAAGAAATATCAGGGATTGAATTGATTATGTGGAGTTTACCAAATTAAATGCTCCCAGAGAAGATATATTGGTTATACTGGAGAGGAACAACTGGATTCCTCCGGCGAAAAGAATTACACAAGCTAAGCCCGGGGCAAAAAAACTACAATCTCTACTGTAGATATCATCGAGCACACGGTCATAGGACTGAGGATTGTTATCACTTGAAACAGGAGATCAAAAGGTTGATACAGGAAGGTAAATTGAATGAATTTGTGGAGAGGATGGATCGAAGGAGACAAAGGACACGTAGTCCCAGAAAGAGGAATGGACATGGAAGTCCACCTGGACAGTCTCCAGTCAATAATGCACCTCATAGAGATGACACCAACAACGATCACGTAAATGGAACCATACATGTGATCTCTGGTGGTCCAGCTGGGGGGGATAGTCGTAATGCGAGGCGAAGAATGGCTCGATCTCTAGAAAAGGAAGTAATGACCCCTAAAGAAGTATGGGTCCTCGAGAATAAGAGTTCTGAGAAACAAATAATCAGTTTCGATGAGAGTGAAGTTCCAAAAAATTTGAATTGGGACATCAATGAAGACAACCCTGATTTTCCTATGGTAGTCTCACTTAAAATTTCTGACTTCAATGTCAAGAGAATCCATATCGATAATGGCAGCTCAGCTAACATAATAGCCGTTGAATCTCTGAACCAAATGAATTTAGGAAAATTAGCTCTACAAAAAGTGGCTACCCCTCTTGTCGGATTTGGAGGGTCAGAGATCGTGCCAGCAGGGACGATCAATCTAAGTGTCACCCTCGGTAATAAATCTCAACGAGTTGTGAAAATGATAAAGTTCCTAGTAGTGGAGACGCCGTTCGCCTATAACGCCATTCTGGGTCGACCGGCTCTAAATCAATTTCGAGCTGTAGTATCCACCTATCATCAGAAAATAAAATTCCCCATTCTTTCTGGGGTCGGAGAAATCGTTAACGACCATTGCATGGTGTGGGATTGTTATAACACGACGCTTTCCCTAAAGCGGAATATCGACCCACTAACACCCTCTAAAAGGAAAACAGTAGGATCTTCAGTGGAAAGGTCAATGGAACCAGAAATTCCGAGTACCGAAAGGATCGATAAAAAAGGGAAAGAGCCGGTCGATCTGACTGTACGCGCACCCGAGCATAAGGATGTTCAACTAATAGAGAACGATCCGAGCAAAATCACTAGGATCGGAATGGAGCTAATTCCGCAGGGGGAAATTTTGTTGATTGACTTCTTGAGAAAGAATACGGACGTGTTTGCCTGGAGTTTGGAAGATATAGTAGGGATAGATCCAAGGATAATCACCCACTCTTTACAAATAGATCCGAACGCAAGACCAGTTAGGCAAAAGAAGAGAAATCACGGCCCTGTTAAAGACAAAATAATAAAAGCCGAGGTCGAAAGGCTTTTAATTTCTAAACAGATAAGGGAAGTACACTTTACAGAATGGTTGTGTAATGTTGTGCTAGTGTCAAAAGTCGATAAGAAAGATAATAAATGGAGAATGTGCAACGACTTTACAGACCTAAACAAATTATATCCAAGGGATCCGTACCCCCTTCCTAAAATCGACCTGTTAGTTGACTCTACAGCAGGATTTGCTATTTTCAGCATGATGGACGCATTCCAAGGATTTTATCAAATATTTATGGACGAAATGGATCAAGAAAAAACTGCCTTTGTTAAAGAATAGGGAATACACTGCTTCGTAGTAATGCCTTTCGGGTTGAGAAACGCTGGAGCAACTTATCAACGATTAGTAAACCTAATGTTTAAGGAACTAATCGGAGAAATTATGGAAGTATACGTGGATGATATGTTGGTCAAAAGTATGAGTGGAAAGGACCACATTGATCATCTAGATCGCTGCTTCAGGATTTTGAGGAAATATGGAATGAAGCTCAATCCGGCCAAATGCACCTTTGGAGTAAGGTCGGGAAAATTTTTGTGTTACTTGGTTCACCAAAGAGGTATCGAAGCAAATCCCGATTGTTTGTTGGATGAAGATGAATAAAGACTTAGAAGTGAAGGGAGGTTTTGATGATTTCAAAACATCATCATCAGCTTAGTAATGGAAACTTAGTCAATCCCTTAGAAGATTTTTGACCAAGGAAGAAGCCAAATCAGATGGGTCAAATCTTATGGTCCAAAAGACTACTGATCTGTTGCTGAGGAATGGAATAAGACTGGTGGATTTTCAGCAGACTCAAATTAGATGAGTTCAGATTGGGATCAACCGAGTGTTCATCAGACGAGTGGATTCGATCAGCATAGTGGAATTGATCAGAAGTTATTGCAACGGTAATAAATGCATCTGAAGTAATAAATGCTGAAAGGAAAGGGTATTAAAGACAAATGATTGAAGAGAAACCTCAGATCAACATAGTGCATTTAATGCGACCTGACAGAAAGTACAGCAGAGTGTACAGTGTTCAGTCGCATGTAGCCGTTTCTGAAACAAGGACCAGTACTCGAGGATTTGGACACCTGTCGATCTCTCAACGGGCAGATTTTCAAACCTCAAGTATAAATAGTTCAAGTTCAAGAGTTAGAGAAGAAGAGACAACACAACTGAGAGCAAATTTCGAAGCAGAACCTTTCTAAGTCTCAAACTCAAGAACAGAACACTCATCAGCCTAGTCATTTGTTGACGAAAGCAGAAGAGAGAGATAAAATAATACATATAAATCTGAGTGATTTTGTTAGAGAAGTGTTATGAGATGCTGTTATCCATCTTTGTGTGTGATAAAGCTTTGTAGTATAGGACTTCTAAGTGATTTCCTGTAACGAACTTGTGGCCAGTTCATTTGTTGTTTGGCGCAAGCAGAGTATATTGTAATATGTGTGATTATAATATAACCCAAAATCTAAGTGACTTGGAAGAGTGGACTAAATGATTTTTATCCATATAACCACTATAAAAATTCTGGTGTTTATATTTGCATTATTTTCTTGCATATTTTCAAAAAGCATACTAAACACTTAAGTTAACTGTTGAAAAGATTTTAAAAGGAGTTTACAAAAACTGGGGATAAAACCTTTTCTAAGTTAAGAAAACTACTTGTGAAAAACACTTGACAAATACGCTGCAAGTAAGTCATTTTAAAACTCTGATTTTCTCAAAATCAGCTAAGTAAAATCAGAAGAGTGGTCAACTCTGCTGTTCAAAGCTTTGTGCAAGATCAGCTTAGTATACTTATGAATCTTGATCAGCTTAGTCTACTGACATAAAAAGTTAGAGAATTTTAATGATAAAATTTTAAGAGGTCTATTCACCCCCCCTCCCCCCCCATTCCCCCCCTCTAGACCTCATCTGACCACTTGGGACCAACAAGTGGTATCAGGGCAGGTGGTTCATTTGAATCATTTGCCTGATCAACGAGCTTGATCCTAGAGTGTTTTTCAAAGGTTTTCAAAAGAGCGTTTTTTTTTTAAAACTTTTTGAAAAATGGACTGTATCAGCCATGTACCCCACATTGGCGGAATGACTTCGAGGACTGGAAAATATGCATGGAAATTTTCCTTGCTGATTATAATGATAATATGTACAGGTGCATAACCCAAGGTCCTATAAGAATCACCAAAACGGTCAAAGTTGATGGCCAAGATATGGTTGTTGACAAGGAAACTGAAGAGATGATAGTTGAGGAAATAAAACTGAAAAATCTCGATAAGGTTGGAATCTTCATCATGACCAAAGCCCTCGACAATGACAGATTTGACAAGGTCAAACACTGTAAGACATCTAAGGAGATGTGGGATAAGGTCCGTGATATGAGTGAAGGGAATGACTCCATTAAAGAACACAATCTGAGCATAGCCCTGGAGAAGTTAGAAAGCTTCAAGATGAAACCTGGAAATACCATTGACCAGATGGATTCAAGGTTCACAAAGGTGTTGAACAATGTGTTAAAGTTGGGAAAGACGTTCACTGATAAAGAGATCATTGTTAAAGTCCTAAATGCGCTACCACCCAAGTTCAACATGAAGATCACAACAATGGAATAATCAAGGGATCTGGGGAAGATCTCTCTGACGGAGCTGTTTTCTGTACTCAAGGCATATGAGTATAAAATGCCAAGAATGGGTATAGAAGAGACCTCAACTTCTAGTCCCGCTGCTGCCCTGGTTGCTGCAGAAAGATCAAGGAGATCAGCCGGGAAGATAAGATAAGTGGACTCATCTGATGAGACCACGCTGCTCAACAAAAAGGAGTACACTGCTGGCGATTTTGCTTTGTTATTAAATGGGTTCAAAAAGTTCTATAAAATAAAAATGAAGAAGAAATATAACAATGATTCTACTTCTAACCCTACCTCCACTTCATATAATAGTAAGGATGACTTTAAATCCAAACTAATGTGCTACAATTGCAGCAAATTGGGACACTTCATTAAGGACTGCCCATATCCTAAAGCAGAGAAGTATACTGAGGAGGAAAAGAAAGCTAGAAAAGAGAGGAGACATCAGAAGAGCAAAGTATTGTTGGCTGAAGCTAAAAAGATAGCAGCCATCTACTCATCTAATTCAGAATCGGGGACATCAGATGATGACTCAGCTGAAGAAGAGACACCCGCACTGCTCTGTCTCATGGCCAAAGAATCAGAGGATTCTGACAATGAGGTAACTCTTACCGAAAATGAAAATGAGCTATTTAGTTCATTTGAGCAAATGATGAAAAACAACACAAATGTTGTTAATGAGTTTGCAAAGCTTAAGGAAGAGATGATTGTGCTGAAAAAGCAAAATACTGAACTGAAACTAAATGTTGAAAAACAGCAAGAATCAGCTAAGTATAAAAAGCCTTCGCATGAGTATTAATCTCTGAAAGCAGAATGTCAAGTTTACAAAGGAAAAATCATGGAGCTTGAAAAGATAATATCTAGTCATGATAAGTCGTCTGTGGCATCAGTAGATACACCTAATGAACAGAGAACACCCTTAGTAAAAGAGAATTTAGAACTGAACAAGACTGAAAAGTTTATATCTGCTGATAACAGTAATGTTATTTTATATGTTCAGACTGCTAAATCTACTTCACTTGAGATAGAGAAAAAGGAGAAGAAATCTCCTAAGGCTAAAAAGGGTAAAAAGCCTAAAAATGAAAAACAGACTGGTAAGACCAAACAGTTGAGTAGTCCTAAGAAGTCTGCTGATAAGAGTAAAACCAATCAGACTAGTAAAACTAAGTCGTCTGTTAAAGAGAAAACCTAAGAAGCAAAGAAATTATAATAATGATGCTTGGTATGGAAATGAGTCTTATTATGTGCAACCTGCTTACTCATCTTATTATGCTGCACCTCATTATCCACCTTATTATGCTACATATCCTGCTCACCCAGTGCATGCATACCATGCTTATCATGCACCCTACCCTGCTTATGAGCATTATTCACATCATAATGATTATCAACATAATATGCCTGCTGATTATGATCAAGAGAAAGTTGCTCATGCTCAAAAACTCAAAAGCCTAAGAAGCCTAAGACTTCAACATCTTGGGTTGTCAAAGGTGATACTAATCCACCAGGATCCTCCCAATAAAGGGTACCTAAAATAATTTTTTTTTGTTTTGTAGGTTAGGATTAGGAGTAGGAGTAAAGTAGAGAAGAAATGGTACTTGGACAGTGGAGACATACATGAACTGACTGATGCTGCTGCCGTAAATGGTCCAAGAGTCACTTTTGGAGACAACAAAGAAGGCAAGATTGTTGCGATTGGAAAGCTAATCAAAAGGAAACATTAAGATATCTGACGTCTCTTATGTTAATGGCCTAAAGTACAATCTGCTAAGCATAAGTCAATTTTGTGACAAGGGATTTTTTGTTATCTTCTCATCAGATAGGTGCTACGTTGAACAAATTGGAACAAAGAAGGTTATTTTTTCTGGAAGAAGACAGGGGAATATCTATGTAGTCGACTGGAATTCTGTGGACAGGAATTCTAATGTTTGTTTGGTGGCTTCAACACCAAGTGAAATCAGTTGGCTTTGGCACAAAAGAATGTATCATTTGAATTTCTAGACCATAAATAGATTAATAAAGAATGATTTGGTAGAAGGAATTCCAAAGACAGTCATGAGGAAAGATAAGCTCTGTGACAACTGTCAGAAGGGTAAACAAATGAAGTCCACTTTCAAGAGCAAGAAGCACCAATCTTCAACCAGAATTTTGGAGCTACTACATATGGATCTGTTTGGCCCTATTGATCCTATCTGCAATGGTGGAAAGAAATACTGCCTAGCTGTTGTGGATGATTATTCAAGATTCACTTGGGTGATTTTCATGAAGAAGAAAAGTGAAACCAAGGAACATCTTATCAATCTGATGGAACTGATCCAGAATGAAAAGAGTCAAAGAATATTGAAGATCAGATCAGATAGAGGGACTGAATTTACAACCTCTACTGTTGAAGAGTATTGTAACTCCAGAGGAATCAACCATGAGTACTCTGCTGCCAGAACCCCTCAACAAAATGGAGTTGCTGAAAGGAGAAACATAACTCTAAAAGAAGCTACCAGTACAATGATAGCTGAAGCAAAACTACCCCAAAGATTCTGGGCAGAAGCCACAAATACAGCCTGCTACACCCAGAACAGATGCATGATCAACAAAAGTCAAAACAAGACACCTTATGACCTGTGGAACAACATAAAGCCTAATATACACTATCTTAGGATTTTTGGCTGTAAATGTTATGATTTAACCGAATTTCGTCTTAGGTTAAAACTCAGTAAATTGTTTAAGATCAAGATTTTATATAATAAGGGTTTGGTTAAAGTACTCAGGATGGTGCAATTCAAGAACAAGCGAAATAATATAATGGCGTAAAATAACAATAATATGAACGGCGAACAACTGTAGTATATTTCGTAGGTAAAATTCTGGATCCTCAATACAATATAAGTTTCGCTATTTATAACCTTCCTCCTGTCCTAACTGAACTAGGAGTCCTATTTAGCCTAGGAAACCTGTATGGCCTAGGAGTATCGCAGGGCCCATTAGGTCCCCTGAGACGGACTGTTGGTCGAACGAAGTAGGTCGATCAGATATATATTTGTCTAGTCGATCTAGTCGATCTGATCTCGATGTCTTCATAGGTCGGATCGATTCTGAAACGGCTCGAACAGTATTATTCGACCATAGGTGTAAAATAGCCCTCATCAGTACTCCCTCACTTCTCGAGCGTAATCGTAGCTGTAGCTCGTAGAAGTAGATGTAGCATTTACCTTGGTCTTTTCGTCGTTCATGAAACATGCCTCATTAAAAACCTAGTTCGGAAAAAACCCTCTTCGGGATAAAAAACCGAATCAAGGAAAAAAGAGTACATATTTGTTAGAACTTTCTACGAACAGACACGTACTTTAGTTATCGTGTGTCAGAATTCAGCAGGATCTTTTCACAATTTTGATTGGCGGGAATACGAAGAGACGCGAAGGGTTGAATCTGTCATTTCACCACCCGTATATATAGTTAAAATTAGCGGGATATTTTACTTTTACCCCAGATATTTAATCCTTCCAGCAGTAGGCTTAAATCGATAATCTTGTCAATTTCTTACTTTTTCGAGCCCATTATTTCAAAGACTAATGGCATCGACGTCGCAGAATCTCCCTTCCCCAATTCAGAATGTAGGAGAACAAGCACCACTCAATATTCTCAATCCTGATATTCCTTCTTCTGACAATGAAGTAGCGAACGATTCTCCAGCAGAAGAGGTTAGAGACTATGCCGAAGATGAAGTTGATAGTTTGGTCGTGGAAATTATTTCAGAAGAAGAAATGATGTCGAGGGCATCTAAAAAATCCAAAACAGCCCAACCTCAAATTTCCAATCCTGTGGAACTTTTTCCTTCTCGATTTAAAGAGAAAGATTTACCTTTTTTAAAAAAGGAATATGGTCGTTACTTCCCATCGGAATTTGAGATCATCATCCCTACTTCCGAGGAAAGAGTAAACACTCCACCTGCTAACTGTCGAGCTTTTTATACGTCCCATTTTGATCATGGGCTCCGTTTTCCCTTATCTTCAATTCTTCGTCAGTTTCTGGAGACCTTTATCTTCTCACTGACCCAACTTGTTCCTAACGCCATAGCCTTTATTATGGCCTTTTCAGTTTTAATGGTAGCACGAGGTTTTCGACCATCTTTCCGCAATTTCCTTCACTTTTTTCGATTTTCAGTATCGACCTCCTCAAACAGAGGTTATTATTATGTTAGCCAGAGACCTGGGTATGCTGTGCTTGAAAATGCCATTTCCAGCAACAACACGGAATGGAAGTCAAATTTCTTCTTTGTTAAAGCTCCGACAGTGCGCATTCTTGAGAACGGAGAAAATCAGGAGTTTGCTCATGATTGGGGCTATAATGATTCTTGGGTATATGGTGGTCGAAGAGTAATCGGCGAGATGGCCCCGGACGACCAATTCTCATCCACTATGATCGAGGAGATGAGATTAAATAAGTACCAATCAGCTCATTTGATCGGAGAGATCTTCCTTCGGAAGGCAGGATTGAGTTCCTTGGACTTTCCTATTTCCTCTGATGATCGACCCATATGTAATGTTTTCCAATAATAATAATTTTAACAAAATATATATATGATCTTGCTGCTCATCCACGTTTATTGATTTCATCTACAGCTTCCATGGTCGAGAATTGCCGCTTTTCTGTGGTTGGTAAATCAGTCCTTTCGAACTCAAAAAAGTCTTGGGGTAAATCTCCCATAGAGCAAAAAGAATCCAGAAAAAGAAGAAGAGATCAGTTTATGGGTTTGGAGGATATCGAGGAGGAGTCGTTCGAAAATGCTGATCCTATCCGAGTAGCTCCTCCTTCTTCTGGTCAAACCTCATCGGATATACCGTCTTCAAGCTCTCGCCAAGGCCGCGGTTATCCGCCCAAATTTCTTAGGGATCAACATGGGATTCTAGGCTGTCAATCTTGGTCGGAGCGCAATCCTACCGGCCCCGAAGCTAAAAGGAGAAAACAGTTCTTCGACAAAGGAGGGGAATATTTTACTCATGTCGGAGATATTGGTCATAAAGCTTCCCTGGTAGATATGATCGAGAGTCACCTTCAAGGGAAACGGGCGGCTGGATACTCCGAGAAAGATACATTGGCGTCTGATGATAAGGAGAATGTCGTCGATAAATCCATTCGAATTCTCCTTTCTTCGACCTTCACTCAAGATGTAAATAGGACGATCAAGAAAAAACCTCTCGAACAGCTGGCAAGAGCAGCTCATGCTCATGAAGTGGTGATGTTCTTTAATTTGTCAACCCCTTTAGTAAATGTTCTTTTATTCTATATTGATTTAGATAAATTTTTTCTTCATATAGACTGGAAATGCTTTGGTGTCGGCACTGTATGATATGGCGTTGCATAGGGATCAATGCAGCTTTGTTGAAGAAAGTAACAGGATTTTATCTGCCAGAGTTAAGGAGCTTGAAGATCAACTTGCTCAGGTTGATAATTCTCGAGCTTCTGCTGCCACTTCGTCTGATCCTCTTGCTAATCCTAATTTGGAGACTGACAATCCTCACATTATTAGCATGATGACGGATTCTAGTAGATATCAAGCGCAGGTCGACCAAATGACTCGTGAAATAGAAGAGCAAAGAGTCGCGCATGCCACCCTCGTTAGCAAGCTTGAGTCGGATATTGCTGCTCTTCGATCCCAACTCGCGGCTAAGGAAGATGATTCTTCTGACATAGAGAGGGTCATAGATGCGCATCAATCTTCAGACGTCGAGCCCATAGTTCGAGAGTTTCTCAATTCTCCCGTGCATACTGCCATAATTCATCAAAAGATTGGTGGTCTGCTCTTGAGCTCGTTTTATAAGGGTGTCGATCAATTAATCGAGTCTGGGCAGATTCCTGATAAGCGGGAGGAATATCGCAAAGTCATGGCCATCGAAAAGGATCGAAGTCTTCAAGACTATCCTCCCGACTGCTTATCCTCTGTAGAGTATAACAATCATCCATTGGCTCACCTTGTCGAGGAATATGGAGCTCCAATTCCCGTGCCAACACCTGATTTGGATTTGATAAAGGATATCATGGAGAATCAGTCAGGCGAAGAGGAAGGTGATGATGCCGAGGAAGATATCGAGGGAGACCGTGTCGACGAAAGGAATAAAGAAGGAAAGGAGGGATCGTCCCCCAAGGAAATCAATTCACCCAGTTAGGATGTTTTTTATGGTTTTCTTTTATTTTGTTGTAAAGCTAGGCCTTTTTAATCTCGTAGATTATGTAAAACTCCTTTTTGTGATATATATTATTCTAGATCTGATATACTTTGTCGTTATGCTGATCACAATGCATATTTGATGACTCGTTTTTATCTTAATTTCGAATTTTTACTGTGCGCGCCAAGGTTCAAGGACATAATCGTTATTTCCTTAACTATATATAAAGGTAAATCTTTTGGGGTTTTACCGCGCGTCCCCACTTACCATATAAAATTTTCTTGTCATTGATCGGAGCTCATAGTTCGATAATTCACAAATATTCCTGATTTTTTGATCATGAGTTCCAACCTATTTTCTGGAGCTGCCAAACGATCTCTACGAGGTCTTCCCCGACGAGATACCCCGAAGAAAAGATCCCGAACGGAAAGTTCTCATCAATCATCCTCCCAAGGGGGAGCTTCTTCTCGGGAAACCATTCCTCGACCTAATCCAAAATTATCCTCGTCAAGCGGGAATTTAAAAGAAACGAAGGATATCCCTTCTAATGCCCCGATCCGCAGTCCGATTGTCGATCCGAAGATGCTGGAGGCTTTCCAGAGTGAAGGTTCTTGCTCTACTTCTCCTCCTTTAGTAGAGCAAACATTTAATGAGGTATCACGAACCGTTTCCCCCCCTCCAGTCGTCCATACGACAAACGAGGAAAGTCAAGCTATTTCTCCTATTCTCGGAGAGCAAACCAATAATGAGGAGTCGCGAACCGTTTCTTCCCCTCCAAGCGTCCATACAACGAACGAGGAAAGTCGAGCTATTTCTCCTATCCTCGTGGTACAATCAATAAATGAGGAGTCACGAACTGTTCCAATTTTTCCAGATGAACGCTCAGTGGATGATCATTCCCCTTCGGGCAGAGATGTAACAAATCAGTCTATAAGTCGAGATGGTTGTGCTCAGGTCAAGGCTACTGCTCTTCATTCTGAAATTGCCACTCCCGTTTCTGAGATCGATCCCACTCTACAATTAAGGGGGCCTGTGGAAGATATTCCAGAATCTTTCTTTGCCCATCCTGGTTCGCAAGTTGTTTCGACCTCTCAAGACACTCAGGTTGTCTCTCCTGTTCGTATTTCACAAGGAGCGTCGAAAACTGGGTCTGGTCCCAGTCGTTCTGCAATTGAAAAGGTTGCGGACGACCCATTTCTTTTAGACGAGCGTCCATTTAAGGAGCAGGTTGAAGAGATAACTGAGTTCGATATAACCCGATCAGGTGGGGTTTCAATTGATGCGAGTATTCCACCAACCCTCGATCCTGATGGGGTTTCTTGGAATCTAGGAATGGGTACTATCTTGCCTAAGGAGCTTGAAAAATTGAAGAACCACTCTTCTCTGCAACTTGTCCAGTCCATCTTCAAACGTTTAGAGATGGTATGCGTATTTTGTTATTTGTTAAAAAGATCTAGGTGTTTTAAGTGTTTTACTTATATTTCTCAATACAGGCTAAGCATGAAGCTCTCCAACTCGGGATACAAAATGACGAATTCTATTTTGCTCGAGAAGAATCCCTCGATCGGGTAAATACAATTGCCGCTGCTCATCGATTGCTGATGACTGAGGTTGAGCATCTCCGAGCTACCACTGAAAGGCTCACTAGAGAGAAGGGAGAACTTGCTCGAGTAAATAGTAGTTTGGAGGCTGAAAAGGAGCAGCTTACCAAGGAGAAAACAGATCTTCTTCAATTGAAAGATCTGGAGTTTGATAGGGGTTTTTCCCTCGGATATGAGCAGCGTGCCCAAGAAATGATGACCTATCTTGGTTATCCGACAATTCCTGCTCATGTTCACGAAACGGTAGACAAAGGTCTTACTTCCGATCATACTCCTGAGCAGTGGTTTTTTTTTTTTTTTTTTTTTTTTTTTTGAAATGTAAATATCAATTTTTGCCTGATAATTGGAAGAACATACTTATTGTTCGATTTCCACGCCTCATCGACCTGTATGTTGATAATTAATTTCTTGCAATAATATTTAAAGATGAGAAGTCAACTTGGTAGGTGTGCCGTAACTGTTGGAACGATTCGTATGCTCTGTCCATTGATTGGTTAATTCCCCGTAGTATAAATAGCTCATTGGAGATTTAGGAAAAAGAGAAAAACTGAATCAATATGCCACCTCTGAACAGTTTAATTTGGTTTTCATGGCCTGTTGACTATGGTGGAGATATCAAACCAGATAGTGTTTTGAATAGACGAGAGCTGGTTAGTTCATTAAAATGGTATTTTGTCCATGCATGCTCGAAAACTTGCGCCCAAGGCATGGAGAACGATCCTGTCTCAATTGTACGTCAGCCAAGTTTTTTCCTTCTCAGCGTGCTTTAGCTTGATACTGTGATCGACCCCATGGTGACCATGTGGCCCATTTAGGGGTCATTAAATCACCAGCATTAGCAAATATACGCACTTCTGCATGTTCCTCGTCTCTATGCATTGGTAATAGTCTGAGGAGAAGGTCGAATTGAAGGAGCAGATCAGTTCGAGGAGTAACGAGGTAGGATTAACGTTTGAAATAATTGTAACGATCCTTGAATGTAAATGTAGTTTTTTGTGACGATATTGTTGTGAAATGTAACGACTTTCTCAAAGATCTGAATAAAATCCATTATTCCTTGTATGTTCACTCCAATAATAATGATCGATCATTTGTCCTGATTCTGCGAACCATTCTTACAACGTTTTTAATCTGGGCCGTTGATAGGACCTCAATTTAACACCATTGGATCATTTATCCTCCGCCTATAAATAGATTCACTCCATCCCTCTCCATCTCTCAGAAGATGAAGTCATTCAATATGAATATGTATTGTTATAAGTATTGTCGAGCACCAGATTTGTCAGTTTATGTACCTGGGAGTTCAGGATTTGGTATGGTAGGAATTGGAAAAATGAGATCCCTGTCTTATGCGGTGTTGGTCGGGTAAATCTCATAATTGGGAATTAGCCGATCATCCACTGCGTCGTACGATAGAGGTCGAGAATAGAGGAAAGCAGGATTCTATGTTTATCGAAATCAACTTGTTTCTAACAGGTTGGTGATGTTATGCATGGGACCCTTCTGATCCCTATTTTAATCGGTGAAGAAAAAGCATCAACTTCTTCGAGGTGGTCGAATCGTGATAGCATGTGGCTGTGCTTGCCCGATGACACTTGCCTACCCATAGAAGAAGCCTGAACTTTAGGTTCTCGTCACTGTTCTGAATGTAGAAAAAGACGATCGTTCCGAGGAGGTTCAAGAGCGTTTTGGAACCAAACTCTTTCTTTTGTTATTTTGTAGGTGTAACTGTTTAGTGTAGCTGATCGATGAATCTTCAATATGTAATACTAGTTCTACTATGATAGTCATTGTATTGTCTTCATCGATGTAATATAATATCTCTATTTCGACCGAGTCAAAAATGCATTTATTTCCATTCCTTTATTTACGGCTTGCAGTTATGACTTTGTAACGTAATTTCCGATGTGGTGTCATAGCCGTTGATTGGATGTGAGTCTCACCGTAGGATTTCAACTTTATCCTGTCTATAAAAGGAATCTTCTTTCTTCCACTAAGTCACCATCATAAGTAAAAATTCTGAAATAATGTACTTCTTCTTTGTCCAAAATGGCGGTCGTCCGCCTAATTCGAGAATCCAGAAGAAAACTTTATCATGTCGACTTGGTATGGGTGGAACTGGAAAATAGAGATTTCTCAAAAACCATGAAATCTCCTACCCCTAATAAGGGGGATGGATCGGAACGCCTATCATCATTCGACCAACCTATGTAAATGGGTAAAGGTCGTTGTTGTGGGGTTCCGTCCCATTAGTTACGTGGTTGGTGGAAAGCTGGTTAGTGCATTAAAACGAGCATATATGGTCAAAAAATGCTAACCACCATCGACCGTTGTAACATTATAATCTCTCAAAGCTCTCCCTGATTCCAAAGCTTTGTGCCCGCGAAAACGACTGGTTCTATCTGGTGGCAAGAATTCTGGGAGCAAGTCGGAGATAGATCAGGCGAAAGATCCTTTGTTTGCTTCTTTTTTTTTCTTATATAACAGAGTTTACCATTGCTTTAGATAGGATAGGATAGGTATCTCCGACGTATATGATTATCAGTGATAAAAAAAAAAAAAAAAATTTACTGTGTATCAGCTGTTCGTTTATGTAGATTGTATGACGAATGTAAATTTTTCTCATCTATGAGTTTTAGTTTTTGTGCCAATCTTTGGATTTCAATCGTTGTAGATCGTTTGTGATGAGTGTACACCGAACCATTGGTTTTTACTCAGAGCTTTTGTTATATTTAGATTTTATACCAATTGTGGTTTTAATATGTGTGGGTCGTTCATTTGGAGATCGACGAGTGTATACCGACCCAATCGGTTTACTCAGAATTTCGGGTTGTATACCAATTATTGGTTTTTACCTTTGTAGGTTGTTTATTAGGAGATCGATGAGTGTATACCGACCCAATCGGTTTTACTCAAAAATTTAGGTTGTATACCAAATATTGGTTTTAACCTTCGTAGGTCGTTCCTTGGGGGATCGATGAGTGTATACCGTCCCAATCGGTTTTACTCAAAAATTTAGGTTGTATACCAATTATTGGTTTTAACCTTCGTAGGTCGTTTCTTGGGAGATCGATGAGTGTATACCGACCCAATCGGTTTTACTCAAAAATTTAGGTTGTATACCAATTATTGGTTTTAACCTTCGTAGGTCGTTTCTTGGGAGATCGATGAGTGTATACCGACCCAATCGGTTTTACTCAAAAAATTAGGTTGTATACCAATTATTGGTTTTAACCTTCGTAGGTCATTCATTTTGAAAAAAAAGTCGTTTTCTGAGCGCGTCCGATGGAGAAGTAAGCAAAAGCTTTTATTATAGTTGAAGACAAATTAATGGTAAAAAGAAAATAACAAGACATACTGAAAAAACTAAAAAGAAAACTAATTTCTTGGAAATCCTGTCAAATTTCTGAATCTTCTTATCCTTGAATTCTATCGACCATAATATCTTCTGAGATTTACAGCATTCCACGTCCGCGGGAGCGGAGTTCCATCCATATGAGCTATCTTATATGATCCCTTCTTTCCGACCGCAATTACCACATAGGGGCCTTCCCAATTCTGCTGTAATTTTC
The DNA here is from genome assembly GCA_030819805.1 of Penstemon newberryi var. newberryi. NCBI lineage: Eukaryota > Viridiplantae > Streptophyta > Magnoliopsida > Lamiales > Plantaginaceae > Penstemon > Penstemon newberryi. The sequence goes on along the minus strand of JAUALY010000006.1, from coordinate 28,275,574 downwards.
CCACATGTTTGGATACTTCAACTTTTTTAAGTACCAAATCACCTTCTTTGAATGACCGTATTCTCACCCTTTGATTATAGGCCTTTTCCATGCTAGATTTTGCTGCTTCTAGCCGAAGACTGGCTTTTTCTCTCAAGGTCTCGCTTAGGTCGATGTCGTCCTTTCTGAGTTGATTATTTGTTTCTTCATCGTACAACTCAATTCTCGGACTGGGAACAAGTGCCTCAACTGGGATGACCGCTTCCGAACCATATACCAAGCTGAACGGTGTTTCACCAGTAGATGCTTTGACTGTAGTTCTGTTAGCCCAAACGACACCAGGAAGTTCGTCCAACCATTTTCCTTTAGCGTCGTCAAGTCTTTTTTCGAGGGATTTTATAATTTCTCGATTTGCTACCTCAGTCTGCCCGTTTGCTCGAGGATGTCCAACAGATGTAAAGTTTTGTTGTATCCCTACCTTCGAGCACCACTCTTGAACTTGTTTCCCAGCAAATTGGGTTCCATTGTCGGAAATTAAAATCCTCGGAATTCCAAAACGACAGACTATATTTTTCCAGAGAAAGTTTATTACTTGAAACTGTGTTATCCGAGCTAGGGCAATGCATTCGATCCATTTACTGAAGTATTCGACTGCGACTAAGACATAACTCTTTTTTGACCTGGCCGGTGGAAAAGGTCCCACTATATCAATTCCCCATTGGTCAAAAGGCCAGCAGATCGGAATTGAGTGCATTGTTTCAGCAGGTTGATGTATTATATTCGAATGCACTTGGCAATAATGACAATGTTTTACATAATCTTGTGCATCTGCATACCTCGTCGGCCAATAGTATCCAGTTCTTAGGCATTTGAGCGCGAGTGCTCGAGCGCCACTGTGATTCCCAGCTTCTCCCTCATGTATACTCTTAAGGATACTCTCGTACTGGTGCTCGGGAATGCATTTCATCAGAATTCCAGATACAGATCGTCGATAGAGTTTTCCTTCCAATATTGCATACCTTGGTGCTATATATCTTATCCTTCTAGCTTCATTCTTACGGCTAGGGAGAGATCCGTCGTTCAAATAGGTGATTAACGGAGTCATCCAACTGTCCGCCGCCAAGTCGATATCCATTACTTCATTAGCTGGGACAATATCGAGGTCGATGGAAGGAGTTTTGGAGATTAGCCAAGTGATCACCCTTTTAGATTTACCATCCCTTGTTCCTGTAAATCTGGATAGTTGATCAGCCCAACGATTTTCTTCACGTGGAATATTTTGAATATCAAATTTATCAAATTTCCCGGTTAACTTTTTTACTTTATCCAAGTATTTTATCATATTGAATTCTTTTGCTTCGTACATCCCGCTAATTTGTCTCTGAATTAGCTCGGAATCTGTCAAAACATTCAAAATCTTTATATTGGCTTGTATAGCCATTTCCAAACCCGCAATTAGAGCTTCGTATTCGGCTTCGTTATTTGTTACCACGAAGTCCAAAGTGATGGCATAATTCATGTCCTCGCCGTTTGGTCCTTGGAAATTGATCCCTGCGCCTCCACCATCTCTGCTTGAAGCACCATCGACGTGCATAAGCCATGGCAGGTCATTGACGATCATAATACTGCTATCGCTTGGCGATGTCACATTGGAGCTTGTCTCCGATAGACCCGGAGTTTCAAGGAGGAAGTCTGCCAGTATCTGAGCCTTGATTGCAGTTCGTGGTCGATATTCGATCTCGTATTGTCCCAATTCTACAGCCCATTTGATCAATCTTCCTGAGGCCTCTGGTTTGGATAACACTTGCCTCAGAGGCTGATTGGTGAGTACGATGATCTTGTATGTTTGAAAGTAAGGCCGCAACCTTCGTGCTGACGTCACCAAAGCCAGAGCAAATTTTTCATTTGTTAGATAATTCTTCTCAGCTCCCTGCAATAACTTACTCAAATAATAGACGGGCTTGTGTTCCGAGCCCTCTATTTTTACCATAACCGAGCTCACGGCCGCCTCGGAAATAGCGATGTATATATATAGAGGTTGTCCTTCCGTAGGTTTGGCGAGCATAGGTGGCGACGTTAGATAGTTTTTCAGTTGTTCGAAAGCATGATCACAATCTTCAGTCCATTCAAAGGTCTTAGCTTTTCGTAAAGTTTGAAAAAATGGTAAACTTTTGTCTGCGGACCTTGATATGAATCTATTGAGAGCAACAATCTTCCCGACTAGACTTTGTACTTGAGTAATATTTCTAGGGGGCTTCATTTCGGTGATTGCCCGTATCTTCTCGGGATTTGCTTCGATGCCTCTCTCATGGACCAGGTATCCTAGGAATTTTCCCGACCTTACCCCAAATGTACATTTTAAGGGGTTGAGTTTCATTCCATACTTTCTTAATATCTTGAAGCAACGATCAAGGTGCCTTATATGATCTTCTTCGCTCATGCTCTTTACTAGCATGTCGTCGACCTATACCTCCATTATTTCTCCTATTAGCTCTTTAAACATTAGGTTAACCAATCGTTGATAGGTTGCTCCAGCATTTCTTAACCCGAACGGCATTACTATGAAACAATATACGCCTTGTTCGGTAACGAATGCAGTTTTTTCTTGATCTTTTTCATCCATGAAAATCTGATAGAAGCCTTGGAATGCATCCATCATACTGAAGATTGCAAAACCTGCTGTTGAGTCAACCAACAGGTCGATCCTTGGGAGAGGATAAGGATCTCTTGGACACAGTTTATTGAAGTCTGTAAAATCGTTGCACATCCTCCACTTGTTATCCTTATTGTCTCCCTTTGAGACAAGTACGACATTACACAACCACTCGGTAAAGTGTATTTCTTTAATTTGTTTAGATAGTAAAAGTCTTTCGACCTCTGCCTTTATTATTTTATCCTTCACTGGGCCATGATTTCTTTTCTTTTGCCGGACCGGTTTTGCGCTCGGATCTATCTTCAAAGAGTGAGTTATGATTCTTGGGTCGATTCCGACTATATCTTCCGAGCTCCAGGCGAAAATATCCACATTTTTTCTTAAGAAGTTGATCAACATGATTTCTCCCTGTGGAGATAATTCAGTTCCGATCCTGGTGATCTTGGTTGGGTCATCTTCGACAAGATTGACTTCTTTGTGCTCAGGTGCACGCAGAGTCAAATCTATCGGCTCTTTTCCCTTTTTGCTGATCGGATCCGTGCTTGGCAATTCAGGTTCCCGAGTTCTTTCCGTTGAAGATCCCACCGTTTTTCTTTTCGACGGGGTTAGAGGATCGACATTTCTTTTTAAGGATAGTGACGTGTTGTAACAATCCCAAGCCATGCAATGGTCGTTAACTATTTCACCAACCCCAGAGATTGTTGGAAATTTGATCTTCTGGTGATAGGTCGACACTACTGCTCGAAATTGGTTTAGTGCTGGTCTTCCCAGAATGGCGTTATAAGCGAATGGTGTTTCAACCACTAAAAACTTAATCATCTTGGTCACTCGATGAGGTTTATTTCCAAGAGTTACACTCAAGTTAATGGTTCCAGTTGGAACTATTTCTGACCCTCCAAATCCTACTAGGGGCGTAGCTACTTTTTGTAGGGTCAATTTTCCGAGGTTCATTTGATTGAGCACATCAATGGCTATTATGTTAGCTGAGCTTCCGTTATCGATCAGAATTCTCTTAACGTTGAAATCGGATATTTTCAACGAGATCACCATAGGGAAATCGGGGTGGTCTTCGTTGTTGTCCCAATTCAAATTTCTGGGAACTTCGCTCTCGTCGAACTTGATCACTTGCTGGTTAGAGCTCTTACTCTCAAGTGCCCATATTTCTCTGGGAGCTATTATTCCTTTCTCTAGAGATCGTGCGGTTCGTCGCCTCGCATTCCGACTGTCTCCCCCTGCAGGTCCACCAGAGATTACATGTATAGTTCCGTTGATCCGATCGTCATTGCTATCGTTTCGTCGGGGTGGATGGTTACTGGGAGATCTATCACGAGGACTTCTATTTTCCTCTCTCCTTCTAGGACTTCTTGTCCTTTGTCTTCTTCGATCTGCTCTATCAACAAATTCATTTAATTTGCCTTGTTGAATCAATTTTTCGATTTCTTGTTTCAGATGATAACAATGTTCGGTTCTATGACCGTGAGCACGATGGTACCTGATAGGATAGTGCCCAGCAAGCCAATTCTCTTTAGCTTGTAATAGGACTATTCTGTAATAAACAATCTTTGATTTTTATGAATAATACGCACGTTTATTTATAACTGTATAGAATAAACAATGGCCATATTCATCTCTCGCGAATACATTTAAGCGATTGGATGAAATCCTTAGATCACATTCGACTATGGGACGATTCACTTCGGTATTGAGTGCAATCATGAAACAGTCTCTAAGGTCGTGATCTTAAAACACGTTCCAAGTCATAGATTCCGAACGAGACGGGGTATCGAAGGAATCGCCAAGACTTGTACGAATATGCATGATTCACATGGAGTGAATTTGTAGAGTTTCATGAACAAGACATTTGATGTCAGTGCATATGACTAGGTGGTTCGATAGGGGATCGAACGCATCGAACGACCCGAACAGAGAAACCCATTGTGGAAGCGCATGTCGCATATCGGTGATGGGACGTTTCTCAAGACTTATAATAGTGTACGATTTAGTCCTTAGACTTGAGGTGCTAGGGCGAATTCGGTGCATAGGTATATGTACTTAGATTTAGGTACTGGTCACGTAGCCTGACCATAATGTGCCTAAGTTGGGTGCTTGTAGTTGTGTACGCGAGTGGTTAGTACCAAGATGGAATCTACCGACTCATCATAATGGATGAGAGAATTTCCTATACGATTCTTAGATAATAGATCCAAGAAACCCGTGGCCACGGTCAGTGACGGATTTGGAAAGGTGTTTCCAAATTTAGCAGTCACACTGGATTATTATCCCGAATTAGAAAGTATAGTTATTGAGATAATTAGAGGTGCCGATCAATTCACACACCCTAGGTCTCAATCGGGAAATTAAGTCGATAGAAGGACCGTATGTACATGGCAGTTATAAGAGGTGAGGTTCACAAATATCAATTCACCTGAAATTGGGCTTCATGGGCTTGTGGCTAGACATCGACCATGAAGTGTAGGTACTCCTGAATTAATAAGGGAGATTAATTCTGGAGTGGTCAATTAAAAGGGTTTAATTGATCGGTGCATTTAATTGCTCATAAATTAAATCACGAAGGGTTCGTGGGCCTGCTGCCAATTGATGGTGAACCTAGAGGGTCACACACAATACAATTGGACAGTGACAGTCAAAGAAGGAAATATTTGATTTAATGGAGTTAAATCAATTAAGTGAATTAAAGTGTTAATTCAAAGGGAAGGATAATTAATTAGATGGTCTAATTAATTAAATATTAATTAAAGTATTAATTAATTGAGAGATAAGAATTAATTGGATTAATTGGGCTGATTTAATTAATAGTTAATTAAATTAAGTTGCAAGACATGGGCCTTTAATTAAAAAGCCCAGAAGAAGTCTTGCAAGACTAGGTGGGGGGCGATTTTATGGCTAAGGATAAGAAGGAGAGTTTGTGTTCATGTATGACAGGGAGGATCTAAGAAGATATATGATATATCTTATTTCCTTATGAGATAAGGAAGAGATCTTTAAGAGATATCTACAAAGAGAAGGTTTCTTCTCTTATAAATAGATATCTCCTCACAACTCTTCCACATGCTTAACACTCAACACTTTAAAGAGCTGAAAATTCAACCCTAGCCGCCCCCTACACCCTAGCCGCCCCCTAGCAGTGCCGCCGCCCCTCTCTCTCTGTTCTTCCATATCTGGATCTAGATCTGATTCTAGATCTGTTCTTCCTCCATTGACAACCTTCTATCTCTAGTTCGTGGCCTGTGAATAGAAGGTGTTACTACCATCCAATTGGTGTGGATACACTCTGGAGGTGAGACAATTGGATCACTCGTTGTGAATCAACAAAAGCCGGAGATTGACACCACCTTGCCTGCAGTGAGGTATATCGCGTATCTCCTTCTTTATTCTATTGTAGATTTGTTTGATTCAACCTTTTCGCATGCATAAGGTGGAAAATATATCTTGGGTCTGCTGGGGTGCCTCGGAAAAATTTTTAAATTCCGCACTCTCGTTGTTTTGACAACCGGGGCATTCCCAACAGTGGTATCAGAGCCAATTCCATTACTATTATGCGAAAAGGCCTGAACATAAATAAAAATATATGGATATTTGTGATTGTTATGTTCTGTGTGATGATTCTTGCTTGTTATGATATGATCTTTGATTGGGTAAAATCGCATATTAAGATTTGGGGCAAATTTATAGTTCTTTGAAACTTCAGGACTTTTTATGCAAATCGTGATTTTGGAAATAAAGGGCTGGAAATTTATTTTCTGTTTTCTGGAAATATTTGAAAAATCTGGACTGTTTTTGCAAATCTGGTCTGTACGTATTTTTGGGTCGTTTTTGTAATTTCCGAAAATTAAAGGACTGTTTTGTAATTTCCGAAAGTTCAGGGGTCTGTTTGCGAAACTGAAAATTTTCTGGATTCAAATTTTAATTTTCTGTCCTCTGGCCGATTTGTAATTTGGGGCTGTTTTGCAATTTTCAAATCTTTGGGGTTAAAAGTGTAATTTCCGTGAAGTTGAGGGGCCGAACTGAAATTTTCAAAAGTTGAAAATCCAAATCTGATTTTATGCGGAAAAATTTGTTTTGTTTACCCGAAAATTGATTTTGTCATAATTAGTAGTGACTAAAGTAAGAATCATAGGATATTATTTTTAAAAGGTGTTTTAAAAGTAAGAAAGAAATACGTAAAAAGTTGTTTGCTTGTTTCTTGCTCTACGTGAACTGTTTACGTGGTTTTCGATCGTGCCGAGCCTTGACCCTAGGGTAGATGTGATTGGTTTAATTTATTGTTGTTTTTATTGGGCCTGCGAGCCTTAAGTTTTTGGGCCACTTTGAGCCTTTGTAATAGATAGGGCTTTACTGTTTTAAATAGTTTAGGATGGAGGCCCGTTACAAGCAAGGTGGGAGCCCAAGAAGGAATGAAGGCCATGTATGCATGGTTATTTTTGTAATAGCCTAGGTCCATTAAGAACCCTTTAGATTGACCAATTGGGCCAACATCATGGCTCGATGATGGCCCACATAGGAGGCTCCCGATCGAAAACATATTGTGGTAGTATGCATGCTAGGCTTGTATGTTTTAATTTATTTATCGATTTATTTATTTAGCTTGTATGTGATGCGCGCTAGAATCTAGATCGTAAATAAAAGATAAAGCATAACTTATTCGGTGAGATCTCGAGGAGAGTTACTTTGAACTTTCAAACACGAAAACCCCCTCTCGAATTAAATATTAAGTCATATTGGGTACATTTAAAATGAAGTTTTAAAAGATCCAAGCCTTCCATCAATAGGAACTAGCGTGAGTTGTCTACTTATTGACGGAGGTGATCCAGAGTCTGGCACCCGAGTCAAAGAAAGGGACAATACGCAAAATTCCTTGACTCCTGTTTTATAACTAAACTAGACAAGGGTGAGGACTCGTCGGGATGTGAATATCGACCGATAACCAGTTACGGGGATTTCACGACCGGGCCTGTTGCTCATCATGATTGGTGGGATAGACTTAACGATTAGTAACACTTATGATGTAGCAGTGCTAGATAAGTGAGAAAACCGAGGCAAAATAGCTTGAAGGTTGTGTAGTGACACAATTGGTAAAAGTATACCTACCTAGAGAATTAACTGTATGGCCACGAGTCGTGGGTACAATTAATGTCTGCTGGGACGTCAAGACCTACTAGGAAATAAGATTTCCCGAGCAATCAAAGGGGTGATTGTTTCGACAAAATAGTGGGAGAACTTTTTCGAAACCAAGACCAAAATTCGTTAATTATAAGTATTAGGCATAGATCAGTCAGCTAAACGTTGTCTTCTTTCCATTTGTAGATATTTACTGAACAATGTCTAAAAATCCATTATCTGTCATCCTCGACGCTAATAAACTAAATGGGTCAAACTTTGTCGACTGGCTGAGAAACTTGAGGATAGTCCTCGACTCCGAACGTCGGAGCTATGTACTCGACACGCCTATGCCTGCTGCACCCGCAGCACGAGCTACTGAGGAACAACGAACCGCCCATGCTAAAAGGGTTGATGATGATCTTCAGGTTCGCTGCCTCATGTTAGCTTCAATGTCAAATGAGCTGCAGAAATAGCACGCTGGTATACCGCTTGCTAGAGATATACTTCTCCACCTCCAACAAATGTTTGGAGAAAGGTCTCGTACCGAAAGGTTCGCAGCCACTAAGGAGTTGTTTAGTCTCAAGATGGCTGAGGGAAGCAGTGTCAAGGATCACTGTCTGCGTTTCATCAACCTGATTGAAAAATTAGGAATATTGGAAGTAGAATTGCATGCTGATCTTAGCACTGATCTTCTCCTCCATACTCTGCCTCGCTCGTTCGACCAGTTCGTGTTGAACTTCAACATGGAAGAGAGAAATCTTGCTCTTCACGAACTGACCAATCTGTTGGTTACGGCAGAAGCCACTCTCAAGAAAGAGAAACCCGTGATGATTGCTCACCAATCGAAGGCTGCAAAGCCCAAGAAAGGTAAAAAGAAGAAGAAGGTGTTCTCTTCTAAAGCAGTCACCAAGGTTGTCGAGAAGAAGCGCAAAAGTCCAGAAGACGAATGCTTCCACTGCAAGAAAGCAGGGCACTGGAAAAGGAACTGCCCAGACTACCTGAAAACGGTAGCCAAAGGTATTTTCTTGGTTGAAGTTAATATTTCTATTAACTGTGCATCTTGGGTGTTAGACACCGCAGCGGGTTCTCATATCTGCAATGATTTGCAGGTGATGGGAGCAGTAAGAACGCTCAAGCCCGGGGATAGGATCCTGCGTTTTGGAAACGGAGCAAGAGTTGCTGCAGAGGCTGTAGGAGACGTGGAGTTAGTGATAGGGAATTTTACTTTACTTTTAAAAGACTGTACGTACCAACTATTATTAAGAACATTATTTCTATTCCGTTATTAGATAATGATGGTTTTAATTTTTCCATTATGAATGGATCTATGAGCATAATTAAAAATGGTTTAATTTATGCTAGTGGTACTCTGATGGATGGTCTATATTCCCTTGAACCTACAAACTCCAACGTTTTGCACATACAATCAAGAAAAAGAAAATATGATAATCACACACCACAACTTTGGCACGCTAGACTTGGACATATCTCCAAGAGTAGGATCCAAAAGTTGGTTTCCTCTAAGGCTCTTGAAATACAGAACTTAGATGAACTTCCGACTTGCGAATCCTGTCTCAAAGGAAAGATGACCAAATCACCCTTCACCGGGAATCCTGAGCGAACCAAACAAACTTTGGATTTGATCCATACTGATGTTTGTGGACCACTGAGTGTCAGTGCAAAAGGAGGATACTCCTACTTCGTCACATTCACTGACGACTTCAGTCGTTATGGATACGTGTACTTGATGAAGTACAAATCCGAAACTTTTGAAAAGTTCAAGGAGTTTCGAATGGAAGTAGAGAATCAACTTGGACATAGTATTAAAGCACTTCGATCTGATCGAGGAGGAGAATACTTGAGTCAAGAATTCCTCGATTATCTAAAAGAGAATGGGATTCTCGCTCAGCGAACTCCCCCTAGGACGCCCCAACTCAATGGAGTGTCTGAAAGGAGGAATCGAACTTTGTTGGACATGGTTCGTTCCATGATGAGCTTCGCTGAACTTCCCTTTTCGTTTTGGGGCTTAGCTCTATTAACTGCTTCAAAGATACTGAACATAGTACCTTCAAAGTCAGTGCCAACTACACCACATCAAGAATGGTATGGTAAAGCACCCGTATATTCGTATCTACGAGTATGGGGATCTCCTGCCTATGTTAAGAACAAGAAAGGAGATAAGCTGGATAGTAGATCTAGTTTGTGCAAATTTGTGGGGTATCCAAAGGAATCCATTGGATACTTGTTATACGATCCTAAAGAACGTAATACGTTCGTGTCTAGGAATGCCCACTTCTTAGAGGATGATTTCCTCACCAATAGAAATGGGACAATCGTAGAACTCGATGAAGTCCAAGAATCGGACCCATCCTCACAAACAGTGGGAGCTGATCCTAATTTTACTGAACCTACTAGTACACCTATACTTCGAAGGTCTGATCGAGTTCGTAAAGAACCAGAGAGATTTGGTTTCATTCACGAAAACGATAAGTTGGATACTGATCCAAGGACTTATGAAGAAGCTATGTCTGACATAGAATCGGGTGCGTGGCTCGAAGCCATGCAATCCGAAATGGATTCCATGCATTCCAACAAGGTTTGGACCTTGGTCGATCCACCTGAGGGAACTATCCCTGTAGGATGCAAATGGATCTTCAAGCGTAAGCTTGGAATGAATGGAGAGGTAATAACCCATAAGGCTCGCCTAGTGGCGAAAGGTTATTCTCAAAGGCCTGGAATAGACTATGAGGAAACCTTTTCTCCAGTAGCAATGTCGAAATCCATTCGGATACTATTAGCCATAGCCGCGTGGTACGACTACGAAATATGGCAAATGGACGTAAAGACCGCCTTTCTCAATGGAGACATTGACAAGGAGATCTTTATGCAACAGCCCGAAGGCTTTGCGTCCAAAGGAAGCGAGCACAAGGTGTGCAAACTTCAAAGGTCAATTTATGGCCTCAAACAGGCGTCCCGAACCTGGAACATACGATTTGATGAGACAGTCAAAGCTTTTGGCTTCATCAAAAACGTATTTGAACCTTGTGTGTACAAGAAGAATAGTGGGAGTTCGGTACAATTCATAGTTTTATATGTCGATGATATTCTGTTGATCGGGGACGATATCAGAATGTTAGCGCAGACAAAAGCGTGGTTATCCGCGCAGTTCTCCATGAAAGATTTAGGAGAGGCATCTTACGTATTGGGAATACGTATCTATAGGGATAGATCGAAGAAGATGTTAGGACTCTCCCAATCTCAGTATATCAACACGATATTGAAGAGATTCAATATGGAAGAATCCAAGAGAGGATTACTTCCAATGAGACATGGAATCTCTCTTTCCAAGTCAATGTGCCCTACAACTGACGAAGAAAAGAAGAGAATGTCTCTCATACCTTATGCCTCTGCCATAGGGAGCATAATGTATGCAATGTTGTGTACTAGACCAGACGTAGCACACGCTCTTAGTGTAACGAGCCGCTATCAGTCGAATCCAGGCGAAGAGCACTGGACTGCCGTTAAAGCAATCCTTAAGTACTTACGAAGGACTAAGGATATGTTCTTGGTCTACGGTGGTAGTGGAGAATTGAAACTTGAAGGATTCACTGATTCAAGTTTCCAGTCTGACGTGGATGATTACAAATCCAATTCTGGATACATATTCCGCCTCAATGGCGCAGCGGTGAGTTGGAAAAGTTCCAAGCAATCCACCACTGCCGACTCAACCACTGAAGCAGAATATATTGCAGCATCGGATGCAGCAAAAGAGAGTGTTTGGATGAGAAACTTCATCCAAGAGTTGGATGTAGTTCCTAGCATTGCAGAGCCTGTAGTAGTCTTCTGTGACAACAACGGGGCGATAGCTCAAGCGAAGGAGCCGAGATCACACCACCAATCTAAACACGTAATGAGGAAATACCATGTGATCAGGGAGATCATTGGTAGAGGAGACATACACGTGGATCGTGTCAACTCAGAAGACAACATAGCTGACCCACTAACGAAGCCACTTTCGCAAAAAGCGTTCGAGGGACATCTTGTAAAGATGGGTCTTAGAAATGTTTGTGAATGGCTTTAGGGCAAGTGGGAGATTGATAGGATAGTGCCCAGCAAGCCAATTCTCTTTAGCTTGTAATAGGACTATTCTGTAATAAACAATCTTTGATTTTTATGAATAATACGCACGTTTATTTATAACTGTATAGAATAAACAATGGCCATATTCATCTCTCGCGAATACATTTAAGCGATTGGATGAAATCCTTAGATCACATTCGACTATGGGACGATTCACTTCGGTATTGAGTGCAATCATGAAACAGTCTCTAAGGTCGTGATCTTAAAACACGTTCCAAGTCATAGATTCCGAACGAGACGGGGTATCGAAGGAATCGCCAAGACTTGTACGAATATGCATGATTCACATGGAGTGAATTTGTAGAGTTTCATGAACAAGACATTTGATGTCAGTGCATATGACTAGGTGGTTCGATAGGGGATCGAGCGCATCGAACGACCCGAACAGAGAAACCCATTGTGGAAGCGCATGTCGCATATCGGTGATGGGACGTTTCTCAAGACTTATAATAGTGTACGATTTAGTCCTTAGACTTGAGGTGCTAGGGCGAATTCGGTGCATAGGTATATGTACTTAGATTTAGGTACTGGTCACGTAGCCTGACCATAATGTGCCTAAGTTGGGTGCTTGTAGTTGTGTACGCGAGTGGTTAGTACCAAGATGGAATCTACCGACTCATCATAATGGATGAGAGAATTTCCTATACGATTCTTAGATAATAGATCCAAGAAACCCGTGGCCACGGTCAGTGACGGATTTGGAAAGGTGTTTCCAAATTTAGCAGTCACACTGGATTATTATCCCGAATTAGAAAGTATAGTTATTGAGATAATTAGAGGTGCCGATCAATTCACACACCCTAGGTCTCAATCGGGAAATTAAGTCGATAGAAGGACCGTATGTACATGGCAGTTATAAGAGGTGAGGTTCACAAATATCAATTCACCTGAAATTGGGCTTCATGGGCTTGTGGCTAGACATCGACCATGAAGTGTAGGTACTCCTGAATTAATAAGGGAGATTAATTCTGGAGTGGTCAATTAAAAGGGTTTAATTGATCGGAGCATTTAATTGCTCATAAATTAAATCACGAAGGGTTCGTGGGCCTGCTGCCAATTGATGGTGAACCTAGAGGGTCACACACAATACAATTGGACAGTGACAGTCAAAGAAGGAAATATTTGATTTAATGGAGTTAAATCAATTAAGTGAATTAAAGTGTTAATTCAAAGGGAAGGATAATTAATTAGATGGTCTAATTAATTAAATATTAATTAAAGTATTAATTAATTGAGAGATAAGAATTAATTGGATTAATTGGGCTGATTTAATTAATAGTTAATTAAATTAAGTTGCAAGACATGGGCCTTTAATTAAAAAGCCCAGAAGAAGTCTTGCAAGACTAGGTGGGGGGCGATTTTATGGCTAAGGATAAGAAGGAGAGTTTGTGTTCATGTATGACAGGGAGGATCTAAGAAGATATATGATATATCTTATTTCCTTATGAGATAAGGAAGAGATCTTTAAGAGATATCTACAAAGAGAAGGTTTCTTCTCTTATAAATAGATATCTCCTCACAACTCTTCCACATGCTTAACACTCAACACTTTAAAGAGCTGAAAATTCAACCCTAGCCGCCCCCTACACCCTAGCCGCCCCCTAGCAGTGCCGCCGCCCCTCTCTCTCTGTTCTTCCATATCTGGATCTAGATCTGATTCTAGATCTGTTCTTCCTCCATTGACAACCTTCTATCTCTAGTTCGTAGCCTGTGAATAGAAGGTGTTACTACCATCCAATTGGTGTGGATACACTCTGGAGGTGAGACAATTGGATCACTCGTTGTGAATCAACAAAAGCCGGAGATTGACACCACCTTGCCTGCAGTGAGGTATATCGCGTATCTCCTTCTTTATTCTATTGTAGATTTGTTTGATTCAACCTTTTCGCATGCATAAGGTGGAAAATATATCTTGGGTCTGCTGGGGTGCCTCGGAAAAATTTTTAAATTCCGCACTCTCGTTGTTTTGACAACCGGGGCATTCCCAACAGTACCTACAGTATAAATCGTAGTTCTTTGCCCCAGGTTTAGCTTGTGTGATTCTTTTTGCTGGGGGAATTAGATTATTCCTTTCCAGTATCACCAGGATGTCTTCTCTAGGGGCATTTAGTTTTGTAAACTCCACATAACTAATTCGATCTCTTATATTCCTTTCTGGAGATCGAGGCCTGAGGTAGACATTGGGTCTTTTCTCAAGGTTACTCCCACTGTGTTCTAACCTTTGAAACACGTTCCCTCTTCGGGGAAATCGATCATATTCCGTTACTCTATTCATTGGGGGTTTTTCAGGTTTCCTTGATCCTGAAGTTGATGCTTTATTCTTATTTTTGTCCATGAAAGAGTTCATCTCTTCTTGTGTCATATATTTGGAGGCCAACGTCATGATTTCAGCAAAGGTTCTAGGTTGCTTTCGACTCAAGGCGTTGCCAAATTGCCTATTCTTAGTCAGATCGAATAGAATTGATATGATGTAATCAATGTTCGGAGAGTCAATCTTCAAAAGTTCCACATTAAACCTTGCTAACCAAGTTCTTAACGACTCCCCTTCTAGCTGGGTTATAGTTCCTAGATAGCTCATGGGGAGTTTTTGTTTTTTCTGGCTGGCAAATTGTTGTTCTAACTTGTTGCACAATTCTCTAAAGCTGAAGATAGAGTTAGGCGGTTGTTTTCCGAACCAATCCAATGCTAACCCCTCAAACGTTGTGATCATCAATTTGGCCGTATATTCTGCTGAATGAGCATACAGGCTCATTATATTAGTGAAACTAAAGATGTAGTCAGTCGGGTCAGTGGTTCCGTCGTATCTGGGGAGCCGGGCGGGCAAAGATCCAGAAGCATGTGCTTCCCTGATTTCTAAACAGAAAGGGGAACACGCAGCTATACTATCCTGTATTTCACGGGAACGAGGCCAAGGTTGCTGCATAGTCAGAAGCCTCTGCTCGACTCGCTCCTCGACCATCCTTTCTATATCTCTTTCAGAGATTCTCTTGGTCGCTTGTCGATTGATAACTGGGGGTTCGTCCGCATCGTCGATCGGTATAACAGTGCGGTCCTTGGATAGGCGAGGTTCAGATCGAGCATTAGCTCTTGCCTGATTAGTTTTTCGACCAAGGTTTCTTCCTACTACGTTTGGCAGGGATACTTGAGATCGTTGATCCGCGTCCGGACTTTCAGCTTGAGTTGACTGGTGGTCATTATTCTCCCGAGGTTCCCTGGTATTGTTAACCGCTCTAGAAGGACCAACAGCTGCCCTTACCGGCTCCGCAACTGCATGAGTTTGTAGATTTTGAGGAAAAAACGAACTTAAAATTTGAGCAATTTGTAGTATTTTTTCCTGGTCAGCGGAAAGCGGTGCGGCAGGGACGGATTGGACAGGTGGGTTAGGAATCCTACTTGTGGTAGGAGTTTGTCGTGCTCCGTCGTTTTGATTGATGTTTTCGTTTGGTGCAACTTGTTCCTCCAAAGGGTCTAGATTCTGTTGGTTTCCCGGAGGTTGTGTATTGTTAGCGCTGATTCTTTGGGAACCTTCAGGCAAGCTATCCATAGCACGAGAAGGTCGAGAATTCGTGCTTCTTCCCGCGTTACGTGCGCTTTTCCTTGGATTGGCCATATTTCGATCGAGTAATTAACCTTGCCCCACGGTGGGCGCCAACTGATTTAACCGAATTTCGTCTTAGGTTAAAACTCAGTAAATTGTTTAAGATCAAGATTTTATATAATAAGGGTTTGGTTAAAGTACTCAGGATGGTGCAATTCAAGAACAAGCGAAATAATATAATGGCGTAAAATAACAATAATATGAACGGCGAACAACTGTAGTATATTTCGTAGGTAAAATTCTGGATCCTCAATACAATATAAGTTTCGCTATTTATAACCTTCCTCCTGTCCTAACTGAACTAGGAGTCCTATTTAGCCTAGGAAACCTGTATGGCCTAGGAGTATCGCAGGGCCCATTAGATCCCCTGAGACGGACTGTTGGTCGAACGAAGTAGGTCGATCAGATATATATTTGTCTAGTCGATCTAGTCGATCTGATCTCGATGTCTTCATAGGTCGGATCGATTCTGAAACGGCTCGAACAGTATTATTCGACCATAGGTGTAAAATAGCCCTCATCATGTTATGTTTTGAATAATTGGAAAAATCACCTTACTGCCTTTGTAGAAAAGGCTGATGAAGCTGTCTTTATAAGATACTCTACTGTTAGTTAAGCTTACAGAGTCTTTAACAAAAGAACTTTGCTTGTAGAAGAATCTATTCATGTAGTATTTGATGAACCAAACCAATCTTCTGAAAAGAATCAAAGTGCTAATCCAGATATATCTGATGATTTTCAGAAATTGAGTGTGGAAAGAAAAGAAGGGTATGTACCCATTTTACTACCTGATCTAAACCAAGCTGGTAACTCAAGTGCTGTTCAAAATCAGTCTGCTGATTGTCCAACAGAGGAGTTGCAAACAACTGACAGACCAGAGCCTGTTCAACAGACTACTACTGAGACTCCAACAGTAATGTTGCAAGATCAATCAAGAGGACAACATCCAGATTTGCAACCTGATCTCAGATGACTCAGAGATCACCCACCTGATCTAGTGATTGGTGATCCATTGGATAGAGTGAGAACAAGAAGGTCAACTACAACAATGTTTGTAAGTTTTCTTTCACAAATTGAGCCCAAGTTAATTGATGAAGCTCTTAGTGATTCTCACTGTATTGAAGCAATGCAAGATAAGTTAAATCAATTTGAGATGAATGAAGTCTGGTACTTAGTTCCCAGACCTACTCATCAAAGGGTAATTGGCACTAAGTGGGTATTCGGGAATAAAATGAATGAAGATGGTATTGTTACCAGAAATAAAGCAAGACTAGTTGCCAAAGGTTACTGCCAAGAAGAAGGCATTGATTTTGATGAGACATTCGCACCAGTTGCAAGGCTTGAAGCAATCAGATTATTCTTAGCATATGCTGCTCACAAGAACTTCACTGTCTATCAGATGGATGTGAAGTCTGCTTTTCTCAATGGAGAATTGCAAGAAGAAGTTTATGTTGAACAACCTCCTGGATTCGAAGCTTATCAACAGGGAGACAAAGTATATCGTCTGAAGAAAGCTCTTTATGGACTGAAACAGGCTCCAAGAGCATGGTATGATACTTTATCTGATTTTCTTTTAATTAAAGGATTTCGCAAAGGTAAAGTAGATAAGACTTTGTTCACTATTAAATGATATAATCATATATTGTTAGTTCAAATATATGTGGACGATATTATTTTTGGTTCAACTAACCAACATATGTGTGAAAAGTTCTCTAAGCTGATGCAGAACAAGTTTGAAATGAGCATGATGGGAGAATTAAATTACTTTCTTGGATTACAAGTCAAACACCTACCTGATGGTATTTTTATTAATCAAGCAAAGTACACAAAAGATCTGTTCAAGAAGTTTGGTATGGAAACTAGCTCATCTGTTAGTGTTCTTATGTCTACTGGAGTTCGTCTGGATAAAGATGAAGACGGCAAATCAGTTGACATCACCAAATACAGAGGCATAATAGGGTCACTGTTATACTTAACAGCTAGCAGACCTGATATTATGTATTCTGTTGGGGTTTGTGCGAGATATCAATCAAATCCTAAGGAATCTCATCTCTTAGCTGCTAAAAGGATATTAAGGTATCTCAAAAGCACTCAAGAATTGGGATTGTGATATTTAAGGGAATCAGGATTTGAACTTATTGGATATTCAGATTCTGACCTTGTTGGCTGCAAGATTGATAGGAAGAGTACTACAGGTACTTGTCAATTTCTAGGCAGTCGTCTGATCTCATGGATGAGCAAGAAACAGACTTCAGTATCCATATCTACTGCTGAAGCTGAATACATTGCTGCTGGAGCATGTTGTGCACAAATATTTTGGTTGAAGCATCAACTAGAAGATTACAATCTCAATATCAGTGGAATCCCTATCTACTGTGACAATACAAGTGCAATTTCACTTACTCAGAATACTACTAGTCATTTCAGGACTAAGCATATTGAGATCAAACATCACTTCATCAGAGATCATGTTGAAAAAGGAAATGTTATTATTGAGTATGTTCATACAGATAATCAGATCGATGACATTTTCACCAAACCATTGAGTGATGCAAGATTTTCTACTCTAAGAGTGGAACTAGGCTTGTTAAAATTGGATTCATAAGCTAAGGGGGAACCTATCAGAAGACTGGGTTCATCAACTGACTAATCTGATAACAACAAGTGTTATCCTTCAAGAAGACTGACACTCAACAGACTAGTTGACTGATGAATTCTTGAATTCAGGGGGAACGTGTAAGACTAGCGGTACTCCTGTTTTAAAGATGAGATCTTCAATGACAGTTAGTTGAAGTTGTTTTAATCAGAAGATTTGTTCTTAATTCGTGAAGACTTGAAGATTATTTATCTTGCTGGATTGACAAACAGCAAAGGAAGATCACTAGATATTGGCTTTCACTAGTGATATATTGTATCAGACAAGTCATCTGCCAGATAAGTATTATTTTACTCATCTGTTTACTTATGTCAATTTATAAACAGTATTGTATTAAAAACGTTATATTAAAAACATGCTTTTATAAATAAGAGACTAGTGGCGTTTCAACTTTCCGCCTAGTCTGACATAATTAATGAATTTTGAAATCCGTGTATCACGCTCACACGATCTACTTTATCAGTAACTGATCTAACGGTTGGCTTGAATCACGGAAACCGACATCAAACCAACCCTTATAAATCCAGATCTGATCAGCTGACTGATCTTTTACGCACTCTCAAAATTTCAAGAGCACAAGAACACTTTGCATTCATACTATCTGCAAAATTCTCTCGTTTTCCTTCTAATTTTTTTTCAGAAAAACAATGACTTCCAAGGACGCAAACGCTGAGGGTAGATTCTTGAACTACCAGACCTACTACGCAACAGGAACTCATCTTCTGAAAGAGATTATGGAAAAATTCAGAGCTACTTCGCTGGTTAACTTCATGGAAGCTCATGAAGATATGGTGTTCACATCAGAAGTTCTGGAGTTTTACAAGTCAGAAAGCAAACCAAATTATGAAAATCTGGAAATCAAAGCCAAGGTGATAGAAATAGTGTCCGGCAAGCCAACTGTACGGCTGTCATTTATTGCATTAAATGAATGAACTATTCAATTTAGATTAATAAATGCATTTTTATTATATGGTCAACTTTATCTTATGTAATAATTATCTACGCATAAGGATAGAAGTCCTTAGATCACAGGGCTATGGGACAACCCGTGGACTGATTTCCAATGCCGTGATCTAGAACATATTCAAGAGTCGTAGAATCCAATCGAGATAGGACATAATTGGATTCGGTTAGACTCTCACTAATGTGTATACTCCGATGAACTGGAGAACGCTGGGGTCCACGAGCGTGACTGGGATAGTTGATACACATAAGTGGGTGACTTGCTGGGATGCCAAGTGCACTGAATACCCCAATTAGGGAATAACTCACCATGGAAGAGGTAGTCGCATATCGGAGTTGAAGTTATTCCAATTTACAATAGTATACGAGGAATGATCCCTAATACTTGAGGTGATAGGGTTTATCTGGTGCGAGAACGTCTATACTTAGATGTGAGTTCCGACCGACTGGAGATTACCAGAAAGTCTCTGTGGATTCACGTTGGGTATAGAGGGACTCGTATGCAGGTTCATATCATCAACAAAGGATCCATTGACCCGACTTGATAGGTTGAGAAATTCTACTATGGATTTCTGTGAGAAATTAATTCTAGTAAAATCCTTGGCCAAGGTATCTGACGACTTTATGAAAGTAGCTCATAAAGATTAAGTCAAAGAGAATTATTTCGAGATCAGAATGCATAAAGTCAAGACAAATTTAAAGGGAACCGATGAAAAATCCATGCCCTTAAGTTTTGACTGGTAGATCGATCGATGGAGAGATTATGTCGTATATGGTAATTGTAAAGGTTAAAGGTTCACTGAATTAATTCACCAGTGATTGGGCTCCACGGGCTTGTGGCCAGACATCGACTGTGGAGTGTGAGCCAAATTAGCAGGGGTGCTAATTTTGGAATGGTCAATCGACAGAGTGTTCGATTGATTTAGAGTATATGTTTACTCGAATAATTAAATGCACATTCAGTTATAACCCGTGGCCAATTATGTGGTGGACCTACGGGGACATACACAATACACATGGAGCGAAAATAAGTGAAATGAAGAAATGTGGGATCGACTGGGTCAACCCATGCGGGCGGGAGATGGTCCAACTAGATTGGATCATCCTATGAATTAAATTGGATTTAATTTATGGGAGTGGATTTAATTAAATGGACTTGGAGTCCAAATTAATTAAATGTGAATTAATTGAATGGGCCTATTAATTTGGAGATTAATTGGAGCCCATATTTAATTAATAGACTAGGCCCTTGAATTAATTGCAAGATTGCTTTTGCAAATTAATTAAGGCCTAGCCATATTATAATAGAAGACTTAGTCTTGTTGGACAAGTAATAGGAGTCTTCTAGTGTGAACAGGGTTTGAAAGATATCTAAGGAATCTAGGATTCCTAGTATCTATAAATAAGACTTATTAGTCTTGGAAACTTAGTTACATTTTTTAGTCTTCTACTCAAAAGTGAAAACAAGGAAAAACCCTAGCCACTCCTAAGCCAAGAACCGCCCACCCTGTGCAAGAAGTCAATCGACTTCTTGCTCTTCTTGTCTTCAGTTTCTCGTCTGATTTATCTGTGTTCTAGTCGATCAGATCAATTAGAGTATTCGTGTAATTGTGGTGTACTGAACCGTAGAGACGCAACACGTGGGGTGTTTTACAAAAGTTGCAGGTCCACTTCATGGAGAAACAAATGGGGCGATTTTGCTGTCAAAGTTCTGCACAGATCCAGATATACAGAGTTGCTTTGGAAGTGCAAGGAACGAGGTATAAACTAGATCTGCTTATATGTTCTTATTTTATATTAGTTTATATATATACCGGATTGTATCCTGGCAAGATTCCCAAGAGGAGCCTAAAAGTTTTATATTTCCGCTGCCTGAGGCTCGTTTTCCCGTAAGAATCCCAACAGTGGTATCAGAGCCAGACCAGGCTCTATATTTAAACTAATGAGCAAACTTTGTGGATTAAAATCATATGTTTGATTTTAGCTGTTGATTAGATTAACATGCATGTTAGATATGTAGATTAGATCTGTTGGATATATCTTTAGTTTTTAACTGGATTGTTAAAACTATAATTTTAGATTCGTTATTATTATCATGTTTTTAATTTTGGATTAAATTAATTAAAACTGTTGATTTTAATTAATTAAGGAATCAAGAAATTGTTAAATAAAAACGTATTGGGAACCGAAATCTGAAAATTGCACAGCAGTTGCACGACGACTGCACAACGACTGCATGGCGATTGCACGGCAGACGCACATCAATTGCACGGCAGACGCACAACGATTGCACGACAGTTGCACGGCAGACGCACAGCGACTGCACGGCAGTTGCACGGCGGTTGCACAGTGACTGCACGGTAGTTGCACGTAAACTGCACGCGCGCGATAGTGAAAAATTCGGGTTTCGAAAATTTTCGTTTTTGGATAATCTTGGACAAAATCTTGGAGATTTGTTTGTTATGGAATCTTGGTGAATCTTGGATTAATCTTAGAGATCTAATTAACTAGGAAACTTAGAGTTTCATTTAAGATAAGACATTTAATTAAAATTAATGTCTTCTAGTTAATTACCAAGATTAAAGATCTTAGAGATCTTATTAAATAAGGAAACTTAGAGTTTCATTTGTGATAAGACATTTAATTAAAATTAATGTCTTCTAGTGAGTTACCAAGATTAAAGATCTTAGAGATCTTATTAAACAAGGAAACTTAGAGTTTCATTTGTGATAAGACATTTAATTAAAATTAATGTCTTCTAGCAAGTTACCTTGATTATAGATCTTAGAGATCTTATTAAACAAGGAAACTTAGAGTTTCAAGATAAGGATAGATAACTAAATTATTTCTATCTTTAATTAACTTGCAAGATTAGATTCCTTGATGCTCAAGCAAGAGCATAATAGTCCTTTTTAATATTGGACAATTCAAAATTAATTATATGGATAATATTTCGAATTAAAATTTAAAAGGCCGGTAAATTTACATTATTGCCCTTATGTGAATTTATGCATGTTCTTGCTTGAATATGTGGATTGATCGAATTGCCCTTAAGCCCTATGTAGTTTATTGTTGGTTTTTCATTATGGGTTGTAATTAAATGGGCCTGATTGGTGCCCCTTCTTTGTTGAATTCAAATGTAATAGAATAGGGTCTTAAGTTAGACTTATATTAGGCTTGGAGCCCGAAAGACCTCATGGAGACTCTAGAGATCAACATGGAGGCCCATTACCTTGGAGGACATGGAGGCCCAATTCTGAAAGATGGTGGACATTACAAGTGAAGGCCTATGTATGCATGGAAATTATTTTGTAATAGATTAGACCATTTATTTTCACCCTAGACTGACCAATTGGTCCATCACGTGGCTCGTGATGGATCACATAGGATGGGAAATCGATCAATCGTATGTGCAATGCTAGGTGATGAATGTTTACTTTTTCGTAATTATTCTTTGATGTATGAGATGCATGCTTAGGATAGAAAAACGTAAACAAGATAATTGATAATCTGATGAGACCTCGCACTTGAAAATTTCATAAAACCTCCAATTGAACCTAAAATTCAATTATAATATTAAATCGTAAAACGGGCGCATAGAATGGTGTTTATGGTCCGAGCCTATCCAATTACTAGGTCTTAGGCATATCGTATGAATATATCTCGATGTCTCACGAGTCATGGGTTGAGTTATAGGAAGATGGTATGTCTATTGCCTCGATGCACAGTTTAGTGCCAAGGGAGAGGGTAGCAAGGTTCTAGGCGCTGTCTCAAGAGTCGTGGGGCGTCTAGGATTGAACTATTTCTCTTCACGAGTATTGGACATGATTCAACGCGAGTAAGTATGGATGTCTCACGAGTCGTGGGTCCATAACGAAAAATGAGGCTAAATGAACTCAAGGGTTAGCTGCGATGGTTAACCGGCGACGTGATCACCCACCAAGTGGATCAATTGGTATGGCCAACGAGTCGTGGGTACTGAGCGATTGCATTTGGGCCCTGAGCCCATTAGGAAATTTTTATTTCCCGAACCTTATGTGGGGGCATAAGTATTCGATAAAAATAGTAGGAGTAATTTACAAATAAAAACCATGTTTGTAAATTATGCATTGATATTAATCTGCCGCGTATTTATTTCTTTTATCGTCATGTTTATGATAGTTTTCCATAAGTGATATATCCTAGAATATTTACCATCATACTTGAATCAAATAAATTGACTGAACCCAAATGAATTTTGAATGACTTCAAAACTTGAGAAATTATTCTCGAGTCCAAGCAAGGAGTCATCTCCTTACAAAGATTTCATTGGTTATCCTTTCGAAGTTACGCTTCGACTGGAATGGTGATAGGTTTCACCAAGCTGACTTTTTCGAAGTTACTCTTCAAATAAGAAAGGTAATAAGTTTCACCAATGGGTTGAGGATGGTTCTCAAGCCTAATTTTCTTGAAGGCAAACATGAAGTCTCCCTTAAATGGGAAGTAACATCTCGTTGAAAGGCCCCAAAAGTCTCGAGAGATGGAAGAAGAGGAATGGATCCTCTCTGAAGGGAAATAACCTTAGAGGTTTTTCAGTAAGGATGATAAGTTGAAAAGTCAATCAAAATGGTTCTTCCATGGATTAAGATCAAGGGAAAGAAGGAATTGAACATACTCATCTCGTAAGGGATGATTAAATTTTATTGAACTTAACCTTATTGTCAAGTAATGCATAAGGGTGTTGGACACCCGATGAAGTACTCATTGATGCATTGAATGCATCTAAAGCCATGAATTATTTAGATCGTTAGAATTTGTTTAGACCATCCCTTGTCTTAAGGGATGTGATGGTTCCATAATGGTTGGAACTGGTTGCGCTTTAAGACCTATACGCAAAGGCCATGCATAAGCAAATGGGCATGATTACTCATATAACGACTAAATATAATATGCAAAGTCAATAAAATATAAATAATCAAGATTCCACACACATGAGTCGTTGTGTAACCGAAAGGCGATACATGAGCACTAAAATAAATTTCCGAATTAAAGATTCAAAAGATTGAGCTCGACTAGGTCGAGCTTGACAGGGACACTAGAAATAGTAACCGACTTTCGAATCTTACTTAAACGGAAATTAAATTTAGTAGTTGGTTGCTAGGAAACCAAGAGGAATAAACAATTATAATGGATTTAATCCATTTAAAAGTGTGTGAAAACACTAAAGCATTAGTGGGAGATAAGGCGTCTCTTGTACCCTCATGGGTAAAAGTACGTTGTGAAGTACAATTCCAAATTATTTTTGGAATAAAGAAGAGAGCCTAATCAATGAAGGCATGTAAGAGATTTGGATCGATTCAAAATCGAACATGCATTGGAAAATACGCCATTGATTATTTAATAGAGAATTAGATTCTCAAAATGTAAGACCCGCTCGAAACATCGTCGGTTGTTGAGCATTCTGGACATGAAAATGTCCATTAGGAAATCTTACATGAAATTCCTTATTCAATCAATTATAACTTGATCGAGAAAATCGAAGATACTGAGCTAAGTATCTATGAAGCCTGTTCCAAAACATATCAAGTGATATGGGTTTTGGTATTGTACCTTCATATGCATTCATGCGCATATGAGGTCTCCCGCTTATGTGAATAAGCTAGTGGGAGATAAGCGGGAAATAAAATCCATCTTATGCATTTCGTGGAGTATCCAAAATCTCAATAGGATACGAGTTCTATGTTCCTCTAAGACAAACAACCTTTGTCTCTAGGAAAACTTACTTCTTGGAGAAGGATTTCTTGTTGGACAAGAAATAAAACAACATAGAACTAGATGAGGTTCATAAAATCGACCCATCACCACAGGCAGTGGGAGAAGCTGAGCATGAAAATGAACCAACTAGTACACATGAACTTCGAAGGTCTGAAAGATAACGTAGGGAACCCGAGAGGTACTACAGTCTGCTGCATGAAATTGGACAGTCTGAGACTAATCCAAGGACCTACGAAGAATCTATGCAAGACATAGATTTGGGAAGGTGGCAAAAAGCCATGGAATCTGAAATGGACTCCATGCACTCTAACAAGGTTTGTACCTTGGTAGATCCACTAGTGGGAGTAGCTCCATTGGGTTGCAAGTGGATCTATAAGCGGAAGCTTGGAGTGAATGGAGAGGTTATTACCTAAAAGGCACGACTATTCGCATAACAATACACTCAAATGTCGAGCATTGACTTTGATGAACTTTTAGCGATGCCCAAATCCATTCAGATATTTTTGGACATATCAGTGTAGTATCAGCTACGAGATATGGCAGAATGATGTAAAGATCGTTTTTCAATGGAGACATTGATAAGGAGATCTACATGAAGCAACCAAAAGGGATATACATCCAAGGGAGATGTGCACAAAGTGTGCAAACTCCGAAGGTCCATATATGGACTTAAGGAAGCTTCCCAAAGCCGGAACATACATTTTGATGATATAATCCAAACCTTTGGATTCGTCAAAAACGTGTTCAAGAAGTGTGTGTACAAGAAAGTTAGTGGGAGTACAGTTAAATTTTTATGCTTTATGTTGATAACATTCTGCTCATTGGATATGATCCAAAAGTGTTATCCGAAACGAAAGCATGGCTTTCTACACAATTCTCAATGAAGGATTTGGGAGAAGCATCCTTTGTACTGGGTACAAGGATCTACATGGATAGATCGAAAGGACTGCTGGGCCTCTCCCAATCAAAGTACATAGATAAAATACTGAAGACATTCAGTATGGAAAAATCCAAGAGAGGATTGCTTCCAATGAGACATGGTATTGCTCTCTTTGAGTCTATGGCCCCAAAGACCTCTGAGGAGAAAGCATGATGTCTAAGATACCACATGCCTCCACGATAGGAAGCATAATATGGTATGTTATGTACAAGACCAGACATAGCGTACTCCCTGAGCGTAACTAGCCGCTATTTGTCTGACCCAGGAGAGCAACACTGGGTAGCCGTAAAGTCAATTCTGAAGTACCTGAAAAGGACTAAAGAATTGTTCTTGGTATATGGCGGGGGAGAATTGAAATTGGAAGACTATACTGATTCTAGCTTCCAATGTGATGTAGATGATTTCGAGTTAATATTTGGATATATTTGCCTCAATGGTGGTGCGGTGAGATGGATACTACCGCAAATTCAACCACCGAGGCATAAAATATTGTAGCATGTGAAGCTGCAAAGGAACGTGTTTGGATGAAAAACTCGTCCAAGAATTGGACGTCGTACCTAGCATTGTCGAGCCATTACTATCTTCTGTGATAATAATGGAGCTATCTCGCAAGCGAAGGAGTCGAGATCTCATCAGAAATCCATACACGTACTAAGACGATACCATTTGATATGTTATATCATTGGTAGAGAAGACATAAAGATGGAACGTGTCACCTCAAAGAATAATACGACGGACCCGCTAACTAAGCCATTGCCTCAAAGGCATTCAAGAAACACATGTCTAAGATGGGAATCAGAAGTATGGAGAGTTGGCTTTAGTACAAGTGGGAGATTGATAGAAATAGTGTCCGGCAAGCCAACTGTACGGCTGTCATTTATTGCACTAAATGAAGGAACTATTCAATTTATATTAATAAATGCATTTTTATTATATAGTCAACTTTATCTTATGTAATAATTATCTACGCATAAGGATAGAAGTCCTTAGATCACAGGGCTATGGGACAACCCGTGGACTGATCTTCAAGGCCGTGATCTAGAACATAATCAAGAGTCGTAGAATCCAATCGAGATAGGACATCGTTGGATTCGGTTAGACTCTCACTAATGTGTATACTCCGATGAACTGGAGAATGCTGGGGTCCACGAGCGTGACTGGGATAGTCGATACACATAAGTGGGTGACTTGCTGGGATGGCAAGTGCACTGAATACCCCAATTAGGGAATAACTCACCATGGAAGCGGTAATCGCATATCGGAGTTGAAGTTATTCCAATTTACAATAGTATACGAGGAATGATCCCTAATACTTGAGGTGATAGGGTTTATCTGGTGCGAGAACGTCTATACTTAGATGTGAGTTCCGATCGACTGGAGATTACCAGAAAGTCTCTGTGGATTCACGTTGGGTATAGAGGGACTCGTATGCAGGTTCATATCATCAACAAAGGATCCATTGACCCGACTTGATAGGTTGGGAAATTCTCCTATGGATTTCTGTGAGAAATTAATTCTGGTAAAATCCTTGGCCAAGGTTTCTGACGACTTTATGAAAGTAACTCATAAAGATTATGTCAAAGATAATTATTTCGAGATCAGAATGCATAAAGTCAAGACAAATTAAAAGGGAACCGATGAAAAATCCATGCCCTTAAGTTTTGACTGGGAGATCGATCGATGGAGAGATTATGTCGTATATGGTAATTGTAAAGGTTAAAGGTTCACTGAATTAATTCACCAGTGATTGGGCTCCACGGGCTTGTGGCGGAGAATTCCAAAATTAGCAGGGGTGCTAATTTTGGAATGGTCAATCGACAGAGTGTTCGATTGATTTAGAGTATATGTTTACTCGAATAATTAAATGCACATTCAGTTATAACCCGTGGCCAATTATGTGGTGGACCTACGGGGACATACACAATACACATGGAGCGAAAACAAGTGAAATGAAGAAAGGTGGGATCGACTGGGTCGACCCATGCGGGCGGGAGATGGTCCAACTAGATTGGATCATCCTATGAATTAAATTGGATTTAATTTATGGGAGTGGATTTAATTAAATGGACTTGGAGTCCAAATTAATTAAATGTGAATTAATTAAATGGGCCAATTAATTTGGAGATTAATTGGAGCCCATATTTAATTAATAGACTAGGCCCTTGAATTAATTGCAAGATTGCTCTTGCCTTAATTAATCTTGCAAATTAATTAAGGCTTAGCCAAATTAAAATAAAAGACTTAGTCTTGTTGGACAAGTAATAGGAGTCTTCTAGTGTGAACAGGGTTTGAAATATATCTAAGGAATCTAGGATTCCTAGTATCTATAAATAAGACTTATTAGTCTTGGAAACTTAGTTACACTTTTTAGTCTTCTACTCAAAAGTGAAAACAAGGAAAAACCCTAGCCACTCCTAAGCCAAAAACCGCCCACCCTGTGCAAGAAGTCAATCGACTTCTTGCTCTTCTTGTCTTCAGTTTCTCGTCTGATTTATCTGTGTTCTAGCCGATCAGATCAATTAGAGTATTCGTGTAATTGTGGTGTACTGAACCGTAGAGACGCAACACGTGGTGCGTTTTACAAAAGTTGCAGGTCCACTTTATGGAGAAACAAATGGGGGCGATTTTGCTGTCAAAGTTCTGCACAGATCCAGATATACAGAGTTGCTTTGGAAGTGCAAGGAACGAGGTATAAACTAGACTTGTTTATATGTTCTTATTTTATATTAGTTTAAATATATACCGGATTGTATCCTGGCAAGATTCCCAAGGGAGCCTAAAAGTTTTATATTTCCGCTACCTGAGGCTCGTTTTCCCGTAAGAATCCCAACACAAGGTTGGGGGAAAAGGCATTTGTCTGACTCCTAAAGTGTTGAATGAAAAGTATGGACTATCTCTTGAAGGTTCAACTGAACTTTTCTACTCTAGCTGAGCCGTTGGAGGCTGACTTCTGGAACATAGCTGCGAAGAAGAATGAAATTCTGTCTGGAAACATAAAGAAGCCCCAACTGAAGGACGAATTTCAAAGGATGGCAGACCTTCTTTCCAAGATTGTGGAGAACTACACTTTCTCCCTTGACAGTGTGCCTATGAAGAGGTTTCACATGTTGATTGCAGTTTACTATGGGCTGAAAGTAAACTGGGCAAGTTATATTTGGTACATTCTTGCTGATCACAAGGAGCGTGGTCAAACACTCCACAGAATATTCCTCAGTCATCTGCTGATGAATCTGGGATGTACTATGACGAACGGCAAAGAAATCCACAAGGCTAAGGAACTAAAAATCTATGAAGTTGTAAAAGCTGTCAAATCAAAAGAGCCTGCTGCCGTGCCTGAAAAAAGGCAATCTAAGAGGAAGGCTGCTGAACCTAAGGAGCCTGCTGCTAAGGCAAAAAGGAGCAAGGTTCCTGCCCCTAAGGCTTCTGTTCAAACAGCTAAGCCAGTTGTTCAAGCCATAACAGAATCGCCTGAATGCTGCTGATGCTATCTTATATCAAACAGTAAAGGAAATTGAAGACATGGCTTATGGTTCTCCTTCCAGAACCATTTATGCTGATAAGCCATTGGAGAATGTTGCTGCCAGAACAAGGAGCGCATTAAAAGATACTGCAACCTCCAGAGTGGGTCATACTAAGGTCACTATCAGGAAGAGGATGACCTTTGTCGAATCACTTACTAAGCTATCGGAGTTAGTAAGGGAAAGCCCTCCATCAGCAGAGAGGCCTGTTGAAACGGAGAAAAAGTCTGCTGCCAAAGAGTCAGCTGTTGAACAGACTGAACAAACTACTTCTGCCCCAACAGCTGAGGTTAACCAACCTCAAAAGGATCCTGAAGTGCAGATCTTTGAACCAATTGATGTTGCACCAATTGCAACTGCAGCTCCTGAACCAACTGCTACTGCACAAGTCACTGAATCAAGAGCTCAAAGAAATAAAAGAACAGGAAAAGCTAAAGTCTCTGCTTATCACAAGAAGGTTGAGCAAAGGAAGAGAGACAAAGCTGAACTCCAAAAAGCTATTGAGCTGAGCAAGGTTAATGCTCAATCAAAACAGTTGACTGATGCAGAGATTGCTGCCAAAGAGGCAGAAGATTTGGCTAAGGCCTTGGAGGAGAGCAAGAAAGATGCCTATGGACCTAGATGGTCAGAAGGCATTGTGATCGAAAAACCCAAGGAAGGGCAATTTGTGCTACCAAGAGCCAAACCAATCAAAAGAAGGAAGTTTGAAGTCAGAAGAGCAATTAACATTGTCAAAAGTGACTATGCTGCCTTTGAACAATTTGAAGCTGAGCTTGAGAGGTTAAATCAACAGCTTCAATCAAGAACCGTTTTCCTTCCAAAGAAGATAAGATACAACAGATGGAGGGAATACAGGTTGAACAAATCTGAGGCTGAAATCCAAGCCTGGAGGGAGTTTGCTGATGAAGGACGCTGGGTTCTAAATTGGTTGCAGACTACTTCAGTTGCAAAAGCCTTGGATTCAGATTTTGTTCGTGAAAGATTACATGGTTTTACAAAAGCCATTGTAAAAAGAGAGGCAACTGCTATCAAGGGCTCCTTGCAAAATAAGCCAGGTCCAACTGCTGACCTAGTTGATAGAGCAGTTAAAATTGTTGTGTATACCACCTTGGAGAAATGGGCGCAAAGATCAAGATATGAACCTGGAACAACCAGTGACATGCCTACTCTGCCAAGCTACAGCGAATTGCCTTTGGCTCAGAGATCAGTACATTTCAAGAACAGCTGAGTGTCCAACAGTCTACATCACCATTTGTTCCAGCTAACTTGATTCATCAGAAGACTATTGTGTCTACTGATGGTGTTGATAACATTCACATAGCTGATGAAGAACCAGAGAAAGACCAGCATGCTGTGGAGATCAATCTTGATACATCCAAGTCACTGCATGCTGTTGTTAAAGAAAACATCCCTTTAGCTATTGAGTGGAAAGCTGAAGAGAGTCAAGTTCTTCATGAAGCTCCTGTTAACCAGGAAGAACCTGCTAAAGCATCAACCTCTATTCCAACTGCTGACTTTCATTCATCACTGATGGAGTTAATGCAGCTGCTGATTGACAATGCCTTGAAGGAAATGGAAGAGAGGAACAAATTGATGCTCAAGCAAGTACAGGAGGCTACTGCAAAAATTGTGCAGGATGCCAGAGAGAATCTTCCTCTGCCACGAGACAATTCCTTAGCACTGACTCAGAGTCTCCTAAGCCTGAACAGAAATGTTGAAGACGTGAAGGTTGATGTAAGTCACCTGCACACTGCTCTTCAAAGACGTGAGTCTGATATTGCTGGAATTGCAAAGGTCATGAGAGAAGTTGGTGAAGCTGAAATTGAGAAGAATACTGCTATGATGCAAGAATTCACAACTGTCACCAACAAAGCCCAAAATGAAATGTTAACACTTCAGCTGAATGTTGATTATCTAAATGACCAAGCTGGTGAAATGAAAGCTACTCAACAACATCATTCTGATCATCTCTGAGTTGTGGATCAAAACATCAGAAAGTTGTGTGCTGCTGTCAATGTCTCTACTGATCAACTCAACCCTGCTGCTGATGACAAAGAGTGTTGCCACTGCAACTGTTCAAGTACCAGAGCAAAGAACTGCTGCTGAAAAGCCTGCTGAAGATGAAGTACTTGAATAGGAAGCTGATGATGAAGAACTTTTACGATAGAAAGTCCAACCTTCGTAGATTATAAGTATTATTCATTAACTAGTCCTCTGTATTTTTGTCTTCTCTTTAAAATAGATATTAAGATATCTATAATTATCCATTTTTACTATTTATCCTCGACTTATAAAATAACTGGATCAAAATATCGACTGGCGTAGAAACTTGAGGATTGTCCTCAATTCCGAAAGTCGGAATCATGTTCTTAATAACTAGCCTATGCCTGATGCACTTCCGAGATGAGTCTAAAAGAATGAACGAATCACCCGTAGGGTATGGGAATATTAATGATTGTTTCCCCATATAAGGCCGAGTCTCAAATGTGGAACGAATCACCTATAGGGTATGGGAATCTTAATGATCGTTTCCTCAAACAAGCATCAAGTTTGAACGAGCTAAAGAAGTGACATAGGAGTATGTCTGAAGCTTCTAAAACAAACCTCCACCTCAAAAGCTTGTTTTGAAGAGCAGTTTCGAATCGTTTGATTCGAGACCACTAAGGAATTGTTTTAAAGCTCGAGAATAAGTGAAGGAGCTAATGTCAAGGATCACTGTCCTTGTTTTATCAATCTGGTTGAAAATTGGATCGATTAAACGTAGGCCTGCAAGTGATCTTAACATTTACCTCCACCTAAATTCTCCTCCCTGCTCATTCAAATGATTCGTGAAATACACTGAACTTATTTGATAAGTTGATCATATTTCATGAATTAACCAAAGTATTGGTAAAAGGCAAATAGGATAAACCTGTCATGATCGTTTACACTTCATGGACTGCAAAGTCAAAGAAGAGTAATATGAAGAAGAAGTTGTTCTCTTCTAAAATCGACCATAAAGGTAGTCGAAAGAACGCAAGTAGTCTAAAAGTCGAATTATCCCACTGAATCTTAGAAAGGCACTGATTAGTTTAATTGATTAGAAGGTCTAATTAATTAAGCAACGTTTCTATTAAAGGGTTAATTGAAAAAGGAGATGAATCAATTAAAGAGTTAATTGAAAGGAAGCAAATTAATTGAATTAAACCGTTAACTCAATTCTATTGAATTAATGTGCTTAAGTTCAATTAATACCAAGATAATAATCCACAACTTTGGCACGCTAGACTTGGACATATCTCCAAGAGTAGGATTAAAAAGTTGGTTTCTTCTAAGTCTCTTGAAATATAGAACTTAGATGAACTTCCAACCTGCGAATCCTGTCTCATAGGAAAGATGACCAAATCTCCCTTCACAGGGAATCAAGAGCGAACCAAATAACTTTGGATTTGATCCATACGAATGAATGTGGACCACTAAAGGTTAGTGTAAGAGGAGATTACTCATACCTCGTACCTTTTTGCTAATGACTTTGGTCGTTAGTGATATATGTATCTAGTGAGATACAAATCCGGAAAACCTTTGAAAAGTTCAAAGAATTTCAAAACGAAGTAGAGAATCAACAAGGGCATAGTATTATGGCCATTCGATCTAATCGAGGTGGCAAATACTTAAGTCAAGAGTTCCTCAATTATCTTACTGAGAATGGGGTTCTCATACAACAAACTCCTCCTATGATGCCTCAACCTATTGGAGTGTCTAAGAGAAGGAATCGAACATTGTTAGACATTGTTCAATCCATGTTGAGTTTTGTTAAAGCTCCTTATGCATTCTAGGGGTTGGTCCTCCTGGCTGCATCGAAGATACTGAGCAAAGTAACTTCAAAGTCCGTGCCTACAAAGCTTTACCAAGAAAGGTATGGCAAAATACCTCTGCACTTTTACTATTGAGTATGGAGATCTCCTGCCTAAGTTGGGAACTAGAAAGGAGATAAATTGGCTAGTAGATCCAATTTGTATAGAATTGTGGGGTATCCAACGAAATCCATTGGATACCTGTTCCACGACAATGAGAAACAATCGTTTCTCATAACTACCCGTTCCTCAGTTGATGAAATCCTCGTCAAAGGAAATAGGGAATTTCATGGAACTTGATGAAGTCCAAGATTTGGACCCATCCCCACAAACAGTGGGAGTTAATCCAGAAACTACTGAATCATCTAGTACACCAATACTTCGTAGATCTGATCAAGTTCATGAAGAGCTTAAAAGATATGGTTTTACCATATACGAAGAAGCTACATTAGATGTAGACGTGCATGCATGGCAAGAGGCCATGCAACCCGAAATGGATTTCATGCATTCCAACAAGGTATGGACCTTGGTCGATCCACCCGAGGGATTTATCCCTGTAAGTAGTGAATGGATCTTCAAGCTAGGAATAAATGGAGAGGTGTTGACCTCTAAGACTCGACTAGTGGTAAAAGGCTATTCACAAAGTTCTGGAACAGACTTTGATGAAACCTTTTCTCCATTAGCAATGTCTGAATCCATTTAGATTCACATTTGTTTTGATGAGACAGTCAAGGCATTTGACTTCATCAAAAACGAATATGAACCTTGAGTGTACAAAAGGATTAGTGGGAGCTCTATGGAGCTCATGTTTTATATGTTGATGACATTCTACTTATCTGAGATGATATCGGAATGTTAACGCAGACGAAAGCATGGTTATCCATGCAATTCTCCATGAAAGATTTGGGAGAGACATATTGCGTATTGGGATACGTATCTATAGAGATAGATCGAAGAAGATGTTGGGATTCTCTCAATCTAAGTACATCAAAACAATACTGAAAAGATTCAGTATGGAAGAATCCAAGAGAGGATTGCTTCCAATGAGACACTGTAACTCCTTTTCCAAATCGATGTGCCCTACATCGAATGAGGATAAAGGAGAATGTCTCAAATACCTTATGTTTCAACAAAAGGTAGCATGTGGTATGCTATAATATGTACTAGACCAGACATAGAACCTGCTCAAGTGTCACGAGCAGTTAGTAGTCAAAATCCGGTGAAGAGTACTGGACCACCGTAACAGATATCTTTAAGTTCTTGAGAAAGACTAAGGATTCGTTCTTGGTCTACGGTGGTAATGGAGAATTAAAACTCGAAGGATTTAATGATTCGAATTTTCAGTCTGATGTGGATGAATATATATATCCAATTTTTGGATACATATTTTGCCTCAATGGGGTAGCGGTAAGTTGGAAAGGTTCCAAGCAAAACACCATTGCCATCTCAACCACTGAAGCATAATATATCGCAGCATCGGATGCAACAAAAGAAAGTGTTTGGATGAAAAACTTCATCCAATGGTTGGATGTAGTGCCTAGCATTGCGAAGCTCGTGGTTATCTTCTGTGATAACAATGGAGTTGTTGCTAAAGCAAAGGACTCGAGATCTCACCAGAAATCTAAACACAATGAGAGAAAAGTACCATTTGATTAGAGAAATAATTGGTAAGAGTTGACACACACAATGGATCGTGTCGACTCGGAAGACAACTTAGCGGATCCACTAGTAAAGCCTATGTCACGAAAAGAGTTTGAAGAACATCTTTGGAAGATGGGTCTTAGAAGCGTTTGTGATTGGCTTTAGGGCAAGTGGGAGATTGATAGGATAGTGCCCTGCAAGCCAATATATTTAGCTTGTATTCGGACTATCGTAATTTTTCTCTAGTATAAATGAATTAATACGCTCGTTAGTTTATAGTATGTAAATCAAACGATGGCCAACTTCATCTCTCGCGAATCACTTAAGCGATTGGATGAAATCCTAAGATCACATTCGACTATGGGACGATTCACTTCGGTATTGAGTGCAATCATGAAACAGTCTCTAAGGTCGTGATCTTAAAACACGTTCCAAGTCATAGATTCCGAACGAGACGGGGTATCGAAGGAATCGCAAAGACTTGTATAAATATGCATGATTCACATGGAGTGAATTTGTAGCGTTTCATGAGCAAGGCATTTGATGCTAGTGCATATGAGTAGGTGGTTCGATAGGGGATCGAACGCATCGAACGACCCGAACAGAGAAACCCATTGTGGAAGCGCATGACGTACATCGGCGATGGGATGTTTCTCAAGACTTATAATAGTGTACGATTTAGTCCTTAGACCTGAGGTGCTAGGGCGAATTCGGTGCATGGGTATACGTACTTTGATCTAGGTACAGGTCACGTAGCCTGACCATAATGTGCCTAAGTTGGGTGCGTATAGTTGTGTACGCGAGTGGTTAGTACCAATAAGGGATCTACCGACTCAACGTAGTGTGTTGAGGGAATTTCCTATACGTTCTTAGATAATAGATTCCGAGAAACCTGTGGCCACAGTTGGTGACGGATTTGGAAAGGGGTTTCCAAATTTAGCAGTCACGCTGGAATCATTATCCGGAATTAGAAAGTATAGTTATCGAGATAATTAGAGGTGCCGATCAATTCACACACCCTAGGTCTCGATCGGGAAATTAAGTCGATAGAAGGACCGTATGTACATGGTACTTATAAGAGGTGAGGTTCACTGAGATCAATTCACCTGAAGTTGGGCCTCATGGGCTTGTGGCTAGACATCGACCATGAGGTGTGGGTACTCATGAATTAATAAGGAGATTAATTCTTGAGTGGTTAATTGAAGGGGTTCAATTAATCGCAGCAATTAATAAGCTCATAAATTAAATCACGAAAGTCGTGGGCCCGCGGCCAATTGATGGTGAACCTAGAGGGTCACACACAATACAATTGGACTGCAACAAATCATATAAGGAAAGTTTGATTTAAAGAGTTAAATCAAAACTGGAGAATTAAAGTGTTAATTCTTAAGGGAGAAAAATATTAATTAGAAGTAGTCTAATTAATTAATGGAGAAGAATTAATTAATTAATTGGATTAATTAATTAAATGGGCTGAATTAATTAAAAGAGTTTAATTAATTAAAGAATCTAATTAATTAAAGAGTTTAATTAATTAAAAGAGACCTTGTTAGTTAAGGAAATAAAGATAGAATGGGATTCTACTTTCCTAACAAGATAAGGGGCGATTTTTGCTAGGATAAGGATGGGAGAGTTTGTTTTCTTGTATGACAAGGATGATCTAAGAAGATATATGTGTATATCTTGTTTCCTTATAAGATAAGGAAAAGGTCTTGAAGAGATATCTATTAAGAGAAGGATTCTTCTCTTATAAATAGACAACTCTTCATAACTCTTCAACACACTTGAAAAACCTAAGCCCTAAGACACAAAAATTTCGTGCCCCCCTCTCTCCAAAGCTGAAAAGCGCCGCCCTCTCTCCTACAGAGAAGGTTCGGCCGAATCCTGTGCAATTGCACAGGGTTCATGCGAATTGTTTTCTCCTTCTTCCTTGCTTGATAACTTTTGGATCCTAGTTCTGAGCCTGAGGATTCAAGAGAGTTGCTTCAATCCAGTTGGTGTGGATACCGCTAGAGGCACAACGCTTGGGGTGCTTCTCTCGAACCAAATTCATCAGATCTGAAAGAAGACCGGAGAAAAATCACCACCGTTCCCGTGGTAAGGTAAAATCGCTAAACACCCTATGGATGTTTCGATTTATGTAAAATCATTTTCGTATGACTAGATGAATAAAGATTGTTGGTTTGGGTTATTTAAAAATTTTAAATTCCGCTGCTTTTAACGTTCTGACGTTACCAATAACCCAACAAATTTTACCAAGATCATATTACACATTTTTCACGCCTATCCTACAAACACTCGATCGTCCATAGAATGGTAAATAACAAAGGAACTCTCTATAAAGGTCAAGAGAAGATTGTTTATGTTGATCACCATCAAGGGAAAATAGTCCCGATCTTCAGATAGTTTGAGCAATCTTGGACCCAAACTAGGAGTAATTTCGGAGGCTTCGAGGGACGAGGACAACCATCATTGCAAAGTTCGAAATATCGACCCCCTTAAAGAAACTGATGCTCATACTTTACCAGAGCTGCACTAGGTCGATATGATCTCACATATGGTGTTCTCGCTCCATCGTAAACAAGTTGATTTCGACAAAGCAAGAATCCAGCTTTCCTCTAACCTCGAACTGACCCGTATGGCACAAGCAACGATCAACCAACACCCATCTATAAGGGATGCTCGATCACTACCTCATATTCCAATAGATCCCGCTATATTGGGATCGGAGTCTTAATTTTATACAAGAAGTCTAATATTTCCAATTCCACCCATACCAAGTCGGAAACTTGTCCGTTTTTAAGGGTAACGGAATCTGGTGGTCGACCATAGTAATGATAACAAAGTTCTTTCTTTGACACAATCATTATAGAATAAGTCAGGGAAGAGGTAAAAGCCTTTATATAGGCGGATGGATGTAAATCCAACGGTAAATATTAAAAGTCTTATCAATGGCCTAGATTATTTTATAGGCAGTACACCTTTCAAACGTCTACATCTGCCGACATTCGTGCATATGGGATACATCAGTTGGAAGAAAGTTATACATATAATCGATATTATCTACGATTAATTGATCTATAATGATTAACAGCATAAAAATATCTGACAAGGATCGAAAATTATGCTAAGGAAATACTCCATAAATGTTTAT
This sequence comes from Penstemon newberryi var. newberryi, assembly GCA_030819805.1. NCBI lineage: Eukaryota > Viridiplantae > Streptophyta > Magnoliopsida > Lamiales > Plantaginaceae > Penstemon > Penstemon newberryi. Next base: position 28,237,624 of record JAUALY010000006.1, on the reverse strand, counting down.
TCATTCAAAAGAGGTCGTTACATACGTACGGATGAATATAAACGAGAGAAGATTGCATTTATTGCAAAATCTAGCTGATTTTACCGAATTTGTAATAGTAATTGTAACAATAATATATTTAAGGCTTGGTTAAAGTACTCAGGATGATGCAAGTAAGGAATTGTACGGAATAACGTAAGTAAGTAATTAATTAATGGAGAAGAAAGAGTAGAAATCTTATTATTAATGGAGAAAATCAGAGTGTAACCCTTAATACAAGGAAGGATCCGCTATTTATAACAAACATATAATCCTAGTTCTAGTAGTATCCTAGCTTATCTAGGAATACTGCATGGCCCAAAAAACCTTCGGAGTCTCTCTTCAGGTCTACTAGATGCGAAAGGCAGATCGAGCCGATCTTGGATCTTCCGAGGAGACTTGACCAGTTGTGCGGGTCAGATCGATCTGAATTAGCTCGAAAGGTCCGATTCAGTCATAAGTGTAAAATAGCCCCCATCAGTACTCCCTCACTTCTCGAGCATAATCGTAGTTGAAGCTCGTAGAATTAGACAAAGCCTTTGTATCGAATACATACGATGTGGTTCATGAAATATGCCTCATTAAAAACCTGGTTCGTAAAAACCCTTTTATGGGATAAAAACTGAGCAAGGGAAAAAGAGTACATATTCGTTGAACCCATTAATGTAAAGGCACATTGCTTAATAGCGTGTGTCAGACGTCTTAGGATTTTCCCACAATTTCATTGGAGGGAAACAGAACCATCGCAAAGGACTGAAACGTCATTTCACCGTCCATATATATAGTCGAATTAAATGAGATCTTTTTACTTTTACCTCAAATATCCTGATCTTTAAGCAGTAAAAGTTTGAGTCGAGATTTTCATTACTTATTCATCTCATCGAGCATCCTGCCTTTAATCAAAATATGGCTTCGTCAACACCAAACCCTAACTCCCCGACTCATAACGAAGAAGAAGAACTTATTACTCATGCTGGTGGAAACCCCGATACCCTTTCCTCTGATAACAAAGAGACAGGAGACGGTATTCCGGCCGAGGAAATCAAAGATTTTGTAGAAAAGGGGGTAGATGATTTAGTAGTTGAAATAGTTCTCGAAGATGAGATGGCTACTAAGACTTCGAAGAAATCGAAGACTGCTCAACCCCAGATCTCTGCCCCTATCGAGTTTTTCCCTTCTCGACTTAAAGAAAAGGATTTACCTGTTCTACAGAGGGATTACGGTCGTTATTTTCCCTCTGATTTTGAGATAATCATCCCTTCCGCGGAAGAGGTAAATAGTCCTCCGGGAAATTGCCGAGCTTTCTACACTTCTCACTTGGATCATGGACTGCGTTATACTCTTTCTCCAATCCTCCTTCAACTTTTAGAGAGCTTCTTCGTCTCATTAATCCAACTAGTTCCCAACGCCATTGCTTTTATTATGGCTTTTTCTGTCCTTATGGTTGCGAAGGGTCTACGACCTACCTTTCGTAACTTTTTTCATTTCTTCCGATTTTCCATTTCAACCTCCTCCAATAGAGGTTATTACTATGTTAGCCAACGACCTGGCTTCGCCATTCTGGAGAATGCCATTTCGAGCAACAACATGGAATGGAAGTCAAACTACTTATTCGTCAAACCTCCAACCCATCGCGTGCTTGATAACGGGGTAACCAAACCGTATGTTTACGAATGGGGTTATGACTCTTCTTGGGTATATGGTGGTCGGAAGGTTATCTGAGAACTGGCTCCTGATGATCATTTTTGTTCGAGTATGATTGAAGAAATGAGACCAGATAAATATCAATCAGCTTTCCTAGTCGGAGAAGTTTTTCTTCGTAAGGCAAGGTTAAGTTCTCTTGATTTCCCAATAGCCACAGACAATCGTACTCAGGGTAAGACTTATTTTTATCCATTACTTTATCTTTAAATGATTCCTTAATGGTCATTTCCTGTGATGACGCAATTTTCATATTTGTAGCATCCATGGTTGAAAAGTGTCGTTTCTCAGTGGTCGGAAAGACTGTCCTCTCGAGCTCGAAGAAGTCGTTGGGGAAAATCTCCATAGAACAGAGGATGTCCAGAAAAAGAAGAAGAGATCAACACCAGGATCAGGAAGACATCGAGGAAGAGCCTTTTGAGAGCGTTGATCTTATCCGCGTCGCTCACCCTACTACTGATCAACCGCATGTGGAACCTTCTTCCTCAAGTACCGGTCCTGGGCGTGGATATCCTCCCAAGGTCATTAGGGATTGATTTGGGATCCTTGATTGCAAAACCTGGCCGGAACGAAATCCCACCAGTCCAGAGGCAAAAAGGAGAAAGCAGTTGTTTAACAAACAGGGTGAATATTTTACCCATGTCGGAGATTCGAGCCTCAAGGCCTCTCTTGTAGACATGATCGAAAGTAACCTCCAGGGAAAACGTGCGGCCGGATATTCTGCAGAGGATACTTTGATGTCGAACGACAGGGAGAATATTCTCGACAAATCCATTCGACTCCTTCTCTCCACAACCTTCACCAAGGATGTACAGCGGAATTTTGAGAGGGAACCTCTAGATCAGCTAGCAAGAGCAGCTCATGCTCATGAAGTGGTAATACGTTTTTTTGGATTCATTATTCAACAAAATTCGAACATCTTTTGTCCACACTTAATAGTATGATTCAATTTTGTAGACTGGAAACGCGCTGGTGACCGCCTTATATGACGCAGCCTTGCACAGAGATCAATGAAAATTCGTGGAAGAGACCAATAATATACTCATGGCAAGGAATAAAGAGCTCGAGGATAAACTCGCCAAGGTCGAAAGTTCCCGAGCATCTGCAGAAAATCAGGCCTGTCCCAGTAATAATCCCAATCTGGAAACCAACAATCCACATATTATTAGTACTATGATGGATGCTAGTCGGTACCAAGCTCAGGTTGATCAACTGACTCAAGAATTGGAGGAGCAACGTATTTCTCACGCGACTACTTTGAGCACATTAGAGTCGGAGAATCTTTTGTTTCGAACCTAACTTCAAGCAAAAAATGAGGATGCAGACATGGACAAGGTCATGAATGAAGCTCAGACAACGAACGTTGAGCACATCGTCAGGGAATTTCTCGATTCTCCCGTTCACACTACTATAATTCATCAGAAGATCGGGGATTTGTTGTTGAGTTCATTCTATAAAGGGGTCGATCAGCTGATCGAGTCGGAGTTGATTCCTGACAGGCGGGCCGATTATCGTAAAGTTATGGATATCAGTAAAGATCGAAGGCTTCGAGAATATCCACCAGTGTCCCTAACTTCCGTGAAATATAGCGGTCATCCCATGGCTCATTTGGTGGATGAGTTTGGAGTTCATTTACCTGTGCCTGACCCTGATATTGAGCCTGAAGAGGAGGTCGAGGATGATCAAGATAACAGAGAAGAGGTTGATGTTAAAGACGAGGTGTCCCCAGAAGGGGTTGCTCCTATTGAATAGGCCATTTCTAACGACAAGAAATCTAGCAAAGGTATTTGATTTACTCTTTGTAGCAAATCTCGTTATTTTTCTTTTACACTTGTAATCCCTTGTAGATGAATCTTGTATCAATCCTTCCTCGAAATATATATATATATATATATATATATATTATTGCATTGTTGTCTCGTAGAATTTTTCCTTTGTTTCTGATACGATCAAGATACCATAACAATTTATCATTTTCAATAAATTTTGAATTTTCTTTTCGCGCCTTCCCTTAAGGATTCAAACATCATTTCCTTAGTTATATATAAGGGTAAATCCTTCCAAGAATTACCGCGCGTCCCCACTTGAAATATAAAATTCTCTGCGATAGTTCGAAGTTATAGCTCGAGATTTACATAGTTTCCATAAATTCTCGAATATGAGTTCTAATCTATTTCTGGCGCTGCAAAGTGGACTTTGCATGGTCCCACTAGGAGAGATGCCCCAAAGAAAAGAGCTCGTTTTGAGAGTTCTCAACAAACATCCTACGAGGGGAGGAGTTCCTCGAAAATGTACGCCCCTTGCTGATCGAGTTTCGACCCAATCCGAGGATCTCTCTACTTCTAAGGCGAATACCCCTTCCCGATCACCATCTCATATGGATTCTCCCAAAGATTCATAAAAAGTTCCGATCTGTAGCCCATTGGTTGATCCAGATATTCTCGACGCTTGTCGAAATGAGGAGTCCCAAGCTAACTCTCCCACCCTTAATGATCAGGAGGAAGTTGATCCTCAGATTCCTGTTTCAAACGTCGCAATAATTCAAGCTTCCGAACAGGAGACTGATCGACAACCTGAGTCTATTCCTCCTAATCCCGAGGTCGATCCTAATTCACAGGTTGAGGGGTGCATGATGGAAGACATTCCCGAATCTCTTTTCGTTTTGTCGACCTCCAAAATTGCCGTCGTACACACGGGTTCCCATGGTACTCAAGTTCTTCCTTCTCCTCGTTTTTCCCAAGGAATGATTGAATCAGGATCCGGTCCTAGCAAACCGAGCTCCGTAAATCCGTTGGATGATCCTTCGCTATTAGATGATCGTCCTCTTAGAACGCAAGTCGAAGACATGGATCGATCAGGAGGGGTATGCCTTGACGCATGCATTCCTGCCTCTCATGAACCCGATGTGGTATCCTGGAATTTGGGGATGGGCACAATTCTCCCAAGAGAGCTCGATAAGCTGAAAGATCATTCTTCTCTGCACCTTGTCCAGTCTATTTTTAAGCATTTGGAGCTGGCAATTCTATGCCTTAATTTGAATTTCGCAGCATTTTTTTATGTTCTAACTCCTTTATGCATGTTTTGTTGTAGGTCAAACACCAAGCTGCTCAACTCGGAATTCAGAATGATGAAGCCTATTTTACTCGGCTTGCTACTGATTCCAAATTGGACAACAGAGCTGCAGCTCATCGATCACTGATGACCGAAGTGGAGAATCTTCGAGCTGCTAACGAAAAGCTTGCTAAGGAGAAAGAAGATCTTGCTCGTGTGAATTGCAGCCTGGAGTCTGAAAAGGAGCAACTTAAAAAGGAGAAAAAAGACTTGCTCCAGCTGAATAAAAATCTGGAAGAAGTTACCTAATCTCAAATCGAGAAAGGGAAGAAACAGGAGTTCGAGAAAGGCTTTGCTCTCGGATATAAGCAACGTACCCAAGAGTTGATCACCTATCTTGGTCATAGTACAAGTCTCGACCACATTCTCAAACAATAGATTATTGGATATATGTAATTTTCTTCTTCTTTTTTTTTCTTTTTTCTTTTTTTTTCGGGACAGGAAAAATATCTTGTAAATATATGTGTCGATCAAATATGTGATGTACTCATATCCTTTGTACGGAAAGCTCATCGTTCAGAACTGAATAGATTAACTCGTATTGACCATTTCCTTGGGAGTGGAAAAGTCGCATAGATATACGCGCCTTTATCATAGCCATAGAACGGTTCATCTTCTGTCCGTTAGTTCACAAAATCTCTCAGCTATAAATAGCAACTCTTTGCTAATAAAGAACCCGATATAAGTGAGAATCATGTCTTCATACATAAGGCATAGACATCTTTGTCTTTTAACTTTCATTACGGGAGGTATCAGAGATCTGCGGTTCCGTGATTACGATGGAATCCCCATCAATAAAGGCTGTTGAAAAGTCAGTCCATTATAAAGAAAGTATTCCTCATATCGGGTTATCCTCTTCGACCAAGGAGGATACTTCGTAAGAGTTTTCTTAGGTATTCCTCGATCAAGGAGGATACTTTGTAAAGGTCTGGTGAAGTATATTCACCGATCTCCTCAAACATAGGTCCCGAATTGCCTTTTTTTTTTAAAAAAAAAAAAATCCTGAGCACTAGTTGCCTATGAAGACAAGAATTCGTTCTATTTGGAGAAGCAATCATTTCGAGGAGCATCTTTCAAACGGATATACGAAATACTTTGATTTTGTAGCTTTTGTTTTAGATTTAGTTAGATTTTGCAATAAATGCAATCTTCTCTTGTTTGTATTCATTTGTACATATGAAGCAACCTCTTTTGAATGAATAAACATTTATGGAGTATTTCCTTAGCATAATTTTCGATCCTTGTCAGATATTTTTATGCTGTTATCCATTATCGACCAATAATCATAGGTAATTTCGATTATATGTATAACTTTCTTTCAACTGCTGTATCCCAGATGTAGACGTTTGAAAGATGTACTTCCTATAAAATCATCTAGGTCGTTGATAAGACTCTTAATTGTTACCGTTGGATTTACACCCATCCGCCTATAAAGGCTTTTACCTCTTCCCTTACTCATTCCACGATGATGCTGTCAAAGAAAGAACTTTGTTTTCATTATCATAGTCGACCACCAGATTCTGTTATCCTCAAGAATGGACAAGTTTCAGAGTTGGTATGGATGGAATTGGAAATATGAGGCTTCTTATATTAAATAAAGACTCTTTTCCCAATATAATGAGATCTATTGGAATATGAGGTAGTGATTGAGCATCCCTTATAGCAGGGTGTTGGTTGATCGTTGCTTGTGCCATATAGGCCAGTCCGAGGTTAGAGGAAAGCTGGATTCTTGCTTTGTCGAAATCAACTTGTTTACGATGGAGCGAGAATACCATGTGTGAGAACATATCGACCTAGTGCAGCTCTGGTGAAATATGAGCATCAGTTTCTTTAAGGGTTTCGATATTTTGAGTTTCGCAATGTCGGTTGTCCTCGTCCCTCGAAGCCTCCGAAATTACTCCTAGCTTTGGTCGAAGATTGCTCGAACTATCGGAAGATCGGGACTATATTCCCTTGATGGTGATAAACATAAACAATCTTCTCTTGAGCTTTATAGAGAGTTCCTTTGCTATTTGCCGTTCTTTGGATGATCGAGGGTTTGTAAGATAGGCGTGAAAAAACGTGTAATATGATCTTTGTAAGATTTGCTTAATTCGATGTTATCCAGGTCGAGCATCGATCTAGGATATAGTACTAATCGATCATTCTTGTACTGCATTAAATACTGATCCGATATTTATTACTGGTAGTTGAAACATCTTAACGCGAGTCCCGATAAATTATTGCCACCGTTGATTTGATATTACTTCAACCCTTGGATCTTTACCATTCTTGATTTGATATTACTTCTTACTTATTTTCTATCCCAGGTAACACTTCTTAAAATGGATCTTTTCCTTTTCCAAAATGGTGGTCGTCCACCCAATTCTGAAAACTCAAAAATTACTCAAAATTATGACTTGGTATGGGTGGAATTGGAAAATGGAGACTTCTCAAAGATCACGAAGTCTCCAGTCCCTGAAAAAAGGGAACGAGCGGAATGCCTACAGTATACCGGCCATCATATGCAAATGGATAAGGGTCGGTGTAGTGGTATTCCAATCTAACGGTTACACGGTCGATGGAAAGCCGGTCAGTTCATTGAAATAAGAAAATGAGATCGACCCGAAGAATTTTCTTTTTTTTGAAATTTTAAGTTTTGTGAAGTCAAAAAATAACATATTAAGCACTTAGGAGTCATTTGCTTTGTTTTTCGGACACTAATTTTTGCTTATTTTGAGACGACATTTATCACTGCTCGATTTTCGTGACCTAAAATGTTTCCTTTTTTTTGAAATTTTATGTTTTGGGAAGTCAAAAAATAATATGTTAAGCACTTAGGAGTAATTTGTTTTCTTTTTTTTTACCCTGATTTAGTTTTTTTGAGACGTTATATTTCGGGGCTCGATTTTCGTGACCCGAAAAATTTCCTTTTTTTTGAAATTTCATATTTTGGGAAGTCAAAAAATAAAATAAGCACTTAGGAGTCATTTGCTTTGTTTTAGGACAGTAATTTTAGCTTATTTTGAGTCGTCATTTTGCAGTGCTCGATTTTCGTGACACAAAAAAAATCTTTTTTTTTTGAAATTATAAGTTTTAGGAAGTCAAAAAATAACATATGCACTTAGGAGTCATTTGCTTTGTTTTTCGCACACTAATTTTAGCTTATTTTGAGACGTCATTTTGACGTATTCGATTTTCGTGACACAAAAAGTTTCCTTTTTTTTTTAAATTTCAAGTTTTGGAAATTCAAAAAATAACATATTAAGCACTTAGGAGCCATTTGCTTTGTTTTCGTATACTGGTTTTGCTGATTTTGAGACGTCATTTTTTGGGGCTCGGTGTTTGTGACCCAAAAAATTTCATTTTTTTTGAAATTCCATGTTTCGGGAAGTCAAAAAATAACATATTAAGCACTTATGAGTCATTTGATTTGTTTTTCGGACACTAATTTTAGCTTATTTTGAGACGTCATTTTGTAATGCTCGATTTTCGTGAAAAAAAAAATCTTTTTTTTTGAAATTTTGAGTTTTGGGATGTCAAAAAATAACATATTAAGCACTTAGGAGTCATTTGCTTTGTTTTTCGGAAACTAATTTTAGCTTATTTTGAGACGTCATTTTGCCGTGCTCGATTTTCGTACCACAAAAAATTTCTTTTTTTTTGAAATTTTAAGTTTTGGGAAGTCAAAAAATAACTTATTAAGCACTTAGGAGTTATTAGCTTTGTTTTTCGGACACTAATTTTAGTTTATTTAGAGACGCCATTTTGCAGTGCTCAATTTTCGTGACACAAAAAAATTCTTTTTTTTTTGTGAAATTATAAGTTTTGGGAAGTCAAAAAATAACATAATTAAGCACTTCGGAGTCATTTGCTTTATTTTTCGGACACTTATTTTAGCTTATTTTGAGACGTCATTTTGACGTGTTCGATTTTCTTGACACAAAAAGTTTCATTTTTTTTTAAATTTCAAGTTTTGGGAAGTCAAAAAATAACATATTAAGCACTTAGGAGCCATTTGCTTTGTTTTCGTATACTGGTTTTGCTGATTTTGAGACGTCATTTTTTGGGACTCGATTTTTGTGACCTAAAAAATTTCATTTTTTTTGAAATTCCATGTTTGGGGAAGTCAAAAAATAACATATTAAGCACTTATGAGTCATTTGATTTGTTTTTCGGACACTAATTTTAGCTTATTTTGAGACGTCAGTATGTAATGCTCGATTTTCGTGAAAAAAAAAATCTTTTTTTTTGAAATTTTGAGTTTTGGGATGTCAAAAAATAACATATTAAGCACTTAGGAGTCATTTGCTTTGTTTTTCGGACACTAATTTTAGCTTATTTTGAGACGTCATTTTGCCGTGCTCGATTTTCGTTCCACAAAAAATTTCCTTTTTTTGAAATTTTTAAGTTTTGGGAAGTCAAAAAATAACTTATTAAGCACTTAGGAGTTATTTGCTTTGTTTTTCGGACACTAATTTTAGTTTATTTAGAGACGTCTTCGTGACACAAAAAGTTTCATTTTGACGTGTTCGATTTTCGTGACACAAAAAGTTTCATTTTTTTTTAAATTTTAAGTTTTGGGAAGTCAAAAAATAACATATTAAGCACTTAGGAGACATTTGCTTTGTTTTCGTATACTGGTTTTGCTGATTTTGAAACGTCATTTTTTGGGGCTCAATTTTTGTGACCCAAAAAATTTCATTTTTTTTGAAATTCCATGTTTGGGGAAGTCAAAAAATAACATATTAAGCACTTATGAGTCATTTGATTTGTTTTTCGGACACTAATTTTAGCTTATTTTGAGACGTCATTTTGTAGTGCTTTCGTGAAACAAAAAAATTACCTTTTTTTTTTTGAAATTTTAAGTTTTGTGAAGTCAAAAAATAACATATTAAGCACTTAGGAGTCATTTGCGTTGTTTTTCGAACACTTATTTTACCTTATTTTAACACGACAATTTGCATTGCTAGATTTTCGTGACACAAAAAATTTCCTTTTTTTTGAAATTTTAAGTTTTGGAAAGTCAAAAAATACAATGTTAAGCACTTAGGAGTCATTTATTTTATTTTTCTGACACTGATTTAGCTTATTTTGAGACGTTATATTTCGGGACTCGATTTTCGTGATACGAAAAATTTCCTTTTTTTTGAAATTTCATATTTTGGGAAGTCAAAAAATAACATATTAAGCACTTAAGAGTCATTTTCTTTGTTTTTCGGACACTTATTTTAGCTTATTTTGACACGTCATTTTGCCATGCTAGATTTTCGTGATACAAAAAATTTCCTTTTTTTTTGAAATTTTAAGTTTTGTGAAGTCAAAAAATAACATATTAAGCACTTAAGAGTCATTTGCGTAGTTTTTCGAACACTTATTTTACCTTATTTTAACACATCATTTTGCATTGCTAGATTTTCGTGACACAAAAAATTTCCTTTGTTTTGAAATTTTAAGTTTTGGAAAGTCAAAAAATACAATGTTAAGCACTTAGGAGTCATTTATTTTGTTTTTCTGACACTGATTTAGCTTATTTTGAGACGTTATATTTCGGGGCTCGATTTTCGTGATACGAAAAATTTCCTTTTTTTTGAAATTTCATAATTTGAGAAGTCAAAAAATAACATATTAAGCACTTAGGAGTCATTTGCTTTGTTTTTCGGACACTTATTTTAGCTTATTTTGACACTTCATTTTGCCATGCTAGATTTTCGTGATACAAAAAATTTCCTTTTTTTTAAAAAATATTAAGTTTTGTGAAGTCAAAAAATAACATATTAAGCACTTATGAGTCATTTGCGTTGTTTTTCGAACACTTATTTTACCTTATTTTAACACGTCATTTTGCAGTGCTCGATTTTCGTGACACAAAAAATTTCCTTTTTTTTGAAATTTTATGTTTTGGAAAGTCAAAAAATACAATGTTAAGCACTTAGGAGTCATTTATTTTGTTTTTCTGAAACTGATTTAGCTTATTTTGAGACGTTATATTTCGGGGCTCGATTTTCGTGATACGAAAATTTTCCTTTTTTTTTGAAATTTCATATTTTGGGAAGTCAAAAAATAACATATTAAGCACTTAGGAGTCATTTGCTTTGTTTTTCGGACACTAATTTTAGTTTATTTAGAGACGTCATTTTGCCGTGCTCGATTTTCGTACCACAAAAATTTCCTTATTTTCGAAATTTTATGTTTTGGGAAGTCAAAAAATAACTTATTAAGCACTTAGGAGTTATTTGCTTTGTTTTTCGGACACTAATTTTAGTTTATTTAGAGACGTCATTTTGCAGTGCTCGATTTTCGTGACACAAAAAAATTCTTTTTTTTTTTTTGAAATTATAAGTTTTGGGAAGTCAAAAAATAACATATTAAGCACTTAGGAGTCATTTGCTTTGTTTTTCGGACACTTATTTTAGCTTATTTTGAGATAATCATCCCTTCCGTGGAAGAGGGATTACGGTCGTTATTTTCCCAACGACCTGGCTTCGCCATTCTGGAGAATGCCATTTCGAGCAACAACATGGAATGGAAGTCAAACTACTTCTTCGTTCCAACCCATCGCGTGCTTGATAACGGGGTAACCAAACCGTATGTTTACGAATGGGGTTATGACTCTTCTTGGGTATATGGTGGTCGGAACGTTATCTGAGAACTGGCTCCTGATGATCATTTTTGTTCGAGTATGATTGAAGAAATGAGACCAGATAAATATCAATTAGCTTTCCTAGTCGGAGAAGTTTTTCTTCGTAAGGCAAGGTTAAGTTCTCTTGATTTCCCAATCCCCACAGACAATCGTACTCAGGGTAAGACTTATTTTTATCCATTACTTTATCTTTAAATGATTCCTTAATGGTCATTTCCTTTGATGACGCAATTTTCATATTTGTAGCATCCATAGTTGAAAAGTGTCGTTTCTCAGTGGTCGGAAAGACTGTCCACTCGAGCTCGAAGAAGTCGTCGGGGAAAATCCCCATAGAACAGAGGATGTCCAGAAAAAGAAGAAGAGATCAACACCAGGATCTGGAAGACAGCGAGGAAGAGCCTTTTGAAAGCGTTGATCTTATCCGCGTCGCTCACCCTACTACTGATCAACCGCCTGTGGAACCTTCTTCCTCAAGTACCGGTCCTGGGCGTGGATATCCTCCCAAGTTCATTAGGGATTGATTTGGGATCCTTGATTGCAAAACCTGGCCGGAACGAAATCCCACCAGTCCAGAGGCAAAAAGGAGAAAGCAGTTGTTTGACAAACAGGGTGAATATTTTACCCATGTCGGAGATTCGAGCCTCAAGGCCTCTCTTGTAGACATGATCGAAAGTCACCTCCAGGGAAAACGTGTGGCCGGATATTCTGCAGAGGATACTTTGATGTCGAACGACAGGGAGAATATTCTCGACAAATCCATTCGACTCCTTCTCTCCACAACCTTCACCAAGGATGTACAGCGGAATTTTGAGAGGGAACCTCTAGATCAGCTAGCAAGAGCAGCTCATGCTCATGAAGTGGTAATACATTTTTTTGGATTCATTATTCAACAAAATTCGAACATCTTTTGTCCACACTTAATAGTATGATTCAATTTTGTAGACTGGAAACGCGCTGGTGACCGCCTTATATGACGCAGCCTTGCACAGAGATCAATGAAAATTCGTGGACGACACCAATAATATACTCATGGCAAGGAATAAAGAGCTCGAGGATAAACTCGCCAAGATCGAAAGTTCCCGAGCATCTGCAGAAAATCAGGCCGGTCCCAGTAATAATCCCAATCTGGAAACCGACAATCCACATATTATTAGTACTATGATGGATGCTAGTCGGTACCAAGCTCAGGTTGATCAAATGACTCAAGAATTGGAGGAGCAACGTATTTCTCACGCGACTACTTTGAGCACATTAGAGTCGGAGAATCTTTTGTTTCGAACCCAACTTCAAGCAAAAAATGAGGATGCAGACATGGACAAGGTCATGAATGAAGCTCAGACAACGAACGTTGAGCACATCGTCAGGGAATTTCTCGATTCTCCCGTTCACACTACTATAATTCATCAGAAGATCGGGGATTTGTTGTTGAGTTCATTCTATAAAGGGGTCGATCAGCTGATCGAGTCGGAGTTGATTCCTGACAGGCGGGCCGATTATCGTAAAGTTATGGATATCAGTAAAGATCGAAGGCTTCGAGAATATCCACCAGTGTCCCTAACTTCCGTGAAATATAGCGGTCATCCCATGGCTCATCTGGTTGATGAGTTTGGAGTTCCTTTACCTGTGCCTGACCCTGATATTGAGCCTGAAGAGGAGGTCGAGGATGATCAAGATAACAGAGAAGAGGCTGATGTTAACGACGAGGTGTCCCCAGAAGGGGTTGCTCCTATTGAATAGGCCATTTCTAACTACAAGAAATCTAGCAAAGGTATTTGATTTACTCTTTGTAGCAAATATCGTTATTTTTCTTATACACTTGTAATCCCTTGTAGATGAATCTTATATCAATCCTTCCTCGAAATATATATATATATTATTGCATTGTTGTCTCGGAGAGTTTTTCCTTTGTTTCTGATACGATCAAGATACCATAACAATTTATCATTTTCAATAAATTTTGAATTTTCTTTTCGCGCCTTCCCTTAAGGATTCAAACATCATTTCCTTAGTTATATATAAGGGTAAATCCTTCCAAGAATTACCGCGCGTCCCCACTTGAAATATAAAATTCTCTGCGATAGTTCGAAGTTATAGCTCGAGATTTACATAGTTTCCATAAATTCTCGAATATGAGTTCTAATCTATTTCTGGCGCTGCAAAGTGGACTTTGCATGGTCCCACTAGGAGAGATGCCCCAAAGAAAAGAGCTCGTTTTGAGAGTTCTCAACAAACATCCTACGAGGGGGGGAGTTCCTCGAAAATCTACGCCCCTTGCTGATCGAGTTTCGACCCAATCCGAGGATCTCTCTACTTCTAAGGCGAATACCCCTTCCCGATCACCATCTCATATGGATTCTCCCAAAGATTCATAAAAAGTTCCGATCTGTAGCCCATTGGTTGATCCAGATATTCTCGACGCTTGTCGAAATGAGGAGTCCCAAGCTAACTCTCCCACCCTTAATGATCAGGAGGAAGTTGATCCTCAGATTCCTGTTTCAAACGTCGCAATAATTCAAGCTTCCGAACAGGAGACTGATCTGGTGAAATATGAGCATCAGTTTCTTTAAGGGTGTCGATATTTTGAGTTTCGCAATGTTGGTTGTCCTCGTTCCTCGAAGCCTCCGAAATTACTCCTAGCTTTGGTCGAATATTGCTCGAACTATCGGAAGATCGGGACTGGTGATAAACATAAACAATCTTCTCTTGAGCGTTATAGAGAGTTCCTTTGCTATTTGCCGTTCTTTGGATGATCGAGGGTTTGTAAGATAGGCGTGAAAAAACGTGTAATATGATCTTTGTAAGATTTGCTTAATTCGATGTTATCCAGGTCGAGCATCGATCTAGGATATAGTACTAATCGATCATTCTTGTACTGCATTAAATACTGATCCAATATTTATTACTGGTAGTTGAAACATCTTAACGCAAGTCCCGATAAATTATTGACACCGTTGATTTGATATTACTTCAACCCTTGGATCTTTACCATTCTTGATTTGATATTACTTCTTACTTATTTTCTATCCCAGGTAACACTTCTTAAAATGGATCTTTTCCTTTTCCAAAACGGTGGTCGTCCACCCAATTCGGAAAACTCGAAAATTACTCAAAATTATGACTTGGTATGGGTGGAATTGGAAAATGGAGACTTCTCAAAGATCACGAAGTCTCCGATCCCTGAAAAAAGGGAACGAGCGGAATGCCTACAGTATACCGGCCATCATATGCAAATGGATAAGGGTCGGTGTTGTGGTATTCCAATCTAACGGTTACGCGGTCGATGGAAAGCTGGTCAGTTCATTAAAATAAGAAAATGAGATCGACCCTTCTGTTTTTTGAAATTTTAAGTTTTGTGAAGTCAAAAAATAACATATTAAGCACTTAGGAGTCATTTGCTTTGTTTTTCGGACACTAATTTTTGCTTATTTTGAGATGACATTTATCACTGCTCGATTTTCGTGACCTAAAATGTTTCCTTTTTTTCTGAAATTTTATGTTTTGGGAAGTCAAAAAATAATATGTTAAGCACTTAGGAGTAATTTGTTTTCTTTTTTTTTTTACCCTGATTTAGCTTTTTTTGAGACATTATATTTCGGGGCTAGATTTTCGTGACCCGAAAAAATTCCTTTTTTTTTGAAATTTCATATTTTGGGAAGTCAAAATATAACATAAGCACTTAGGAGTCATTTGCTTTGTTTTCGGACAGTAATTTTAGCATATTTTGAGACGTCATTTTGCAGTGCTCGATTTTTGTGACACAAAAAAAATCTTTTTTTTTTGAAATTATAAGTTTTGGGAAGTCAAAAAATAACATATGCACTTAGGAGTCATTTGCTTTGTTTTTCGGACACTAATTTTAGCTTATTTTGAGACGTCATTTTGACGTGTTCGATTTTCGTGACACAAAAAGTTTCCTTTTTTTTTTAAATTTCAAGTTTTGGAAATTCAAAAAATAACATATTAAGCACTTAGGAGCCATTTGCTTTGTTTTCGTATACTGGTTTTGCTGATTTTGAGACGTCATTTTTTGGGGCTCGGTGTTTGTGACCCAAAAAATTTCATTTTTTTTGAAATTCCATGTTTCGGGAAGTCAAAAAATAACATATTAAGCACTTATGAGTCATTTGATTTGTTTTTCGGACACTAATTTTAGCTTATTTTGAGACGTCATTTTGTAATGCTCGATTTTCGTGAAAAAAAAAATCTTTTTTTTTTGAAATTTTGAGTTTTGGGATGTCAAAAAATAACATATTAAGCACTTAGGAGTCATTTGCTTTGTTTTTCGGAAACTAATTTTAGCTTATTTTGAGACGTCATTTTGCCGTGCTCGATTTTCGTACCACAAAAAATTTCCTTTTTTTTGAAATTTTAAGTTTTGGGAAGTCAAAAAATAACTTATTAAGCACTTAGGAGTTATTAGCTTTGTTTTTCGGACACTAATTTTAGTTTATTTAGAGACGCCATTTTGCAGTGCTCAATTTTCGTGACACAAAAAAATTCTTTTTTTTTTGTGAAATTATAAGTTTTGGGAAGTCAAAAAATAACATAATTAAGCACTTCGGAGTCATTTGCTTTATTTTTCGGACACTTATTTTAGCTTATTTTGAGACGTCATTTTGACGTGTTCGATTTTCTTGACACAAAAAGTTTCATTTTTTTTTAAATTTCAAGTTTTGGGAAGTCAAAAAATAACATATTAAGCACTTAGGAGCCATTTGCTTTGTTTTCGTATACTGGTTTTGCTGATTTTGAGACGTCATTTTTTGGGACTCGATTTTTGTGACCCAAAAAATTTCATTTTTTTTGAAATTCCATGTTTGGGGAAGTCAAAAAATAACATATTAAGCACTTATGAGTCATTTGATTTGTTTTTCGGACACTAATTTTAGCTTATTTTGAGACGTCAGTATGTAATGCTCGATTTTCGTGAAAAAAAAAATCTTTTTTTTTGAAATTTTGAGTTTTGGGATGTCAAAAAATAACATATTAAGCACTTAGGAGTCATTTGCTTTGTTTTTCGGACACTAATTTTAGCTTATTTTGAGACGTCATTTTGCCGTGCTCGATTTTCGTTCCACAAAAAATTTCCTTTTTTTGAAATTTTTAAGTTTTGGGAAGTCAAAAAATAACTTATTAAGCACTTAGGAGTTATTTGCTTTGTTTTTCGGACACTAATTTTAGTTTATTTAGAGACGTCTTCGTGACACAAAAAGTTTCATTTTGACGTGTTCGATTTTCGTGACACAAAAAGTTTCGTTTTTTTTTAAATTTTAAGTTTTGGGAAGTCAAAAAATAACATATTAAGCACTTAGGAGACATTTGCTTTGTTTTCGTATACTGGTTTTGCTGATTTTGAAACGTCATTTTTTGGGGCTCAATTTTTGTGACCCAAAAAATTTCATTTTTTTTGAAATTCCATGTTTGGGGAAGTCAAAAAATAACATATTAAGCACTTATGAGTCATTTGATTTGTTTTTCGGACACTAATTTTAGCTTATTTTGAGACGTCATTTTGTAGTGCTTTCGTGAAACAAAAAAATTACCTTTTTTTTTTTGAAATTTTAAGTTTTGTGAAGTCAAAAAATAACATATTAAGCACTTAGGAGTCATTTGCGTTGTTTTTCGAACACTTATTTTACCTTATTTTAACACGACAATTTGCATTGCTAGATTTTCGTGACACAAAAAATTTCCTTTTTTTTGAAATTTTAAGTTTTGGAAAGTCAAAAAATACAATGTTAAGCACTTAGGAATCATTTATTTTATTTTTCTGACACTGATTTAGCTTATTTTGAGACGTTATATTTCGGGACTCGATTTTCGTGATACGAAAAATTTCCTTTTTTTTGAAATTTCATATTTTGGGAAGTCAAAAAATAACATATTAAGCACTTAAGAGTCATTTTCTTTGTTTTTCGGACACTTATTTTAGCTTATTTTGACACGTCATTTTGCCATGCTAGATTTTCGTGATACAAAAAATTTCCTTTTTTTTTGAAATTTTAAGTTTTGTGAAGTCAAAAAATAACATATTAAGCACTTAAGAGTCATTTGCGTAGTTTTTGGAACACTTATTTTACCTTATTTTAACACATCATTTTGCATTGCTAGATTTTCGTGACACAAAAAATTTCCTTTGTTTTGAAATTTTAAGTTTTGGAAAGTCAAAAAATACAATGTTAAGCACTTAGGAGTCATTTATTTTGTTTTTCTGACACTGATTTAGCTTATTTTGAGACGTTATATTTCGGGGCTCGATTTTCGTGATACGAAAAATTTCCTTTTTTTTGAAATTTCATAATTTGAGAAGTCAAAAAATAACATATTAAGCACTTAGGAGTCTTTGCTTTGTTTTTCGGACACTTATTTTAGCTTATTTTGACACTTCATTTTGCCATGCTAGATTTTCGTGATACAAAAAATTTCCTTTTTTTTAAAAAATATTAAGTTTTGTGAAGTCAAAAAATAACATATTAAGCACTTATGAGTCATTTGCGTTGTTTTTCGAACACTTATTTTACCTTATTTTAACACGTCATTTTGCAGTGCTCGATTTTCGTGACACAAAAAATTTCCTTTTTTTTGAAATTTTATGTTTTGGAAAGTCAAAAAATACAATGTTAAGCACTTAGGAGTCATTTATTTTGTTTTTCTGAAACTGATTTAGCTTATTTTGAGACGTTATATTTCGGGGCTCGATTTTCGTGATACGAAAATTTTCCTTTTTTTTTGAAATTTCATATTTTGGGAAGTCAAAAAATAACATATTAAGCACTTAGGAGTCATTTGCTTTGTTTTTCGGACACTAATTTTAGTTTATTTAGAGACGTCATTTTGCCGTGCTCGATTTTCGTACCACAAAAATTTCCTTATTTTCGAAATTTTATGTTTTGGGAAGTCAAAAAATAACTTATTAAGCACTTAGGAGTTATTTGCTTTGTTTTTCGGACACTAATTTTAGTTTATTTAGAGACGTCATTTTGCAGTGCTCGATTTTCGTGACACAAAAAAATTCTTTTTTTTTTTTTGAAATTATAAGTTTTGGGAAGTCAAAAAATAACATATTAAGCACTTAGGAGTCATTTGCTTTGTTTTTCGGACACTTATTTTAGCTTATTTTGAGATAATCATCCCTTCCGTGGAAGAGGGATTACGGTCGTTATTTTCCCAACGACCTGGCTTCGCCATTCTGGAGAATGCCATTTCGAGCAACAACATGGAATGGAAGTCAAACTACTTCTTCGTTCCAACCCATCGCGTGCTTGATAACGGGGTAACCAAACCGTATGTTTACGAATGGGGTTATGACTCTTCTTGGGTATATGGTGGTCGGAAGGTTATCTGAGAACTGGCTCCTGATGATCATTTTTGTTCGAGTATGATTGAAGAAATGAGACCAGATAAATATCAATCAGCTTTCCTAGTCGGAGAAGTTTTTCTTCGTAAGGCAAGGTTAAGTTCTCTTGATTTCCCAATCCCCACAGACAATCGTACTCAGGGTAAGACTTATTTTTATCCATTACTTTATCTTTAAATGATTCCTTAATGGTCATTTCCTGTGATGACGCAATTTTCATATTTGTAGCATCCATAGTTGAAAAGTGTCGTTTCTCAGTGGTCGGAAAGACTGTCCTCTCGAGCTCGAAGAAGTCGTCGGGGAAAATCCCCATAGAACAGAGGATGTCCAGAAAAAGAAGAAGAGATCAACACCAGGATCTGGAAGACATCGAGGAAGAGCCTTTTGAGAGCGTTGATCTTATCCGCGTCGCTCACCCTACTACTGATCAACCGCCTGTGGAACCTTCTTCCTCAAGTACCGGTCCTGGGCGTGGATATCCTCCCAAGTTCATTAGGGATTGGTTTGGGATCCTTGATTGCAAAACCTGGCCGGAACGAAATCCCACCAGTCCAGAGGCAAAAAGGAGAAAGCAGTTGTTTGACAAACAGGGTGAATATATTACCCATGTCGGAGATTCGAGCCTCAAGGCCTCTCTTGTAGACATGATCGAAAGTCACCTCCAGGGAAAACGTGTGGCCGGATATTCTGCAGAGGATACTTTGATGTCGAACGACAGGGAGAATATTCTCGACAAATCCATTCGACTCCTTCTCTCCACAACCTTCACCAAGGATGTACAGCGGAATTTTGAGAGGGAACCTCTAGATCAGCTAGCAAGAGCAGCTCATGCTCATGAAGTGGTAATACATTTTTTTGGATTCATTATTCAACAAAATTCGAACATCTTTTGTCCACACTTAATAGTATGATTCAATTTTGTAGACTGGAAACGCGCTGGTGACCGCCTTATATGACGCAGCCTTGCACAGAGATCAATGAAAATTCGTGGACGACACCAATAATATACTCATGGCAAGGAATAAAGAGCTCGAGGATAAACTCGCCAAGATCGAAAGTTCCCGAGCATCTGCAGAAAATCAGGCCGGTCCCAGTAATAATCCCAATCTGGAAACCGACAATCCACATATTATTAGTACTATGATGGATGCTAGTCGGTACCAAGCTCAGGTTGATCAAATGACTCAAGAATTGGAGGAGCAACGTATTTCTCACGCGACTACTTTGAGCACATTAGAGTCGGAGAATCTTTTGTTTCGAACCCAACTTCAAGCAAAAAATGAGGATGCAGACATGGACAAGGTCATGAATGAAGCTCAGACAACGAACGTTGAGCACATCGTCAGGGAATTTCTCGATTCTCCCGTTCACACTACTATAATTCATCAGAAGATCGGGGATTTGTTGTTGAGTTCATTCTATAAAGGGGTCGATCAGCTGATCGAGTCGGAGTTGATTCCTGACAGGCGGGCCGATTATCGTAAAGTTATGGATATCAGTAAAGATCGAAGGCTTCGAGAATATCCACCAGTGTCCCTAACTTCCGTGAAATATAGCGGTCATCCCATGGCTCATCTGGTTGATGAGTTTGGAGTTCCTTTACCTGTGCCTGACCCTGATATTGAGCCTGAAGAGGAGGTCGAGGATGATCAAGATAACAGAGAAGAGGCTGATGTTAACGACGAGGTGTCCCCAGAAGGGGTTGCTCCTATTGAATAGGCCATTTCTAACTACAAGAAATCTAGCAAAGGTATTTGATTTACTCTTTGTAGCAAATATCGTTATTTTTCTTATACACTTGTAATCCCTTGTAGATGAATCTTATATCAATCCTTCCTCGAAATATATATATATATTATTGCATTGTTGTCTCGGAGAGTTTTTCCTTTGTTTCTGATACGATCAAGATACCATAACAATTTATCATTTTCAATAAATTTTGAATTTTCTTTTCGCGCCTTCCCTTAAGGATTCAAACATCATTTCCTTAGTTATATATAAGGGTAAATCCTTCCAAGAATTACCGCGCGTCCCCACTTGAAATATAAAATTCTCTGCGATAGTTCGAAGTTATAGCTCGAGATTTACATAGTTTCCATAAATTCTCGAATATGAGTTCTAATCTATTTCTGGCGCTGCAAAGTGGACTTTGCATGGTCCCACTAGGAGAGATGCCCCAAAGAAAAGAGCTCGTTTTGAGAGTTCTCAACAAACATCCTACGAGGGGGGGAGTTCCTCGAAAATCTACGCCCCTTGCTGATCGAGTTTCGACCCAATCCGAGGATCTCTCTACTTCTAAGGCGAATACCCCTTCCCGATCACCATCTCATATGGATTCTCCCAAAGATTCATAAAAAGTTCCGATCTGTAGCCCATTGGTTGATCCAGATATTCTCGACGCTTGTCGAAATGAGGAGTCCCAAGCTAACTCTCCCACCCTTAATGATCAGGAGGAAGTTGATCCTCAGATTCCTGTTTCAAACGTCGCAATAATTCAAGCTTCCGAACATGATTTTACCGAATTTCGTCTTAAGGTTTTATCTCAGTAAATTATTAAGAACAATTTAATATATATGGGGTTTGGTTAAAGTACTCAGGATGGAGCAATTCAAGAATAAGTAAAGTAATATAATTGAATGGAAAACAACAATCAGAGGAGGCGAACAATAGTAGTATATTTCTTAGGTTAAATTTCAGATCCACAATACAATGTAAGATTTGCTATTTATAATATTCCTACTGTCCTAACTGAACTAGGAGTCCTATTTAGCCTAGGAAACCTGTATGGCCTTGGAGTATCGCTGGGCCCATTAAATCCCCTGGGACGGACAGTAGGTCGATCAAAGTAGGTCGATCAGATACGAATTTAACTGGTCGAGCCGATCTTGAAATCCCCGTTGGTCGGATCAATTCGGAACTGGCTCGATAAATACTTATTCGATCATAGGTACAAAATAGCCCTCATCAATACTCCCTCACTTCTCGAGCGTAATCGTAGCTGGAGCTCGTAGAAGTAGAAGTAGTTATTTTTTCCTTGTTGTTCATGAAGTATGCCTCGTTAAAAACCTTGTTCGGAAAAACCCTCTTCGGGATAAAAACCAAACGAGGAAAAAAGAGTGCATATCCATTTGAACCTTCCTCGTACAGACACGTATCTTGGTTAACGTGTGTCAGAAGATGTCAGGGTCTTTTCATGATTTTAATTGGCGGGAATATGAAGAGACGCGAAGGGTTGAATCCGTCTTTTCACAATATATATATATAGTGGAAATCAATGGATCAATTTACTTTTACCCCAGATTGATATTTAACCCTTCCAGCAGTAAAAGTTTACGTCGATAATTTACCCATTTACTCATCCTCTCGAACACCTTTTATCCAAATATAAAGAAATGGCTTCGACCTCACAGAATCCTCCTTCTCCTACTCAAGCCGTTGGAGAAGAAATTCCATCTAATGTTCCCAATCCTGATATCCTTTCTTCTGACAATGAGGCAATAGACAATTCCCAAGCAGAAGAAGTTAGAGATTATGCCGAGGATGAAGTAGATAGTTTGGTCGTGGAAATTATTCCAGAAGGAGAGATGATGTCAAGAGCGTCTAAAAAATCTAAAACGACCCAACCTCAGATTTCTGCACCTGTAGAACTTTTTCCTTCTCGATGGAGAGAAGAAGATCTACCATTGTTGAAAAGGGAATATGGTCGCTATTTTCCATCAGATTTTGAGATCATTATTCCTACTTCCGAGCAGAGAGTTAATACTCCTCCTGCTAACTGTCGAGCTTTTTATACGTCCCACTTCGACCATGGGCTCCGTTTTCCCCTTTCCTCAATTCTCCGACAGTTTCTGGAGTAGTCTCCTTGACACAACTTGTTCCGAACGCCATAGCTTTTATTATGGCATTTTCTGTTTTGATGGTTGCACGAGGTCTACAACCCTCTTTCCGAAATTTTCTTCATTTCTTTCGCTTTTCAGTATCGAGCTCCTCCAACAGAGGTTACTATTATGTTAGTCAGAGACCTGGCTATGCTATTCTCGAAAACGCCATTTCAAGCAATAGTATGGAATGGAAATCAAATTTCTTCTTTGTTAGAGCTCCGACCGTGTCTATCCTCGAAAATGGAGAAAAAGAGGAGTTTTCTCACGACTGGGGATACAATGATCTTTGGGTATACGGCGGTCGAAAGGTGATCGGTCAGATGTCCCCAGATGATCAATTTTCATCTGCTTTAATTGACCAGATGAGGTCGGATAAATATCAATCGGCCTACTTGATCGGAGAAATCTTTCTTAGAAAGGCTGGATTAAGTTCACTGGAGTTTCCCATTTCATTGGATGATCGACCTCTTGGTAAGATCATTTCCCATTTTTAATTTATAAAAGGATCTATGAATTCGTTATTTACTATCGTCTAATTTCTTCTCAACGCAGCCACCCTAGTGGAGAATTGCCGTTTTTCAGTGGTTGGAAAATCCGTTCTCTCGAACTCAAAAAAGTCCTGGGGTAGAGCCCCCATAGAGCAGAAGGAGTCGAGAAAAAGAAGAAGAGATCAATTTATGGATTTGGAGAATATCGAGGAAGAGTCGTTTGAAGATGTTGATCCTATCAGAGTAGCTCCTCCTTCCTCCGCTCAAACCTCATCGGACATACCGTCTTCAAGCTCTCGCCAAGGCCGCGGTTATCCTCCTAAATTTCTTAGGGATCAACATGGTATTCTCGGCTGTCAATCCTGGTCGGAGCGTAACCCTACCGGTCCTGAAGCTAAAAGGAGAAAACAATTCTTCGACAAAGGAGGGGAGTATTTTACTCATGTCGGAGATATTGGTCATAAAGCTTCCCTGGTAGATATGATCGAGAGTCATCTTCAAGGGAAACGGGCGGCTGGGTATTCTGAGAAGGATACATTGATGTCTGATGATAAGGAAAACGTTGTCGATAAATCCATTCGAATTCTTCTTTCTTCGACCTTCACTCAAGATGTTAACAGGACGGTAAAGAAAAAACCCCTCGAGCAATTCGCAAGAGCAGCACATGCTCACGCAGTGGTAATATTCCTCAATTTCTTCTGATCTTTTAATAATCTATAATATTCTATTTGAAGGTTAGTCATAAAATTTTCTTTGTAATAGGCGGGTAATGCCTTGGTGTCCGCTTTATACGATATGGCATTGCATAGGGACCAATGTGAATTTGTCGAGGAAAGCAACAGAATCTTGAACGCAAGGGTCAAAGAACTTGAAGAGCAGCTTGCTCAGGTCGGTGATTCTCGATCTTCCGTGGAAACTCAACCTGTTCCTCTTGCTAATAAGGATTTAGAAACTGATAATCCGCATATTATTGGCATGATGACGGATGCTAGTCGGTATCAGGCCCAGGTCGATCAGTTAACACGAGAATTGGATGATCAACGAGTGTCACACACCACCGTAGTTAGCAGGTTGGAATCGGAGATTGCCTTACTTCGATCTCAACTCGCGGCAAAGGAAGACGATTCTACTGATTTGGAAAAGATCATAGACGAGCATCCATCTTCCGATGTTGAGCCCATTATCCGAGGTTTTCTGGATTCCCCAGTACATACTGCTATAATTCATCAGAAGATCGGAAGTCTGCTTTTGAGCTCGTTCTATAAAGGTGTTGATCAATTAATCGAATCTGGGCAGATTCCTGACAAGCGTGATGAGTATCGCAAGGTTTTGGCTATTGAAAAGGATCGAAGTCTTCAAGATTATCCTCCTGAGTCTTTACCTTCTGTTGATTATAGCGGCCATCCTCTGGCTCATTTAGTCGAGGAGTATGGAACTCCAATTCCCGTGCCAGAACCTGACTTAGATTTGATAAAGGATATTATGGAGGATCAATCAGGCGAGGAGGAAGATATCGTCGATGAAGGGGATGTTGAAGGAGACCAAGTCAACAAGGGGAATGAAGGAGAAAAGGGAGGCTCGCCTTTGAAAGAAACCAACATTCATAGTTAGGACGTTTTTATTTCTTCTTTTATCTTGTCGTAATTGTAGATCTTTTGAACTCTGTAGAACATGTAAATTTCCTTTTATAATATATATGATTTTACTTAGATATACTACGTCCTTATGATGATCAAAGTTCATATTCGTTGACCTGCTTTTTCCTTATATTTGAATTTTTACTGTGCGCGCCAAGGTCCAAGGACATAACTGTCATTTCCTTAACTATATATAAAGGTGAATCTTTTGGAGTTTTTACCGCGCGTCCCCACTTGCGATATAAAATTATCTTGTTATTGATCGGAGCTCATAGTTCGATAATTCATAAGAACCTTTGATTGTTTGATCATGAGTTCCAACTTATTTTCTGGAGCTTCAAAACGCTCTCTGCGGGGTTCTTCCCGACGAGACACTCCGAGAAAAAAGCCTCGACTGGAAAGTTCTCATCAATCGTCCACCCAAGGGGGAGCTTCTTCTCGAGAAACCGTGCCTCGATCTGACCCAGCGTCGTCTTCACCTAATGGACATCCGAAGAATGCGAAGTCTATTCCTTCACCATCGGAGAAAGCTAGGCATTCCTCGACGGGTCTTCCGATCCGTAATCCCTTGGTTGATCCAAGAATTCTTGAAACTTATCAGAATGAGGGTTCTCGATCTATTTCTCCTCCTCTTGTAAACCCAACAATCGATCAGGAGTCTCGAGTTATATCTCCTCCTCCAGTCGACCCATCAATCAATGAGGAGTCTCGAGCTATCTCTCCTGCTCCCATCAACGATATAGCACACGAGGAGTCTCGAGCTATCTCTCCTTCTTCTGTCGACCAATCAACGGAGGAACGTCCTCCTTCCGATCGAGGTGTAACAAATCTACCCATAGGTCAAGAAAGTTCCCATCTGGTCGTAAATACTGCTTCCAATTCTGAGATTGCTGCTCCCAATTCTGAAATCGATTCCACTCTGCAATTAAGGGGGCCTGTGGAAGACATTCCAGAATTTTTCTTTGCCCATCCAGGTTCGCAAGTTGTTTCGACCTCTCAAGACACTCAGATTGTCTCTCCTGTTCGTATTTCACAAGGAGCGTCGAAAACTGGGTCAGGTCCCAGTCGTTCAGTAATCGAAAAGGTCGCAGATGACCCATCTCTTTTAGACGAACGTCCATTTAAGGAGCAGGTCGAAGAGATAACTGAGTTCGATATGACCCGATCAGGTGGGGTTTCGATTGATGCATGTATTCCAACAACCCTCGAGCCTGATGGGGTTTCTTGGAATCTGGGGATGGGTACAATTTTGCCTAAAGAACTTGATAAACTGAAGAATCATTCTTCTTTGCAACTTGTACAGTCCATTTTCAAACGTTTGGAGATGGTAAGCATATTTTGTTGTTTGTCAAAAAAGATCTAGGTGATTTAAGTTTCTCACCCACATTTCTCAAAACAGGCTAAGCATGAAGCTCTCCAACTCGGGATACAAAATGACGAAAGTTATTTCGCTCGAGAAGAATCCCTCGATCGCACAAATATAATTGCCGCTGCTCATCGATTGCTGATGACTGAGGTTGAGCATCTCCGAGCTACCACTGAAAGGCTCACTAGAGAGAATGGAGAACTTGCTCGAGCAAATAGTAGTTTGGAGACTGAAAAGGAGCAGCTTACTAAGGAGAAAACAGATCTTCTTCAACTGAAAGATCTGGAGTTTGATAGGGGTTTTTCCCTCGGATATGAGCAGCGTGCCCAAGAAATGATGACTTATCTTGGTTATCCTACAATTCCTGCTCATGTTCACGAGACGGTAGACAAAGATCTTACCCCTGATCATACTCCCGAACAGTAGACAAGAGTCTTTCTGCATTTTTTTTTTTTTTTTTTTTTTTTTTTTTAAATGTAAAAATACATTTTGCCTGATGAATGGAAAAAAAAAGTTGTTTGTTGTTCGGTTTCTGCGTCCCATCGACCTGCCTTTGAATAAATAACTTCCTGCAATTTTATTGGAAGATGGGAAGTCAATTTTGATAGGCGTGCCATAACTGTAGGAACGATTCGTATGCTTTGTCCGTTGATTGGTTAATTCCCCATAGTATAAATAACTCCTTGGAGAAGTAGGAAAAGAAGCGAAACTGAAATAATATGCCGCCTCTGAATAATTTAACTTGGTTTTTATGGCCTGTTGACTACGGTGGATATATCAAACCAGAGAGTTCTTTAGATAGACGAGAGCTGGTTAGTTCATTAAAATGGTGTTTCGTCCATGCATGCTCGAAAACTTGCCCCCAAGGCAAGGAGAACGATCCTGTCTCAATTGTACGACTGCAAAGTTCTTTCCTTCGTAGTGTGCTTTAGCTTGATACTGTGATCGACACTAGATGCATCATGCCTCCTGGTTGCGATTTGGCCTATTTAGAGGTCGGTAATTCACCAGCATCAACAAATATACGCACTTCTTCATGTTCCTCATTTTCTGTTCATCGATTGTAGTCTGAGGAGATGGTCGATTTGAAGGAGCAGATCATTCCGTGGAGTAGCAAAGTAGCATTAATGTTTTAAATAATTTGTAATGATCCGTGAATGTAAATGTAGGTTTCCGTGATGATATGGCTATGCTTGTGAAATGTAATAACTTTCTCAAATACCTGAATAAACCCAATTATTCTTTGTATGTTCAACTCGAGAACAATGGTTGATTAACTTCTTTGATTCTACAAACTATCTTTATAGCGTTGTAAATCTGGACCGTTGATAGGACCTTAAATTAACACCATTGGATCCTATGTCCTCTGCCTATAAAAAGATTCACTCCATCCCTCTTCATTTCTCAGAAGATGAATTCATTCAAGAAGAGTATGTACTGTTATAAATATCATCGACCACCAAATCTGTCGATTTATATGCCTAGGAGGTCACGACTTGGTATGGGAGGAATTGGAAAAATGAGATCTTCATCTGAAGCTGTGATGGTCGGGCAAATCTCATACTTGGGGATTAGTTGACCATATATCGCGTCATATGATAGAGGTCGATGGTGGAGGAAAGCAGGATTCTATGCTTTATCGGAATCAACTTGTTTCTAACTGGTTGGTGATGTCAGGCATGAGACCCTTCTGATCTCTATTTTAATCGATAAAGAAGAAGCATCAACTTTTTCAAGGTGGTGGCATCATGAAAGTCTGCGGCTTAGGTCACCCACCGGTACCCACCGATCAGTAAAATAAGCCTGAACATTAATTTCTCGTCACTGTTCTCAAAGTAGGAGAAAAGATGATTGTTTCGAGGAAAGTTTTGAATCGTTCTGAAACCAAATACTTTCTTTTGTTATTTTGTAGGTGTAATTGTTTAGCGTAGCTGATCGATGAATATTCAATATGTAATACTAGCTCTGCTATGATAGTCGTTGTATTGTCTTCATCGATCTAATATAATACCTCTATTTCGACCGAGTCAAAAACGCATTTATTTCCATTCCTTTATTTACGGCTTGCAGTTATGATTTTGTAACGTAATTCCCGATGTGGTGTCATAGCCGTTGATTGGATATGAGTCTCACCGTAGGATTTCAACTTATCCTGTCTATAAAAGGGATCTTCTTTTTTCCATTAAGTTACCATAAGTAAAAACTCCTGAAATAATGTTCCTCTTCTTTGTCCAAAATGGCGGTCGTCCGCCTAATTCGAGAATCCAGAAGAAAGCTTCATCATGTCGACTTGGTATGGGTGGAATTGGAAAACAGAGATTTCTAAAAAACCATGAAATCTCCAACCCCTAATAAGGGGGATGGATCGGAACTCTTATAACCATTCGACCAACCTACGTAAATGGGTAAAGGTCGGTGTTGAGGGGTTCAGTCCCATTAGTTACGTGGTTGGTGGAAAGCTGGTCAGTTCATTAAAATGAGCTTATATGGTCAAAAAATGCTGACCACCACCGACCGTTGTAACATTATGATCTCTCAAAGCTCTCCCTGATTCCAAAGCTTTGTGACCGTGAGAACGATTGGTTCTAGCTGGTGGCAAGAATTCTGGGAGCAAGTCGGAGATAGATCAGGCGGAAGACCCTTTGGTTGCCTCTTTGCTTCCTTATGTTTGCTATTGCTTTAGCTAGGATATTATAGGTTTTTCCGATGTACGTGTTTATCAGTGACATAAAATTTTACTGTATATCAGCTATTCATTTGTGTAGATCGTTCGATGAATGTATACTTTATTTATCAATGTATACTTTTAGTCTTGTGTCAATCTTTGAATTTTGGTTTTAAACTTCGTAGATCATTCATTAGGAGATCGATGAGTGTATACCGACCCAATCGATTTTACTCAGAGATTTGTAGGTTGTGTACCAATTATTGGTTTTAACCTTTGTAGATCATTTATGTAGGAGATCGATGAGTTTATACCGACCCAATCGGTGTTCCTCAAAAATTATTATACTTAGGTTGTTTACCAAATGTGGTTTTAACCTTTGTAGATCGTTTGTGTAGGAGATCGATGAGTTTATACCGACCCAATCGGTGTTACTCAAAAATTATTATACTTAGGTTGTTTACCAAATGTGGTTTTAACCTTTGTAGATCGTTTGTGTAGGAGATCGATGAGTTTATACCGACCCAATCGGTGTTACTCAAAAATTATTATACTTAGGTTGTTTACCAAATGTGGTTTTAACCTTTGTAGATCGTTTATGTAGGAGATCGATGAGTTTATACCGACCCAATCGGTGTTACTCAAAAATTATTATACTTAGGTTGTTTACCAAATGTGGTTTTAACCTTTGTAGATCGTTTATGTAGGAGATCGATGAGTTTATACCGACCCAATCGGTGTTACTCAAAAATTATTATACTTAGGTTGTTTACCAATTGTGGTTTTAACCTTTGTAGATCGTTCATTTCCGAGCGCGTTCAATGGAGAAGTAAGCAAAAGCTTTTATTATAGTTTGAAGACAAATTAATGATAAAAGGAAAACAATCAAGACATACTGAAAAAACTAAAAAAGAAAACTAATTTCTTGGAAATCCTGTCTAATTCCTGAATCTTCTTATCTTTGAACTCTATCGACCATAATATCTTCTGAGATTTACAGCATTCCACGTCCGCGGGAGCGGAGTTCCATCCATATGAGCTATCTTGTATGATCCCTTCTTTCCGACCGCAATCACCACGTAGGGACCTTCCCAATTTTGCTGTAACTTTCCCACGTGTTTGGAAACTTCAACCTTTTTAAGTACCAAATCCCCTTCTTTGAATGATCGTATTCTCACCTTTTGATTATAGGCCTTTTCCATGCTAGATTTTGCTGCTTCTAGCCGAAGACTGGCCTTTTCTCTTAAGGTTTCACTTAGGTCGATGTCGTCTTTTCTGAGTTGAATATTTGTTTCCTCGTCGTATAATTCAATTCTCGGACTGGGAACAAGTGCCTCGACTGGGATGACCGCTTCGGAGCCATATACCAAGCTGAACGGTGTTTCACCAGTAGATGCTTTGATTGTAGTTCTGTTAGCCCAAACGACGCCAGGAAGCTCGTCCAACCATTTTCCTTTAGCGTCGTCAAGTCTTTTTTCGAGGGATTTTATAATTTCTCGATTTGCTACCTCAGTCTGCCCGTTTGCTCGAGGATGTCCAACAGATGTAAAGTTCTGTTGTATCCCTAACTTCGAGCACCACTCTTGAACTTGTTTTCCCGCAAATTGGGTTCCATTGTCGGAAATTAGAATCCTCGGAATTCCAAAACGACAGACTATATTTTTCCAGAGAAAATTTATTACTTGAAACTGTGTTATCCGAGCTAGGGCAATGCATTCGATCCATTTACTGAAGTATTCGACAGCGACTAAAACATAACTCTTTTTTGACCTGGCCGGTGGGAAAGGTCCCACTATGTCAATTCCCCATTGGTCAAAAGGCCAGCAGATCGGAATTGAGTGCATTGTTTCAGCAGGTTGATGTATTATATTTGAATGCACTTGGCAATAATGACAATGTTTTACATAATCTTGCGCATCTGCATACATCGTTGGCCAATAGTATCCTGTTCTTAGGCATTTGAGCGCAAGTGCTCGAGCACCACTGTGATTCCCAGCTTCTCCCTCATGTATACTTTTAAGGATACTCTCGTACTGGTGCTCGGGAATGCATTTCATCAGAATTCCAGATACAGATCGTCGATAGAGTTTTCCTTCCAATATTGCATACCTTGGTGCTCGATATCTTATCCTTCTAGCTTCATTCTTACAGCTAGGGAGAGATCCATCGTTCAAGTAGGTGATTAACGGAGTCATCCAACAGTCCGCTGCCAAGTCGATATCCATTACTTCACTAGCTGGGACAACATCGAGATCGATGCAAGGAGTTTTGGAGATTAGCCAGGTAATCACCCTTTTAGATTTACCATCCCTTGTTCCTGTAAATCTGGATAGTTGATCAGCCCAACGATTTTCTTCACGTGGAATATTTTGAATATCAAATTTATCAAATTTCCCAGTTAACTTTTTTACTTTATCCAAGTATTTTATCATATTGAATTCTTTTGCTTCGTACATCCCGCTGATTTGTCTCTGAATTAGCTCGGAATCTGTCAAAACATTCAGAATCTTTATATCGGCTTGTATAGCCATTTCCAAACCTGCAACTAGAGCTTCGTATTCGGCTTCGTTAGTGGTTACCACGAAGTCTAAAGTGATGGCATAATTCATGTCCTCGCCGTTTGGTCCTTGGAAATTGATTCCTGCACCTCCACCATCTCTGCTTGAAGCACCATCGACGTGCATAAGCCATGGCAGGTCATTGACGATCATAATACTGCTATTACTTGTTGATGTCACATTGGAGCTTGTTTCCGAAAGACTTGGAGTTTCTAGGAGGAAGTCTGCTAGTATCTGAGCCTTGATTGCAGTTCGTGGTCGATATTCGATCTCGTATTGTCCCAATTCTACAGCCCATTTGATCAATCTTCCTGAGGCCTCTGGTTTGGATAACACTTGCCTCAGAGGCTGATTGGTGAGTACGATGATCTTATATGTTTGAAAGTAGGGTCGCAACCTTCGTGCTGACGTCACCAATGCCAGAGCAAATTTTTCAATTGTTAGGTAATTCTTCTCTGCTCCCTGCAATAACTTACTCAGATAATAGACGGGCTTGTGTTCCGAGCCCTCTATCTTTACCATAACAGAGCTCACGGCCGCCTCGGAAATGGCGATGTATAGATATAGAGGTTGTCCCTCTGTAGGTTTGGCGAGCATAGGTGGCGAGGTTAGGTAATTTTTCAGTTGCTCGAAAGCATAATCACAATCTTTAGTCCATTCAAAGGTCTTGGCTCTACGTAAAGTTTGAAAAAATGGTAAACTTTTGTCCGCGGACCTTGATATGAATCTATTGAGGGCGACAATTTTCCCTAC
The DNA here is from genome assembly GCA_030819805.1 of Penstemon newberryi var. newberryi. Lineage (NCBI taxonomy): Eukaryota > Viridiplantae > Streptophyta > Magnoliopsida > Lamiales > Plantaginaceae > Penstemon > Penstemon newberryi. The sequence goes on along the minus strand of JAUALY010000006.1, from coordinate 28,205,467 downwards.
TAGACTTTGTACCTGAGTAATATTTCTAGGGGGCTTCATTTCAGTGATTGCCCGTATTTTCTCTGGATTTGCTTCGATGCCTCTCTCGTGGACCAAATATCCTAAGAATTTTCCCGATCTTACCCCAAATGTACATTTTAATGGGTTGAGTTTCATTCCATATTTCCTTAAGATCTTGAAGCAACGATCAAGGTGCTTTATGTGATCTTCTTCACTCATGCTTTTTACTAGCATGTCATCGACGTAGACCTCCATTATTTCTCCTATTAGCTCTTTAAACATCAGGTTAACCAATCGTTGATAGGTTGCTCCAGCATTTCTTAATCCGAAAGGCATCACTATGAAACAATAAACACCTTGTTCGGTAATGAATGCAGTCTTCTCTTGATCCTTTTCATTCATGAAAATTTGATAGAAGCCCTGGAATGCATCCATCATACTAAAGATTGCGAAGCCTGCCGTCGAGTCGACCAATAGATCGATCCTTGGGAGAGGATAAGGATCTCTCGGACACAATTTATTCAAGTCAGTAAAATCATTGCACATCCTCCACTTGTTATCCTTCTTGTCTCCCTTTGAGACAAGTACGACATTACATAACCACTCAGTAAAGTGTATTTCCCTAATCTGTTTGGACAATAAAAGCCTTTCGACCTCTGCTTTTATTATTTTGTCCTTCACGGGGCCATGATTCCTTTTCTTTTGTCTGACTGGCTTTGCGCTCGGATCTATCTTTAAAGAGTGAGTTATAATTCTTGGGTCGATACCCACTATGTCTTCCGAGCTCCAGGCGAAAACATCCACATTTTTTCTTAAGAAGTTGATCAACATGACCTCTCCCTGTGGAGATAGTTCAGTTCCGATCCTGGTGATTTTGGTCGGGTCATTCTCGATAAGCTTAATCTCTTTATGCTTTGGTGCACGTAGAGTTAGATCGATGGGCTCTTTTCCTTTTTTGCTGATCGGATCCGTACTAGGCAATTCGGGATCCCGAGATCTATCTGTCGAGGACCCCACTATTTTTCTTTTCGACGGCGTTAAAGGATCAACATTTCTTTTCAAAGATAGTGAGGTATTGTAACAATCCCAGGCCATACAATGGTCATTGACCATTTCGCCGACCCCAGAGATTGTAGGGAATTTGATTTTTTGGTGGTAGGTTGACACAACCGCTCGAAATTGGTTTAAGGCTGGTCTTCCCAAAATTGCATTATAAGCAAATGGTGCTTCAACCACTAAGAACTTAATCATTTTAATCACTCTATGAGGTTTTTGTCCAAGAGTTACACTCAGGTTAATAGTTCCAGCTGGAACTATTTCCGACCCTCCAAACCCTATCAGGGGTGTAGCTACTCTTTGGAGAGTTAATTTTCCGAGGTTCATCTGATTCAGCACTTCGATAGCTATTATGTTAGCTGAACTTCCATTGTCGATCAGAATCCTCTTGACGTTGAAATCGGATATTTTTAATGAGACCACCATAGGGAAATCGGGGTGGTCTTCGTTGTTGTCCCAATTCAGATTTCTGGGGACTTCGCTTTCGTCGAACTTGATGACTTGCTGATTAGAGCTCTTATTCTCGAGTGCCCAAATCTCTTTGGGAGCGATTACTCCTCGTTCTAAAGATCGCGCAGTCCGTCGCCTCGCATTCCGACTGTCTCCCCCTGCGGGTCCACCAGAGATTACATGAATAGTTCCATTGACCCGATCGTCATCGCTATCATTCCGTCGAGGCGGATGGTTACTGGGCGATTTACCCTGAGGACTTCTAATTTCCTCTCTCCTTCTAGGACTTCTTGTCCTTTGTCTTCTTCGATCTGATCTTTCAACAAATTCATTTAATTTACCTTGTTGAATCAATCTTTCGATTTCTTGTTTCAGATGGTAACAATCTTCGGTTCTATGACCGTGGGCTCGATGGTACCTGCAATACAAATCGTAGTTCTTTGCCCATGGTTTTGCTTGTGTGATTCTTTTGGCTGGGGGAATCAGATTATTCCTTTCTAGTATCACCAGAATGTCTTCTCTTGGGGTATTTAATTTTGTAAACTCCACATAACTAATTCGATCTCTTATATTTCTTTCCGGAGATCGAGGCCTGAGGTAGACATTGGGTCTTTTCTCTAGGTTACTCCCATTGTGATCTAATCTTTGAAAAACATTCCCCCTTCGGGGAAATCGATCATATTCCGTTACCCTATTCATCGGAGGTTTTTCAGGTTTTCTTGACCCTGAAGTCGATGCTTTATTTTTATTTTTGTCCTTGAAAGAGTTCATCTCTTCTTGGGTCATATATTTGGAGGCTAACGTCATGATTTCCGCGAATGTTCTAGGCTGCTTTCGACTCAAAGCGTTGCCAAATTGCCTATTTTTAGTCAGATCGAATAGAATTGATATGATGTAATCAATGTTCGGAGAGTCAATCTTCAAAAGTTCCACATTGAACCTAGCTAACCAAGTTCTTAAAGACTCTCCTTCTAGCTGAGTTATTGTTCCTAGATAGCTCATAGGGAGTTTTTGTTTTTTCTGGCTGGCAAATTGTTGTTCTAATTTATTGCATAATTCTCTAAAGCTGAAGATCGAGTTAGGCGGTTGTTTTCCGAACCAATCCAATGCCAACCCTTCAAACGTCGTGATCATCAACTTGGCCGTATATTCTACTGAATGAGCATACAAGCTCATTATATTGGTGAAACTAAAGATGTAGTCGGTTGGGTCAGTGGTTCCATCGTATCTGGGGAGCCGGGCAGGTAAAGATCCAGAAGCATGTGCTTCCCTGATTTCTAAACAGAAAGGGGAACACGCAGCTATACTATCCTGTATTTCACGGGAACGAGGCCAAGGTTGCTGCAGAGTTAGAAGCCTTTGTTCGACTCGCTCCTCGACCATCCTTTCTATATCTCTTTCAGAGATTCTCTTGGTCGCTTGACGATTGATAACTGGGGGTTCGTCCGCGTCATCGATCGGTATGACAGTGCGGTCCTTTGATAGGCGAGGTTCAGATCGAGCATTAGCTCTTGCCTGATTAGTTTTTCGACCAAGGTTCCTTCCTGCTATGTTTGGTGGGGAGATTTGAGATCGTTGGTCCGCGTCCGGACTTTCAGCTTGAGTTGACTGGTGGTCATCATTCACCCGTGGTTCTCTGACGTTGTTAGCCGCTCTTGAAGGACCAACGGCCGCCCTCACTGGTTCCGCAACTGCATGGGTTTGTAGAAATTGAGGAAAAAACGAACTTAAGATTTGAGCAATTTGTATTATTTTTTCCTGGTCAGCGGAAAGCGGTGCGGCAGGGACGGATTGGATAGGTGGGTTAGGAATCCTACTTGTGGTAGGAGTTTGTCGCGCTCCGTCGTTCTGATTGATGTTTTCGTTTGGCGCACCTTGTTCTTCTATAGGATCAAGATTCTGTTGGTTTACCGGAGGTTGTGTGTTATTAGCACTGACTCTTTGGGAATCTTCAGGCAAGCTATCCATAGCGCGAGAAGGTCGAGAATTCGTGCTTCTTCCTGCGTTACGTGCGCTTTTCCTTGGATTGGCCATATTTCGATCGAGTAATTAACCGGCCCCACGGTGGGCGCCAACTGATTTTACCGAATTTCGTCTTAAGGTTTTATCTCAGTAAATTATTAAGAACAATTTAATATATATGGGGTTTGGTTAAAGTACTCAGGATGGAGCAATTCAAGAATAAGTAAAGTAATATAATTGAATGGAAAACAACAATCAGAGGAGGCGAACAATAGTAGTATATTTCTTAGGTTAAATTTCAGATCCACAATACAATGTAAGATTTGCTATTTATAATATTCCTACTGTCCTAACTGAACTAGGAGTCCTATTTAGCCTAGGAAACCTGTATGGCCTTGGAGTATCGCTGGGCCCATTAAATCCCCTGGGACGGACAGTAGGTCGATCAAAGTAGGTCGATCAGATACGAATTTAACTGGTCGAGCCGATCTTGAAATCCCCGTTGGTCGGATCAATTCGGAACTGGCTCGATAAATACTTATTCGATCATAGGTACAAAATAGCCCTCATCAGAACAGGAGACTGATCTGGTGAAATATGAGCATCAGTTTCTTTAAGGGTGTCGATATTTTGAGTTTCGCAATGTTGGTTGTCCTCGTTCCTCGAAGCCTCCGAAATTACTCCTAGCTTTGGTCGAAGATTGCTCGAACTATCGGAAGATCGGGACTGGTGATAAACATAAACAATCTTCTCTTGAGCGTTATAGAGAGTTCCTTTGCTATTTGCCGTTCTTTGGATGATCGAGGGTTTGTAAGATAGGCGTGAAAAAACGTGTAATATGATCTTTGTAAGATTTGCTTAATTCGATGTTATCCAGGTCGAGCATCGATCTAGGATATAGTACTAATCGATCATTCTTGTACTGCATTAAATACTGATCCAATATTTATTACTGGTAGTTGAAACATCTTAACGCAAGTCCCGATAAATTATTGACACCGTTGATTTGATATTACTTCAACCCTTGGATCTTTACCATTCTTGATTTGATATTACTTCTTACTTATTTTCTATCCCAGGTAACACTTCTTAAAATGGATCTTTTCCTTTTCCAAAACGGTGGTCGTCCACCCAATTCGGAAAACTCGAAAATTACTCAAAATTATGACTTGGTATGGGTGGAATTGGAAAATGGAGACTTCTCAAAGATCACGAAGTCTCCGATCCCTGAAAAAAGGGAACGAGCGGAATGCCTACAGTATACCGGCCATCATATGCAAATGGATAAAGGTCGGTGTTGTGGTATTCCAATCTAACGGTTACGCGGTCGATGGAAAGCTGGTCAGTTCATTAAAATAAGAAAATGAGATCGACCCTTCTGTTTTTTGAAATTTTAAGTTTTGTGAAGTCAAAAAATAACATATTAAGCACTTAGGAGTCATTTGCTTTGTTTTTCGGACACTAATTTTTGCTTATTTTGAGATGACATTTATCACTGCTCGATTTTCGTGACCTAAAATGTTTCCTTTTTTTCTGAAATTTTATGTTTTGGGAAGTCAAAAAATAATATGTTAAGCACTTAGGAGTAATTTGTTTTCTTTTTTTTTTACCCTGATTTAGCTTATTTTGAGACATTATATTTCGGGGCTAGATTTTCGTGACCCGAAAAAATTCCTTTTTTTTTGAAATTTCATATTTTGGGAAGTCAAAATATAACATAAGCACTTAGGAGTCATTTGCTTTGTTTTCGGACAGTAATTTTAGCTTATTTTGAGACGTCATTTTGCAGTGCTCGATTTTTGTGACACAAAAAAAATCTTTTTTTTTTGAAATTATAAGTTTTGGGAAGTCAAAAAATAACATATGCACTTAGGAGTCATTTGCTTTGTTTTTCGGACACTAATTTTAGCTTATTTTGAGACGTCATTTTGACGTGTTCGATTTTCGGGACACAAAAAGTTTCCTTTTTTTTTTAAATTTCAAGTTTTGGGAAGTCAAAAAATAACATATTAAGCACTTATGAGCCATTTGCTTTGTTTTCGTATACTGGTTTTGCAGATTTTGAGACGTCATTTTTTGGGGCTCGGTTTTTGTGACCCAAAAAATTTCATTTCTTTTGAAATTCCATGTTTCGGGAAGTCAAAAAATAACATATTTAGCACTTATGAGTCATTTGATTTGTTTTTCGGACACTAATTTTAGCTTATTTTGAGACGTCATTTTGTAATGCTCGATTTTCGTGAAAAAAAAAATCTTTTTTTTTAAAATTTTGAATTTTGGGATGTCAAAAAATAACATATTAAGCACTTAAGAGTCATTTGCTTTGTTTTTCGGACACTAATTTTAGCTTAATTTGAGACGTCATTTTGCCGTGCTCGATTTTCGTACCACAAAAAAATTCCTTTTTTTTTGAAATTATAATTTTGGGAAGTCAAAAAATAACATATTAAGCACTTAGGAGTCATTTGCTTTGTTTTTCGGACACTAATTTTAGCTTATTTTGATACGCCATTTTGCCGTGTTCGATTTTCGTACCACAAAAAATTTCCTTTTATTTGAAATTTTATGTTTTGGGAAGTCAAAAAATAACTTATTAAGCACTTAGGAGTTATTTGCTTTGTTTTTCGGACACTAATTTTAGTTTATTTAGAGACGTCATTTTGCAGTGCTCGATTTTCGTGACACAAAAATTTTTTTTTTTTTTTTGAAATTATAAGTTTTGGGAAGTCAAAAAATAACATGTTAAGCACTTAGGAGTCATTTGCTTTGTTTTTCGGACACTTATTTTAGCTTATTTTGAGACGTCATTTTGACGTGTTCCATTTTCGTGACACAAAAAGTTTCATTTTTTTTTAAATTTCAAGTTTTGGGAAGTCAAAAAATAACATATTAAGCAATTAGGAGCCATTTGCTTTGGTTTCGTATACCGGTTTTGCTGATTTTGAGACGTCATTTTTTGGGACTCAGTTTTTGTGACCCAAAAAATTTCATTTTTTTTGAAATTCCATGTTTGGGGAAGTCAAAAAATAACATATTAAGCACTTATGAGTCATTTGATTTGTTTTTCGGACACTAATTTTAGCTTATTTTGAGACGTCATTTTGTAATGATCGATTTTCGTGAAAAAAAAAATCTTTTTTTTTTAAATTTTGAGTTTTGGGATGTCAAAAAATAACATATTAAGCACTTAGGAGTCATTTGCTTTGTTTTTCGGACACTAATTTTAGCTTATTTTGAGACGTCATTTTGCCGTGCTCGATTTTCGTACCAGAAAAAATTTCCTTTTTTTTTAAATTTTAAGTTTTGGGAAGTCAAAAAATAACTTATTAAGCACGTAGGAGTTATTTGCTTTGTTTTTCGGACACTAATTTTAGTTTATTTAGAGACGTCATTTTGCAGTGCTCGATTTTCGTGACACAAAAAGTTTCATTTTAACGTGTTGATTTTCGTGACACAAAAAGTTTCATTTTTTTTTTAAATTTCAAGTTTTGGGAAGTCAAAAAATAACCTATTAAGCACTTAGGAGCCATTTGCTTTGTAGTATACTGGTTTTGCTGATTTTGAGACGTCATTTTTTGGGGCTCTGTTTTTGTGACCCAAAAAATTTCATTTTTTTTGAAATTCCATGTTTGGGGAAGTCAAAAAATAACATATTAAGCACTTGTGAGTCATTTGATTTGTTTTTCGGACACTAATTTTAGCTTATTTTGATACGTCATTTTGTAGTGCTTTCGTGACACAAAAAAATTTCCTTTTTTTTTTTGAAATTTTAAGTTTTGTGAAGTCAAAAAATAACATATTAAGCACTTAGGAGTCATTTGCGTTGTTTTTCGAACACTTATTTTACCTTATTTTAACACGTCATTTTGCAGTGCTAGATTTTCGTTACACAAAAAATTTCCTTTTTTTTTAAATTTTATGTTTTGGAAAGTCAAAAAATACAATGTTAAGCACTTAGGAGTCATTTATTTTGTTTTCTGACACTGATTTAGCTTATTTTGAGACGTTATATTTCGGAGCTCAATTTTCGTGATACGAAAAATTTCATTTTTTTTTTAAATTTCATAATTTGGGAAGTCAAAAAATAACATATTAAGCACTTAGGAGTCATTTGCTTTGTTTTTCGGACACTTATTTTAGCATATTATGACACGTCATTTTGCCATGCTAGATTTTCGTGATACAAAAAATTTCCTTTTTTTTTTTGAAATTTTAAGTTTTTTGAAGTCAAAAAATAACATATTAAGCACTTAGGAGTCATTTGCGTTGTTTTTCGAACACTTATTTTACCTTATTTTAACACGTCATTTTGCATTGCTAGATTTTGGTGACACAAAAAATTTCCTTTTTTTTGAAATTTTAAGTTTTGGGAAGTCAAAAAATACAATGTTAAGCACTTAGGAGTCATTTATTTTATTTTCTGACATTGATTTAGCATATTTTGAGACGTTATATTTCGGGGCTCGATTTTCGTGATACGAAAAATTTCATTTTTTTTGAAATTTCATATTTTGGGAAGTCAAAAAATAACATATTAAGCACTTAGGAGTCATTTGCTTTGTTTTTCGGACACTTATTTTAACTTATTTTGACACGTCATTTTGCAATGCTAGATTTTCGTGATACAAAAAAATTCCTTTTTTTTTTTTGAAATTTTAAGTTTTGGGTAGTCAAAAAATAACATATTAAGCACTTAGGAGCCATTTGCTTTGTTTTCGTATACTGGTTTTGCAGATTTTGAGACGTCATTTTTTGGGGCTCGGTTTTTGTGACCCAAAAAATTACATTTTTTTTGAAAATTCCATGTTTCGGGAAGTCAAAAAATAACATATTAAGCACTTATGAGTCATTTGATTTATTTTTCGGACACTAATTTTAGCTTATTTTGAGACGTCATTTTGTAATGCTCGTTTTTCGTGAAAAAAAAATCTTTTTTTTTGAAATTTTGAATTTTGGGATGTCAAAAAATAACATATTAAGCACTTAGGAGTCATTTGCTTTGTTTTTCGGACACTAATTTTAGCTTAATTTGAGAAGTCATTTTGCCGTGCTCGATTTTCGTACCAAAAAAAAATTCCTTTTTTTTTTAAAATTATAAGTTTTGGGAAGTCAAAAAATAACATATTAAGCACTTAGGAGTCATTTGCTTTGTTTTTCGGACAATAATTTTAGCTTATTTTGAGTCGTCATTTTGCCGTGCTCGATTTTCGTACCACAAAAAAATTCCTTTTATTTGAAATTTTAAGTTTTGGGAAGTCAAAAAATAACTTATTAAGCACTTAGGAGTTATTTGCTTTGTTTTTCGGACACTAATTTTAGTTTATTTAGAGACGTCATTTTGCAGTGCTCGATTTTCGTGACACAAAAAAAATCTTTTTTTTTTTTTTTTAAATTATAAGTTTTGGGAAGTCAAAAAATAACATGTTAAGCACTTAGGAGTCATTTGCTTTGTTTTTCGGACACTTATTTTAGCTTATTTTGAGACGTCATTTTGACGTGTTTGATTTTCGTGACACAAAAAGTTTCATTTTTTTTTAAATTTCAAGTTTTGGGAAGTCAAAAAATAACATATTAAGCACTTAGGAGCCATTTGCTTTGTTTTCGTATACTGGTTTTGCTGATTTTGAGACGTCATTTTTTGGGACTCGGTTTTTGTGACCCAAAAAATTTCATTTTTTTTGAAATTCCATGTTTTGGGAAGTCAAAAAATAACATATTAAGCACTTATGAGTCATTTGATTTGTTTTTCGCACACTAATTTTAGCTTATTTTGAGACGTCATTTTGTAATGCTCGATTTTCGTGAAAAAAAAAATCTTTTTTTTTGAAATTTTGAGCTTAGGGATGTCAAAAAATAACATATTAAGCACTTAGGAGTCATTTGCTTTGTTTTTCGGACACTAATTTTAGCTTATTTTGGGACGTCATTTTGCCGTGCTCGATTTTCGTACCACAAAAAATTTCCTTTTTTTTGAAATTTTATGTTTTGGGAAGTCAAAAAATAACTTATTAAGCACTTAGGAGTTATTTGCATTGTTTTTCGGACACTAATTTTAGTTTATTTAGAGACGTCATTTTGCAGTGCTCGATTTTCGTGACACAAAAAGTTTCATTTTAACGTGTTCGATTTTCGTGACACAAAAAGTTTCATTTTTTTTTTAAATTTCAAGTTTTGGGAAATCAAAAAATAACATATTAAGCACTTAGGAGCCATTTGCTTTGTAGTATACTGGTTTTGCTGATTTTGAGACGTCATTTTTTGGTGCTCTGTTTTTGTGACCCAAAAAATTTCATTTTTTTTGAAATTCCATGTTTGGGGAAGTCAAATAATAACATATTAAGCACTTATGAGTCATTTGATTTGTTTTTCGGACACTAATTTTAGCTTATTTTGAGACGTCATTTTGTAGTCCTTTCGTGACACAAAAAAATTTCCTTTTTTTTTTGAAATTTCATATTTTGTGAAGTCAAAAAATAACATATTAAGCACTTAGGAGTCATTTGCTTTGTTTTTCGAACACTTATTTTACCTTATTTTGACACGTCATTTTGCATTGCTAGATTTTCGTGACACAAAAAATTTCCTTTTTTCTTAAATTTTAAGTTTTGGAAAGTCAAAAAATACAATGTCAAGCACTTAGGAGTCATTTGCGTTGCTTTTCGAACACTTATTTTAGCTTATTTTAACACGTCATTTTGCATTGCTAGATTTTCGTGACACAAAAATTTTCCTTTTTTTTGAAATTTTACGTTTTGGGAAGTCAAAAAATACAATGTTAAGCACTTAGGAGTAATTTATTTTGTTTTTCTGACACAGATTTAGCTTATTTTGAGACGTTATATTTCGGGGCTCGATTTTCGTGATACGAAAAATTTCCTTTTTTTTTAAATTTCATATTTTGGGAAGTCAAAAAATAACATATTAAGCACTTAGGAGTCATCTGCTTTGTTTTTCGGACATTTATTTTAGCTTATTTTGAAACGTCATTTTACCATGCTAGATTTTCGTAATACAAAAAATTTCCTTTTTTTTTTGAAATTTTAAGTTTTGTGAAGTCAAAAAATAACATATTAAGCACTTAGGAGTCATTTGCGTTGTTTTTCGAACACTTATTTTACCTTATTTTAACACGTCATTTTGCAATGCTAGATTTTCGTGATACAAAAAAATTCCTTTTTTTTTTTTGAAATTTTAACTTTTGGGTAGTCAAAAAATAACATATTAAGCACTTAGGAGCCATTTGCTTTGTTTTCGTATACTGGTTTTGCAGATTTTGAGACGTCATTTTTTGGGGCTCGGTTTTTGTGACCCAAAAAATTACATTTTTTTTGAAAATTCCATGTTTCGGGAAGTCAAAAAATAACATATTAAGCACTTATGAGTCATTTGATTTGTTTTTCGGACACTAATTTTAGCTTATTTTGAGACGTCATTTTGTAATGCTCGTTTTTCGTGAAAAAAAAATCTTTTTTTTTGAAATTTTGAATTTTGGGATGTCAAAAAATAACATATTAAGCACTTAGGAGTCATTTGCTTTGTTTTTCGGACACTAATTTTAGCTTAATTTGAGAAGTCATTTTGCCGTGCTCGATTTTCGTACCAAAAACAAAAAACTTTTTTTTTTTAAAATTATAAGTTTTGGGAAGTCAAAAAATAACATATTAAGCACTTAGGAGTCATTTGCTTTGTTTTTCGGACAATAATTTTAGCTTATTTTGAGACGTCATTTTGCCGTGCTCGATTTTCGTACCACAAAAAAATTCCTTTTATTTGAAATTTTAAGTTTTGGGAAGTCAAAAAATAACTTATTAAGCACTTAGGAGTTATTTGCTTTGTTTTTCGGACACTAATTTTAGTTTATTTAGAGACGTCATTTTGCAGTGCTCGATTTTCGTGACACAAAAAAAATCTTTTTTTTTTTTTTTTAAATTATAAGTTTTGGGAAGTCAAAAAATAACATGTTAAGCACTTAGGAGTCATTTGCTTTGTTTTTCGGACACTTATTTTAGCTTATTTTGAGACGTCATTTTGACGTGTTTGATTTTCGTGACACAAAAAGTTTCATTTTTTTTTAAATTTCAAGTTTTGGGAAGTCAAAAAATAACATATTAAGCACTTAGGAGCCATTTGCTTTGTTTTCGTATACTGGTTTTGCTGATTTTGAGACGTCATTTTTTGGGACTCGGTTTTTGTGACCCAAAAAATTTCATTTTTTTTGAAATTCCATGTTTTGGGAAGTCAAAAAATAACATATTAAGCACTTATGAGTCATTTGATTTGTTTTTCGCACACTAATTTTAGCTTATTTTGAGACGTCATTTTGTAATGCTCGATTTTCGTGAAAAAAAAAATCTTTTTTTTTGAAATTTTGAGCTTAGGGATGTCAAAAAATAACATATTAAGCACTTAGGAGTCATTTGCTTTGTTTTTCGGACACTAATTTTAGCTTATTTTGGGACGTCATTTTGCCGTGCTCGATTTTCGTACCACAAAAAATTTCCTTTTTTTTGAAATTTTATGTTTTGGGAAGTCAAAAAATAACTTATTAAGCACTTAGGAGTTATTTGCATTGTTTTTCGGACACTAATTTTAGTTTATTTAGAGACGTCATTTTGCAGTGCTCGATTTTCGTGACACAAAAAGTTTCATTTTAACGTGTTCGATTTTCGTGACACAAAAAGTTTCATTTTTTTTTTAAATTTCAAGTTTTGGGAAATCAAAAAATAACATATTAAGCACTTAGGAGCCATTTGCTTTGTAGTATACTGGTTTTGCTGATTTTGAGACGTCATTTTTTGGTGCTCTGTTTTTGTGACCCAAAAAATTTCATTTTTTTTGAAATTCCATGTTTGGGGAAGTCAAATAATAACATATTAAGCACTTATGAGTCATTTGATTTGTTTTTCGGACACTAATTTTAGCTTATTTTGAGACGTCATTTTGTAGTCCTTTCGTGACACAAAAAAATTTCCTTTTTTTTTTGAAATTTCATATTTTGTGAAGTCAAAAAATAACATATTAAGCACTTAGGAGTCATTTGCTTTGTTTTTCGAACACTTATTTTACCTTATTTTGACACGTCATTTTGCATTGCTAGATTTTCGTGACACAAAAAATTTCCTTTTTTCTTAAATTTTAAGTTTTGGAAAGTCAAAAAATACAATGTTAAGCACTTAGGAGTCATTTGCGTTGCTTTTCGAACACTTATTTTACCTTATTTTAACACGTCATTTTGCATTGCTAGATTTTCGTGACACAAAAATTTTCCTTTTTTTTGAAATTTTACGTTTTGGGAAGTCAAAAAATACAATGTTAAGCACTTAGGAGTCATTTATTTTGTTTTTCTGACACAGATTTAGCTTATTTTGAGACGTTATATTTCGGGGCTCGATTTTCGTGATACGAAAAATTTCCTTTTTTTTGAAATTTCATATTTTGGGAAGTCAAAAAATAACATATTAAGCACTTAGGAGTCATTTGCTTTGTTTTTCGGACATTTATTTTAGCTTATTTTGAAACGTCATTTTACCATGCTAGATTTTCGTAATACAAAAAATTTCCTTTTTTTTTTGAAATTTTAAGTTTTGTGAAGTCAAAAAATAACATATTAAGCACTTAGGAGTCATTTGCGTTGTTTTTCGAACACTTATTTTACCTTATTTTAACACGTCATTTTGCAGTGCTCGATTTTTGTGACACAAAAAATTTCCTTTTTTTTGAAATTTTAAGTTTTTGAAAGTCAAAAAATACAATGTTAAGCACTTAGGAGTCATTTATTTTGTTTTTCTGACACTGATTTAGCTTATTTTGAAACGTTATATTTCGAGGCTCGATTTTCGTTATACGAAAATTTTCCTTTTTTTTTAAATTTCAAATTTTGGGAAATCAAAAAATAACATATTAAGCACTTAGGAGTTATTTGCTTTGTTTTTCGGACACTAATTTTAGTTTATTTAGAGACGTCATTTTGCCGTGCTCAATTTTCGTACCACAAAAAATTTCCTTATTTTTGAAATTTTAAGTTTTGGGAAGTCAAAAAATAACTTATTAAGCACTTAGGAGTTATTTGCTTTGTTTTTCGGACACTAATTTTAGTTTATTTAGAGACGTCATTTTGCAGTGCTCGATTTTCGTGACACAAAAAAATTCTTTTTTTTTTTTTGAAATTATAAGTTTTGGGAAGTCAATAAATAACATATTAAGCTCTTAGGAGTCATTCGCTTTGTTTTTCGGAAACTTATTTTAGCTTATTTTGAGACGTCATTTTGACGTGTTAGATTTTCGTGACACAAAAAGTTTCATTTTTTTTCAAATTTCAAGTTTTGGGAAATCAAAAAATAACATATTAAGCACTTAGGAGCCATTTGCTTTGTTTTCGTATACTGGTTTTGCTGATTTTGAGACGTCATTTTTTGGGACTCGGTTTTTGTGACCCAAAAAATTTCATTTTTTTTGAAATTCCATGTTTTGGGAAGTCAAAAAATAACATATTAAGCACTTATGAGTCATTTGATTTGTTTTTCGCACACTAATTTTAGCTTATTTTGAGACGTCATTTTGTAATGCTCGATTTTCGTGAAAAAAAAAATCTTTTTTTTTGAAATTTTGAGCTTTGGGATGTCAAAAAATAACATATTAAGCACTTAGGAGTCATTTGCTTTGTTTTTCGGACACTAATTTTAGCTTATTTTGGGACGTCATTTTGCCGTGCTCGATTTTCGTACCACAAAAAATTTCCTTTTTTTTGAAATTTTATGTTTTGGGAAGTCAAAAAATAACTTATTAAGCACTTAGGAGTTATTTGCATTGTTTTTCGGACACTAATTTTAGTTTATTTAGAGACGTCATTTTGCAGTGCTCGATTTTCGTGACACAAAAAGTTTCATTTTAACGTGTTCGATTTTCGTGACACAAAAAGTTTCATTTTTTTTTTAAATTTCAAGTTTTGGGAAATCAAAAAATAACATATTAAGCACTTAGGAGCCATTTGCTTTGTAGTATACTGGTTTTGCTGATTTTGAGACGTCATTTTTTGGTGCTTTGTTTTTGTGACCCAAAAAATTTCATTTTTTTTGAAATTCCATGTTTGGGGAAGTCAAATAATAACATATTAAGCACTTATGAGTCATTTGATTTGTTTTTCGGACACTAATTTTAGCTTATTTTGAGACGTCATTTTGTAGTCCTTTCGTGACACAAAAAAATTTGCTTTTTTTTTTGAAATTTCATATTTTCTGAAGTCAAAAAATAACATATTAAGCACTTAGGAGTCATTTGCTTTGTTTTTCGAACACTTATTTTACCTTATTTTGACACGTCATTTTGCATTGCTAGATTTTCGTGACACAAAAAATTTCCTTTTTTCTTAAATTTTAAGTTTTGGAAAGTCAAAAAATACAATGTTAAGCACTTAGGAGTCATTTGCGTTGCTTTTCGAACACTTATTTTACCTTATTTTAACACGTCATTTTGCATTGCTAGATTTTCGTGACACAAAAATTTTCCTTTTTTTTGAAATTTTACGTTTTGGGAAGTCAAAAAATACAATGTTAAGCACTTAGGAGTAATTTATTTTGTTTTTCTGACACAGATTTAGCTTATTTTGAGACGTTATATTTCGGGGCTCGATTTTCGTGATACGAAAAATTTCCTTTTTTTTGAAATTTCATATTTTGGGAAGTCAAAAAATAACATATTAAGCACTTAGGAGTCATTTGCTTTGTTTTTCGGACATTTATTTTAGCTTATTTTGAAACGTCATTTTACCATGCTAGATTTTCGTAATACAAAAAATTTCCTTTTTTTTTTCAAATTTTAAGTTTTGTGAAGTCAAAAAATAACATATTAAGCACTTAGGAGTTATTTGCGTTGTTTTTCGAACACTTATTTTACCTTATTTTAACACGTCATTTTGCAGTGCTCGATTTTTGTGACACAAAAAATTTCCTTTTTTTTGAAATTTTAAGTTTTTGAAAGTCAAAAAATACAATGTTAAGCACTTAGGAGTCATTTATTTTGTTTTTCTGACACTGATTTAGCTTATTTTGAAACGTTATATTTCGAGGCTCGATTTTCGTTATACGAAAATTTTCCTTTTTTTTGAAATTTCATATTTTGGGAAATCAAAAAATAACATATTAAGCACTTAGGAGTTATTTGCTTTGTTTTTCGGACACTAATTTTAGTTTATTTAGAGACGTCATTTTGCCGTGCTCAATTTTCGTACCACAAAAAATTTCCTTATTTTTGAAATTTTAAGTTTTGGGAAGTCAAAAAATAACTTATTAAGCACTTAGGAGTTATTTCCTTTGTTTTTCGGACACTAATTTTAGTTTATTTAGAGACGTCATTTTGCAGTGCTCGATTTTCGTGACACAAAAAAATTCTTTTTTTTTTTTTGAAATTATAAGTTTTGGGAAGTCAATAAATAACATATTAAGCTCTTAGGAGTCATTCGCTTTGTTTTTCGGACACTTATTTTAGCTTATTTTGAGACGTCATTTTGACGTGTTAGATTTTCGTGACACAAAAAGTTTCATTTTTTTTCAAATTTCAAGTTTTGGGAAATCAAAAAATAACATATTAAGCACTTAGGAGCCATTTGCTTTGTTTTCGTATACTGGTTTTGCTGATTTTGAGATGTCATTTTTTTGGGCTCGGTTTTTGTGACCCAAAAAATTTCATTTTTTTTGAAATTCCATGTTTGGGGAAGTCAAAAAATAACATATTAAGCACTTATGAGTTATTTGATTTGTTTTTCGGACACTAATTTTAGCTTATTTTGAGACGTCATTTTTTAGTGCTTTCGTGACACAAAAAAAATTCATTTTTTTTTTTTTGAAATTTTAAGTTTTGTGAAGTCAAAAAATAACATATTAAGCACTTTGGAGTCATTTGCGTTTTTTTCGAACACTTATTTTACCTTATTTTAACACGTCATTTTGCATTGCTAGATTTTCGTGACACGAAAAAATTCTTTTTTTTTGAAATTTTAAGTTTTGGAAAGTCAAAAAATACAATGTTAAGCACTTAGGAGTCATTTATTTTGTTTTTCTGACACTGATTTAGCTTATTTTGAGACGTTATATTTCGGGGCTCGATTTTAGTGATACGAAAAATTTCCTTTTTTTTGAAATTTCATATTTTGGGAAGTCAAAAAATAACATATTAAGCACTTAGGAGTCATTTGCTTTGTTTTTCGGACATTTATTTTAGCTTATTTTGAAACGTCATTTTGCCATGCTAGATTTTCGTAATACAAAAATTTCCTTTTTTTTTTGAAATTTTAAGTTTTGTGAAGTCAAAAAATAACATAAAGCACTTAGGAGTCATTTGCGTTGTTTTTCGAACACTTATTTTACCTTATTTTAACACGTCATTTTGCAGTGCTCGATTTTCGTGACACAAAAAATTTCCTTTTTTTTGAAATTTTAAGTTTTGGAAAGTCAAAAAATACAATTTTAAGCACTTAGGAGTCATTTATTTTGTTTTTCTGACACTAATTAAGCTTATTTTGAGACGTTATATTTCGAGGCTCGATTTTCGTTATACGAAAATTCCCCTTTTTTTTGAAATTTCATATTTTGGGAAATCAAAAAATAACATATTAAGCATTTAGGAGTCATTTGCTTTGTTTTTCGGATACTAATTTTAGTTTATTTAGAGACGTCATTTTTCCGTGCTCAATTTTCGTACCACAAAAAATTTCCTTATTTTTTAAATTTTAAGTTTTGGGAAGTCAAAAAATAACTTATTAAGCACTTACGAGTTATTTGCTTTGTTTTTCGGACACTAATTTTAGTTTATTTAGAGACGTCATTTTGCAGTGCTCGATTTTCGTGACACAAAAAAAATCTTTTTTTTTTTTTGAAATTATAAGTTTTAGGAAGTCAAAAAATAACATATTAAGCACTTAGGAGTCATTTGCTTTGTTTTTCGGACACTTATTTTAGCTTATTTTGAGACGTCATTTTGACGTGTTCGATTTTCGTGACACAAAAAGTTTCATTTTTTTTTTAATTTCAAGTTTTGGGAAGTCAAAAAATAACATATTAAGCACTTAGGAGTCAATTGCTTTGTTTTCGGACACTAATTTTAGCTTATTTTGAGACGTCATTTTTCGGTGCTCAATTTTCGTGACACAAAACTATTCATTTTTTTTTAAATTATAAGTTTTAGGAAGTCAAAAAATAACATATTAAGCATTTAGGAGTCATTTTTTTGGTTTTTTCTGACCCTGATTTAGCTTATTTTGAGAATTTATATTTCGGGGCTAGATTTTCGTATCCCGAAAAGTTTCATTTTTTTTGAAATTTCATGTTTTGGGAAGTTCGGTGCTCGAATTCGTGACCCGAAAAGTTTCATTTTTTATGAAATTTTATATTTTGGGAAGTAAAAAAATAACATGTTAAGCACTTAGGAGTCATTTGTTTTGTTTTTTATGACCCTTATTTAGCTTATTTTGAGACGTTATATTTCGGGGTTCGATTTTCGTTACCCGAAAAATTTCCTTTTGTTTGAAATTTCATGTTTTGGGAAGTCAAAAAATAACATATTAAGCACTTAAGAGTCAATTGCGTTGTTTTCAGAACACTTATTTTACGTTATTTTAACACGTCATTTTACATTGCTAGATTTTCGTGACACAAAAAATTTCCTTTTTTTTGAAATTTTAAGTTTTGGGAAGTCAAAAAATACAATGTTCAGCACTTAGGAGTCATTTATTTTGTTTTTTCTGACACTGATTTAGCTTATTTTGAGACGTTATATTTCGGGGCTCGATTTTCGTGATACGAAAAATTTCCTTTTTATTTAAATTTCATGTTTTGGGAAGTCAAAAAATAACATATTAAGCACTTAGGAGTCATTTGCTTTGTTTTTGGGACACTTATTTTAGCTTATTTTGACACGTCATTTTGCAATGCTAGATTTGCGTGATACAAAAAATTTCCTTTTTTTTTAAAAATTTTAAGTTTTCTCAAGTCAGAAAATAACATATTAAGAACTTAGGAGTCATTTGCTTTGTTTTTCGGACACTAATTTTTGCTTATTTTAATACGACAATTTTCGGAGCTGAATTTCGTGACCCGAAAAGTTTGATTTTTGTTGAAATTTTAAGTTTTGGGAAGTCAAAATATAACATATCTTAGTAGTCATTTGCTTTGTTTTTCGGACATTAATTTTAGCTTATTTTTAGACGACATTTTTCGGTGCTAGATTTTGGTGACCCGAAAAGTTTTATTTTCTTGAAATTATAAGTTTTTGGAAGTCAAAATATAATATATTAAGCACTTAGGAGTCATTTGCTTTGTTTTTAGGACACTTATTTTAGCTTATTTTGACACGTCATTTTGCAGTGCTAGATTTTAGTTTCACAAAAAAATTCTTTTTTTTTGAAATTTTAAGTTTTAGGTAGTCAAAAAATATCAAGTTAAGCAATTAATAGTCATTTTTTTTTCTGACACTAATTTAGCTTATTTTGAGACGTCATTTTGACGTGTTCGATGTTCGTGACAAAAAAAGTTTCCATTTTTTTTTAAATTTCAAGTTTTGAGAAGTCAAAAAATAACATATTAAGCACTTACGAGTCATTTGTTTGGTTTTTTCTGACAATGATTTAGCTTATTTTGAGACGCTATATTTCGGGTATTGATTTTCGTGACAAGAAAAATTTCATTTTTTTTTTAAATTTCATGTTTTGGTAAGTCAAAAAATAACATATTAAGGACTTAGGATTCAATTTCTTTGTTTTCGGACACTAATTTTAGCTTATTTTGAGACATCGTTTTTCGGTGCTCAATTTTCGTGACACAAAAATATTCATTTTTTTTTAAATTATAAGTTTTAGGAAGTCAAAAAATAACATATTAAGCATTTAGGAGCCATTTGTTTTGTTTTTTCTGAACCTGATTTAGCTTATTTTGAGAATTTATATTTCGGGGCTCGATTTTCGTATCCCGAAAAGTTTCATTTTTTTTGAAATTTCATGTTTTGGGAAGTTCGGTGCTCGAATTCGTGACCCGAAAAGTTTCATTTTTTATTAAATTTTATGTTTTAGGAAGTAAAAAAATAATATGTTAAGCACTTAAGAGTCATTTGTTTTATTTTTTATGACCCTTATTTAGCTTATTTTGAGACGTTATATTTCGGGGTTCGATTTTCGTTACCCGAAAAATTTCCTTTTGTTTGAAATTTCATGTTTTGGGAGGTCAAAAAATTACATATTAAGCACTTAGGAGTCATTTGTTATTTTTTTCCTAACCATGATTTAGCTTATTTTGAGACGTTTTATTTCGGGGCTCGATTTCCTTGAGACGTTTTATTTCGGGGCTCGATTTTCGTGACCCGAAAAATTTCCTTTTTATTTGAATTTCATGTTTTCGGAAGTCAAAAAATAACATATTAAGCACTTAAGAGTCATTTGCTTTGTTTTTCGGACACTTATTTTAGCTTATTTTGACACGTAATTTTGCAATGCTAGATTTGCGTGATACAAAAAATTTCCTTTTTTTTTTAAAATTTTAAGTTTTCTGAAGTCAGAAAATAACATATTAAGAACTTAGGAGTCATTTGCTTTGTTTTTCGGACACTAATTTTTGCTTATTTTAATACGACAATTTTCGGTGCTGGATTTCGTGACCCAAAAAGTTTGATTTTTTTGGAAATTTTAAGTTTTTGGAAGTCAAAATATAACATATTGAGTACTTAGTAGTCATTTGCTTTGTTTTTCGGACATTAATTTTAGCTTATTTTTAGACGACATTTTTCGGTGCTCGATTTTGGTGACCCGAAAAGTTTCATTTTCTTGAAATTATAAGTTTTGGGAAGTCAAAATATAACATATTAAGCACTTTGGAGTCATTTGCTTTGTTTTTAGGACACTTATTTTAGCTTATTTTGACACGTCATTTTGCAGTGCTAGATTTTCGTTTCACAAAAAAATTCTTTTTTTTTGAAATTTTAAGTTTTAGGTAGTCAAAAAATATCAAGTTAAGCAATTAATAGTCATTTTTTTTTTTCTGACACTAATTTAGCTTATTTTGAGACGTCATTTTGACGTGTTCGATTTTCGTGACACAAAAAGTTTCCTTTTTTTTTAAATTCCAAGTTTTGGGAATTCAAAAAATAACATATTAAGCACTTAGGAGCCATTTGTTTTGTTTTCGTATACTAGTTTTGTTTTCGGGACATCATTTTTTAGGGCTCGGTTTTTGTGACACAAAAAATTTCATTTTTTTTTAAATTCCATGTTTGGGAATGTCAAAAAATAACATATTAAGCACTTATGAGTCATTTGATTTGTTTTTCGGATACTAATTTTAGCTTATTTTGAGACGTCATTTTGTAGTGCTTTCGTGACACAAAAAAATTACCTTTTTTTTTGAAATTTTAAGTTTTGTGAAGTCAAAAAATAACATATTAAGCACTTAGGAGTCATTTTACCTTATTTTAACACGTCATTTTGCATTGCTAGATTTTCTTGACACAAAAAATTTCCTGTTTTTTGAAATTTTAAGTTTTGGGAAGTCAAAAAATACAATGTTAAGCACTTAGGAGTCATTTATTTTGTTTTTCTGTCACTGATTTAGCTTATTTTGAGACGTTATAATTTGGGGCTCGATTTTCGTGATACGAAAAATTTCCTTTTTTTTTAAATTTCATGTTTTGGGAAGTAAAAAAATAACATATTAAGCACTTAGGAGTCATTTGCTTTGTTTTTCGGACACTTATTTTAGCTTATTTTGGCACGTCATTTTGCAGTGCTAGATTTTTGTGATACAAAAAATTTCCTTTTTTTAAAAATTTTAAGTTTTGTGAAATAAGAAAATAACATATTAAGCACTTAGGAGTCATTTGCTTTGTTTTTCGGACACTAATTTTTGCTTATTTTAATACGACAATTTTCGGGGCTCGATTTTCGTGACCCGAAAAATTTCCTTTTTTTAAAAATTTCTTGTTTTGGGAAGTCAAAAAATAACATATTAGGCACATAGGAGTCCTTGCTTTGTTTTTCGATTAGATTATTTTGAGACGTCATTTTGCAATGCTCGATTTTCGTACCACAAAAAAATTATTTTGTTTTGAAATTTATTATTTTGGGAAGTCAAAAAATAACATATTAAGCACTTAAGGGTCATTTGCATTATTTTTCGGACACTAATTTTAGCTTATTTTTAGACGACATTTTTCGGTGCTCGATTTTCGTGACCCGGAAAGTTCCATTTATTTAAATTATAAGTTTTGGGAAGTCAAAATATAACATATTAAGCACTTAGTAGTCATTTGCTTTGTTTTTCGGACACTAATTTTTGCTTATTTTGAAACGACATTTTTCGGTGCTCGATATTCGTTACCCGAAAAGTTTCCTTGTTTTTGAAATTTTATGTTTTGGGAAGTGAAAAAATAACATGTTAAGCACTTAGGAGTAATTTCTTTTGTTTTTTCTGACCCTGATTTAGCTTACTTTGAGACGTTATATTTCGGTGCTCGATTTTCCTGACCCGAAAAATTTTCTTTTTTTTTAAATTTCATATTTTGGGAAGTAAAAAAATAACATATTAAGCATCTAGGAGTCATTTTCTTTGTTTTACGGACACTAATTTTTGCTTATTTTGAGACGATATTTTTCGGTGCTCGATTTCCGTGACCAGAAAACTTTCCTTTTTTTTTGATATTTTATGTTTTGGGAAGTCAAAAAATAACATGTTAAGCACATAGGAGTTATTTGTTTTGTTTTTTCTGACCCTGATTTAGCTTATTTTGAGACGTTAAATTTCGGGGCTCGATTTACTTAACCCGAAAAATTTCCTTTTTTTTAAAATTTCATGTTTTGGGAAGTAAAAAAATAACATATTAAGCACTTAGAAGTCATTTGCTTTGTTTTTCGAACACTTATTTTAGACTATTTTGACACGTCACTTTCCAGTGCTCGATTTTCGTGACACAAAAAAATTTCCTTTTTTTTGAAATTTTAAGTTTTGGGAAGTCAAAAAATTAACATATTAAGCACTTAGGAGTCATTTGCTTTGTTTTTTGGACACTAATTTTAGCTTATTTTGAGACGTCAATTTGCTGTGCTCGATTTTCGTACCACAAAAAATGTCCTTTTTTTTGAAATTTTAAGTTTTGGGAAGTCAAAAAATAACATATTAAGCACTTAGGAGTCCTTTGCTTTGTTTTTCGGACACTAATTTTACCTTTTTTGAGACGTCATTTTGACGTGCTCAGTTTTCGTACCACAAAAAATTTCCTTTTTTTTTGAAATTTTAAGTTTTGGGAAGTCAAAAAATAACATATTGAGCACTTAGGAGTCATTTTCTTTGTTTTTCGGACACTAATTTTAGTTTATTAAGAGACGTCATTTTTCGAGGCTCGATTTTCGTGACCAAAAAAATTTCATTTTTTTTTAAATTCCATGTCTTGGGAATTTAAAAAATAACATATTAAGCACTTAGGAGTCAATTACTTTGTTTTCGGACACTAATTTTAGCTTATTTTGAGACGTAATTTTGCAGTGCTCGATTTTCGTGAAAAAAAAACTTTTTTTTTGAAATTTTGAGTTTTGGGATGTCAAGAAATAACATATTAAGCACTTAGGAGTGATTTGATTTGTTTTTCGGGCACTAATTTTAGCTTATTCTGAGACGACATTTTTCGATGCTCGATTTTCGTGACAAGAAAAGTTTCCTTTTTTTTGAAACTTTATGTTTTGGGAAGTCAAAAAATACCATGTTAAGCACTTAGGAGTCATTTGTTTTGTTTTTTCTGACACTGATTTAGCTTATTTTGAGACGTTATATTTCGGGGATTGATTTTAGTGACAGGAAAAATTTCATTTTTTTTTTAAATTTCAAGTTTTGGGAAGTAAAAAAATAACATATTAAGCACTTAGGAGTCAATTGCTTTGTTTTCGGACACTAATTTTAGCTTATTTTGGGACGTCATTTTTCGGTGCTCGATTTTCATGACATAAATTTTTTTTTTTTTTCAAATTATAAGTTTTAGGAAGTCAAAAAATAACATATTAAGCACTTAGGAGCCATTTGTTTTGTTTTTTCTGATCCTGATTTAGCTTACTTTGAGACGTTATATTTCGGGGGCTCGATTTTCCTGACCCGAAAAATTTCCTTTTTTTTTAAATTTCATATTTTGGGAAGTCAAAAAATAACATATTAAGCACCTAGGAGTCATTTTCTTTGTTTTATGGACACTAATTTTTGCTTATTTTGAGACGATATTTTTCGGTGCTCAATTTCCGTGACCTGAAAACTTGCCTTTTTTTTTTGATATTTTATGTTTTGGGAAGTAAAAAAATAACATGTTAAGGACTTAGGAGTTATTTGTTTTGTTTTTTCTGACCCTGATTTAGCTTATTTTGAGACGTTAAATTTCGGGGCTCGATTTTCTTAACCAGAAAAATTTCCTTTTTTTTAAAATTTCATGTTTTGGGAAGTCAAAAAATAACATATTAAGCACTTAGAAGTCATTTGCTTTGTTTTTCTGACACTTATTTTAGACTATTTTGACACGTCATTTTCCAGTGCTCGATTTTCGTGACACAAAAAATTTCCTTTTTTATGAAATTTTAAGTTTTGGGAAGTCAAAATATTAACATATTAAGCACTTAGGAGTCATTTGCTTTATTTTTGGACACTAATTTTAGCTTATTTTGAGACGTCAAATTTGCCGTGGTCGATTTTCGTACCACAAAAAATTTTCTTTTTTTTGAAATTTTAAGTTTTGGGAAGTCAAAAAATAACATATTAAGCACTTAGGAGTCATTTGCTTTGTTTTTCGGACACTAATTTTATCTTATTTTGGGACGTCATTTTGCCGTGCTCGATTTTCGTACCACAAAAAATTTCCTTTTTTTAGAAATTTTAAGTTTTGGGAAGTAAAAAAATAACATATTAAGCACTTAGGAGTCATTTGCATTGTTTTTCGGACACTAATTTTTTGAGAAGTCATTTTGCGGTGCTCGATTTTCGTACCACAAAAAATTTCCTTTTTTTTGAAATTTTAAGTTTTGGGAAGTCAAAAAATAACTTATTAAGCACTTAGGAGTTATTTGCTTTGTTTTTCGGACACTAATTTTAGTTTATTTAGAGACGTCATTTTGCAGTGCTCGATTTTCGTGACACAAAAAAAATCTTTTTTTTTTTTTGAAATTATAAGTTTTAGGAAGTCAAAAAATAACATATTAAGCACTTAGGAGTCATTTGCTTTGTTTTTCGGACACTTATTTTAGCTTATTTTGAGACGTCATTTTGACGTGTTCGATTTTCGTGACACAAAAAGTTTCATTTTTTTTTTAATTTCAAGTTTTGGGAAGTCAAAAAATAACATATTAAGCACTTAGGAGTCAATTGCTTTGTTTTCGGACACTAATTTTAGCTTATTTTGAGACGTCATTTTTCGGTGCTCAATTTTCGTGACACAAAACTATTCATTTTTTTTTAAATTATAAGTTTTAGGAAGTCAAAAAATAACATATTAAGCATTTAGGAGTCATTTTTTTGGTTTTTTCTGACCCTGATTTAGCTTATTTTGAGAATTTATATTTCGGGGCTAGATTTTCGTATCCCGAAAAGTTTCATTTTTTTTGAAATTTCATGTTTTGGGAAGTTCGGTGCTCGAATTCGTGACCCGAAAAGTTTCATTTTTTATGAAATTTTATATTTTGGGAAGTAAAAAAATAACATGTTAAGCACTTAGGAGTCATTTGTTTTGTTTTTTATGACCCTTATTTAGCTTATTTTGAGACGTTATATTTCGGGGTTCGATTTTCGTTACCCGAAAAATTTCCTTTTGTTTGAAATTTCATGTTTTGGGAAGTCAAAAAATAACATATTAAGCACTTAAGAGTCAATTGCGTTGTTTTCAGAACACTTATTTTACGTTATTTTAACACGTCATTTTACATTGCTAGATTTTCGTGACACAAAAAATTTCCTTTTTTTTGAAATTTTAAGTTTTGGGAAGTCAAAAAATACAATGTTCAGCACTTAGGAGTCATTTATTTTGTTTTTTCTGACACTGATTTAGCTTATTTTGAGACGTTATATTTCGGGGCTCGATTTTCGTGATACGAAAAATTTCCTTTTTATTTAAATTTCATGTTTTGGGAAGTCAAAAAATAACATATTAAGCACTTAGGAGTCATTTGCTTTGTTTTTGGGACACTTATTTTAGCTTATTTTGACACGTCATTTTGCAATGCTAGATTTGCGTGATACAAAAAATTTCCTTTTTTTTTTAAAATTTTAAGTTTTCTCAAGTCAGAAAATAACATATTAAGAACTTAGGAGTCATTTGCTTTGTTTTTCGGACACTAATTTTTGCTTATTTTAATACGACAATTTTCGGAGCTGAATTTCGTGCCCCGAAAAGTTTGATTTTTGTTGAAATTTTAAGTTTTGGGAAGTCAAAATATAACATATCTTAGTAGTCATTTGCTTTGTTTTTCGGACATTAATTTTAGCTTATTTTTAGACGACATTTTTCGGTGCTCGATTTTGGTGACCCGAAAAGTTTTATTTTCTTGAAATTATAAGTTTTTGGAAGTCAAAATATAATATATTAAGCACTTAGGAGTCATTTGCTTTGTTTTTAGGACACTTATTTTAGCTTATTTTGACACGTCATTTAGCAGTGCTAGATTTTAGTTTCACAAAAAAATTCTTTTTTTTTGAAATTTTAAGTTTTAGGTAGTCAAAAAATATCAAGTTAAGCAATTAATAGTCATTTTTTTTTTCTGACACTAATT
This sequence comes from Penstemon newberryi var. newberryi, assembly GCA_030819805.1. NCBI lineage: Eukaryota > Viridiplantae > Streptophyta > Magnoliopsida > Lamiales > Plantaginaceae > Penstemon > Penstemon newberryi. Next base: position 28,179,234 of record JAUALY010000006.1, on the reverse strand, counting down.
TAGCTTATTTTGAGACGTCATTTTGACGTGTTCGATTTTCGTGACACAAAAAGTTTCAATTTTTTTTTAAATTTCAAGTTTTGAGAAGTCAAAAAATAACATATTAAGCACTTACGAGTCATTTGTTTGGTTTTTTCTGACAATGATTTAGCTTATTTTGAGACGCTATATTTCGGGTATTGATTTTCGTGACAAGAAAAATTTCATTTTTTTTTTAAATTTCATGTTTTGGTAAGTCAAAAAATAACATATTAAGGACTTAGGATTCAATTTCTTTGTTTTCGGACACTAATTTTAGCTTATTTTGAGACATCGTTTTTCGGTGCTCAATTTTCGTGACACAAAAATATTCATTTTTTTTTAAATTATAAGTTTTAGGAAGTCAAAAAATAACATATTAAGCATTTAGGAGCCATTTGTTTTGTTTTTTCTGACCCTGATTTAGCTTATTTTGAGAATTTATATTTCGGGGCTCGATTTTCGTATCCCGAAAAGTTTCATTTTTTTTGAAATTTCATGTTTTGGGAAGTTCGGTGCTCGAATTCGTGACCCGAAAAGTTTCATTTTTTATGAAATTTTATGTTGTAGGAAGTAAAAAAATAACATGTTAAGCACTTAAGAGTCATGTGTTTTATTTTTTATGACCCTTATTTAGCTTATTTTGAGACGTTATATTTCGGGGTTCGATTTTCGTTACCCGAAAAATTTCCTTTTGTTTGAAATTTCATGTTTTGGGAGGTCAAAAAATTACATATTAAGCACTTAGGAGTCATTTGTTATTTTTTTCCTAACCATGATTTAGCTTATTTTGAGACGTTTTATTTCGGGGCTCGATTTCCTTGAGACGTTTTATTTCGGGGCTCGATTTTCGTGACCCGAAAAATTTCCTTTTTATTTGAATTTCATGTTTTCGGAAGTCAAAAAATAACATATTAAGCACTTAAGAGTCATTTGCTTTGTTTTTCGGACACTTATTTTAGCTTATTTTGACACGTAATTTTGCAATGCTAGATTTGCGTGATACAAAAAATTTCCTTTTTTTTTTAAAATTTTAAGTTTTCTGAAGTCAGAAAATAACATATTAAGAACTTAGGAGTCATTTGCTTTGTTTTTCGGACACTAATTTTTGCTTATTTTAATACGACAATTTTCGGTGCTGGATTTCGTGACCCAAAAAGTTTGATTTTTTTGGAAATTTTAAGTTTTTGGAAGTCAAAATATAACATATTGAGTACTTAGTAGTCATTTGCTTTGTTTTTCGGACATTAATTTTAGCTTATTTTTAGACGACATTTTTCGGTGCTCGATTTTGGTGACCCGAAAAGTTTCATTTTCTTGAAATTATAAGTTTTGGGAAGTCAAAATATAACATATTAAGCACTTTGGAGTCATTTGCTTTGTTTTTAGGACACTTATTTTAGCTTATTTTGACACGTCATTTTGCAGTGCTCGATTTTCGTTTCACAAAAAAATTCTTTTTTTTTGAAATTTTAAGTTTTAGGTAGTCAAAAATTATCAAGTTAAGCAATTAATAGTCATTTTTTTTTCTGACACTAATTTAGCTTATTTTGAGACGTCATTTTGACGTGTTCGATTTTCGTGACACAAAAAGTTTCCTTTTTTTTTTAAATTCCAAGTTTTGGGAATTCAAAAAATAACATATTAAGCACTTAGGAGCCATTTGTTTTGTTTTCGTATACTAGTTTTGTTTTCGGGACATCATTTTTTGGGGCTCGGTTTTTGTGACACAAAAAATTTCATTTTTTTTTAAATTCCATGTTTGGGAATGTCAAAAAATAACATATTAAGCACTTATGAGTCATTTGATTTGTTTTTCGGATACTAATTTTAGCTTATTTTGAGACGTCATTTTGTAGTGCTTTCGTGACACAAAAAAATTACCTTTTTTTTTGAAATTTTAAGTTTTGTGAAGTCAAAAAATAACATATTAAGCACTTAGGAGTCATTTTACCTTATTTTAACACGTCATTTTGCATTGCTAGATTTTCTTGACACAAAAAATTTCCTGTTTTTTGAAATTTTAAGTTTTGGGAAGTCAAAAAATACAATGTTAAGCACTTAGGAGTCATTTATTTTGTTTTTCTGTCACTGATTTAGCTTATTTTGAGACGTTATAATTTGGGGCTCGATTTTCGTGATACGAAAAATTTCCTTTTTTTTTAAATTTCATGTTTTGGGAAGTAAAAAAATAACATATTAAGCACTTAGGAGTCATTTGCTTTGTTTTTCGGACACTTATTTTAGCTTATTTTGGCACGTCATTTTGCAGTGCTAGATTTTTGTGATACAAAAAATTTCCTTTTTTTAAAAATTTTAAGTTTTGTGAAATAAGAAAATAACATATTAAGCACTTAGGAGTCATTTGCTTTGTTTTTCGGACACTAATTTTTGCTTATTTTAATACGACAATTTTCGGGGCTCGATTTTCGTGACCCGAAAAATTTCCTTTTTTTTAAAATTTCTTGTTTTGGGAAGTCAAAAAATAACATATTAGGCACATAGGAGTCCTTGCTTTGTTTTTCGATTAGATTATTTTGAGACGTCATTTTGCAATGCTCGATTTTCGTACCACAAAAAAATTATTTTGTTTTGAAATTTATTATTTTGGGAAGTCAAAAAATAACATATTAAGCACTTAAGGGTCATTTGCATTATTTTTCGGACACTAATTTTAGCTTATTTTTAGACGACATTTTTCGGTGCTCGATTTTCGTGACCCGGAAAGTTCCATTTATTTAAATTATAAGTTTTGGGAAGTCAAAATATAACATATTAAGCACTTAGTAGTCATTTGCTTTGTTTTTCGGACACTAATTTTTGCTTATTTTGAAACGACATTTTTCGGTGCTCGATATTCGTTACCCGAAAAGTTTCCTTGTTTTTGAAATTTTATGTTTTGGGAAGTGAAAAAATAACATGTTAAGCACTTAGGAGTAATTTCTTTTGTTTTTTCTGACCCTGATTTAGCTTACTTTGAGACGTTATATTTCGGTGCTCGATTTTCCTGACCCGAAAAATTTTCTTTTTTTTTAAATTTCATATTTTGGGAAGTAAAAAAATAACATATTAAGCATCTAGGAGTCATTTTCTTTGTTTTACGGACACTAATTTTTGCTTATTTTGAGACGATATTTTTCGGTGCTCGATTTCCGTGACCAGAAAACTTTCCTTTTTTTTTGATATTTTATGTTTTGGGAAGTCAAAAAATAACATGTTAAGCACATAGGAGTTATTTGTTTTGTTTTTTCTGACCCTGATTTAGCTTATTTTGAGACGTTAAATTTCGGGGCTCGATTTACTTAACCCGAAAAATTTCCTTTTTTTTAAAATTTCATGTTTTGGGAAGTAAAAAAATAACATATTAAGCACTTAGAAGTCATTTGCTTTGTTTTTCGAACACTTATTTTAGACTATTTTGACACGTCACTTTCCAGTGCTCGATTTTCGTGACACAAAAAAATTTCCTTTTTTTTGAAATTTTAAGTTTTGGGAAGTCAAAAAATTAACATATTAAGCACTTAGGAGTCATTTGCTTTGTTTTTTGGACACTAATTTTAGCTTATTTTGAGACGTCAATTTGCTGTGCTCGATTTTCGTACCACAAAAAATGTCCTTTTTTTTGAAATTTTAAGTTTTGGGAAGTCAAAAAATAACATATTAAGCACTTAGGAGTCCTTTGCTTTGTTTTTCGGACACTAATTTTACCTTTTTTGAGACGTCATTTTGACGTGCTCAGTTTTCGTACCACAAAAAATTTCCTTTTTTTTTGAAATTTTAAGTTTTGGGAAGTCAAAAAATAACATATTGAGCACTTAGGAGTCATTTTCTTTGTTTTTCGGACACTAATTTTAGTTTATTAAGAGACGTCATTTTTCGAGGCTCGATTTTCGTGACCAAAAAAATTTCATTTTTTTTTAAATTCCATGTCTTGGGAATTTAAAAAATAACATATTAAGCACTTAGGAGTCAATTACTTTGTTTTCGGACACTAATTTTAGCTTATTTTGAGACGTAATTTTGCAGTGCTCGATTTTCGTGAAAAAAAAACTTTTTTTTTGAAATTTTGAGTTTTGGGATGTCAAGAAATAACATATTAAGCACTTAGGAGTGATTTGATTTGTTTTTCGGGCACTAATTTTAGCTTATTCTGAGACGACATTTTTCGATGCTCGATTTTCGTGACAAGAAAAGTTTCCTTTTTTTTGAAACTTTATGTTTTGGGAAGTCAAAAAATACCATGTTAAGCACTTAGGAGTCATTTGTTTTGTTTTTTCTGACACTGATTTAGCTTATTTTGAGACGTTATATTTCGGGGATTGATTTTAGTGACAGGAAAAATTTCATTTTTTTTTTAAATTTCAAGTTTTGGGAAGTAAAAAAATAACATATTAAGCACTTAGGAGTCAATTGCTTTGTTTTCGGACACTAATTTTAGCTTATTTTGGGACGTCATTTTTCGGTGCTCGATTTTCATGACATAAATTTTTTTTTTTTTTCAAATTATAAGTTTTAGGAAGTCAAAAAATAACATATTAAGCACTTAGGAGCCATTTGTTTTGTTTTTTCTGATCCTGATTTAGCTTACTTTGAGACGTTATATTTCGGGGGCTCGATTTTCCTGACCCGAAAAATTTCCTTTTTTTTTAAATTTCATATTTTGGGAAGTCAAAAAATAACATATTAAGCACCTAGGAGTCATTTTCTTTGTTTTATGGACACTAATTTTTGCTTATTTTGAGACGATATTTTTCGGTGCTCAATTTCCGTGACCTGAAAACTTGCCTTTTTTTTTTGATATTTTATGTTTTGGGAAGTAAAAAAATAACATGTTAAGGACTTAGGAGTTATTTGTTTTGTTTTTTCTGACCCTGATTTAGCTTATTTTGAGACGTTAAATTTCGGGGCTCGATTTTCTTAACCAGAAAAATTTCCTTTTTTTTAAAATTTCATGTTTTGGGAAGTCAAAAAATAACATATTAAGCACTTAGAAGTCATTTGCTTTGTTTTTCTGACACTTATTTTAGACTATTTTGACACGTCATTTTCCAGTGCTCGATTTTCGTGACACAAAAAATTTCCTTTTTTATGAAATTTTAAGTTTTGGGAAGTCAAAATATTAACATATTAAGCACTTAGGAGTCATTTGCTTTATTTTTGGACACTAATTTTAGCTTATTTTGAGACGTCAAATTTGCCGTGGTCGATTTTCGTACCACAAAAAATTTTCTTTTTTTTGAAATTTTAAGTTTTGGGAAGTCAAAAAATAACATATTAAGCACTTAGGAGTCATTTGCTTTGTTTTTCGGACACTAATTTTATCTTATTTTGGGACGTCATTTTGCCGTGCTCGATTTTCGTACCACAAAAAATTTCCTTTTTTTAGAAATTTTAAGTTTTGGGAAGTAAAAAAATAACATATTAAGCACTTAGGAGTCATTTGCATTGTTTTTCGGACACTAATTTTAGCTTATTTTGAGAAGTCATTTTGCGGTGCTCGATTTTCGTACCACAAAAAATTTCCTTTTTTTTGAAATTTTAAGTTTTGGGAAGTCAAAAAATAACTTATTAAGCACTTAGGAGTTATTTGCTTTGTTTTTCGGACACTAATTTTAGTTTATTTAGAGACGTCATTTTGCAGTGCTCGATTTTCGTGACACAAAAAAAATCTTTTTTTTTTTTTGAAATTATAAGTTTTAGGAAGTCAAAAAATAACATATTAAGCACTTAGGAGTCATTTGCTTTGTTTTTCGGACACTTATTTTAGCTTATTTTGAGACGTCATTTTGACGTGTTCGATTTTCGTGACACAAAAAGTTTCATTTTTTTTTTAATTTCAAGTTTTGGGAAGTCAAAAAATAACATATTAAGCACTTAGGAGTCAATTGCTTTGTTTTCGGACACTAATTTTAGCTTATTTTGAGACGTCATTTTTCGGTGCTCAATTTTCGTGACACAAAACTATTCATTTTTTTTTAAAATATAAGTTTTAGGAAGTCAAAAAATAACATATTAAGCATTTAGGAGTCATTTTTTTGGTTTTTTCTGACCCTGATTTAGCTTATTTTGAGAATTTATATTTCGGGGCTAGATTTTCGTATCCCGAAAAGTTTCATTTTTTTTGAAATTTCATGTTTTGGGAAGTTCGGTGCTCGAATTCGTGACCCGAAAAGTTTCATTTTTTATGAAATTTTATATTTTGGGAAGTAAAAAAATAACATGTTAAGCACTTAGGAGTCATTTGTTTTGTTTTTTATGACCCTTATTTAGCTTATTTTGAGACGTTATATTTCGGGGTTCGATTTTCGTTACCCGAAAAATTTCCTTTTGTTTGAAATTTCATGTTTTGGGAAGTCAAAAAATAACATATTAAGCACTTAAGAGTCAATTGCGTTGTTTTCAGAACACTTATTTTACGTTATTTTAACACGTCATTTTACATTGCTAGATTTTCGTGACACAAAAAATTTCCTTTTTTTTGAAATTTTAAGTTTTGGGAAGTCAAAAAATACAATGTTCAGCACTTAGGAGTCATTTATTTTGTTTTTTCTGACACTGATTTAGCTTATTTTGAGACGTTATATTTCGGGGCTCGATTTTCGTGATACGAAAAATTTCCTTTTTATTTAAATTTCATGTTTTGGGAAGTCAAAAAATAACATATTAAGCACTTAGGAGTCATTTGCTTTGTTTTTGGGACACTTATTTTAGCTTATTTTGACACGTCATTTTGCAATGCTAGATTTGCGTGATACAAAAAATTTCCTTTTTTTTTTAAAATTTTAAGTTTTCTCAAGTCAGAAAATAACATATTAAGAACTTAGGAGTCATTTGCTTTGTTTTTCGGACACTAATTTTTGCTTATTTTAATACGACAATTTTCGGAGCTGAATTTCGTGACCCGAAAAGTTTGATTTTTGTTGAAATTTTAAGTTTTGGGAAGTCAAAATATAACATATCTTAGTAGTCATTTGCTTTGTTTTTCGGACATTAATTTTAGCTTATTTTTAGACGACATTTTTCGGTGCTCGATTTTGGTGACCCGAAAAGTTTTATTTTCTTGAAATTATAAGTTTTTGGAAGTCAAAATATAATATATTAAGCACTTAGGAGTCATTTGCTTTGTTTTTAGGACACTTATTTTAGCTTATTTTGACACGTCATTTTGCAGTGCTAGATTTTAGTTTCACAAAAAAATTCTTTTTTTTTGAAATTTTAAGTTTTAGGTAGTCAAAAAATATCAAGTTAAGCAATTAATAGTCATTTTTTTTTCTGACACTAATTTAGCTTATTTTGAGACGTCATTTTGACGTGTTCGATTTTCGTGACACAAAAAGTTTCCATTTTTTTTTAAATTTCAAGTTTTGAGAAGTCAAAAAATAACATATTAAGCACTTACGAGTCATTTGTTTGGTTTTTTCTGACAATGATTTAGCTTATTTTGAGACGCTATATTTCGGGTATTGATTTTCGTGACAAGAAAAATTTCATTTTTTTTTTAAATTTCATGTTTTGGTAAGTCAAAAAATAACATATTAAGGACTTAGGATTCAATTTCTTTGTTTTCGGACACTAATTTTAGCTTATTTTGAGACATCGTTTTTCGGTGCTCAATTTTCGTGACACAAAAATATTCATTTTTTTTTAAATTATAAGTTTTAGGAAGTCAAAAAATAACATATTAAGCATTTAGGAGCCATTTGTTTTGTTTTTTCTGACCCTGATTTAGCTTATTTTGAGAATTTATATTTCGGGGCTCGATTTTCGTATCCCGAAAAGTTTCATTTTTTTTGAAATTTCATGTTTTGGGAAGTTCGGTGCTCGAATTCGTGACCCGAAAAGTTTCATTTTTTATGAAATTTTATGTTTTAGGAAGTAAAAAAATAACATGTTAAGCACTTAAGAGTCATTTGTTTTATTTTTTATGACCCTTATTTAGCTTATTTTGAGACGTTATATTTCGGGGTTCGATTTTCGTTACCCGAAAAATTTCCTTTTGTTTGAAATTTCATGTTTTGGGAGGTCAAAAAATTACATATTAAGCACTTAGGAGTCATTTGCTTTGTTTTTCGGACATTTATTTTAGCTTATTTTGAAACGTCATTTTACCATGCTAGATTTTCGTAATACAAAAAATTTCCTTTTTTTTTTGAAATTTTAAGTTTTGTGAAGTCAAAAAATAACATATTAAGCACTTAGGAGTCATTTGCGTTGTTTTTCGAACACTTATTTTACCTTATTTTAACACGTCATTTTGCAGTGCTCGATTTTCGTGACACAAAAAATTTCCTTTTTTTTTTGAAATTTTAAGTTTTTGAAAGTCAAAAAATACAATGTTAAGCACTTAGGAGTCATTTATTTTGTTTTTCTGACACTGATTTAGCTTATTTTGAAACGTTATATTTCGAGGCTCGATTTTCGTTATACGAAAATTTTCCTTTTTTTTGAAATTTCATATTTTGGGAAATCAAAAAATAACATATTAAGCACTTAGGAGTCATTTGCTTTGTTTTTCGGACACTAATTTTAGTTTATTTAGAGACGTCATTTTGCCGTGCTCAATTTTCGTACCACAAAAAATTTCCTTATTTTTGAAATTTTAAGTTTTGGGAAGTCAAAAAATAACTTATTAAGCACTTAGGAGTTATTTGCTTTGTTTTTCGGACACTAATTTTAGTTTATTTAGAGACGTCATTTTGCAGTGCTCGATTTTCGTGACACAAAAAAATTCTTTTTTTTTTTTTTGAAATTATAAGTTTTGGGAAGTCAATAAATAACATATTAAGCTCTTAGGAGTCATTCGCTTTGTTTTTCGGACACTTATTTTAGCTTATTTTGAGACGTCATTTTGACGTGTTAGATTTTCGTGACACAAAAAGTTTCATTTTTTTCAAATTTCAAGTTTTGGGAAATCAAAAAATAACATATTAAGCACTTAGGAGCCATTTGCTTTGTTTTCGTATACTGGTTTTGCTGATTTTGAGATGTCATTTTTTTGGGCTCGGTTTTTGTGACCCAAAAAATTTCATTTTTTTTGAAATTCCATGTTTGGGGAAGTCAAAAAATAACATATTAAGCACTTATGAGTTATTTGATTTGTTTTTCGGACACTAATTTTAGCTTATTTTGAGACGTCATTTTGTAGTGCTTTCGTGACACAAAAAAAAATCATTTTTTTTTTTTGAAATTTTAAGTTTTGTGAAGTCAAAAAATAACATATTAAGCACTTTGAAGTCATTTGCGTTTTTTTCGAACACTTATTTTACCTTATTTTAACACGTCATTTTGCATTGCTAGATTTTCGTGACACGAAAAAATTCTTTTTTTTTGAAATTTTAAGTTTTGGAAAGTCAAAAAATACAATGTTAAGCACTTAGGAGTCATTTATTTTGTTTTTCTGACACTGATTTAGCTTATTTTGAGACGTTATATTTCGGGGCTCGATTTTAGTGATACGAAAAATTTCCTTTTTTTTTGAAATTTCATATTTTGGGAAGTCAAAAAATAACATATTAAGCACTTAGGAGTCATTTGCTTTGTTTTTCGGACATTTATTTTAGCTTATTTTGAAACGTCATTTTGCCATGCTAGATTTTCGTAATACAAAAATTGAAATTTTAAATTTTGTGAAGTCAAAAAATAACATAAAGCACTTAGGAGTCATTTGTGTTGTTTTTCGAACACTTATTTTACCTTATTTTAACACGTCATTTTGCAGTGCTCGATTTTCGTGACACAAAAAATTTCCTTTTTTTTGAAATTTTAAGTTTTGGAAAGTCAAAAAATACAATGTTAAGCACTTAGGAGTCATTTATTTTGTTTTTCTGACACTAATTAAGCTTATTTTGAGACGTTATATTTCGAGGCTCGATTTTCGTTATACGAAAATTCCCCTTTTTTTTGAAATTTCATATTTTGGGAAATCAAAAAATAACATATTAAGCATTTAGGAGTCATTTGCTTTGTTTTTCGGATACTAATTTTAGTTTATTTAGAGACGTCATTTTTCCGTGCTCAATTTTCGTACCACAAAAAATTTCCTTATTTTTTAAATTTTAAGTTTTGGGAAGTCAAAAAATAACTTATTAAGCACTTAGGAGTTATTTGCTTTGTTTTTCGGACACTAATTTTAGTTTATTTAGAGACGTCATTTTGCAGTGCTCGATTTTCGTGACACAAAAAAAATCTTTTTTTTTTTTTGAAATTATAAGTTTTAGGAAGTCAAAAAATAACATATTAAGCACTTAGGAGTCATTTGCTTTGTTTTTCGGACACTTATTTTAGCTTATTTTGAGACGTCATTTTGACGTGTTCGATTTTCGTGACACAAAAAGTTTCATTTTTTTTTTAATTTCAAGTTTTGGGAAGTCAAAAAATAACATATTAAGCACTTAGGAGTCAATTGCTTTGTTTTCGGACACTAATTTTAGCTTATTTTGAGACGTCATTTTTCGGTGCTCAATTTTCGTGACACAAAACTATTCATTTTTTTTTAAATTATAAGTTTTAGGAAGTCAAAAAATAACATATTAAGCAATTAGGAGTCATTTTTTTGGTTTTTTCTGACCCTGATTTAGCTTATTTTGAGAATTTATATTTCGGGGCTAGATTTTCGTATCCCGAAAAGTTTCATTTTTTTTGAAATTTCATGTTTTGGGAAGTTCGGTGCTCGAATTCGTGACCCGAAAAGTTTCATTTTTTATGAAATTTTATATTTTGGGAAGTAAAAAAATAACATGTTAAGCACTTAGGAGTCATTTGTTTTGTTTTTTATGACCCTTATTTAGCTTATTTTGAGACGTTATATTTCGGGGTTCGATTTTCGTTACCCGAAAAATTTCCTTTTGTTTGAAATTTCATGTTTTGGGAAGTAAAAAAATAACATATTAAGCACTTAAGAGTCAATTGCGTTGTTTTCAGAACACTTATTTTACGTTATTTTAACACGTCATTTTACATTGCTAGATTTTCGTGACACAAAAAATTTCCTTTTTTTTGAAATTTAAAGTTTTGGGAAGTCAAAAAATACAATGTTCAGCACTTAGGAGTCATTTATTTTGTTTTTTCTGACACTGATTTAGCTTATTTTGAGACGTTATATTTCGGGGCTCGATTTTCGTGATACGAAAAATTTCCTTTTTATTTAAATTTCATGTTTTGGGAAGTCAAAAAGTAACATATTAAGCACTTAGGAGTCATTTGCTTTGTTTTTGGGACACTTATTTTAGCTTATTTTGACACGTCATTTTGCAATGCTAGATTTGCGTGATACAAAAAATTTCCTTTTTTTTAAAAAATTTTAAGTTTTCTCAAGTCAGAAAATAACATATTAAGAACTTAGGAGTCAATTGCTTTGTTTTTCGGACACTAATTTTTGCTTATTTTAATACGACAATTTTCGGAGCTGAATTTCGTGACCCGAAAAGTTTGATTTTTGTTGAAATTTTAAGTTTTGGGAAGTCAAAATATAACATATCTTAGTAGTCATTTGCTTTGTTTTTGGGACATTAATTTTAGCTTATTTTTAGACGACATTTTTCGGTGCTCGATTTTGGTGACCCGAAAAGTTTTATTTTCTTGAAATTATAAGTTTTTGGAAGTCAAAATATAATATATTAAGCACTTAGGAGTCATTTGCTTTGTTTTTAGGACACTTATTTTAGCTTATTTTGACACGTCATTTTGCAGTGCTAGATTTTAGTTTCACAAAAAAATTCTTTTTTTTTGAAATTTTAAGTTTTAGGTAGTCAAAAAATATCAAGTTAAGCAATTAATAGTCATTTTTTTTTCTGACCCTAATTTAGCTTATTTTGAGACGTCATTTTGACGTGTTCGATTTTCGTGACACAAAAAGTTTCCATTTTTTTTTAAATTTCAAGTTTTGAGAAGTCAAAAAATAACATATTAAGCACTTACGAGTCATTTGTTTGGTTTTTTCTGACAATGATTTAGCTTATTTTGAGACGCTATATTTCGGGTATTGATTTTCGTGACAAGAAAAATTTCATTTTTTTTTAAATTTCATGTTTTGGTAAGTCAAAAAATAACATATTAAGGACTTAGGATTCAATTTCTTTGTTTTCGGACACTAATTTTAGCTTATTTTGAGACATCGTTTTTCGGTGCTCAATTTTCGTGACACAAAAATATTCATTTTTTTTTTAAATTATAAGTTTTAGGAAGTCAAAAAATAACATATTAAGCATTTAGGAGCCATTTGTTTTGTTTTTTCTGACCCTGATTTAGCTTATTTTGAGAATTTATATTTCGGGGCTCGATTTTCGTATCCCGAAAAGTTTCATTTTTTTTGAAATTTCATGTTTTGGGAAGTTCGGTGCTCGAATTCGTGACCCGAAAAGTTTCATTTTTTATGAAATTTTATGTTTTAGGAAGTAAAAAAATAACATGTTAAGCACTTAAGAGTCATTTGTTTTATTTTTTATGACCCTTATTTAGCTTATTTTGAGACGTTATATTTCGGGGTTCGATTTTCGTTACCCGAAAAATTTCCTTTTGTTTGAAATTTCATGTTTTGGGAGGTCAAAAAATTACATATTAAGCACTTAGGAGTCATTTGTTATTTTTTTCCTAACCATGATTTAGCTTATTTTGAGACGTTTTATTTCGGGGCTCGATTTCCTTGAGACGTTTTATTTCGGGGCTCGATTTTCGTGACCCGAAAAATTTCCTTTTTATTTGAATTTCATGTTTTGGGAAGTCAAAAAATAACATATTAAGCACTTAAGAGTCATTTGCTTTGTTTTTCGGACACTTATTTTAGCTTATTTTGACACGTAATTTTGCAATGCTAGATTTGCGTGATACAAAAAATTTCCTTTTTTTTTTAAAATATTAAGTTTTCTGAAGTCAGAAAATAACATATTAAGAACTTAGGAGTCATTTGCTTTGTTTTTCGGACACTAATTTTTGCTTATTTTAATACGACAATTTTCGGTGCTGGATTTCGTGACCCAAAAAGTTTGGATTTTTTGGAAATTTTAAGTTTTTGGAAGTCAAAATATAACATATTGAGTACTTAGTAGTCATTTGCTTTGTTTTTGGGACATTAATTTTAGCTTATTTTTAGACGACATTTTTCGGTGCTCGATTTTGGTGACCCGAAAAGTTTCATTTTCTTGAAATTATAAGTTTTGGGAAGTCAAAATATAACATATTAAGCACTTTGGAGTCATTTGCTTTGTTTTTAGGACACTTATTTTAGCTTATTTTGACACGTCATTTTGCAGTGCTAGATTTTCGTTTCACAAAAAAATTCTTTTTTTTTGAAATTTTAAGTTTTAGGTAGTAAAAAAATATCAAGTTAAGCAATTAATAGTCATTTTTTTTTCTGACACTAATTTAGCTTATTTTGAGACGTTATTTTGACGTGTTCGATTTTCGTAACACAAAAAGTTTCCTTTTTTTTTAAATTCCAAGTTTTGGGAATTCAAAAAATAACATATTAAGCACTTAGGAGCCATTTGTTTTGTTTTCGTATACTAGTTTTGTTTTCGGGACATCATTTTTTGGGGCTCGGTTTTTGTGACACAAAAAATTTCATTTTTTTTGAAATTCCATGTTTGGGAATGTCAAAAAATAACATATTAAGCACTTATGAGTCATTTGATTTGTTTTTCGGATACTAATTTTAGCTTATTTTGAGACGTCATTTTGTAGTGCTTTCGTGACACAAAAAAATTACCTTTTTTTTGAAATTTTAAGTTTTGTGAAGTCAAAAAATAACATATTAAGCACTTAGGAGTCATTTTACCTTATTTTAACACGTCATTTTGCATTGCTAGATTTTCTTGACACAAAAAATTTCCTGTTTTTTGAAATTTTAAGTTTTGGGAAGTCAAAAAATACAATGTTAAGCACTTAGGAGTCATTTATTTTGTTTTTTCTGACACTGATTTAGCTTATTTTGAGACGTTATATTTTGGGGCTCGATTTTCGTGATACGAAAAATTTCCTTTTTTTTTAAATTTCATGTTTTGGGAAGTAAAAAAATAACACATTAAGCACTTAGGAGTCATTTGCTTTGTTTTTCGGACACTTATTTTAGCTTATTTTGGCACGTCATTTTGCAGTGCTAGATTTTTGTGATACAAAAAATTTCCTTTTTTTAAAAATTTTAAGTTTTGTGAAATAAGAAAATAACATATTAAGCACTTAGGAGTCATTTGCTTTGTTTTTCGGACACTAATTTTTGCTTATTTTAATACGACAATTTTCGGGGCTCGATTTTCGTTACCCGAAAAATTTCCTTTTTTTTAAAATTTCTTGTTTTGGGAAGTCAAAAAATAACATATTAGGCACATAGGAGTCCTTGCTTTGTTTTTCGATTAGATTATTTTGAGACGTCATTTTGCAATGCTCGATTTTCGTACCACAAAAAAATTATTTTGTTTTGAAATTTATTATTTTGGGAAGTCAAAAAATAACATATTAAGCACTTAAGGGTCATTTGCATTATTTTTCGGACACTAATTTTAGCTTATTTTTAGACGACATTTTTCGGTGCTCGATTTTCGTGACCCGGAAAGTTCCATTTATTTAAATTATAAGTTTTGGGAAGTCAAAATATAACATATTAAGCACTTAGGAGTCATTTGCTTTGTTTTTCGGACACTAATTTTTGCTTATTTTGAAACGACATTTTTCGGTGCTCGATTTTCGTTACCCGAAAAGTTTCCTTGTTTTTGAAATTTTATGTTTTGGGAAGTGAAAAAATAACATGTTAAGCACTTAGGAGTAATTTCTTTTGTTTTTTCTGACCCTGATTTAGCTTACTTTGAGACGTTATATTTCGGTGCTCGATTTTCCTGACCCGAAAAATTTTCTATTTTTTTAAATTTCATATTTTGGGAAGTAAAAAAATAACATATTAAGCATCTAGGAGTCATTTTCTTTGTTTTACGGACACTAATTTTTGCTTATTTTGAGACGATATTTTTCGGTGCTCGATTTCCGTGACCAGAAAACTTTCCTTTTTTTTTGATATTTTATGTTTTGGGAAGTCAAAAAATAACATGTTAAGCACATAGGAGTTATTTGTTTTGTTTTTTCTGACCCTGATTTAGCTTATTTTGAGACGTTAAATTTCGGGGCTCGATTTACTTAACCCGAAAAATTTCCTTTTTTTTAAAATTTCATGTTTTGGGAAGTAAAAAAATAACATATTAAGCACTTAGAAGTCATTTGCTTTGTTTTTCGAACACTTATTTTAGACTATTTTGACACGTCACTTTCCAGTGCTCGATTTTCGTGACACAAAAAATTTCCTTTTTTTTGAAATTTTAAGTTTTGGGAAGTCAAAAAATTAACATATTAAGCACTTAGGAGTCATTTGCTTTGTTTTTTGGACACTAATTTTAGCTTATTTTGAGACGTCAATTTGCTGTGCTCGATTTTCGTACCACAAAAAATGTCATTTTTTTTGAAATTTTAAGTTTTGGGAAGTTAAAAAATAACATATTAAGCACTTAGGAGTCCTTTGCTTTGTTTTTCGGACACTAATTTTACCTTTTTTGAGACGTCATTTTGACGTGCTCAATTTTCGTACCACAAAAAATTTCCTTTTTTTTTGAAATTTTAAGTTTTGGGAAGTCAAAAAATAACATATTGAGCACTTAGGAGTCATTTTCTTTGTTTTTCGGACACTAATTTTAGTTTATTAAGAGACGTCATTTTTCGAGGCTCGATTTTCGTGACCAAAAAAATTTCATTTTTTTTTAAATTCCATGTTTTGAGAATTCAAAAAATAACATATTAAGCACTTAGGAGTCAATTGCCTTTTTTCGGACACTAATTTTAGCTTATTTTGAGACGACATTTTTCCGGTGCTAGATTTTCGGGACACGAAAAGTTTTCTTTTTTTTGAAATTTTAAGTTTTGGGAAGTCAAAAAATACCATGTTAAGCACTTAGGAGTCATTTGTTTGGTTTTTTGAAACACTGATTTCGCTTATTTTGAGACGTTATATTTCGGGTATTGATTTTCGTGACAGGAAAAATTTCATTTTTTTTTTAAATTTCATGTTTTGGGAAGTCAAAAAATAACATATTAACCACTTAGGATTCAATTGCTTTGTTTTCGGACACTAATTTTAGCTTTTTTTGAGATGTCATTTTTCGGTGATCAATTTTCGTGACACAAAAAAATTCATCTTTTTTAAATTATAAGTTTTAGGAAGTCAAAAAATAACATATTAAGCACTTAGGAGTCACTTGTTTTGTTTTTTCGGACCCTGATTTAGCTTATTTTGAGAATTTATATTTCGGGGCTCGATTTTCGTATCCCGAAAAGTTTCATTTTTTTTGAAATTTCATGTTTTGGGAAGTTCGTTGCTCGAATTCGTTACCCGAAAAGTTTCATTTTTTATGAAATTTTATGTTTTGGGAAGTAAAAAAATAACATGTTAAGCACTTAAGAGTCATTTGTTTTGTCTTTTATGACCCTTATTTAGCTTATTTTGAGACGTTATATTTCTGGGTTCTATTTTCGTTACCTGAAAATTTTCCTTTTGATTGAAATTTCATGTTTTGGGAAGTCAAAAAATAACATATTAAGCACTTCAGAGTCATTTGCGTTGTTTTTAGAACACTTATTTTACGTTATTTTAACACGTCATTAAAATTGCTAGATTTTCGTGACACAAAAAATTTCTTTTTTTTGAAATTTTAAGTATTGGGAAGTCAAAAAATACAATGTTAAGCACTTAGGAGTCATTTATTTTGTTTTTTCTAACACTGATTTAGCTTATTTTGAGACGTTATATTTCAGGGCTCGATTTTCGTGATACGAAAAATTTCCTTTTTATTTGAATTTCATGTTTTGGGAAGTCAAAAATTAAGCACTTAGGAGTCATTTGCTTTATTTTTCGGACACTTATTTTAGCTTATTTTGACACGTCATTTTGCAATGCTAGTTTTGCATGATACAAAAAATTTCCTTTTTCTTTTTAAATTTTAAGTTTTTTGAAGTCAGAAAATAACATATTAAGAACTAATTTTTGCTTATTTTAATACGAGAATTTTCGGTGATGGATTTCGTGACCCGAAAAGTTTGATTTTTTCTGAAATTTTAAGTTTTGGGAAGTCAAAATATAACATATTGAGTACTTAGGAGTCATTTGCTTTGTTTTTCGGACACTAATTTTAGCTTATTTTTAGACGACATTTTTCGGTGCTCGATTTTGGTGACCCGAAAAGTTTCATTTTCTTGAAATTATAAGTTTTGGCAAGTCAAAATATAACATATTAAGCACTTAGGAGTCATTTGCTTTGTTTTTAGGACACTTATTTTAGCCTATTTTGACACGTCATTTTGCAGTGCTAGATTTTCGTTTCACAAAAAATTTCTTTTTTTTTGAAATTTTAAGTCTTAGGTAGTCAAAAAATATCAAGTTAAGCAATTAATAGTCATTTTTTTTTCTGACACTAATTTAGCTTATTTTGAGATGTCATTTTGACATGTTCGATTTTCGTGACACAAAAAGTTTCCTTTTTTTTAAAAAAATTTCAAGTTTTGGGAAGTCAAAAAATAACATATTAAGCACTTAGGAGCCATTTGTTTTGTTTTCGTATACTAGTTTTGCTGATTTTGAGACGTCATTTTTTATGGCTCGGTTTTTGTGACACAAAAAATATCATTTTTTTTTAAATTCCAGGTTTGTGAAAGTTAAAAAATAACATATTAAGCACTTATGAGTCATTTGATTTGTTTTTCGGATACTAATTTTAGCTTATTTTGAGACGTCATTTTGTAGTGCTTTCGTGAAACAAAAAAATTACCTTTTTTTTTTTAAATTTTAAGTTTTGTGAAGTAAAAAAATAACATATGAAGCACTTAGGAGTCATTTGCGTTGTTTTTATTTTACCTTATTTTAACACGTCATTTTGCATTGCTAGATTTTCTTGACACAAAAAATTTCCTTTTTTTTTAAATTTTAAGTTTTGGGAAGTCAAAAAATACAATGTTACGCACTTAGGAGTCATTTATTTTGTTTTTTCTGACACTGATTTAGCTTATTTTGAGACGTTATATTTCGTGGCTCGATTTTCGTGATACGAAAAATTTCCTTTTTTTTGAAATTTCATGTTTTGGGAAGCCAAAAAATAACATATTAAGCACTTAGGAGTCATTTGCTTTGTTTTTCGGACACTTATTTTGGCACGTCATTTTGCAGTGCTAGATTTTTGTGATACAAAAAATTTCCTTTTTTTTTAAATTTTAAGTTTTGTGAAATCAGAAAATAACATATTAAGCACTTATGAGTCATTTTCTTTGTTTTTCGGACATAAATTTTTGCTTATTTTAATACTACAATTTTCGTTGCTGGATTTCGTGACCCGAAAAAGTTTGATTTTTTTTGAAATTTTAAGTTTTCAGGTGTCAAAATATAACATATTGAGTACTTATGAGTCATTTGCTTTGTTTTTCGGACACTAATTTTAGCTTATTTTTTTACGACATTTTTCGGTGCTCGATTTTGGTGACCCGAAAAGTTTCATTTTTTTGAAATTATAAGTTTTGGGAAGTCAAAATATAACATATTAAGCACTTATGAGTCATTTGCTTTGTTTTTCGGACACTTATTTTAGCTTATTTTGGCACGTCATTTTGCAGTGCTAGATTTTCGTTTCACAAAAAAATTCCTTTTTTTTGAAATTTTAAGTTTTGGGAAGTCAAAAAATACCATGTTAAGCAATTAATAGTCATTTATTTTGTTTTTTCTGACACTAATTTAGCTTATTTCGAGACGTTATATTTCGGGGCTCGATTTTCGTGACACGAAAAATTTCATTTTTTTTTGAAATTTCATGTTTTGGGAGGTCAAAAAATTACATGTTAAGCACTTAGGAGTCATTTGTTATTTTTTTCCTAACCCTGATTTAGCTTATTTTGAGACGTTTAATTTCGGGGCTCGATTTTCGTGACCCGAAAAATTTCATTTTTTTCAAAATTTCTTGTTTTGGGAAGTCAAAAAATAACATATTAGGCACATAGGAGTCCTTGCTTTGTTTTTCGATTACATTATTTTGAGACGTAATTTTGCAATGCTTGATTTTCGTACCACGAAAATTTCTTTTTTTTTTGAAATTTATTATTTTGGGAAGTCAAAAAATAACATATTAAGCACTTAGGAGACATTTGCTTTGTTTTTCGGACACTTATTAAAGCTTATTTTAAAACGTCATTTTGAAGTGCTAGATTTTCGTGACAAAAAAAAAGTCATTTTTTTTGAAATTTTAAGTTTTGGGAAGTCAAAAAATACCATGTTAAGCACTTAGGAGTCATTTATTTTATTTTTTCTGACCCTGATTTAGCTTATTTTGAGTCGTTATATTTCGGGGCTCGATTTTCGTGACCCGAAATATTTTCTTTTTTTTTTTAAATTTCATGTTTTGGGAAGTAAAAAAATAACATATTAGGCACATAGGAGTCCTTGCATTTTTTTCGGACACTAATTTTAGCTTATTTTAAGACGTCATTTTGCAATTCTCGATTTTCGTACCACTAAAAAATTTATTTTGTTTAGAAATTTATTATTTTGGGAAGTCAAAAAATTACATATTAAGCACTTAGGAGTCATTTGCATTATTTTTAGGACACTAATTTTAGCTTATTTTTAGACGACATTTTTCGGTGCTCGATTTTCGTGACCCGGAAAGTTCCATTTATTTAAATTATAAGTTTTAGGAAGTCAAAATATAACATATTAAGCACTTAGGAGTCATTTGCTTTGTTTTTCGGACACTAATTTTTGCTTATTTGAGGCGACATTTTTCGGTGCTCGATTTTCGTGACCCGAAAAGTTTCCTTGTTTTTGAAATTTTATGTTTTGGGAAGTAAAAAAATAACATGTTAAGCACTTAGGAGTAATTTGTTTTGTTTTTTCTGACCCTGATTTAGCTTACTTTGAGACGTTATATTTCGGGGATCAATTTTCCTGACCCGAAAAATTTCCTTTTTTTTTAAATTTCATGTTTTGGGAAGTCAAAAAATAACATATTAAGCACTTAGAAGTCATTTTCTTTATTTTACGGACACCAATTTTTGCTTATTTTGAGACGATATTTTTCGGTGATTGATTTACGTGACCCGAAAAGTTTCCTTTTTTTTTATATTTTATGTTTTGGGAAGTCAAAAAATAACATGTTAAGCACTTTAGGAGTTATTTGTTTTGTTTTTTCTGACCCTTATTTAGCTAATTTTGAGACGTTAAATTTCGGGGCTCGATTTTCGTAACCCGAAAAATTTACTTTTTCTTTAAAATTTCATGTTTTGGGATGTCAAAAAATAACATATTAAGCACTTAGGAGTCATTTGCTTTGTTTTTCGGACACTTATTTTAGCCAATTTGACACGTCATTTTACAGTGCTCGATTTTCGTGACACAAAAAATTTCTTTTTTTTTGAAATTTTAAGTTTTTGGAAGTCAAAAAATTAACATATTAAGCACTTATGAGTCATTTGCTTTGTTTTTTTGACACTAATTTTAGTTTATTTTGAGACGTCAATTTGCCGTGCTCGATTTTCGTACAACAAAAAATTTCCTTTTTTTTGAAATTTTAAGTTTTGGGAAGTCAAAAAATACCATGTTAAGCACTTAGGAGTCATTTGTTTGGTTTTTTCTGACACTGATTTAGCTTATTTTGAGAAGTTATATTTCGGGGATTGATTTTAATGACAGGAAAAATTTCATTTTTTTTGAAATTTCATGTTTTGGGAAGTCAAAAAATAACATATTAAGCACTTAGGAGTCAATTGCTTTGTTTTCGGACACTAATTTTATCTTATTTTGAGAAGTCATTTTTCGATGCTCAATAAAAAAATCCTTTTTTTTTTTAAATTATAAGTTTTGGGAAGTCAAAAAATAACATATTAAGCACTTAGGAGTCACTTCTTTTGTTTTTTCTGACCCTGATTTAGCTTATTTTGAGACGTTATATTTCAGGGCTCGATTTTCGTATCCCGAAAAGTTTCATTTTTATTTAAATTTCATGTTTTGGGAAGTTCGGTGCTCGATTTCGTGACCTGAAAAGTTTCATTTTTTATGAAATTTTATGTTTTGGGAAGTAAAAAAATAACATGTTAAGCACTTAGGAGTCATTTGTTGTTTTTTTTTCTAACCCTGATTTAGCTTATTTTGAGAAGTTTTATTTCGGGCCTTGATTTTCGTGACCCAAAAATTTCCTTTTTTTTAAAATTTCAAGTTTTGAGAAGTCAAAAAATAGCATATTAGGCACACAAGAGTCCTTGCTTTGTTTTTCGGACACTAATTTTAGCTTATTTTGAGACGTCATTTTGCAATTCTCGATTTTCGTACCACAAAAAAATTTCCTTTTTTTGAAATTTATTATTTTGGGAAGTCAAAAAATAACATATTAAGAACTTAGGAGTCATTTGCATTGTTTTTTTGGACACTAATTTTAGCTTATTTTTAGACGACATTTTTCGGTGCTCGATTTTCCTTACTAAATTATAAGTTTTTGGAAGTCAAAAAATAACATATTAAGCACTTAGGAGTCATTTGCTTTGTTTTTCGGACACTAATTTTTGCTTATTTTGAGACGACATTTTTCGGTGCTCGATTTTCGTGACCCTAAAAGTTTCCTTGTTTTTGAAATTTTATGTTTTGGGAAGTAAAAAATAACATTTTAAGAACTTAGGAGTAATTTGTTTTGTTTTTACTGACCCTGATTTAGCTTACTTTGAGACGTTATATTTCGGGGCTCAATTTTCGTGACCCGAAAAATTTCCTTTTTTTTAAAATTTCATATTTTGGGAAGTCAAAAAATAACATATTAAGCACTTAGGAGTCATTTTCTTTGTTTTACGGACACTAATTTTATATTTTATATTTTGGGAAGTCAAAAAATAACATGTTAACCACTTAGGAGTTATTTGTTTTGTTGAGACGTTAAATTTCGGGGCTCGATTTTCGTGACCCAAAAAATTTCATTTTTTTTGAAATTCCATGTTTTGAAAATTCAAAAAATAACATATTAAGCACTTAGGAGTCATTTGCTTTTATTTTCGGACACTAATTTTAGCTTATTTTGAGACGTCATTTTGACGTGCTCGATTTTCGTACCACAAAAAAATTCCTTTTTTTTGAAATTTTAAGTTTTGGGAAATCAAAAAATAACATATTAAGCACTTAGGAGTCATTTGCTTTGTTTTTCGGACACTAATTTTAGTTTATTTAGAGATGTCATTTTTCAGGGCTCGATTTTCGTGACCCAAAAAATTTCATTTTTTTTGAAATTCCATGTTTTGGGAATTCAAAAAATAACATATTAAGCATTTAGGAGTCAATTGCTTTGTTTTCGGACACTAATTTTAGCTTATTTTGATACGTCATTCTGCAGTGCTCGATTTTCGTGAAAAAAAATCTTTTTTTTTGAAATTTTGAGTTTTGGGATGTCAAAAAATAACATATTAAGCACTTAGGAGTCATTTGCTTTGTTTTTCGGGCACTAATTTTAGCTTATTTAGAGACGTCATTTTGCAATTTTCGATTTTCGTACCACAAAAAAAGTTTCCTTTTTTTTGAAATTTATTATTTTGGGAAGTCAAAAAATAACATATTAAGCACATAGGAGTTATTTGCATTATTTTTCGGACACTAATTTTAGCTTATTTTTAGACGACATTTTTCGGTGCTCGATTTTCCTTACCCGAAAAGTTCCATTCATTTAAATTATAAGTTTTGGGAAGTCAAAATATAACATATTAAGCACTTAGGAGTCATTTGCTTTTTTTTTCGGATACTAATTTTTGCTTATTTTGAGACGACATTTTTCGGTGCTCGATTTTCGTGACCCGAAAAGTTTCCTTGATTTTGAAATTTTATGTTTTGGAAAGTAAAAAAATAACATGTTAAGCACTTAGGAGTAATTTGTTTTCTTTTTTCTGACCCTGATTTAGCTTACTTTGAAACGTTATATTTCGAGGCTCAATTTTCCTGACCCGAAAAATTTCCCTTTTTTTAAATTTCATATTTTGGGAAGTCAAAAAATAACATATTAAGCACTTAGGAGTCATTTTCTTTATTTTACGGAAACCAATTTTTGCTTATTTTGAGACGATATTTTTCGGTGATCGATTTACATGACACGAAAAGTTCCCTTTTTTTTATATTTTATGTTTTGGGAAGTCAAAAAATAACATGTTAAGCACTTTAGGAGTTATTTGTTTTGTTTTTTCTGACCCTGATTTAGCTTATTTTGAGACGTTAAATTTCGGGGCTCGATTTTCGTAACCCGAAAAATTTCCTTTTTTTTTAAAATTTCATGTTTTGGGATGTCAAAAAATAACATATTAAGCACATAGGAGTCATTTGCTTTGTTTTTTGGACACTTATTTTAGCCAATTTGACACGTCATTTTACAGTGCTCGATTTTCGTGACACAAAAAATTTCCTTTTTTTTGAAATTTTAAGTTTTTGGAAGTCAAAAAATTAACATATTAAGCACTTAGGAGTCATTTGCTTTGTTTTTTGGACACTAATTTTAGCTTATTTTGAGACGTCAATTTGTCGTGCTCGATTTTCGTACCACAAAAAAATTCTTTTTTTTTGAAATTTTAAGTTTTGGGAAGTCAAAAAATACAATGTTAAGCACTTATTAGTCATTTGTTTGGTTTTTTCTGACACTGATTTAGCTTATTTTGAGAAGTTATATTTCGGGGATTGATTTTCATGACAGGAAAAATTTCATTTTTTTTTAAATTTCATGTTTTGGGAAGTCAAAAAATAACATATTAAGCACTTAGGAGTCAATTGCTTTGTTTTCGGACACTAATTTTAGCTTATTTTGATAAGTCATTTTTCAGTGCTCAATAAAAAATTCCTTTTTTTTTTTAAATTATAAGTCTTCGGAAGTCAAAAAATAACATATTAAGAACTTAGGAGTCACTTCTTTTGTTTTTTCTGACCCTGATTTAGCTTATTTTGAGACGTTACATTTTGGGGCTCGATTTTCGTATCCCGAAAAGTTTCATTTTTTTTTAAACTTCATGTTTTGGGAAGTTCGGTGCTCGATTTCGTGACCCGAAAAGTTTCATTTTTTATGAAATTTTATGTTTTGGGAAGTAAAAAAATAACATGTTAAGCACTTAGGAGTCATTTGTTTTGTTTTTTATGACCCTTATTTATCTTATTTTGAGGCGTTATATTTCGGGGTTCGATTTTCGTTACCCGAAAAATTTCCTTTTGTTTGAAATTTCATGTTTTGGGAAGTCAAAAAATAACATATTAAGCATTTTGGAGTCATTTGCATTGTTTTTCGAACACTTATTTTAGCTTATTTTGACACGTCATTTTGTAGTGCTAGATTTTCGTTTCACAAAAAATTTCCTTTTTTTTTGAAATTGTAAGTTTTGGGAAGTCAAAAAATACCAAGTTAAGCAATTAATAGTCATTTATTTTGTTTTTCTGACACTAATTTAGCTTATTTTGAGACGTTATATATCGGGGCTCGATTTTCGTGACACGAATAATTTCATTTTTTTTGAAATTTCATGTTTTGGGAAGTCAAAAAATAACATGTTAAGCACTTAGGAGTCATTTGTTGTTTTTTTTCTAACCCTGATTTAGCTTATTTTGTGACATTATATTTTGGGGCTCGATTTTCGTGACCCGAAAAAATTCCTTTTTTTGTAAAATCTCTTGTTTTGGGAAGTCAAAAAAAAAATATTAGGCACATAGGAGCCCTTGCTTTGTTTTTCGGACACTAATTTTAGCTTATTTTGAGATGCCATTTTGCAATGCTCGATTTTCGTACCACAAAAAAATTCCTTTTTTTTTAAATTTATTATTTTGGGAAGTCAAAAAATAACATATTAAGCACTTAGGAGTCATTTGCATTATTTTTCGGACACTAATTTTAGCTTATTTTTAGACGACATTTTTCGGTGCTCGATTTTCGTGACCCGAAAAGTTCCATTCATTTAAATTATAAGTTTTGGGAAGTCAAAATATAACATATTAAGCACTTAGGAGTCATTTGCTTTGTTTTTCGGAAACTAATTTTTGCTTATTTTGAGACAACATTTTTCGGTGCTCGATTTTCGTGACCCGAAAAGTTTCCTTGTTTTTGAAATTTTATGTTTTGGGAAGTAAAAAAATAACATTTTAAGCACTTGGGAGTCATTTGTTTTGTTTTTTATGACCTGTTGGGATTTATGGGGTTCCAGCAGTCACCCTTACGGATTCGCTGTGGCGCTATTGCTACATCGGAGTCTGGCAACCCAACTTGCCGAGGTTCACGGAGGAGAATCGAGGATCCACGTGAATTCTTGCGAAGCCCCTCATGTCCGTCCACCGCTTAGTGTGGGGCTCTGCGCTGCCCTTGTGAACAGGAATCAACCTTGGGTTAAAGATTAATAGTTGCGCCCTCATTAACAGCAATTGCTTTTGCTGTAGTGGTAAACCTCTAGAGATCCTACAACTGGTATCAGAGCGAGGTTGCAGGTTCGAATCCGCCCGGGTGCCGCTGGGGGGAAATTGTTGGGATTTATTGGGTTCCAGCAGTCACCCTTACGGATTCGCTGTGGCGCGATTGCTACATCGGAGTCTGGCAACCCAACTTGCCGAGGTTCACGGAGGAGAACCGAGGATCCACGTGAATTCTTGCGAAGCCCCTCATGTCCGTCCACCGCTTAGTGTGGGGCTCTGCGCTGCCGTTGTGAACTGTAGGGGGTGCCCTACAGGAATCAACCTTGGGTTAAAGATTAATAGTTGCGCCCTCATTAACAGCAATTGCTTTTATAGTGGTAAAGCGCTAGAGATCCTACAACATGACCCTTATTTAGCTTATTTTGAGACGTTATATTTCGGGGTTCGATTTTCGTTACCCGAAAAATTTAATTTTGTTTGAAATTTCATGTTTTGGGAATCAAAAAATAACATATTAAGCACTTAGGAGTCATTTGCGTTGTTTTTCGAACACTTATTTTAGCTTATTTTGACACGTTATTTTGCAGTGCTAGATTTTGAAATTTTATGTTTTGGTAAGTTAAAAAATAATATATTAAGCACTTAGGAGACATTTGTCTTGTTTTTCGGACTCTGATTTTGCTGATTTTTTGACGTCATTTTTCTGGGCTCGATTTTCGTGCCCCGAAAAGTTTCATTTTTTTTGAAATTTTAAGTTTTGGTAAGTTAAAAAATAATATATTAATCACTTATAGACATTTGTTTTGTTTTTCGGACTCCGATTTTGCTGATTTTTTGACGTCATTTTTCAGGGCTCGATTTTCGTGCCCCGAAATATTTCATTTTTTTTAAAATTTTAAGTTTTGGTAAGTTAAAAACTAATATATTAAGCACATAGGAGACATTTGTTTTGTTTTTCGGACCATGATTTTGCTGATTTTTAGACGTCATTTTTCAGGGCTCGATTTTCGTGCCCCGAAAAGTTTCATTTTTTTTGAAATTTTAAGTTTTGGTAAGTTAAAAAATAATATATTAAGCACTTAGGAGACATTTCTTTTGTTTTTCGGACTCCGATTTTGCTGATTTTTTGACGTCATTTTTAAGGGCTCGATTTTCGTGCCCAGAAATGTTTCATTTTTTTTGAAATTTTAAGTTTTGGTAAGTTAAAAAATAATATATTAAGCACTTAGGAGACATTTGTTTTGTTTTTCGGACTCCGATTTTGCTGATTTTTTGAGGTCATTTTCAGGGCTCGATTTTCGTGCCCCGAAATATTTCATTTATTTTGAAATTTTAGGTTTTGATAAGTTAAAAAATAATATATTAAGCACTTAGGAGACATTTGTTTTTTTTTTCGGAGTATGATTTTGATTATTTTTAGACGTCATTTTTCAGGGCTCTATTTTCGTACCCCGAAAAGTTTCATTTTTTTTGAAATTTCATGTTTTGGGATGTCAAAAAATTATATATTAAGCACTTAGGAACCATTTGTTTTGTTTTTCGGACTCTGATTTTGCTGATTTTTAGACGTCATTTTTCAGGGCTCGATTTCCGTGCCCCGAAAAGTTTCATTTTTTTTGAAATTTCATGTTTTGGGATGTCAAAAAATTATATATTAAGCACTTAGGAGCCATTTGTTTTGTTTTTCGGACTCCGATTTTGCTGATTTTTAGAAGTCATTTTTCAGGGCTCGATTTTCGTGACCTGAAAAGTTTCATTTTTTTTGAAATTTTAAGTTTTGGTAAGTTAAAAAATAATATATTAAGCACTTAGGAGCTATTTGTTTTGTTTTTCGGACTCTGATTTTGCTGATTTTTAGACGTCATTTTTCAGGAGTCGATTTCCGTGCCCCGAAATGTTTGATTTTTTTTGAAATTTCATGTTTTGGGATGTCAAAAAATAATATATTAAGCACTTAGGAGACATTTGTTTTGTTTTTCGGACCCTTATTTTGCTGATCTTTAGACGTCATTTTTAAGGGCTCGATTTTCGTGCCCCGAAAAGTTTAATTTTTTTTGAAATTCTAAGTTTTGGTAAGTTAAAAAATAATATATTAAGCCCTTAGGAGACATTTATTTGTTTTTTGGACTCCGATTTTGCTGATTTTTTGACGTCATTTTTCAAGGCTCGATTTTCGTGCCCAGAAATGTTTCATTTTTTTTGAAATTTTAAGTTTTGGTAAGTTAAAAAATAATATATTAAGCACTTAGGAGACATTTGTTTTGTTTTTCGGACTCTGATTTTGCTGATTTTTAGACGTCATTTTTCGTGGTTCGATTTTCGTGCCCCGAAAAGTTTCATTTTTTTTTAAATTTTAAGTTTTGGTAAGTTAAAAAATAGTATATTAAGCACTTAGGAGACATTTGTTTTGTTTTTCGGAGTATGCTTTTGATGATTTTTAGACGTCATTTTTAAGGGCTCGATTTCCGTGCCCCGAAAAGTTTCATTTTTTTTGAAATTTTATGTTTTGGGATATCAAAAAATAATATATTAAGAACTTAGGAGCCATTTGTTTTGTTTTTCGGACTCTGATTTTGCTGATTTTTATACGTCATTTTTCAGGGCTCGATTTCCATGGCCCGAAAAGTTTCATTTTTTTTTGAAATTTCATGTTTTGGGATGTCAAAAAATAATATATTAAGCACTTAGGAGCCATTTGTTTTGTTTTTCGGATTCTGATTTTGCTGATTATTAGACGTCATTTTTCAGGGCTCGATTTTCGTGCCCCAAAAAGTTTAATTTTTTTTGAAATTTTAAGTTTTGATAAGTTAAAAAATAATATATTAAGCACTTAGGAGACATTTGTTTATTTTTCGGAGTATGATTTTGATGATTTTTAGACGTCATTTTTCATGGCTCGATTTTCGTACCCCGAAAAGTTTCATTTTTTTTGAAATTTCATGTTTTAGGATGTCAAAAAATAATATATTAAACACTTAGGAGCCATTTGTTTTATTTTTCGGGCTCTGATTTTGCTAAGTTTTAGACGTCATTTTTCAGGGCTCGATTTTCGTGACCCGAAAAGTTTCATTTTTTTTGAAATTTTATGTTTTGGTAAGTTAAAAAATAATATATTAAGCACTTAGGAGACATTTGTTTTGTTTTTCGGACTCTGATTTTGCTGATTTTTTGACGTCATTTTTCAGGGCTCGATTTTCGTGCCCCGAAAAGTTTCATTTTTTTTGAAATTTT
Organism: Penstemon newberryi var. newberryi; assembly: GCA_030819805.1. Taxonomy (NCBI): domain Eukaryota; kingdom Viridiplantae; phylum Streptophyta; class Magnoliopsida; order Lamiales; family Plantaginaceae; genus Penstemon; species Penstemon newberryi. The sequence goes on along the minus strand of JAUALY010000006.1, from coordinate 28,150,577 downwards.
AAGTTTTGGTAAGTTAAAAAATAATATATTAATCACTTATAGACATTTGTTTTGTTTTTCGGACTCTGATTTTGCTGATTTTTGGACGTCATTTTTCAGGGCTCGATTTTCGTGCCCCGAAAAGTTTCATTTTTTTGAAATTTTAAGTTTTGGTAAGTTAAAAAATAATATATTAAGCACTTAGGAGACATTTGTTTTGTTTTTCGGACTCTGATTTTGCTGATTTTTAGACGTCATTTTTCGGGGTTCGATTTTCGTGCCCCGAAAAGTTTCATTTTTTTTAAAATTCTAAGTTTTGGTAAGTTAAAAAATAGTATATTAAGCACTTAGGAGACATTTCTTTTGTTTTTCGGGGTATGCTTTGGATGATTTTTAGACGTCATTTTTAAGGGCTCGATTTCCGTGCCCCTAAAAGTTTCATTTTTTTTGAAATTTTATGTTTTGGGATATCAAAAAATAATATATTAAGCACTTAGGAGCCATTTGTTTTATTTTTCGGACTCTGATTTTGCTGATTTTTAGACGTCATTTTTCAGGGCTCGATTTCCATGCCCCGAAAAGTTTCATTTTTTTTGAAATTTCATGTTTTGGGATGTCAAAAAATAATATATTAAGCACTTAGGAGCCATTTGTTTTGTTTTTCGGATTCTGATTTTGCTGATTATTAGACGTCATTTTTCAGGGCTCGATTTTCGTGCCCCAAAAAGTTTAATTTTTTTTGAAATTTTAAGTTTTGATAAGTTAAAAAATAATATATTAAGCACTTAGGAGACATTTGTTTTGTTTTTCGGTGTATGATTTTGATGATTTTTAGACGTCATTTTTAAGGGCTCGATTTCCGTGCCCCTAAAAGTTTCATCTTTTTTGAAATTTTATGTTTTGGTAAGTTAAAAAATAATATATTAAGCACTTAGGAGACATTTCTTTTGTTTTTCGGACTCCGATTTTGCTGATTTTTTGACGTCATTTTTAAGGGCTCGATTTTCGTGCCCAGAAATGTTTCATTTTTTTTGAAATTTTAAGTTTTGGTAAGTTAAAAAATAATATATTAAGCATTTAGGAGACATTTCTTTTGTTTTTCGGACTCCGATTTTGCTGATTTTTTGACGTCATTTTGAAGGGCTCGATTTTCGTGCCCAGAAATGTTTCATTTTTTTTGAAATTTTAAGTTTTGGTAAGTTAAAAAATAATATATTAAGCACTTAAGAGCCATTTGTTTTGTTTTTCGGACTATGATTTTGCTGATTTTTAGACGTCATTTTTCAGGGCTCGATTTCCGTGCACCGAAAAGTTTCATTTTTTTTGAAATTTCCTGTTTTGGGATGTCAAAAAATTATATATTAAGCACTTAGGAGCCATTTGTTTTGTTTTTCGGACTCTGATTTTGCTGATTTTTTGACGTCATTTTTCAGGGCTCGATTTTCGTGCCCCGAAATATTTCATTTTTTTTGAAATTTTAAGTTTTGATAAGTTAAAAAATAATATATTAAGCACTTAGGAGACATTTGTTTTTTTTTTTCGGAGTATGATTTTGATGATTTTTAGACGTCATTTTTCAGGGCTCGATTTTCGTACCCCGAAAAGTTTCATTTTTTTTGAAATTTCATGTTTTGGGATGTCAAAAAATTATATATTAAGCACTTAGGAACCATTTGTTTTGTTTTTCGGACTCTGATTTTGCTGATTTTTAGACGTCATTTTTCAGGGCTCGATTTCCATGCCCCAAAAAGTTTCATTTTTTTTGAAATTTCATGTTTTGGGATGTCAAAAAATTATATATTAAGCACTTAGGAGCCATTTGTTTTGTTTTTCGGACTCCGATTTTGCTGATTTTTAGAAGTCATTTTTCAGGGCTCGATTTTCGTGCCCCGAAAAGTTTCATTTTTTTTGAAATTTTAAGTTTTGGTAAGTTAAAAAATAATATATTAAGCACTTAGGAGCTATTTGTTTTGTTTTTCGGACTCTGATTTTGCTGATTTTTAGACGTCATTTTTCAGGAGTCGATTTCCGTGCCCCGAAATGTTTCATTTTTTTTGAAATTTCATGTTTTGGGATATCAAAAAATAATATATTAAGCACCTAGGAGACATTTGTTTTGTTTTTCGGACCTTTATTTTGCTGATCTTTAGACGTCATTTTTAAGGGCTCGATTTTCGTTTCCCGAAAAGTTTCATTTTTTTTGAAATTCTATGTTTTGGTAAGTGAAAAAATAATATATTAAGCCCTTAGGAGACATTTGTTTTGTTTTTTGGACTCCGATTTTGCTGATTTTTTGACGTCATTTTTCAAGGCTCGATTTTCGTGCCCAGAAATGTTTCATTTTTTTTGAAATTTTAAGTTTTGGTAAGTTAAAAAATAATATATTAAGCACTTAGGAGACATTTGTTTTGTTTTTCGGACTCTGATTTTGCTGATTTTTAGACGTCATTTTTCGGGGTTCGATTTTCGTGCCCCGAAAAGTTTCATTTTTTTTTAAATTTTAAGTTTTGGTAAGGTAAAAAATAGTATATTAAGCACATAGGAGACATTTGTTTTGTTTTTCGGAGTATGCTTTTGATGATTTTTAGACGTCATTTTTAAGGGCTCGATTTCCGTGCCCAGAAAAGTTTCATTTTTTTTCAAATTTTATGTTTTGGGATATCAAAAAATAATATATTAAGCACTTAGGAGCCATTTGTTTTGTTTTTCGGACTCTGAATTTGCTGATTTTTATACGTCATTTTTCAGGGCTCGATTTCCATGCCCCGAAAAGTTTCATTTTTTTTTGAAATTTCATGTTTTGGGATGTCAAAAAATAATATATTAAGCACTTAGGAGCCATTTGTTTTGTTTTTCGGATTCTGATTTTGCTGATTATTAGACGTCATTTTTCAGGGCTCGATTTTCGTGCCCCAAAAAGTTTCATTTTTTTTGAAATTTTAAGTTTTGATAAGTTAAAAAATAATATATTAAGAACTTAGGAGACATTTGTTTAGTTTTTCGGAGTATGATTTTGATTATTTTTAAACGTCATTTTTCAGGGCTCGATTTTCGTACCCCGAAAAGTTTCATTTTTTTTGAAATTTCATGTTTTAGGATGTCAAAAAATAATATATTAAGCACTTAGGAGCCATTTGTTTTGTAATTTCATGTTTTAGGATGTCAAAAAATAATATATTAAGCACTTAGGAGCCATTTGTTTTGTTTTTCGGGCTCTGATTTTGCTGAGTTTTAGACGTCATTTTTCAGGGCTCGATTTTTGTGACCCGAAAAGTTTCATTTTTTTTGAAATTTTATGTTTTGGTAAGTTAAAAAATAATATATTAAGCACTTAGGTGCCATTTGTTTTGTTTTTCGGACTCTGATTTTGCTGATTTTTGGACGTCATTTTTCAGGCCTCGATTTTCGTGCCCCGAAAAGTTTCATTTTTTTTGAAATTTTAAGTTTTGGTAAGTTAAAAAATAATATATTAAGCACTTAGGAGCCATTTGTTTTGTTTTTCGGACTCTGATTTTGCTTATTTTTAGACGTCATTTTTCGTGAGTCGATTTCCGTGCCCCGAAATGTCTCATTTTTTTTGAAATTTCATGTTTTGGGATGTCAAAAAATAATATATTAAGCACTTAGGAGACATTTGTTTTGTTTTTCGGACCCTTATTTTGCTGATTTTTAGACGTCATTTTTCAGGGCTCGATTTTCGTGCCCCAAAAAGTTTCATTTTTTTTGAAATTTTAAGTTTTGATAAGTTTAAAAATAATATATTAAGCACTTAGGAGACATTTGTTTTGTTTTTCGGTGTATGATTTTGATGATTTTTAGAAGTCATTTTTCAGGGCTCGATTTTCGCACCCCGAAAAGTTTCATTTTTTTTGAAATTTCATGTTTTAGGATGTCAAAAAATAATATATTAAGCACTTAGGAGCCATTTGTTTTGTTTTTCGGACTCTGATTTTGCTGATTTTTTGACGTCATTTTTCGAGGCTCGATTTTCGTGCCCCGAAAAGCTTCATTTTTTTTGAAATTTTATGTTTTGGTAAGTTAAAAAATAATATATTAAGCATTTAGGAGACATTTCTTTTGTTTTTCGGACTCCGATTTTGCTGATTTTTTGACGTCATTTTGAAGGGCTCGATTTTCGTGCCCAGAAATGTTTCATTTTTTTTGAAATTTTAAGTTTTGGTAAGTTAAAAAATAATATATTAAGCACTTAAGAGCCATTTGTTTTGTTTTTCGGACTATGATTTTGCTGATTTTTAGACGTCATTTTTCAGGGCTCGATTTCCGTGCACCGAAAAGTTTCATTTTTTTTGAAATTTCCTGTTTTGGGATGTCAAAAAATTATATATTAAGCACTTAGGAGCCATTTGTTTTGTTTTTCGGACTCTGATTTTGCTGATTTTTTGACGTCATTTTTCAGGGCTCGATTTTCGTGCCCCGAAATATTTCATTTTTTTTGAAATTTTAAGTTTTGATAAGTTAAAAAATAATATATTAAGCCATTTGTTTTGTTTTTCGGACTCTGATTTTGCTGATTTTTTGACGTCATTTTTCAGGGCTCGATTTATGTGACCCGAAAAGTTTCATTTTTTTTGAAATTTTATGTTTTGGTAAGTTAAAAAATAATATATTAAGCACTTAGGTGCCATTTGTTTTGTTTTTCGGACTCTGATTTTGCTGATTTTTGGACGTCATTTTTCAGGGCTCGATTTCCGTGCACCGAAAAGTTTCATTTTTTTTGAAATTTCCTGTTTTGGGATGTCAAAAAATTATATATTAAGCACTTAGGAGCCATTTGTTTTGTTTTTCGGACTCTGATTTTGCTGATTTTTTGACGTCATTTTTCAGGGCTCGATTTTCGTGCCCCGAAATATTTTATTTTTTTTGAAATTTTAAGTTTTGATAAGTTAAAAAATAATATATTAAGCACTTAGGAGACATTTGTTTTTTTTTTCGGAGTATGATTTTGATGATTTTTAGACGTCATTTTTCAGGGCTCGATTTTCGTACCCCGAAAAGTTTCATTTTTTTTGAAATTTCATGTTTTGGGATGTCAAAAAATTATATATTAAGCACTTAGGAACCATTTGTTTTGTTTTTCGGACTCTGATTTTGCTGATTTTTAGACGTCATTTTTCAGGGCTCGATTTCCGTGCCCCGAAAAGTTTCATTTTTTTTGAAATTTCATGTTTTGGGATGTCAAAAAATTATATATTAAGCACTTAGGAGCCATTTGTTTTGTTTTTCGGACTCCGATTTTGCTGATTTTTAGAAGTCATTTTTCAGGGCTCGATTTTCGTGCCCCGAAAAGTTTCATTTTTTTTGAAATTTTAAGTTTTGGTAAGTTAAAAAATAATATATTAAGCACTTAGGAGCTATTTGTTTTGTTTTTCGGACCCTGATTTTGCTGATTTTTAGACGTCATTTTTCAGGAGTCGATTTCCGTGCCCCGAAATGTTTCATTTTTTTTGAAATTTCATGTTTTGGGATGTCAAAAAATAATATATTAAGCACTTAGGAGACATTTGTTTTGTTTTTCGGACCCTTATTTTGCTGATCTTTAGACGTCATTTTTAAGGGCTCGATTTTCGTGCCCCGAAAGGTTTCATTTTTTTTGAAATTCTAAGTTTTGGTAAGTTAAAAAATAATATATTAAGCCCTTAGGAGACATTTGTTTTGTTTTTTGGACTCCGATTTTGCTGATTTTTTGACGTCATTTTTCAAGACTCGATTTTCGTGCCCAGAAATGTTTCATTATTTTTGAAATTTTAAGTTTTGGTAAGTTAAAAAATAATATATTAAGCACTTAGGAGACATTTGTTTTGTTTTTCGGACTCTGATATTGCTGATTTTTAGACGTCATTTTTCGGGGTTCGATTTTCGTGCCCCGAAAAGTTTCATTTTTTTTAAAATTTTAAGTTTTGGTAAGTTAAAAAATAGTATATTAAGCACTTAGGAGACATTTGTTTTGTTTTTCGGAGTATGCTTTTGATGATTTTTAGACGTCATTTTTAAGGGCTCGATTTCCGTGCCCCGAAAAGTTTCATTTTTTTTGAAATTTTATGTTTTGGGATATCAAAAAATAATATATTAAGCACTTAGGAGCCATTTGTTTTGTTTTTCGGACTCTGAATTTGCAGATTTTTATACGTCATTTTTCAGGGCTCGATTTCCATGCCCCGAAAAGTTTCATTTTTTTTTGAAATTTCATGTTTTGGGATATCAAAAAATAATATATTAAGCACTTAGGAGCCATTTGTTTTGTTTTTCGGACTCTGATTTTGCTTATTTTTAGACGTCATTTTTCGTGAGTCGATTTCCGTGGCCCGAAATGTCTCATTTTTTTTGAAATTTCATGTTTTGGGATGTCAAAAAATAATATATTAAGCACTTAGGAGACATTTGTTTTGTTTTTCGGACCCTTATTTTGCTGATTTTTAGACGTCATTTTTCAGGGCTCGATTTTCGTGCCCCAAAAAGTTTCATTTTTTTTGAAATTTTAAGTTTTGATAAGTTAAAAAATAATATATTAAGCACTTAGGAGACATTTGTTTTGTTTTTAGGTGTATGATTTTGATGATTTTTAGACGTCATTTTTCAGGGCTCGATTTTCGTACCCCGAAAAGTTTCATTTTTTTTGAAATTTCATGTTTTGGGATGTCAAAAAATTATATATTAAGCACTTAGGAACCATTTGTTTTGTTTTTCGGACTCCGATTTTGCTGATTTTTAGACGTCATTTTTCAGGGCGCGATTTCCGTGCCCCGAAAAGTTTCATTTTTTTTGAAATTTCATGTTTTGGGATGTCCAAAAATTATACATTAAGCACTTAGGAGCCATTTGTTTTGTTTTTCGGACTCTGATTTTGCTGATTTTTTGACTTCATTTTTCAGGGCTCGATTTTCGTGCCCCGAAAGTTTCATTTTTTTTCAAATTTTAAGTTTTGGTAAGTTAAAAAATAATATATTAATCACTTATGGACATTTGTTTTGTTTTTCGGACTCTGATTTTGCTGATTTTTGGACGTCATTTTTCAGGGCTCGATTTTCGTGCCCCGAAAAGTTTCATTTTTTTGAAATTTTAAGTTTTGGTAAGTTAAAAAATAATATATTAAGCACTTAGGAGACATTTGTTTTGTTTTTCGAACTCTGATTTTGCTGATTTTTAGACGTCATTTTTCGGGGTTCGATTTTCGTGCCCCGAAAAGTTTCATTTTTTTTTAAATTTTAAGTTTTGGTAAGTTAAAAAATAGTATATTAAGCACTTAGGAGACATTTGTTTTGTTTTTCGGAGTATGCTTTTGATGATTTTTAGACGTCATTTTTAAGGGCTCGATTTCCGTGCCCCGAAAAGTTTCATTTTTTTTGAAATTTTATGTTTTTGGATATCAAAATATAATATATTAAGCACTTAGGAGCCATTTGTTTTGTTTTTCGGACTCTGATTTTGCTGATTTTTAGACGTCATTTTTCAGGGTTCGATTTCCATGCCCCAAAAAGTTTAATTTTTTTTGAAATTTCATGTTTTGGGATGTCAAAAAATAATATATTAAGCACTTAGGAGCCATTTGTTTTGTTTTTCGGAGTATGCTTTTGATGATTTTTAGACGTCATTTTTTAGGGCTCGATTTCCATGCCCCGAAAAGTTTCATTTTTTTTGAAATTTTATGTTTTGGGATATCAAAAAATAATATATTAAGCACTTAGGAGCCATTTGTTTTGTTTTTCGGACTCTGATTTTGCTGATTTTTATACGTCATTTTTCAGGGCTCGATTTCCATGCCCCGAAAAGTTTCCTTTTTTTTTGAAATTTCATGTTTTGGGATGTCAAAAAATAATATATTAAGCACTTAGGAGCCATTTGTTTTGTTTTTCGGATTCTGATTTTGCTGATTATTAGACGTCATTTTTCAGGGCTCGATTTTCGTGCCCCAAAAAGTTTCATTTTTTTTGAAATTTTAAGTGATAAGTTAAAAAATACTATATTAAGCACTTAGGAGACATTTGTTTAGTTTTTCGGAGTATGATTTTGATGATTTTTAGACGTCATTTTTCAGGGCTCGATTTTCGTACCCCAGAAAGTTTCATTTTTTTTGAAATTTCATGTTTTAGGATGTCAAAAAATAATATATTAAGCACTTAGGAGCCATTTGTTTTGTTTTTCGGACTCTGATTTTGCTGAGTTTTAGACGTCATTTTTCAGGGCTCGATTTTCGTGACCCGAAAAGTTTCATTTTTTTTGAAATTTTATGTTTTGGTAAGTTAAAAAATAATATATTAAGCACTTAGGAGACATTTGTTTTGTTTTTCGGACTCTGATTTTGGTGATTTTTTGACATCATTTTTCAGGGCTCGATTTTCGTGCCCCGAAAAGTTTCATTTTTTTTGAAATTTTAAGTTTTGGTAAGTTAAAAAATAATATATTAATCACTTATAGACATTTGTTTTGTTTTTCGGACTCTGATTTTGCTGATTTTTGGACGTCATTTTTCAGGGCTCGATTTTCGTGCCCCGAAAAGTTTCATTTTTTTGAAATTTTAAGTTTTGGTAAGTTAAAAAAAAATATATTAAGCACTTAGGAGACATTTGTTTTGTTTTTCGGACTCTGATTTTGCTGATTTTTAGACGTCATTTTTCGGGGTTCGATTTTCGTGCCCCGAAAAGTTTCATTTTTTTTTAAATTTTAAGTTTTGGTAAGTTAAAAAATAGTATATTAAGCACTTAGGAGACATTTGTTTTGTTTTTCGGAGTATGCTTTTGATGATTTTTAGACGTCATTTTTAAGGACTCGATTTCCGTGCCCCTAAAAGTTTCATTTTTTTTGAAATTTTATGTTTTGGGAAATCAAAAAATAATATATTAAGCACTTAGGAGCCATTTGTTTTATTTTTCGGACTATGATTTTGCTGATTTTAGACGTCATTTTTCAGGGCTCGATTTCCATGCCCCGAAAAGTTTCATTTTTTTTTTGAAATTTCATGTTTTGGGATGTCAAAAAATAATATATTAAGCACTTAGGAGCCATTTGTTTTGTTTTTCGGATTCTGATTTTGCTGATTATTAGATGTCATTTTTCAGGGCTCGATTTTCGTGCCCCAAAAAGTTTCATTTTTTTTGAAATTTTAAGTTTTGATAAGTTAAAAAATAATATATTAAGCACTTAGGAGACATTTGTTTTGTTTTTCGGTGTATGATTTTAATGATTTTTAGACGTCATTTTTCAGGGCTCGATTTTCGTACCGCGAAAAGTTTCATTTTTTTTGAAATTTCATGTTTTAGGATGTCAAAAAATAATATATTAAGCACTTAGGAGCCATTTGTTTTGTTTTTCGGACTCTGATTTTGCTGATTTTTTGACGTCATTTTTCAGGCCTCGATTTTCGTGCCCAAAAATGTTTCATTTTTTTTGAAATTTTAAGTTTTGATAAGTTAAAAAATAATATATTAAGCACTTAAGAGCCATTTGTTTTGTTTTTCGGACTATGATTTTGCTGATTTTTAGATGTCATTTTTCAGGGCTCGATTTCCGTGCACCGAAAAGTTTCATTTTTTTTGAAATTTCCTGTTTTGGGATGTCAAAAAATTATATATTAAGCACTTAGGAGCCATTTGTTTTGTTTTTCGGACTCTGATTTTGCTGATTTTTTGACGTCATTTTTCAGGGCTCGATTTTCGTGCCCCGAAATATTTCATTTTTTTTGAAATTTTAAGTTTTGATAAGTTAAAAAATAATATATTAAGCACTTAGGAGACATTTGTTTTTTTTTTTCGGAGTATGATTTTGATGATTTTTAGACGTCATTTTTCAGGGCTCGATTTTCGTACCCCGAAAAGTTTCATTTTTTTTGAAATTTCATGTTTTGGGATGTCAAAAAATTATATATTAAGCACTTAGGAACCATTTGTTTTGTTTTTCGGACTCTGATTTTGCTGATTTTTAGACGTCATTTTTCAGGGCTCGATTTCCGTGCCACGAAAAGTTTCATTTTTTTTGAAATTTCATGTTTTGGGATGTCAAAAAATTATATATTAAGCACTTAGGAGCCATTTGTTTTGTTTTTCGGACTCCGATTTTGCTGATTTTTAGAAGTCATTTTTCAGGGCTCGATTTTCGTGCCCCGAAAAGTTTCATTTTTTTTGAAATTTTAAGTTTTGGTAAGTTAAAAAATAATATATTAAGCACTTAGGAGCTATTTGTTTTGTTTTTCGGACTCTGATTTTGCTGATTTTTAGACGTCATTTTTCAGGAGTCGATTTCCGAGCCCCGAAATGTTTCATTTTTTTTGAAATTTCATGTTTTGGGATGTCAAAAAATAATATATTAAGCACTTAGGAGACATTTGTTTTGTTTTTCGGACCCTTATTTTGCTGATCTTTAGACGTCATTTTTAAGGGCTCGATTTTCGTGCCCCGAAAAGTTTCATTTTTTTTGAAATTCTAAGTTTTGGTAAGTTAAAAAATAATATATTAAGCACTTAGGAGCCATTTGTTTTGTTTTTCGGATTCTGATTTTGCTGATTATTAGACGTCATTTTTCAGGGCTCGATTTTCGTGCCCCAAAAAGTTTCATTTTTTTTGAAATTTTAAGTGATAAGTTAAAAAATACTATATTAAGCACTTAGGAGACATTTGTTTAGTTTTTCGGAGTATGATTTTGATGATTTTTAGACGTCATTTTTCAGGGCTCGATTTTCGTACCCCAGAAAGTTTCATTTTTTTTGAAATTTCATGTTTTAGGATGTCAAAAAATAATATATTAAGCACTTAGGAGCCATTTGTTTTGTTTTTCGGACTCTCATTTTGCTGAGTTTTAGACGTCATTTTTCAGGGCTCGATTTTCGTGACCCGAAAAGTTTCATTTTTTTTGAAATTTTATGTTTTGGTAAGTTAAAAAATAATATATTAAGCACTTAGGAGACATTTGTTTTGTTTTTCGGACTCTGATTTTGGTGATTTTTTGACATCATTTTTCAGGGCTCGATTTTCGTGCCCCGAAAAGTTTCATTTTTTTTGAAATTTTAAGTTTTGGTAAGTTAAAAAATAATATATTAATCACTTATAGACATTTGTTTTGTTTTTCGGACTCTGATTTTGCTGATTTTTGGACGTCATTTTTCAGGGCTCGATTTTCGTGCCCCGAAAAGTTTCATTTTTTTGAAATTTTAAGTTTTGGTAAGTTAAAAAAAAATATATTAAGCACTTAGGAGACATTTGTTTTGTTTTTCGGACTCTGATTTTGCTGATTTTTAGACGTCATTTTTCGGGGTTCGATTTTCGTGCCCCGAAAAGTTTCATTTTTTTTTAAATTTTAAGTTTTGGTAAGTTAAAAAATAGTATATTAAGCACTTAGGAGACATTTGTTTTGTTTTTCGGAGTATGCTTTTGATGATTTTTAGACGTCATTTTTAAGGACTCGATTTCCGTGCCCCTAAAAGTTTCATTTTTTTTGAAATTTTATGTTTTGGGAAATCAAAAAATAATATATTAAGCACTTAGGAGCCATTTGTTTTATTTTTCGGACTATGATTTTGCTGATTTTAGACGTCATTTTTCAGGGCTCGATTTCCATGCCCCGAAAAGTTTCATTTTTTTTTTGAAATTTCATGTTTTGGGATGTCAAAAAATAATATATTAAGCACTTAGGAGCCATTTGTTTTGTTTTTCGGATTCTGATTTTGCTGATTATTAGATGTCATTTTTCAGGGCTCGATTTTCGTGCCCCAAAAAGTTTCATTTTTTTTGAAATTTTAAGTTTTGATAAGTTAAAAAATAATATATTAAGCACTTAGGAGACATTTGTTTTGTTTTTCGGTGTATGATTTTAATGATTTTTAGACGTCATTTTTCAGGGCTCGATTTTCGTACCGCGAAAAGTTTCATTTTTTTTGAAATTTCATGTTTTAGGATGTCAAAAAATAATATATTAAGCACTTAGGAGCCATTTGTTTTGTTTTTCGGACTCTGAATTTGCAGATTTTTATACGTCATTTTTCAGGGCTCGATTTCCATGCCCCGAAAAGTTTCATTTTTTTTTGAAATTTCATGTTTTGGGATATCAAAAAATAATATATTAAGCACTTAGGAGCCATTTGTTTTGTTTTTCGGACTCTGATTTTGCTTATTTTTAGACGTCATTTTTCGTGAGTCGATTTCCGTGGCCCGAAATGTCTCATTTTTTTTGAAATTTCATGTTTTGGGATGTCAAAAAATAATATATTAAGCACTTAGGAGACATTTGTTTTGTTTTTCGGACCCTTATTTTGCTGATTTTTAGACGTCATTTTTCAGGGCTCGATTTTCGTGCCCCAAAAAGTTTCATTTTTTTTGAAATTTTAAGTTTTGATAAGTTAAAAAATAATATATTAAGCACTTAGGAGACATTTGTTTTGTTTTTAGGTGTATGATTTTGATGATTTTTAGACGTCATTTTTCAGGGCTCGATTTTCGTACCCCGAAAAGTTTCATTTTTTTTGAAATTTCATGTTTTGGGATGTCAAAAAATTATATATTAAGCACTTAGGAACCATTTGTTTTGTTTTTCGGACTCCGATTTTGCTGATTTTTAGACGTCATTTTTCAGGGCGCGATTTCCGTGCCCCGAAAAGTTTCATTTTTTTTGAAATTTCATGTTTTGGGATGTCCAAAAATTATACATTAAGCACTTAGGAGCCATTTGTTTTGTTTTTCGGACTCTGATTTTGCTGATTTTTTGACGTCATTTTTCAGGGCTCGATTTTCGTGCCCCGAAAGTTTCATTTTTTTTCAAATTTTAAGTTTTGGTAAGTTAAAAAATAATATATTAATCACTTATGGACATTTGTTTTGTTTTTCGGACTCTGATTTTGCTGATTTTTGGACGTCATTTTTCAGGGCTCGATTTTCGTGCCCCGAAAAGTTTCATTTTTTTGAAATTTTAAGTTTTGGTAAGTTAAAAAATAATATATTAAGCACTTAGGAGACATTTGTTTTGTTTTTCGAACTCTGATTTTGCTGATTTTTAGACGTCATTTTTCGGGGTTCGATTTTCGTGCCCCGAAAAGTTTCATTTTTTTTTAAATTTTAAGTTTTGGTAAGTTAAAAAATAGTATATTAAGCACTTAGGAGACATTTGTTTTGTTTTTCGGAGTATGCTTTTGATGATTTTTAGACGTCATTTTTAAGGGCTCGATTTCCGTGCCCCGAAAAGTTTCATTTTTTTTGAAATTTTATGTTTTTGGATATCAAAATATAATATATTAAGCACTTAGGAGCCATTTGTTTTGTTTTTCGGACTCTGATTTTGCTGATTTTTAGACGTCATTTTTCAGGGTTCGATTTCCATGCCCCAAAAAGTTTAATTTTTTTTGAAATTTCATGTTTTGGGATGTCAAAAAATAATATATTAAGCACTTAGGAGCCATTTGTTTTGTTTTTCGGAGTATGCTTTTGATGATTTTTAGACGTCATTTTTTAGGGCTCGATTTCCATGCCCCGAAAAGTTTCATTTTTTTTGAAATTTTATGTTTTCGGATATCAAAAAATAATATATTAAGCACTTAGGAGCCATTTGTTTTGTTTTTCGGACTCTGATTTTGCTGATTTTTATACGTCATTTTTCAGGGCTCGATTTCCATGCCCCGAAAAGTTTCCTTTTTTTTTGAAATTTCATGTTTTGGGATGTCAAAAAATAATATATTAAGCACTTAGGAGCCATTTGTTTTGTTTTTCGGATTCTGATTTTGCTGATTATTAGACGTCATTTTTCAGGGCTCGATTTTCGTGCCCCAAAAAGTTTCATTTTTTTTGAAATTTTAAGTGATAAGTTAAAAAATACTATATTAAGCACTTAGGAGACATTTGTTTAGTTTTTCGGAGTATGATTTTGATGATTTTTAGACGTCATTTTTCAGGGCTCGATTTTCGTACCCCAGAAAGTTTCATTTTTTTTGAAATTTCATGTTTTAGGATGTCAAAAAATAATATATTAAGCACTTAGGAGCCATTTGTTTTGTTTTTCGGACTCTGATTTTGCTGAGTTTTAGACGTCATTTTTCAGGGCTCGATTTTCGTGACCCGAAAAGTTTCATTTTTTTTGAAATTTTATGTTTTGGTAAGTTAAAAAATAATATATTAAGCACTTAGGAGACATTTGTTTTGTTTTTCGGACTCTGATTTTGGTGATTTTTTGACATCATTTTTCAGGGCTCGATTTTCGTGCCCCGAAAAGTTTCATTTTTTTTGAAATTTTAAGTTTTGGTAAGTTAAAAAATAATATATTAATCACTTATAGACATTTGTTTTGTTTTTCGGACTCTGATTTTGCTGATTTTTGGACGTCATTTTTCAGGGCTCGATTTTCGTGCCCCGAAAAGTTTCATTTTTTTGAAATTTTAAGTTTTGGTAAGTTAAAAAAAAATATATTAAGCACTTAGGAGACATTTGTTTTGTTTTTCGGACTCTGATTTTGCTGATTTTTAGACGTCATTTTTCGGGGTTCGATTTTCGTGCCCCGAAAAGTTTCATTTTTTTTTAAATTTTAAGTTTTGGTAAGTTAAAAAATAGTATATTAAGCACTTAGGAGACATTTGTTTTGTTTTTCGGAGTATGCTTTTGATGATTTTTAGACGTCATTTTTAAGGACTCGATTTCCGTGCCCCTAAAAGTTTCATTTTTTTTGAAATTTTATGTTTTGGGAAATCAAAAAATAATATATTAAGCACTTAGGAGCCATTTGTTTTATTTTTCGGACTATGATTTTGCTGATTTTAGACGTCATTTTTCAGGGCTCGATTTCCATGCCCCGAAAAGTTTCATTTTTTTTTTGAAATTTCATGTTTTGGGATGTCAAAAAATAATATATTAAGCACTTAGGAGCCATTTGTTTTGTTTTTCGGATTCTGATTTTGCTGATTATTAGATGTCATTTTTCAGGGCTCGATTTTCGTGCCCCAAAAAGTTTCATTTTTTTTGAAATTTTAAGTTTTGATAAGTTAAAAAATAATATATTAAGCACTTAGGAGACATTTGTTTTGTTTTTCGGTGTATGATTTTAATGATTTTTAGACGTCATTTTTCAGGGCTCGATTTTCGTACCGCGAAAAGTTTCATTTTTTTTGAAATTTCATGTTTTAGGATGTCAAAAAATAATATATTAAGCACTTAGGAGCCATTTGTTTTGTTTTTCGGACTCTGATTTTGCTGATTTTTTGACGTCATTTTTCAGGCCTCGATTTTCGTGCCCAAAAATGTTTCATTTTTTTTGAAATTTTAAGTTTTGATAAGTTAAAAAATAATATATTAAGCACTTAAGAGCCATTTGTTTTGTTTTTCGGACTATGATTTTGCTGATTTTTAGATGTCATTTTTCAGGGCTCGATTTCCGTGCACCGAAAAGTTTCATTTTTTTTGAAATTTCCTGTTTTGGGATGTCAAAAAATTATATATTAAGCACTTAGGAGCCATTTGTTTTGTTTTTCGGACTCTGATTTTGCTGATTTTTTGACGTCATTTTTCAGGGCTCGATTTTCGTGCCCCGAAATATTTCATTTTTTTTGAAATTTTAAGTTTTGATAAGTTAAAAAATAATATATTAAGCACTTAGGAGACATTTGTTTTTTTTTTTCGGAGTATGATTTTGATGATTTTTAGACGTCATTTTTCAGGGCTCGATTTTCGTACCCCGAAAAGTTTCATTTTTTTTGAAATTTCATGTTTTGGGATGTCAAAAAATTATATATTAAGCACTTAGGAACCATTTGTTTTGTTTTTCGGACTCTGATTTTGCTGATTTTTAGACGTCATTTTTCAGGGCTCGATTTCCGTGCCACGAAAAGTTTCATTTTTTTTGAAATTTCATGTTTTGGGATGTCAAAAAATTATATATTAAGCACTTAGGAGCCATTTGTTTTGTTTTTCGGACTCCGATTTTGCTGAGTTTTAGAAGTCATTTTTCAGGGCTCGATTTTCGTGCCCCGAAAAGTTTCATTTTTTTTGAAATTTTAAGTTTTGGTAAGTTAAAAAATAATATATTAAGCACTTAGGAGCTATTTGTTTTGTTTTTCGGACTCTGATTTTGCTGATTTTTAGACGTCATTTTTCAGGAGTCGATTTCCGAGCCCCGAAATGTTTCATTTTTTTTGAAATTTCATGTTTTGGGATGTCAAAAAATAATATATTAAGCACTTAGGAGACATTTGTTTTGTTTTTCGGACCCTTATTTTGCTGATCTTTAGACGTCATTTTTAAGGGCTCGATTTTCGTGCCCCGAAAAGTTTCATTTTTTTTGAAATTCTAAGTTTTGGTAAGTTAAAAAATAATATATTAAGCACTTAGGAGCCATTTGTTTTGTTTTTCGGATTCTGATTTTGCTGATTATTAGACGTCATTTTTCAGGGCTCGATTTTCGTGCCCCAAAAAGTTTCATTTTTTTTGAAATTTTAAGTGATAAGTTAAAAAATACTATATTAAGCACTTAGGAGACATTTGTTTAGTTTTTCGGAGTATGATTTTGATGATTTTTAGACGTCATTTTTCAGGGCTCGATTTTCGTACCCCAGAAAGTTTCATTTTTTTTGAAATTTCATGTTTTAGGATGTCAAAAAATAATATATTAAGCACTTAGGAGCCATTTGTTTTGTTTTTCGGACTCTGATTTTGCTGAGTTTTAGACGTCATTTTTCAGGGCTCGATTTTCGTGACCCGAAAAGTTTCATTTTTTTTGAAATTTTATGTTTTGGTAAGTTAAAAAATAATATATTAAGCACTTAGGAGACATTTGTTTTGTTTTTCGGACTCTGATTTTGGTGATTTTTTGACATCATTTTTCAGGGCTCGATTTTCGTGCCCCGAAAAGTTTCATTTTTTTTGAAATTTTAAGTTTTGGTAAGTTAAAAAATAATATATTAATCACTTATAGACATTTGTTTTGTTTTTCGGACTCTGATTTTGCTGATTTTTGGACGTCATTTTTCAGGGCTCGATTTTCGTGCCCCGAAAAGTTTCATTTTTTTGAAATTTTAAGTTTTGGTAAGTTAAAAAAAAATATATTAAGCACTTAGGAGACATTTGTTTTGTTTTTCGGACTCTGATTTTGCTGATTTTTAGACGTCATTTTTCGGGGTTCGATTTTCGTGCCCCGAAAAGTTTCATTTTTTTTTAAATTTTAAGTTTTGGTAAGTTAAAAAATAGTATATTAAGCACTTAGGAGACATTTGTTTTGTTTTTCGGAGTATGCTTTTGATGATTTTTAGACGTCATTTTTAAGGACTCGATTTCCGTGCCCCTAAAAGTTTCATTTTTTTTGAAATTTTATGTTTTGGGAAATCAAAAAATAATATATTAAGCACTTAGGAGCCATTTGTTTTATTTTTCGGACTATGATTTTGCTGATTTTAGACGTCATTTTTCAGGGCTCGATTTCCATGCCCCGAAAAGTTTCATTTTTTTTTTGAAATTTCATGTTTTGGGATGTCAAAAAATAATATATTAAGCACTTAGGAGCCATTTGTTTTGTTTTTCGGATTCTGATTTTGCTGATTATTAGATGTCATTTTTCAGGGCTCGATTTTCGTGCCCCAAAAAGTTTCATTTTTTTTGAAATTTTAAGTTTTGATAAGTTAAAAAATAATATATTAAGCACTTAGGAGACATTTGTTTTGTTTTTCGGTGTATGATTTTAATGATTTTTAGACGTCATTTTTCAGGGCTCGATTTTCGTACCGCGAAAAGTTTCATTTTTTTTGAAATTTCATGTTTTAGGATGTCAAAAAATAATATATTAAGCACTTAGGAGCCATTTGTTTTGTTTTTCGGACTCTGATTTTGCTGATTTTTTGACGTCATTTTTCAGGCCTCGATTTTCGTGCCCAGAAATGTTTCATTTTTTTTGAAATTTTAAGTTTTGATAAGTTAAAAAATAATATATTAAGCACTTAAGAGCCATTTGTTTTGTTTTTCGGACTATGATTTTGCTGATTTTTAGATGTCATTTTTCAGGGCTCGATTTCCGTGCACCGAAAAGTTTCATTTTTTTTGAAATTTCCTGTTTTGGGATGTCAAAAAATTATATATTAAGCACTTAGGAGCCATTTGTTTTGTTTTTCGGACTCTGATTTTGCTGATTTTTTGACGTCATTTTTCAGGGCTCGATTTTCGTGCCCCGAAATATTTCATTTTTTTTGAAATTTTAAGTTTTGATAAGTTAAAAAATAATATATTAAGCACTTAGGAGACATTTGTTTTTTTTTTTCGGAGTATGATTTTGTTGATTTTTAGACGTCATTTTTCAGGGCTCGATTTTCGTACCCCGAAAAGTTTCATTTTTTTTGAAATTTCATGTTTTGGGATGTCAAAAAATTATATATTAAGCACTTAGGAACCATTTGTTTTGTTTTTCGGACTCTGATTTTGCTGATTTTTAGACGTCATTTTTCAGGGCTCGATTTCCGTGCCACGAAAAGTTTCATTTTTTTTGAAATTTCATGTTTTGGGATGTTAAAAAATTATATATTAAGCACTTAGGAGCCATTTGTTTTGTTTTTCGGACTCCGATTTTGCTGATTTTTAGAAGTCATTTTTCAGGGCTCGATTTTCGTGCCCCGAAAAGTTTCATTTTTTTTGAAATTTTAAGTTTTGGTAAGTTAAAAAATAATATATTAAGCACTTAGGAGCTATTTGTTTTGTTTTTCGGACTCTGATTTTGCTGATTTTTAGACGTCATTTTTCAGGAGTCGATTTCGGTGCCCCGAAATGTTTCATTTTTTTTGAAATTTCATGTTTTGGGATGTCAAAAAATAATATATTAAGCACTTAGGAGACATTTGTTTTGTTTTTCGGACCCTTATTTTGCTGATCTTTAGACGTCATTTTTAAGGGCTCGATTTTCGTGCCCCGAAAAGTTTCATTTTTTTTGAAATTCTAAGTTTTGGTAAGTTAAAAAATAATATATTAAGCACTTAGGAGCCATTTGTTTTGTTTTTCGGATTCTGATTTTGCTGATTATTAGACGTCATTTTTCAGGGGCTCGATTTTCGTGCCCCAAAAAGTTTCATTTTTTTTGAAATTTTAAGTGATAAGTTAAAAAATACTATATTAAGCACTTAGGAGACATTTGTTTAGTTTTTCGGAGTATGATTTTGATGATTTTTAGACGTCATTTTTCAGGGCTCAATTTTCGTACCCCAGAAAGTTTCATTTTTTTTGAAATTTCATGTTTTAGGATGTCAAAAAATAATATATTAAGCACTTAGGAGCCATTTGTTTTGTTTTTCGGACTCTGATTTTGCTGAGTTTTAGACGTCATTTTTCAGGGCTCGATTTTCGTGACCCGAAAAGTTTCATTTTTTTTGAAATTTTATGTTTTGGTAAGTTAAAAAATAATATATTAAGCACTTAGGAGACATTTGTTTTGTTTTTCGGACTCTGATTTTGGTGATTTTTTGACATCATTTTTCAGGGCTCGATTTTCGTGCCCCGAATAGTTTCATTTTTTTTGAAATTTTAAGTTTTGGTAAGTTAAAAAATAATATATTAATCACTTATAGACATTTGTTTTGTTTTTCGGACTCTGATTTTGCTGATTTTTGGACGTCATTTTTCAGGGCTCGATTTTCGTGCCCCGAAAAGTTTCATTTTTTTGAAATTTTAAGTTTTGGTAAGTTAAAAAAAAATATATTAAGCACTTAGGAGACATTTGTTTTGTTTTTCGGACTCTGATTTTGCTGATTTTTAGACGTCATTTTTCGGGGTTCGATTTTCGTGCCCCGAAAAGTTTCATTTTTTTTTAAATTTTAAGTTTTGGTAAGTTAAAAAATAGTATATTAAGCACTTAGGAGACATTTGTTTTGTTTTTCGGAGTATGCTTTTGATGATTTTTAGACGTCATTTTTAAGGACTCGATTTCCGTGCCCCTAAAAGTTTCATTTTTTTTGAAATTTTATGTTTTGGGAAATCAAAAAATAATATATTAAGCACTTAGGAGCCATTTGTTTTATTTTTCGGACTATGATTTTGCTGATTTTAGACGTCATTTTTCAGGGCTCGATTTCCATGCCTCGAAAAGTTTCATTTTTTTTTTTGAAATTTCATGTTTTGGGATGTCAAAAAATAATATATTAAGCATTTAGGAGCCATTTGTTTTGTTTTTCGGATTCTGATTTTGCTGATTATTAGATGTCATTTTTCAGGGCTCGATTTTCGTGCCCCAAAAAGTTTCATTTTTTTTGAAATTTTAAGTTTTAATAAGTTAAAAAATAATATATTAAGCACTTAGGAGACATTTGTTTTGTTTTTCGGTGTATGATTTTAATGATTTTTAGACGTCATTTTTCAGGGCTCGATTTTCGTACCCCGAAAAGTTTCATTTTTTTTGAAATTTCATGTTTTAGGATGTCAAAAAATAATATATTAAGCACTTAGGAGCCATTTGTTTTGTTTTTCGGACTCTGATTTTGCTGATTTTTTGACGTCATTTTTCAGGCCTCGATTTTCGTGCCCAGAAATGTTTCATTTTTTTTGAAATTTTAAGTTTTGATAAGTTAAAAATTAATATATTAAGCACTTAAGAGCCATTTGTTTTGTTTTTCGGACTATGATTTTGCTGATTTTTAGACGTCATTTTTCAGGGCTCGATTTCCGTGCACCGAAAAGTTTCATTTTTTTTGAAATTTCCTGTTTTGGGATGTCAAAAAATTATATATTAAGCACTTAGGAGCCATTTGTTTTGTTTTTCGGACTCTGATTTTGCTGATTTTTTGACGTCATTTTTCAGGGCTCGATTTTCGTGCCCCGAAATATTTCATTTTTTTTGAAATTTTAAGTTTTGATAAGTTAAAAAATAATATATTAAGCACTTAGGAGACATTTGTTTTTTTTTTTCGGAGTATGATTTTGATGATTTTTAGACGTCATTTTTCAGGGCTCGATTTTCGTACCCCGAAAAGTTTCATTTTTTTTGAAATTTCATGTTTTGGGATGTCAAAAAATTATATATTAAGCACTTAGGAACCATTTGTTTTGTTTTTCGGACTCTGATTTTGCTGATTTTTAGACGTCATTTTTCAGGGCTCGATTTCCGTGCCCCGAAAAGTTTCATTTTTTTTGAAATTTCATGTTTTGGGATGTCAAAAAATTATATATTAAGCACTTATGAGCCATTTGTTTTGTTTTTCGGACTCCGATTTTGCTGATTTTTAGAAGTCATTTTTCAGGGCTCGATTTTCGTGCCCCGAAAAGTTTCATTTTTTTTGAAATTTTAAGTTTTGGTAAGTTAAAAAATAATATATTAAGCACTTAGGAGCTATTTGTTTTGTTTTTCGGACTCTGATTTTGCTGATTTTTAGACGTCATTTTTCAGGAGTCGATTTCCGTGCCCCGAAATGTTTCATTTTTTTTGAAATTTCATGTTTTGGGATGTCAAAAAATTATATATTAAGCACTTAGGAGCCATTTGTTTTGTTTTTCGGACTCCGATTTTGCTGATTTTTAGAAGTCATTTTTCAGGGCTCGATTTTCGTGCCCCGAAAAGTTTCATTTTTTTTGAAATTTTAAGTTTTGGTAAGTTAAAAAATAATATATTAAGCACTTAGGAGACATTTGTTTTGTTTTTCGGACTCTGATTTTGCTGATTTTTAGACGTCATTTTTCGGGGTTCGATTTTCGTGCCCCGAAAAGTTTCATTTTTTTTTAAATTTTAAGTTTTGGTAAGTTAAAAAATAGTATATTAAGCACTTAGGAGACATTTGTTTTGTTTTTCGGAGTATGCTTTTGATGATTTTTAGACGTCATTTTTATGGGCTCGATTTCAGTGCCCCGAAAAGTTTCATTTTTTTTGAAATTTTATGTTTTGGGATATCAAAAAATAATATATTAAGCACTTAGGAGCCATTTGTTTTGTTTTTCGGACTCTGAATTTGCTGATTTTTATACGTCATTTTTCAGGGCTCGATTTCCATGCCCCGAAAAGTTTCATTTTTTTTTGAAATTTCATGTTTTGGGATGTCAAAAAATAATATATTAAGCACTTAGGAGCCATTTGTTTTGTTTTTCGGATTCTGATTTTGCTGATTAATAGACGTCATTTTTCAGGGCTCGATTTTCGTGCCCCAAAAAGTTTCATTTTTTTTGAAATTTTAAGTTTTGATAAGTTAAAAAATACTATATTAAGCACTTAGGAGACATTTGTTTAGTTTTTCGGAGTATGATTTTGATGATTTTTAGACGTCATTTTTCAGGGCTCGATTTTCGTACCCCAGAAAGTTTCATTTTTTTTGAAATTTCATGTTTTAGGATGTCAAAAAATAATATATTAAGCACTTAGGAGCCATTTGTTTTGTTTTTCGGACTCTGATTTTGCTGAGTTTTAGACGTCATTTTTCAGGGCTCGATTTTCGTGACCCGAAAAGTTTCATTTTTTTTGAAATTTTATGTTTTGGTAAGTTAAAAAATAATATATTAAGCACTTAGGAGACATTTGTTTTGTTTTTCGGACTCTGATTATTCTGATTTTTTGACGTCATTTTTCAGGGCTCGATTTTCGTGCCCCGAAAAGTTTCATTTTTTTTGAAATTTTAAGTTTTGGTAAGTTAAAAAATAATATATTAAGCACTTAGGAGCTATTTGTTTTGTTTTTCGGACTCTGATTTTGCTGATTTTTAGACGTCATTTTTCAGGAGTCGATTTCCGTGCCCCGAAATGTTTCATTTTTTTTGAAATTTCATGTTTTGGGATGTCAAAAAATAATATATTAAGCACTTAGGAGAAATTTGTTTTGTTTTTCGGACCCTTATTTTGCTGATCTTTAGACGTCATTTTTAAGGGCTCGATTTTCGTGCCCCGAAAAGTTTCATTTTTTTTGAAATTCTAAGTTTTGGTAAGTTAAAAAATAATATATTAAGCACTTAGGAGCCATTTGTTTTGTTTTTCGGATTCTGATTTTGCTGATTATTAGACGTCATTTTTCAGGGCTCGATTTTCGTGCCCCAAAAAGTTTCATTTTTTTTGAAATTTTAAGTGATAAGTTAAAAAATACTATATTAAGCACTTAGGAGACATTTGTTTAGTTTTTCGGAGTATGATTTTGATGATTTTTAGACGTCATTTTTCAGGGCTCGATTTTCGTACCCCAGAAAGTTTCATTTTTTTTGAAATTTCATGTTTTAGGATGTCAAAAAATAATATATTAAGCACTTAGGAGCCATTTGTTTTGTTTTTCGGACTCTGATTTTGCTGAGTTTTAGACGTCATTTTTCAGGGCTCGATTTTCGTGACCCGAAAAGTTTCATTTTTTTTGAAATTTTATGTTTTGGTAAGTTAAAAAATAATATATTAAGCACTTAGGAGACATTTGTTTTGTTTTTCGGACTCTGATTTTGGTGATTTTTTGACATCATTTTTCAGGGCTCGATTTTCGTGCCCCGAAAAGTTTCATTTTTTTTGAAATTTTAAGTTTTGGTAAGTTAAAAAATAATATATTAATCACTTATAGACATTTGTTTTGTTTTTCGGACTCTGATTTTGCTGATTTTTGGACGTCATTTTTCAGGGCTCGATTTTCGTGCCCCGAAAAGTTTCATTTTTTTGAAATTTTAAGTTTTGGTAAGTTAAAAAAAAATATATTAAGCACTTAGGAGACATTTGTTTTGTTTTTCGGACTCTGATTTTGCTGATTTTTAGACGTCATTTTTCGGGGTTCGATTTTCGTGCCCCGAAAAGTTTCATTTTTTTTTAAATTTTAAGTTTTGGTAAGTTAAAAAATAGTATATTAAGCACTTAGGAGACATTTGTTTTGTTTTTCGGAGTATGCTTTTGATGATTTTTAGACGTCATTTTTAAGGACTCGATTTCCGTGCCCCTAAAAGTTTCATTTTTTTTGAAATTTTATGTTTTGGGAAATCAAAAAATAATATATTAAGCACTTAGGAGCCATTTGTTTTATTTTTCGGACTATGATTTTGCTGATTTTAGACGTCATTTTTCAGGGCTCGATTTCCATGCCTCGAAAAGTTTCATTTTTTTTTTGAAATTTCATGTTTTGGGATGTCAAAAAATAATATATTAAGCACTTAGGAGCCATTTGTTTTGTTTTTCGGATTCTGATTTTGCTGATTATTAGATGTCATTTTTCAGGGCTCGATTTTCGTGCCCCAAAAAGTTTCATTTTTTTTGAAATTTTAAGTTTTGATAAGTTAAAAAATAATATATTAAGCACTTAGGAGACATTTGTTTTGTTTTTCGGTGTATGATTTTAATGATTTTTAGACGTCATTTTTCAGGGCTCGATTTTCGTACCCCGAAAAGTTTCATTTTTTTTGAAATTTCCTGTTTTAGGATGTCAAAAAATAATATATTAAGCACTTAGGAGCCATTTGTTTTGTTTTTCGGACTCTGATTTTGCTGATTTTTTGACGTCATTTTTCAGGCCTCGATTTTCGTGCCCAGAAATGTTTCATTTTTTTTGAAATTTTAAGTTTTGATAAGTTAAAAATTAATATATTAAGCACTTAAGAGCCATTTGTTTTGTTTTTCGGACTATGATTTTGCTGATTTTTAGACGTCATTTTTCAGGGCTCGATTTCCGTGCACCGAAAAGTTTCATTTTTTTTGAAATTTCCTGTTTTGGGATGTCAAAAAATTATATATTAAGCACTTAGGAGCCATTTGTTTTGTTTTTCGGACTCTGATTTTGCTGATTTTTTGACGTCATTTTTCAGGGCTCGATTTTCGTGCCCCGAAATATTTCATTTTTTTTGAAATTTTAAGTTTTGATAAGTTAAAAAATAATATATTAAGCACTTAGGAGACATTTGTTTTTTTTTTTCGGAGTATGATTTTGATGATTTTTAGACGTCATTTTTCAGGGCTCGATTTTCGTACCCCGAAAAGTTTCATTTTTTTTGAAATTTCATGTTTTGGGATGTCAAAAAATTATATATTAAGCACTTAGGAACCATTTGTTTTGTTTTTCGGACTCTGATTTTGCTGATTTTTAGACGTCATTTTTCAGGGCTCGATTTCCGTGCCCCGAAAAGTTTCATTTTTTTTGAAATTTCATGTTTTGGGATGTCAAAAAATTATATATTAAGCACTTAGGAGCCATTTGTTTTGTTTTTCGGACTCCGATTTTGCTGATTTTTAGAAGTCATTTTTCAGGGCTCGATTTTCGTGCCCCGAAAAGTTTCATTTTTTTTGAAATTTTAAGTTTTGGTAAGTTAAAAAATAATATATTAAGCACTTAGGAGCTATTTGTTTTGTTTTTCGGACTCTGATTTTGCTGATTTTTAGACGTCATTTTTCAGGAGTCGATTTCCGTGCCCCGAAATGTTTCATTTTTTTTGAAATTTCATGTTTTGGGATGTCAAAAAATTATATATTAAGCACTTAGGAGCCATTTGTTTTGTTTTTCGGACTCCGATTTTGCTGATTTTTAGAAGTCATTTTTCAGGGCTCGATTTTCGTGCCCCGAAAAGTTTCATTTTTTTTGAAATTTTAAGTTTTGGTAAGTTAAAAAATAATATATTAAGCACTTAGGAGACATTTGTTTTGTTTTTCGGACTCTGATTTTGCTGATTTTTAGACGTCATTTTTCGGGGTTCGATTTTCGTGCCCCGAAAAGTTTCATTTTTTTTTAAATTTTAAGTTTTGGTAAGTTAAAAAATAGTATATTAAGCACTTAGGAGACATTTGTTTTGTTTTTCGGAGTATGCTTTTGATGATTTTTAGACGTCATTTTTAAGGGCTCGATTTCAGTGCCCCGAAAAGTTTCATTTTTTTTGAAATTTTATGTTTTGGGATATCAAAAAATAATATATTAAGCACTTAGGAGCCATTTGTTTTGTTTTTCGGACTCTGAATTTGCTGATTTTTATACGTCATTTTTCAGGGCTCGATTTCCATGCCCCGAAAAGTTTCATTTTTTTTTGAAATTTCATGTTTTGGGATGTCAAAAAATAATATATTAAGCACTTAGGAGCCATTTGTTTTGTTTTTCGGATTCTGATTTTGCTGATTAATAGACGTCATTTTTCAGGGCTCGATTTTCGTGCCCCAAAAAGTTTCATTTTTTTTGAAATTTTAAGTTTTGATAAGTTAAAAAATACTATATTAAGCACTTAGGAGACATTTGTTTAGTTTTTCGGAGTATGATTTTGATGATTTTTAGACGTCATTTTTCAGGGCTCGATTTTCGTACCCCAGAAAGTTTCATTTTTTTTGAAATTTCATGTTTTAGGATGTCAAAAAATAATATATTAAGCACTTAGGAGCCATTTGTTTTGTTTTTCGGACTCTGATTTTGCTGAGTTTTAGACGTCATTTTTCAGGGCTCGATTTTCGTGACCCGAAAAGTTTCATTTTTTTTGAAATTTTATGTTTTGGTAAGTTAAAAAATAATATATTAAGCACTTAGGAGACATTTGTTTTGTTTTTCGGACTCTGATTATTCTGATTTTTTGACGTCATTTTTCAGGGCTCGATTTTCGTGCCCCGAAAAGTTTCATTTTTTTTGAAATTTTAAGTTTTGGTAAGTTAAAAAATAATATATTAAGCACTTAGGAGCTATTTGTTTTGTTTTTCGGACTCTGATTTTGCTGATTTTTAGACGTCATTTTTCAGGAGTCGATTTCCGTGCCCCGAAATGTTTCATTTTTTTTGAAATTTCATGTTTTGGGATGTCAAAAAATTATATATTAAGCACTTAGGAGCCATTTGTTTTGTTTTTCGGACTCCGATTTTGCTGATTTTTAGAAGTCATTTTTCAGGGCTCGATTTTCGTGCCCCGAAAAGTTTCATTTTTTTTGAAATTTTAAGTTTTGGTAAGTTAAAAAATAATATATTAAGCACTTAGGAGACATTTGTTTTGTTTTTCGGACTCTGATTTTGCTGATTTTTAGACGTCATTTTTCGGGGTTCGATTTTCGTGCCCCGAAAAGTTTCATTTTTTTTTAAATTTTAAGTTTTGGTAAGTTAAAAAATAGTATATTAAGCACTTAGGAGACATTTGTTTTGTTTTTCGGAGTATGCTTTTGATGATTTTTAGACGTCATTTTTAAGGGCTCGATTTCAGTGCCCCGAAAAGTTTCATTTTTTTTGAAATTTTATGTTTTGGGATATCAAAAAATAATATATTAAGCACTTAGGAGCCATTTGTTTTGTTTTTCGGACTCTGAATTTGCTGATTTTTATACGTCATTTTTCAGGGCTCGATTTCCATGCCCCGAAAAGTTTCATTTTTTTTTGAAATTTCATGTTTTGGGATGTCAAAAAATAATATATTAAGCACTTAGGAGCCATTTGTTTTGTTTTTCGGATTCTGATTTTGCTGATTAATAGACGTCATTTTTCAGGGCTCGATTTTCGTGCCCCAAAAAGTTTCATTTTTTTTGAAATTTTAAGTTTTGATAAGTTAAAAAATACTATATTAAGCACTTAGGAGACATTTGTTTAGTTTTTCGGAGTATGATTTTGATGATTTTTAGACGTCATTTTTCAGGGCTCGATTTTCGTACCCCAGAAAGTTTCATTTTTTTTGAAATTTCATGTTTTAGGATGTCAAAAAATAATATATTAAGCACTTAGGAGCCATTTGTTTTGTTTTTCGGACTCTGATTTTGCTGAGTTTTAGACGTCATTTTTCAGGGCTCGATTTTCGTGACCCGAAAAGTTTCATTTTTTTTGAAATTTTATGTTTTGGTAAGTTAAAAAATAATATATTAAGCACTTAGGAGACATTTGTTTTGTTTTTCGGACTCTGATTATTCTGATTTTTTGACGTCATTTTTCAGGGCTCGATTTTCGTGCCCCGAAAAGTTTCATTTTTTTTGAAATTTTAAGTTTTGGTAAGTTAAAAAATAATATATTAATCACTTATAGACATTTGTTTTGTTTTTCGGACTCTGATTTTGCTGATTTTTGGACGTCATTTTTCAGGGCTCGATTTTCGTGCCCCGAAAAGTTTCATTTTTTTGAAATTTTAAGTTTTGGTAAGTTAAAAAATAATATATTAAGCACTTAGGAGACATTTGTTTTGTTTTTCGGACTCTGATTTTGCTGATTTTTAGACGTCAATTTTCGGGGTTCGATTTTCGTGCCCCGAAAAGTTTCATTTTTTTTTAAATTCTAAGTTTTGCTAAGTTAAAAAATAGTATATTAAGCACTTAGGAGACATTTGTTTTGTTTTTCGGAGTATGCTTTTGATGATTTTTAGACGTCATTTTTAAGGACTCGATTTCCGTGCCCCTAAAAGTTTCATTTTTTTTGAAATTTTATGTTTTGGGATATCAAAAAATAATATATTAAGCACTTAGGAGCCATTTGTTTTATTTTTCGGACTATGATTTTGCTGATTTTAGACGTCATTTTTCAGGGATCGATTTCCATGCCCCGAAAAGTTTCATTTTTTTTTTGAAATTTCATGTTTTGGGATGTCAAAAAATAATATATTAAGCACTTAGGAGCCATTTGTTTTGTTTTTCGGATTCTGATTTTGCTGATTATTAGATGTCATTTTTCAGGGCTCGATTTTCGTGCCCCAAAAAGTTTCATTTTTTTTGAATTTTTAAGTTTTGATAAGTTAAAAAATAATATATTAAGCACTTAGGAGACATTTGTTTTGTTTTTCGGTGTATGATTTTGATGATTTTTAGACGTCATTTTTCAGGGCTCGATTTTCGTACCCCGAAAAGTTTCATTTTTTTTGAAATTTCATGTTTTAGGATGTCAAAAAATAATATATTAAGCACTTAGGAGCCATTTGTTTTGTTTTTCGGACTCTGATTTTGCTGATTTTTTGACGTCATTTTTCAGGCCTCGATTTTCGTGCCCAGAAATGTTTCATTTTTTTTGAAATTTTAAGTTTTGGTAAGTTAAAAAATAATATATTAAGCACTTAAGAGCCATTTGTTTTGTTTTTCGGACTATGATTTTACTGATTTTTAGACGTCATTTTTCAGGGCTCGATTTCCGTGCACCGAAAAGTTTCATTTTTTTTGAAATTTCCTGTTTTGGGATGTCAAAAAATTATATATTAAGCACTTAGGAGCCATTTGTTTTGTTTTTCGGACTCTGATTTTGCTGATTTTTTGACGTCATTTTTCAGGGCTCGATTTTCGTGCCCCGAAATATTTCATTTTTTTTGAAATTTTAAGTTTTGATAAGTTAAAAAATAATATATTAAGCACTTAGGAGACATTTGTTTTTTTTTTTTCGGAGTATGATTTTGATGATTTTTAGACATCATTTTTCAGGGCTCGAATTTCGTACCCCGAAAAGTTTCATTTTTTTTGAAATTTCATGTTTTGGGATGTCAAAAAATTATATATTAAGCACTTAGGAACCATTTGTTTTGTTTTTCGGACTCTGATTTTTCTGATTTTTAGACGTCATTTTTCAGGGCTCGATTTCCGTGCCCCGAAATGTTTCATTTTTTTTGAAATTTCATGTTTTGGGATGTCAAAAAATTATATATTAAGCACTTAGGAGCCATTTGTTTTGTTTTTCGGACTCCGATTTTGCTGATTTTTAGAAGTCATTTTTCAGGGCTCGATTTTCGTGCCCCGAAAAGTTTCATTTTTTTTGAAATTTTAAGTTTTGGTAAGTTAAAAAATAATATATTAAGCACTTAGGAGCTATTTGTTTTGTTTTTCGGACTCTGATTTTGCTGATTTTTAGACGTCATTTTTCAGGAGTCGATTTCCGTGCCCCGAAATGTTTCATTTTTTTTGAAATTTCATGTTTTGGGATGTCAAAAAATAATATATTAAGCACTTAGGAGACATTTGTTTTGTTTTTCGGACCCTTATTTTGCTGATCTTTAGACGTCATTTTTAAGGGCTCGATTTTCGTGCCCCGAAAAGTTTCATTTTTTTTGAAATTCTAAGTTTTGGTAAGTTAAAAAATAATATATTAAGCCCTTAGGAGACATTTGTTTTGTTTTTTGGACTCCGATTTTGCTGATTTTTTGACGTCATTTTTCAAGGCTCGATTTTCGTGCCCAGAAATGTTTCATTTTTTTTTGAAATTTTAAGTTTTGGTAAGTTAAAAAATAATATATTAAGCACTTAGGAGACATTTGTTTTGTTTTTCGGACTCTGATTTTGCTGATTTTTAGACGTCATTTTTCGGGGTTCGATTTTCGTGCCCCGAAAAGTTTCATTTTTTTTTAAATTTTAAGTTTTGGTAAGTTAAAAAATAGTATATTAAGCACTTAGGAGACATTTGTTTTGTTTTTCGGAGTATGCTTTTGATGATTTTTAGACGTCATTTTTAAGGGCTCGATTTCCGTGCCCCGAAAAGTTTCATTTTTTTTGAAATTTTATGTTTTGGGATATCAAAAAATAATATATTAAGCACTTAGGAGCCATTTGTTTTGTTTTTCGGACTCTGAATTTGCTGGTTTTTATACGTCATTTTTCAGGGCTCGATTTCCATGCCCCGAAAAGTTTCATTTTTTTTTGAAATTTCATGTTTTGGGATGTCAAAAAATAATATATTAAGCACTTAGGAGCCATTTGTTTTGTTTTTCGGATTCTGATTTTGCTGATTATTAGACGTCATTTTTCAGGGCTCGATTTTCGTGCCCCAAAAAGTTTCATTTTTTTTGAAATTTTAAGTTTTGATAAGTTAAAAAATAATATATTAAGCACTTAGGAGACATTTGTTTAGTTTTTCGGAGTATGATTTTGATGATTTTTAGACGTCATTTTTCAGGGCTCGATTTTCGTACCCCGAAAAGTTTCATTTTTTTTGAAATTTCATGTTTTAGGATGTCAAAAAATAATATATTAAGCACTTAGGAGCCATTTGTTTTGTTTTTCGGGCTCTGATTTTGCTGAGTTTTAGACGTCATTTTTCAGGGCTCGATTTTTGTGACCCGAAAAGTTTCATTTTTTTTGAAATTTTATGTTTTGGTAAGTTAAAAAATAATATTTTAAGCACTTAGGTGCCATTTGTTTTGTTTTTCGGACTCTGATTTTGCTGATTTTTGGACGTCATTTTTCAGGCCTCGATTTTCGTGCCCCGAAAAGTTTCATTTTTTTTGAAATTTTAAGGTTTGGTAAGTTAAAAAATAATATATTAAGCACTTAGGAGCCATTTTTTTTGTTTTTCGGACTCTGATTTTGCTTATTTTTAGACGTCATTTTTTGTGAGTCGATTTCCGTGCCCCGAAATGTCTCATTTTTTTTGAAATTTCATGTTTTGGGATGTCAAAAAATAATATATTAAGCACTTAGGAGACATTTGTTTTGTTTTTCGGACCCTTATTTTGCTGATTTTTAGACGTCATTTTTCAGGGCTCGATTTTTGTGCCCCAAAAAGTTTCATTTTTTTTGAAATTTTAAGTTTTGATAAGTTTAAAAATAATATATTAAGCACTTAGGAGACATTTGTTTTGTTTTTCGGTGTATGATTTTGATGATTTTTTGACGTCATTTTTCAGGGCTCGATTTTCGCACCCCGAGAAGTTTCATTTTTTTTGAAATTTCATGTTTTAGGATGTCAAAAAATAATATATTAAGCACTTAGGAGCCATTTGTTTTGTTTTTCGGACTCTGATTTTGCAGATTTTTTGACGTCATTTTTCGAGGCTCGATTTTCGTGCCCCGAAAAGTTTCATTTTTTTTGAAATTTTATGTTTTGGTAAGTTAAAAAATAATATATTAAGCACTTAGGAGACATTTGTTTTGTTTTTCGGACTCTGATTTTGCTGATTTTTTGACGTCATTTTTCAGGGCTCGATTTTCGTGCCCCGAAAAGTTTCATTTTTTTTCAAATTTTAAGTTTTGGTAAGTTAAAAAATAATATATTAATCACTTATGGACATTTGTTTTGTTTTTCGGACTCTGATTTTGCTGATTTTTGGACGTCATTTTTCAAGGCTCGATTTTCGTGCCCCGAAAAGTTTCATTTTTTTGAAATTTTAAGTTTTGGTAAGTTAAAAAATAATATATTAAACACTTAGGAGACATTTGTTTTGTTTTTCGAACTCTGATTTTGCTGATTTTTAGACGTCATTTTTCGGGGTTCGATTTTCGTGCCCCGAAAAGTTTCATTTTTTTTTAAATTTTAAGTTTTGGTAAGTTAAAAAATAGTATATTAAGCACTTAGGAGACATTTGTTTTGTTTTTCGGAGTATGCTTTTGATGATTTTTAGACGTCATTTTTAAGGGCTCGATTTCCGTGCCCCGAAAAGTTTCATTTTTTTTGAAATTTTATGTTTTGGGATATCAAAAAATAATATATTAAGCTCTTAGGAGCCATTTGTTTTGTTTTTCGGACTCTGAATTTGCTGGTTTTTATACGTCATTTTTCAGGGCTCGATTTTCGTGCCCCGAAAAGTTTCATTTTTTTTCAAATTTTAAGTTTTGGTAAGTTAAAAAATAATATATTAATCACTTATGGACATTTGTTTTGTTTTTCGGACTCTGATTTTGCTGATTTTTGGACGTCATTTTTCAAGGCTCGATTTTCGTACCCCGAAAAGTTTCATTTTTTTTGAAATTTCATGTTTTAGGATGTCAAAAAATAATATATTAAGCACTTAGGAGCCATTTGTTTTGTTTTTCGGGCTCTGATTTTGCTGAGTTTTAGACGTCATTTTTCAGGGCTCGATTTTTGTGACCCGAAAAGTTTCATTTTTTTTGAAATTTTATGTTTTGGTAAGTTAAAAAATAATATTTTAAGCACTTAGGTGCCATTTGTTTTGTTTTTCGGACTCTGATTTTGCTGATTTTTGGACGTCATTTTTCAGGCCTCGATTTTCGTGCCCCGAAAAGTTTCATTTTTTTTGAAATTTTAAGGTTTGGTAAGTTAAAAAATAATATATTAAGCACTTAGGAGCCATTTTTTTTGTTTTTCGGACTCTGATTTTGCTTATTTTTAGACGTCATTTTTCGTGAGTCGATTTCCGTGCCCCGAAATGTCTCATTTTTTTTGAAATTTCATGTTTTGGGATGTCAAAAAATAATATATTAAGCACTTAGGAGACATTTGTTTTGTTTTTCGGACCCTTATTTTGCTGATTTTTAGACGTCATTTTTCAGGGCTCGATTTTTGTGCCCCAAAAAGTTTCATTTTTTTTGAAATTTTAAGTTTTGATAAGTTTAAAAATAATATATTAAGCACTTAGGAGACATTTGTTTTGTTTTTCGGTGTATGATTTTGATGATTTTTTGACGTCATTTTTCAGGGCTCGATTTTCGCACCCCGAGAAGTTTCATTTTTTTTGAAATTTCATGTTTTAGGATGTCAAAAAATAATATATTAAGCACTTAGGAGCCATTTGTTTTGTTTTTCGGACTCTGATTTTGCTGATTTTTTGACGTCATTTTTCGAGGCTCGATTTTCGTGCCCCGAAAAGTTTCATTTTTTTTGAAATTTTATGTTTTGGTAAGTTAAAAAATAATATATTAAGCACTTAGGAGACATTTGTTTTGTTTTTCGGACTCTGATTTTGCTGATTTTTTGACGTCATTTTTCAGGGCTCGATTTTCGTGCCCCGAAAAGTTTCATTTTTTTTCAAATTTTAAGTTTTGGTAAGTTAAAAAATAATATATTAATCACTTATGGACATTTGTTTTGTTTTTCGGACTCTGATTTTGCTGATTTTTGGACGTCATTTTTCAAGGCTCGATTTTCGTGCCCCGAAAAGTTTCATTTTTTTGAAATTTTAAGTTTTGGTAAGTTAAAAAATAATATATTAAACACTTAGGAGACATTTGTTTTGTTTTTCGAACTCTGATTTTGCTGATTTTTAGACGTCATTTTTCGGGGTTCGATTTTCGTGCCCCGAAAAGTTTCATTTTTTTTTAAATTTTAAGTTTTGGTAAGTTAAAAAATAGTATATTAAGCACTTAGGAGACATTTGTTTTGTTTTTCGGAGTATGCTTTTGATGATTTTTAGACGTCATTTTTAAGGGCTCGATTTCCGTGCCCCGAAAAGTTTCATTTTTTTTGAAATTTTATGTTTTGGGATATCAAAAAATAATATATTAAGCACTTAGGAGCCATTTGTTTTGTTTTTCGGACTCTGAATTTGCTGGTTTTTATACGTCATTTTTCAGGGCTCGATTTCCATGCCCCGAAAAGTTTCATTTTTTTTTGAAATTTCATGTTTTGGGATGTCAAAAAATAATATATTAAGCACTTAGGAGCCATTTGTTTTGTTTTTCGGATTCTGATTTTGCTGATTATTAGACGTCATTTTTCAGGGCTCGATTTTCGTGCCCCAAAAAGTTTCATTTTTTTTGAAATTTTAAGTTTTGATAAGTTAAAAAATAATATATTGAGCACTTAGGAGACATTTGTTTAGTTTTTCGGAGTATGATTTTGATGATTTTTAGACGTCATTTTTCAGGGCTCGATTTTCGTACCCCGAAAAGTTTCATTTTTTTTGAAATTTAATGTTTTAGGATGTCAAAAAATAATATATTAAGCACTTAGGAGCCATTTGTTTTGTTTTTCGGGCTCTGATTTTGCTGAGTTTTAGACGTCATTTTTCAGGGCTCGATTTTTGTGACCCGAAAAGTTTCATTTTTTTTGAAATTTTATGTTTTGGTAAGTTAAAAAATAATATATTAAGCACTTAGGTGCCATTTGTTTTGTTTTTCGGACTCTGATTTTGCTGATTTTTGGACGTCATTTTTCAGGCCTCGATTTTCGTGCCCCGAAAAGTTTCATTTTTTTTGAAATTTTAAGTTTTGGTAAGTTAAAAAATAATATATTAAGCACTTAGGAGCCATTTTTTTTGTTTTTCGGACTCTGATTTTGCTTATTTTTAGACGTCATTTTTCGTGAGTCGATTTCCGTGCCCCGAAATGTCTCATTTTTTTTGAAATTTCATGTTTTGGGATGTCAAAAAATAATATATTAAGCACTTAGGAGACATTTGTTTTGTTTTTCGGACCCTTATTTTGCTGATTTTTAGACGTCATTTTTCAGGGCTCGATTTTTGTGCCCCAAAAAGTTTCATTTTTTTTGAAATTTTAAGTTTTGATAAGTTTAAAAATAATATATTAAGCACTTAGGAGACATTTGTTTTGTTTTTCGGTGTATGATTTTGATGATTTTTAGACGTCATTTTTCAGGGCTCGATTTTCGCACCCCGAGAAGTTTCATTTTTTTTGAAATTTCATGTTTTACGATGTCAAAAAATAATATATTAAGCACTTAGGAGCCATTTGTTTTGTTTTTCGGACTCTGATTTTGCTGATTTTTTGACGTCATTTTTCGAGACTCGATTTTCGTGCCCCGAAAAGTTTCATTTTTTTTGAAATTTTATGTTTTGGTAAGTTAAAAAATAATATATTAAGCACTTAGGAGCCATTTGTTTTGTTTTTCGGACTCTGATTTTGCTGATTTTTTGACGTCATTTTTCGAGGCTCGATTTTCGTGCCCCGAAAAGTTTCATTTTTTTTGAAATTTTAAGTTTTGGTAAGTTAAAAAATAATATATTAAGCACTTAGGAGACATTTGTTTTGTTTTTCGGAGTATGCTTTTGATGATTTTTAGACGTCATTTTTAAGGGCTTGATTTCCGTGCCCCGAAAAGTTTCATTTTTTTTGAAATTTTATGTTTTGGGATACCAAAATATAATATATTAAGCACTTAGGAGCCATTTGTTTTGTTTTTCGGACTCTGATTTTGCTGATTTTTAGACGTCATTTTTCAGGGCTCGATTTCCATACCCCGAAAAGTTTCATTTTTTTTTTGAAATTTCATGTTTTGGGATGTCAAAAAATAATATATTAAGCACTTAGGAGCCATTTGTTTTGTTTTTCGGATTCTGATTTTGCTGATTATTAGACGTCATTTTTCAGGGCTCGATTTTCGTGCCCCAAAAAGTTTCATTTTTTTTGAAATTTTAAGTTTTGATAAGTTAAAAACTACTATATTAAGCACTTAGGAGACATTTGTTTAGTTTTTCGGAGTATGATTTTGATGATTTTTAGACGTCATTTTTCAGGGATCGATTTTCGTGACCCGAAAAGTTTCATTTTTTTTGAAGTTTTAAGTTTTGGGATGTCAAAAAATAATATATTAAGCACTTAGGAGCCATTTGTTTTGTTTTTCGGAATCTGATTTTGCTTATTTTTAGACGTCATTTTTCGTGAGTCGATTTCCGTGCCCCGAAATGTCTCATTTTTTTTGAAATTTCATGTTTTGGGATGTCAAAAAATAATATATTAAGCACTTAGGAGACATTTGTTTTGTTTTTCGGACCCTTATTTTGCTGATTTTTAGACGTCATTTTTCAGGGCTCGATTTTCGTGACCAAAAAAGTTTCATTTTTTTTGAAATTTTAAGTTTTGATAAGTTTAAAAATAATATATTAAGCACTTAGGAGACATTTGTTTTGTTTTTCGGTGTATGATTTTGATGATTTTTAGACGTCATTTTTCAGGGCTCGATTTTCGCACCCCGAAAAGTTTCATTTTTTTTGAAATTTCATGTTTTAGGATGTCAAAAAATAATATATTAAGCACTTAGGAGCCATTTGTTTTGTTTTTCGGACTCTGATTTTGCTGATTTTTTGACGTCATTTTTCGAGGCTCGATTTTCGTGCCCCGAAAAGTTTCATTTTTTTTGAAATTTTATGTTTTGGTAAGTTAAAAAATAATATATTAAGCACTTAGGAGACATTTGTTTGGTTTTTCGGACTCTGATTTTGCTGATTTTTTGACGTCATTTTTCAGGGCTCGATTTTCGTGCCCCGAAAAGTTTCATTTTTTTTCAAATTTTAAGTTTTGGTAAGTTAAAAAATAATATATTAATCACTTATGGACATTTGTTTTGTTTTTCGGACTCTGATTTTGCTGATTTTTGGACGTCATTTTTCAGGGCTCGATTTTCGTGCCCCGAAAAGTTTCATTTTTTTGAAATTTTAAGTTTTGGTAAGTTAAAAAATAATATATTAAGCACTTAGGAGACATTTGTTTTGTTTTTCGAACTCTGATTTTGCTGATTTTTAGACGTCATTTTTCGGGGTTCGATTTTCGTGCCCCGAAAAGTTTCATTTTTTTTTAAATTTTAAGTTTTGGTAAGTTAAAAAATAGTATATTAAGCACTTGGGAGACATTTGTTTTGTTTTTCGGAGTATGCTTTTGATGATTTTTAGACGTCATTTTTAAGGGCTCGATTTCCGTGCCCCGAAAAGTTTCATTTTTTTTTGAAATTTTAGTTTTTGGATATCAAAATATAATATATTAAGCACTTAGGAGCCATTTGTTTTGTTTTTCGGACTCTGATTTTGCTGATTTTTAGACGTCATTTTTCAGGGTTCGATTTCCATGCCCCAAAAAGTTTAATTTTTTTTGAAATTTCATGTTTTGGGATGTCAAAAAATAATATATTAAGCACTTAGGAGCCATTTGTTTTGTTTTTCGGAGTATGCTTTTGATGATTTTTAGACGTCATTTTTAAGGGCTCGATTTCCGTGCCCCGAAAAGTTTCATTTTTTTTGAAATTTTATGTTTTGGGATATCAAAAAATAATATATTAAGCACTTAGGAGCCATTTGTTTTGTTTTTCGGACTCTGATTTTGCTGATTTTTATACGTCATTTTTCAGGGCTCGATTTCCATGCCCCGAAAAGTTTCATTTTTTTTTGAAATTTCATGTTTTGGGATGTCAAAAATAATATATTAAGCACTTAGGAGCCATTTGTTTTGTTTTTCGGATTCTGATTTTGCTGATTATTAGACGTCATTTTTTAGGGCTCGATTTTCGTGCCCCAAAAAGTTTCATTTTTTTTGAAATTTTAAGTTTTGATAAGTTAAAAAATACTATATTAAGCACTTAGGAGACATTTGTTTAGTTTTTCGGAGTATGATTTTGATGATTTTTAGACGTCATTTTTCAGGCTCGATTTTCGTACCCCAGAAAGTTTCATTTTTTTTGAAATTTCATGTTTTAGGATGTCAAAAAATAATATATTAAGCACTTAGGAGCCATTTGTTTTGTTTTTCGGACTCTGATTTTGCTGAGTTTTAGACGTCATTTTTCAGGACTCGATTTTCGTGACCCGAAAAGTTTCATTTTTTTTGAAATTTTATGTTTTGGTAAGTTAAAAAATAATATATTAAGCACTTAGGAGACATTTGTTTTGTTTTTCGGACTCTGATTTTGCTGATTTTTTGACGTCATTTTTCAGGGCTCGATTTTAGTGCCCCGAAAAGTTTCATTTTTTTTGAAATTTTAAGTTTTGGTAAGTTAAAAAATAATATATTAATCACTTATAGACATTTGTTTTGTTTTTCGGACTCTGATTTTGCTGATTTTTGGACGTCATTTTTCAGGGCTCGATTTTCGTGCCCCGAAAAGTTTCATTTTTTTGAAATTTTAAGTTTTGGTAAGTTAAAAAATAATATATTAAGCACTTAGGAGACATTTGTTTAGTTTTTCGGACTCTGATTTTGCTGATTTTTAGACGTCATTTTTCGGGGTTCGATTTTCGTGCCCCGAAAAGTTTCATTTTTTTTAAAATTTTAAGTTTTGGTAAGTTAAAAAATAGTATATTAAGCACTTAGGAGACATTTGTTTTGTTTTTCGGAGTATGCTTTTGATGATTTTTAGACGTCATTTTTAAGGACTCGATTTCCGTGCCCCTAAAAGTTTCATTTTTTTTGAAATTTTA
Organism: Penstemon newberryi var. newberryi; assembly: GCA_030819805.1. NCBI lineage: Eukaryota > Viridiplantae > Streptophyta > Magnoliopsida > Lamiales > Plantaginaceae > Penstemon > Penstemon newberryi. The sequence goes on along the minus strand of JAUALY010000006.1, from coordinate 28,112,000 downwards.
TGTTTTGGGATATCAAAAAATAATATATTAAGCACTTAGGAGCCATTTGTTTTATTTTTCGGACTATGATTTTGCTGATTTTAGACGTCATTTTTCAGGGCTCGATTTCCATGCCCCGAAAAGTTTCATTTTTTTTTGAAATTTCATGTTTTGGGATGTCAAAAAATAATATATTAAGCACTTAGGAGCCATTTGTTTTGTTTTTCGGATTCTGATTTTGCTGATTATTAGATGTCATTTTTCAGGGCTCGATTTTCGTGCCCCAAAAAGTTTCATTTTTTTTGAAATTTTAAGTTTTGATAAGTTAAAAAATAATATATTAAGCACTTAGGAGACATTTGTTTTGTTTTTCGGTGTATGATTTTGATGATTTTTAGACGTCATTTTTCAGGGCTCGATTTTCGTACCCCGAAAAGTTTCATTTTTTTTGAAATTTCATGTTTTAGGATGTCAAAAAATAATATATTAAGCACTTAGGAGCCATTTGTTTGGTTTTTCGGACTCTGATTTTGCTGATTTTTTGACGTCATTTTTCAGGGCTCGATTTTCGTGCCCAGAAATGTTTCATTTTTTTTGAAATTTTAAGTTTTGGTAAGTTAAAAAATAATATATTAAGCACTTAAGAGCCATTTGTTTTGTTTTTCGGACTATGATTTTGCTGATTTTTAGATGTCATTTTTCAGGGCTCGATTTCCGTGCACCGAAAAGTTTAATTTTTTTCTAAATTTCCTGTTTTGGGATGTCAAAAAATTATATATTAAGCACTTAGGAGCCATTTGTTTTGTTTTTCGGATTCTTATTTTGCTGATTATTAGATGTCATTTTTCAGGGCTCGATTTTCGTGCCCGAAAAAGTTTCATTTTTTTTGAAATTTTAAGTTTTGATAAGTTAAAAAATAATATATTAAGCACTTAGGAGACATTTGTTTTGTTTTTGGGTGTATGATTTTGATGATTTTTAGACGTCATTTTTCAGGGCTCGATTTTCGTACCCCGAAAAGTTTCATTTTTTTTGAAATTTCATGGTTTAGGATGTCAAAAAATAATATATTAAGCACTTAGGAGCCATTTGTTTTGTTTTTCGGACTCTGATTTTGCTGATTTTTTGACGTCATTTTTCAGGCCTCGATTTTCGTGCCCAGAAATGTTTCATTTTTTTTGAAATTTTAAGTTTTGGTAAGTTAAAAAATAATATATTAAGCACTTAAGAGCCATTTGTTTTGTTTTTCGGACTATGATTTTGCTGATTTTTAGACGTCATTTTTCAGGGCTCGATTTTTGTGCACCGAAAATTTTCATTTTTTTTGAAATTTCCTGTTTTGGGATGTCAAAAAATTATATATTAAGCACTTAGGAGCCATTTGTTTTGTTTTTCGGACTCTGATTTTGCTGATTTTTTGACGTCATTTTTCAGGGCTCGATTTTCGTGCCCCGAAATATTTCATTTTTTTTGAAATTTTAAGTTTTGATAAGTTAAAAAATAATATATTAAGCACTTAGGAGACATTTTTTTTTTTCGGAGTATGATTTTGATGATTTTTAGACGTCATTTTTCAGGGCTCGATTTTCGTAACCCGAAAAGTTTCATTTTTTTTGAAATTTCATGTTTTGGGATGTCAAAAAATTATATATTAAGCACTTAGGAACCATTTGTTTTGTTTTTCGGACTCTGATTTTGCTGATTTTTAGACGTCATTTTTCAGGGCTCGATTTCCGCGCCCCGAAAAGTTTCATTTTTTTTGAAATTTCATGTTTTGGGATGTCAAAAAATTATATATTAAGCACTTAGGAGCCATTTGTTTTGTTTTTCCGACTCCGATTTTGCTGATTTTTAGAAGTCATTTTTCAGGGCTCGATTTTCGTGCCCCGAAAAGTTTCTTTTTTTTTGAAATTTTAAGTTTTGGTAAGTTAAAAAATAATATATTAAGCACTTAGGAGCTATTTGTTTTGTTTTTCGGACTCTGATTTTGCTGATTTTTAGACGTCATTTTTCAGGAGTCGATTTCCGTGTCCCGAAATGTTTCATTTTTTTTGAAATTTCATGTTTTGGGATGTCAAAAAATAATATATTAAGCACTTAGGAGACATTTGTTTTGTTTTTCGGACCCTTATTTTGCTGATCTTTAGACGTCATTTTTAAGGGCTCGATTTTCGTGCCCCGAAAAGTTTCATTTTTTTTGAAATTCTAAGTTTTGGTAAGTTAAAAAATAATATATTAAGCTCTTAGGAGACATTTGTTTTGTTTTTTGGACTCCGATTTTGCTGATTTTTGGACGTCATTTTTCAGGGCTCGATTTTCGTGCCCCGAAAAGTTTCATTTTTTTGAAATTTTAAGTTTTGGTAAGTTAAAAAATAATATATTAAGCACTTAGGAGACATTTGTTTTGTTTTTCGAACTCTGATTTTGCTGATTTTTAGACGTCATTTTTCGGGGTTCGATTTTCGTGCCCCGAAAAGTTTCATTTTTTTTTAAATTTTAAGTTTTGGTAAGTTAAAAAATAGTATATTAAGCACTTGGGAGACATTTGTTTTGTTTTTCGGAGTATGCTTTTGATGATTTTTAGACGTCATTTTTAAGGGCTCGATTTCCGTGCCCCAAAAAGTTTCATTTTTTTTTGAAATTTTTGTTTTTGGATATCAAAATATAATATATTAAGCACTTAGGAGCCATTTGTTTTGTTTTTCGGACTCTGATTTTGCTGATTTTTAGACGTCATTTTTCAGGGTTAGATTTCCATGCCCCAAAAAGTTTAATTTTTTTTGAAATTTCATGTTTTGGGATGTCAAAAAATAATATATTAAGCACTTAGGAGCCATTTGTTTTGTTTTTCGGAGTATGCTTTTGATGATTTTTAGACGTCATTTTTAAGGGCTCGATTTCCGTGCCCCGAAAAGTTTCATTTTTTTTGAAATTTTATGTTTTGGGATATCAAAAAATAATATATTAAGCACTTAGGAGCCATTTGTTTTGTTTTTCGGACTCTGATTTTGCTGATTTTTATACGTCATTTTTCAGGGCTCGATTTCCATGCCCCGAAAAGTTTCATTTTTTTTTGAAATTTCATGTTTTGGGATGTCAAAAAATAATATATTAAGCACTTAGGAGCCATTTGTTTTGTTTTTCGGATTCTGATTTTGCTGATTATTAGACGTCATTTTTCAGGGCTCGATTTTCGTGCCCCAAAAAGTTTCATTTTTTTTGAAATTTAAAGTTTTGGTAAGTTAAAAAATACTATATTAATCACTTATAGACATTTGTTTTATTTTTCGGACTCTGATTTTGTTGATTTTTGGACGTCATTTTTCAGGGCTCGATTTTCGTGCCCCGAAAAGTTTCATTTTTTTGAAATTTTAAGTTTTGGTAAGTTAAAAAATAATATATTAAGCACTTAGGAGACATTTGTTTTGTTTTTCGGACTCTGATTTTGCTGATTTTTAGACGTCATTTTTCGGGGTTCGATTTTCGTGCCCCGAAAAGTTTCATTTTTTTTAAAATTTTAAGTTTTGGTAAGTTAAAAAATATTATATTAAGCACTTAGGAGACATTTGTTTTGTTTTTCGGAGTATGCTTTTGATGATTTTTAGACGTCATTTTTAAGGACTCGATTTCCGTGCCCCTAAAAGTTTCATTTTTTTTGAAATTTTATGTTTTGGGATATCAAAAAATAATATATTAAGCACTTAGAAGCCATTTGTTTTATTTTTCGGACTATGATTTTGCTGATTTTAGACGTCATTTTTCAGGGCTCGATTTCCATGCCCCGAAAAGTTTCATTTTTTTTTGAAATTTCATGTTTTGGGATGTCAAAAAATAATATATTAAGCACTTAGGAGCCATTTGTTTTGTTTTTCGGATTCTGATTTTGCTGATTATTAGATGTCATTTTTCAGGGCTCGATTTTCGTGCCCCAAAAAGTTTCATTTTTTTTGAAATTTTAAGTTTTGATAAGTTAAAAAATAATATATTAAGCACTTAGGAGACATTTGTTTTGTTTTTCGGTGTATGATTTTGATGATTTTTAGACGTCATTTTTCAGGGCTCGATTTTCGTACCCCGAAAAGTTTCATTTTTTTTGAAATTTCATGTTTTAGGATGTCAAAAAATAATATATTAAGAACTTAGGAGCCATTTGTTTGGTTTTTCGGACTCTGATTTTGCTGATTTTTTGACGTCATTTTTCAGGGCTCGATTTTCGTGCCCAGAAATGTTTCATTTTTTTTGAAATTTTAAGTTTTGGTAAGTTAAAAAATAATATATTAAGCACTTAAGAGCCATTTGTTTTGTTTTTCGGACTATGATTTTGCTGATTTTTAGACGTCATTTTTCAGGGCTCGATTTCCGTGCACCGAAAAGTTTCATTTTTTTTGAAATTTCCTGTTTTGGGATGTCAAAAAATTATATATTAAGCACTTAGGAGCCATTTGTTTTGTTTTTCGGATTCTGATTTTGCTGATTATTAGATGTCATTTTTCAGGGCTCGATTTTCGTGCCCCAAAAAGTTTCATTTTTTTTGAAATTTTAAGTTTTGATAAGTTAAAAAATAATATATTAAGCACTTAGGAGACATTTGTTTTGTTTTTCGGTGTATGATTTTGATGATTTTTAGACGTCATTTTTCAGGGCTCGATTTTCGTACCCCGAAAAGTTTCATTTTTTTTGAAATTTCATGTTTTAGGATGTCAAAAAATAATATATTAAGCACTTAGGAGCCATTTGTTTTGTTTTTCGGACTCTGATTTTGCTGATTTTTTGACGTCATTTTTCAGGCCTCGATTTTCGTGCCCAGAAATGTTTCATTTTTTTTGAAATTTTAAGTTTTGGTAAGTTAAAAAATAATATATTAAGCACTTAAGAGCCATTTGTTTTGTTTTTCGGACTATGATTTTGCTGATTTTTAGACGTCATTTTTCAGGGCTCGATTTTCGTGCACCGAAAAGTTTCATTTTTTTTGAAATTTCCTGTTTTGGGATGTCAAAAAATTATATATTACGCACTTAGGAGCCATTTGTTTTGTTTTTCGGACTCTGATTTTGCTGATTTTTTGACGTCATTTTTCAGGGCTCGATTTTCGTGCCCCGAAATATTTCATTTTTTTTGAAATTTTAAGTTTTGATAAGTTAAAAAATAATATATTAAGCACTTAGGAGACATTTTTTTTTTTTTTTCGGAGTATGATTTCGATGATTTTTAGACGTCATTTTTCAGGGCTCGATTTTCGTAACCCGAAAAGTTTCATTTTTTTTGAAATTTCCTGTTTTGGGATGTCAAAAAATTATATATTACGCACTTAGGAGCCATTTGTTTTGTTTTTCGGACTCTGATTTTGCTGATTTTTTGACGTCATTTTTCAGGGCTCGATTTTCGTGCCCCGAAATATTTCATTTTTTTTGAAATTTTAAGTTTTGATAAGTTAAAAAATAATATATTAAGCACTTAGGAGACATTTTTTTTATTTTTTCGGAGTATGATTTCGATGATTTTTAGACGTCATTTTTCAGGGCTCGATTTTCGTAACCCGAAAAGTTTCATTTTTTTTGAAATTTCATGTTTTGGGATGTCAAAAAATTATATATTAAGCACTTAGGAGACATTTGTTTTGTTTTTCGGACTCTGATTTTGCTGATTTTTAGACGTCATTTTTCTGGGTTCGATTTTCGTGCCCCGAAAAGTTTCATTTTTTTTGAAATTTTATGTTTTGGGATATCAAAAAATAATATATTAAGCACTTAGGAGCCATTTGTTTTGTTTTTCGGACTCTGAATTTGCTGATTTTTATACGTCATTTTTCAGGTCTCGATTTCCATGCCCCGAAAAGTTTCATTTTTTTTTGAAATTTCATGTTTTGGGATGTCAAAAAATAATATATTAAGCACTTAGGAGCCATTTGTTTTGTTTTTCGGATTCTGATTTTGCTGATTATTAGACGTCATTTTTCAGGGCTCAATTTTCGTGCCCCAAAAAGTTTCATTTTTTTTGAAATTTTAAGTTTTGATAAGTTAAAAAATAATATATTAAGCACTTAGGAGACATTTGTTTAGTTTTTCGGAGTATGATTTTGATGATTTTTAGACGTCATTTTTCAGGGCTCGATTTTCGTACCCCGAAAAGTTTCATTTTTTTTTGAAATTTTAAGTTTTGGTAAGTTAAAAAATAATATATTAAGCACTTAGGAGCCATTTGTTTTGTTTTTCGGACTCTGATTTTGCTTATTTTTAGACGTCATTTTTCGTGAGTCTATTTCCGTGCCCCGAAATGTCTCATTTTTTTTGAAATTTCATGTTTTGGGATGTCAAAAAATAATATATTAAGCACTTAGGAGACATTTGTTTTGTTTTTCGGACCCTTATTTTGCTGATTTTTAGACGTCATTTTTCAGGGCTCGATTTTCGTGCCCCAAAAAGTTTCATTTTTTTTGAAATTTTAAGTTTTGACAAGTTTAAAAATAATATATTAAGCACTTAGGAGACATTTGTTTTGTTTTTCGGTGTATGATTTTGATGATTTTTAGACGTCATTTTTCAGGGCTCGATTTTCGCACCCCGAGAAGTTTCATTTTTTTTGAAATTTCATGTTTTAGGATGTCAAAAAATAATATATTAAGCACTTAGGAGCCATTTGTTTTGTTTTTCGGACTCTGATTTTGCTGATTTTTGGACGTCATTTTTCAGGGCTCGATTTTCGTGCCCCGAAAAGTTTCATTTTTTTTAAATTTTAAGTTTTGGTAAGTTAAAAAATAATATATTAAGCACTTAGGAGACATTTGTTTTGTTTTTCGAACTCTGATTTTGCTGATTTTTAGACGTCATTTTTAGGGGTTCGATTTTCGTGCCCCGAAAAGTTTCATTTTTTTTTAAATTTTAAGTTTTGGTAAGTTAAAAAATAGTATATTAAGCACTTAGGAGACATTTGTTTTGTTTTTCGGAGTATGCTTTTGATGATTTTTAGACGTCATTTTTAAGGGCTCGATTTCCGTGTCCCGAAAAGTTTCATTTTTTTTGAAATTTTATGTTTTGGGATACCAAAATATAATATATTAAGCACTTAGGAGCCATTTGTTTTGTTTTTCGGACTCTGATTTTGCTGATTTTTAGACGTCATTTTTCAGGGCTCGATTTCCATGCCCCAAAAAGTTTAATTTTTTTTGAAATTTCATGTTTTGGGATGTCAAAAAATAATATATTAAGCACTTAGGAGCCATTTGTTTTGTTTTTCGGAGTATGCTTTTGATGATTTTTAGACGTCATTTTTAAGGGCTCGATTTCCGTGCCCCGAAAAGTTTCATTTTTTTTGAAATTTTATGTTTTGGGATATCAAAAAATAATATATTAAGCACTTAGGAGCCATTTGTTTTGTTTTTCGGACTCTGATTTTGCTGATTTTTATACGTCATTTTTCAGGGCTCGATTTCCATGCCCCGAAAAGTTTCATTTTTTTTTGAAATTTCATGTTTTGGGATGTCAAAAAATAATATATTAAGCACTTAGGAGCCATTTGTTTTGTTTTTCGGATTCTGATTTTGCTGATTATTATACGTCATTTTTCAGGGCTCGATTTTCGTGCCCCAAAAAGTTTCATTTTTTTTGAAAATTTAAGTTTTGATAAGTTAAAAAATACTATATTAAGCACTTAGGAGACATTTGTTTAGTTTTTCGGAGTATGATTTTGAAGATTTTTAGACGTCATTTTTCAGGGCTCGATTTTCGTACCCCAGAAAGTTTCATTTTTTTTGAAATTTCATGTTTTAGGATGTCAAAAAATAATATATTAAGCACTTAGGAGCCATTTGTTTGGTTTTTCGGACTCTGATTTTGCTGATTTTTTGACGTCATTTTTCAGGGCTCGATTTTCGTGCCCCGAAAAGTTTCATTTTTTTTCAAATTTTAAGTTTTGGTAAGTTAAAAAATAATATATTAATCACTTATGGACATTTGTTTTGTTTTTCGGACTCTGATTTTGCTGATTTTTGGACGTCATTTTTCAGGGCTCGATTTTCGTGCCCCGAAAAGTTTCATTTTTTTGAAATTTTAAGTTTTGGTAAGTTAAAAAATAATATATTAAGCACTTAGGAGACATTTGTTTTGTTTTTCGAACTCTGATTTTGCTGATTTTTAGACGTCATTTTTCGGGGTTCGATTTTCGTGCCCCGAAAAGTTTCATTTTTTTTTAAATTTTAAGTTTTGGTAAGTTAAAAAATAGTATATTAAGCACTTGGGAGACATTTGTTTTGTTTTTCGGAGTATGCTTTTGATGATTTTTAGACGTCATTTTTAAGGGCTCGATTTCCGTGCCCCGAAAAGTTTCATTTTTTTTTGAAATTTTAGTTTTTGGATATCAAAATATAATATATTAAGCACTTAGGAGCCATTTGTTTTGTTTTTCGGACTCTGATTTTGCTGATTTTTAGACGTCATTTTTCAGGGTTCGATTTCCATGCCCCAAAAAGTTTAATTTTTTTTGAAATTTCATGTTTTGGGATGTCAAAAAATAATATATTAAGCACTTAGGAGCCATTTGTTTTGTTTTTCGGAGTATGCTTTTGATGATTTTTAGACGTCATTTTTAAGGGCTCGATTTCCGTGCCCCGAAAAGTTTCATTTTTTTTGAAATTTTATGTTTTGGGATATCAAAAAATAATATATTAAGCACTTAGGAGCCATTTGTTTTGTTTTTCGGACTCTGATTTTGCTGATTTTTATACGTCATTTTTCAGGGCTCGATTTCCATGCCCCGAAAAGTTTCATTTTTTTTTGAAATTTCATGTTTTGGGATGTCAAAAATAATATATTAAGCACTTAGGAGCCATTTGTTTTGTTTTTCGGATTCTGATTTTGCTGATTATTAGACGTCATTTTTTAGGGCTCGATTTTCGTGCCCCAAAAAGTTTCATTTTTTTTGAAATTTTAAGTTTTGATAAGTTAAAAAATACTATATTAAGCACTTAGGAGACATTTGTTTAGTTTTTCGGAGTATGATTTTGATGATTTTTAGACGTCATTTTTCAGGCTCGATTTTCGTACCCCAGAAAGTTTCATTTTTTTTGAAATTTCATGTTTTAGGATGTCAAAAAATAATATATTAAGCACTTAGGAGCCATTTGTTTTGTTTTTCGGACTCTGATTTTGCTGATTTTTATACGTCATTTTTCAGGGCTCGATTTCCATGCCCCGAAATGTTTCATTTTTTTTTGAAATTTCATGTTTTGGGATGTCAAAAATAATATATTAAGCACTTAGGAGCCATTTGTTTTGTTTTTCGGATTCTGATTTTGCTGATTATTAGACGTCATTTTTTAGGGCTCGATTTTCGTGACCCGAAAAGTTTCATTTTTTTTGAAATTTTATGTTTTGGTAAGTTAAAAAATAATATATTAAGCACTTAGGAGACATTTGTTTTGTTTTTCGGACTCTGATTTTGCTGATTTTTTGACGTCATTTTTCAGGGCTCGATTTTAGTGCCCCGAAAAGTTTCATTTTTTTTGAAATTTTAAGTTTTGGTAAGTTAAAAAATAATATATTAATCACTTATAGACATTTGTTTTGTTTTTCGGACTCTGATTTTGCTGATTTTTGGACGTCATTTTTCAGGGCTCGATTTTCGTGCCCCGAAAAGTTTCATTTTTTTGAAATTTTAAGTTTTGGTAAGTTAAAAAATAATATATTAAGCACTTAGGAGACATTTGTTTAGTTTTTCGGACTCTGATTTTGCTGATTTTTAGACGTCATTTTTCGGGGTTCGATTTTCGTGCCCCGAAAAGTTTCATTTTTTTTAAAATTTCAAGTTTTGGTAAGTTAAAAAATAGTATATTAAGCACTTAGGAGACATTTGTTTTGTTTTTCGGAGTATGCTTTTGATGATTTTTAGACGTCATTTTTAAGGACTCGATTTCCGTGCCCCTAAAAGTTTCATTTTTTTTGAAATTTTATGTTTTGGGATATCAAAAAATAATATATTAAGCACTTAGGAGCCATTTGTTTTATTTTTCGGACTATGATTTTGCTGATTTTAGACGTCATTTTTCAGGGCTCGATTTCCATGCCCCGAAAAGTTTCATTTTTTTTTGAAATTTCATGTTTTGGGATGTCAAAAAATAATATATTAAGCACTTAGGAGCCATTTGTTTTGTTTTTCGGATTCTGATTTTGCTGATTATTAGATGTCATTTTTCAGGGCTCGATTTTCGTGCCCCAAAAAGTTTCATTTTTTTTGAAATTTTAAGTTTTGATAAGTTAAAAAATAATATATTAAGCACTTAGGAGACATTTGTTTTGTTTTTCGGTGTATGATTTTGATGATTTTTAGACGTCATTTTTCAGGGCTCGATTTTCGTACCCCGAAAAGTTTCATTTTTTTTGAAATTTCATGTTTTAGGATGTCAAAAAATAATATATTAAGCACTTAGGAGCCATTTGTTTGGTTTTTCGGACTCTGATTTTGCTGATTTTTTGACGTCATTTTTCAGGGCTCGATTTTCGTGCCCAGAAATGTTTCATTTTTTTTGAAATTTTAAGTTTTGGTAAGTTAAAAAATAATATATTAAGCACTTAAGAGCCATTTGTTTTGTTTTTCGGACTATGATTTTGCTGATTTTTAGATGTCATTTTTCAGGGCTCGATTTCCGTGCACCGAAAAGTTTAATTTTTTTCTAAATTTCCTGTTTTGGGATGTCAAAAAATTATATATTAAGCACTTAGGAGCCATTTGTTTTGTTTTTCGGATTCTTATTTTGCTGATTATTAGATGTCATTTTTCAGGGCTCGATTTTCGTGCCCGAAAAAGTTTCATTTTTTTTGAAATTTTAAGTTTTGATAAGTTAAAAAATAATATATTAAGCACTTAGGAGACATTTGTTTTGTTTTTGGGTGTATGATTTTGATGATTTTTAGACGTCATTTTTCAGGGCTCGATTTTCGTACCCCGAAAAGTTTCATTTTTTTTGAAATTTCATGGTTTAGGATGTCAAAAAATAATATATTAAGCACTTAGGAGGCATTTGTTTTGTTTTTCGGACTCTGATTTTGCTGATTTTTTGACGTCATTTTTCAGGCCTCGATTTTCGTGCCCAGAAATGTTTCATTTTTTTTGAAATTTTAAGTTTTGGTAAGTTAAAAAATAATATATTAAGCACTTAAGAGCCATTTGTTTTGTTTTTCGGACTATGATTTTGCTGATTTTTAGACGTCATTTTTCAGGGCTCGATTTTTGTGCACCGAAAATTTTCATTTTTTTTGAAATTTCCTGTTTTGGGATGTCAAAAAATTATATATTAAGCACTTAGGAGCCATTTGTTTTGTTTTTCGGACTCTGATTTTGCTGATTTTTTGACGTCATTTTTCAGGGCTCGATTTTCGTGCCCCGAAATATTTCATTTTTTTTGAAATTTTAAGTTTTGATAAGTTAAAAAATAATATATTAAGCACTTAGGAGACATTTTTTTTTTCGGAGTATGATTTTGATGATTTTTAGACGTCATTTTTCAGGGCTCGATTTTCGTAACCCGAAAAGTTTCATTTTTTTTGAAATTTCATGTTTTGGGATGTCAAAAAATTATATATTAAGCACTTAGGAACCATTTGTTTTGTTTTTCGGACTCTGATTTTGCTGATTTTTAGACGTCATTTTTCAGGGCTCGATTTCCGCGCCCCGAAAAGTTTCATTTTTTTTGAAATTTCATGTTTTGGGATGTCAAAAAATTATATATTAAGCACTTAGGAGCCATTTGTTTTGTTTTTCCGACTCCGATTTTGCTGATTTTTAGAAGTCATTTTTCAGGGCTCGATTTTCGTGCCCCGAAAAGTTTCTTTTTTTTTGAAATTTTAAGTTTTGGTAAGTTAAAAAATAATATATTAAGCACTTAGGAGCTATTTGTTTTGTTTTTCGGACTCTGATTTTGCTGATTTTTAGACGTCATTTTTCAGGAGTCGATTTCCGTGTCCCGAAATGTTTCATTTTTTTTGAAATTTCATGTTTTGGGATGTCAAAAAATAATATATTAAGCACTTAGGAGACATTTGTTTTGTTTTTCGGACCCTTATTTTGCTGATCTTTAGACGTCATTTTTAAGGGCTCGATTTTCGTGCCCCGAAAAGTTTCATTTTTTTTGAAATTCTAAGTTTTGGTAAGTTAAAAAATAATATATTAAGCTCTTAGGAGACATTTGTTTTGTTTTTTGGACTCCGATTTTGCTGATTTTTGGACGTCATTTTTCAGGGCTCGATTTTCGTGCCCCGAAAAGTTTCATTTTTTTGAAATTTTAAGTTTTGGTAAGTTAAAAAATAATATATTAAGCACTTAGGAGACATTTGTTTTGTTTTTCGAACTCTGATTTTGCTGATTTTTAGACGTCATTTTTCGGGGTTCGATTTTCGTGCCACGAAAAGTTTCATTTTTTTTTAAATTTTAAGTTTTGGTAAGTTAAAAAATAGTATATTAAGCACTTGGGAGACATTTGTTTTGTTTTTCGGAGTATGCTTTTGATGATTTTTAGACGTCATTTTTAAGGGCTCGATTTCCGTGCCCCAAAAAGTTTCATTTTTTTTTGAAATTTTTGTTTTTGGATATCAAAATATAATATATTAAGCACTTAGGAGCCATTTGTTTTGTTTTTCGGACTCTGATTTTGCTGATTTTTAGACGTCATTTTTCAGGGTTAGATTTCCATGCCCCAAAAAGTTTAATTTTTTTTGAAATTTCATGTTTTGGGATGTCAAAAAATAATATATTAAGCACTTAGGAGCCATTTGTTTTGTTTTTCGGAGTATGCTTTTGATGATTTTTAGACGTCATTTTTAAGGGCTCGATTTCCGTGCCCCGAAAAGTTTCATTTTTTTTGAAATTTTATGTTTTGGGATATCAAAAAATAATATATTAAGCACTTAGGAGCCATTTGTTTTGTTTTTCGGACTCTGATTTTGCTGATTTTTATACGTCATTTTTCAGGGCTCGATTTCCATGCCCCGAAAAGTTTCATTTTTTTTTGAAATTTCATGTTTTGGGATGTCAAAAAATAATATATTAAGCACTTAGGAGCCATTTGTTTTGTTTTTCGGATTCTGATTTTGCTGATTATTAGACGTCATTTTTCAGGGCTCGATTTTCGTGCCCCAAAAAGTTTCATTTTTTTTGAAATTTTAAGTTTTGGTAAGTTAAAAAATACTATATTAATCACTTATAGACATTTGTTTTGTTTTTCGGACTCTGATTTTGTTGATTTTTGGACGTCATTTTTCAGGGCTCGATTTTCGTGCCCCGAAAAGTTTCATTTTTTTGAAATTTTAAGTTTTGGTAAGTTAAAAAATAATATATTAAGCAGTTAGGAGACATTTGTTTTGTTTTTCGGACTCTGATTTTGCTGATTTTTAGACGTCATTTTTCGGGGTTCGATTTTCGTGCCCCGAAAAGTTTCATTTTTTTTAAAATTTTAAGTTTTGGTAAGTTAAAAAATAGTATATTAAGCACTTAGGAGACATTTGTTTTGTTTTTCGGAGTATGCTTTTGATGATTTTTAGACGTCATTTTTAAGGACTCGATTTCCGTGCCCCTAAAAGTTTCATTTTTTTTGAAATTTTATGTTTTGGGATATCAAAAAATAATATATTAAGCACTTAGAAGCCATTTGTTTTATTTTTCGGACTATGATTTTGCTGATTTTAGACGTCATTTTTCAGGGCTCGATTTCCATGACCCGAAAAGTTTCATTTTTTTTTGAAATTTCATGTTTTGGGATGTCAAAAAATAATATATTAAGCACTTAGGAGCCATTTGTTTTGTTTTTCGGATTCTAATTTTGCTGATTATTAGATGTCATTTTTCAGGGCTCGATTTTCGTGCCCCAAAAAGTTTCATTTTTTTTGAAATTTTAAGTTTTGATAAGTTAAAAAATAATATATTAAGCACTTAGGAGACATTTGTTTTGTTTTTCGGTGTATGATTTTGATGATTTTTAGACGTCATTTTTCAGGGCTCGATTTTCGTACCCCGAAAAGTTTCATTTTTTTTGAAATTTCATGTTTTAGGATGTCAAAAAATAATATATTAAGAACTTAGGAGCCATTTGTTTGGTTTTTCGGACTCTGATTTTGCTGATTTTTTGACGTCATTTTTCAGGGCTCGATTTTCGTGCCCAGAAATGTTTCATTTTTTTTGAAATTTTAAGTTTTGGTAAGTTAAAAAATAATATATTAAGCACTTAAGAGCCATTTGTTTTGTTTTTCGGACTATGATTTTGCTGATTTTTAGACGTCATTTTTCAGGGCTCGATTTCCGTGCACCGAAAAGTTTCATTTTTTTTGAAATTTCCTGTTTTGGGATGTCAAAAAATTATATATTAAGCACTTAGGAGCCATTTGTTTTGTTTTTCGGATTCTGATTTTGCTGATTATTAGATGTCATTTTTCAGGGCTCGATTTTCGTGCCCCAAAAAGTTTCATTTTTTTTGAAATTTTAAGTTTTGATAAGTTAAAAAATAATATATTAAGCACTTAGGAGACATTTGTTTTGTTTTTCGGTGTATGATTTTGATGATTTTTAGACGTCATTTTTCAGGGCTCGATTTTCGTACCCCGAAAAGTTTCATTTTTTTTGAAATTTCATGTTTTAGGATGTCAAAAAATAATATATTAAGCACTTAGGAGCCATTTGTTTTGTTTTTCGGACTCTGATTTTGCTGATTTTTTGACGTCATTTTTCAGGCCTCGATTTTCGTGCCCAGAAATGTTTCATTTTTTTTGAAATTTTAAGTTTTGGTAAGTTAAAAAATAATATATTAAGCACTTAAGAGCCATTTGTTTTGTTTTTCGGACTATGATTTTGCTGATTTTTAGACGTCATTTTTCAGGGCTCGATTTTCGTGCACCGAAAAGTTTCATTTTTTTTGAAATTTCCTGTTTTGGGATGTCAAAAAATTATATATTACGCACTTAGGAGCCATTTGTTTTGTTTTTCGGACTCTGATTTTGCTGATTTTTTGACGTCATTTTTCAGGGCTCGATTTTCGTGCCCCGAAATATTTCATTTTTTTTGAAATTTTAAGTTTTTATAAGTTAAAAAATAATATATTAAGCACTTAGGAGACATTTTTTTTTTTTTTTCGGAGTATGATTTCGATGATTTTTAGACGTCATTTTTCAGGGCTCGATTTTCGTAACCCGAAAAGTTTCATTTTTTTTGAAATTTCATGTTTTGGGATGTCAAAAAATTATATATTAAGCACTTAGGAGCTATTTGTTTTGTTTTTCGGACTCTGATTTTGCTGATTTTTAGACGTCATTTTTCAGGAGTCGATTTCCGTGTCCCGAAATGTTTCATTTTTTTTGAAATTTCATATTTTGGGATGTCAAAAAATAATATATTAAGCACTTAGGAGACATTTGTTTTGTTTTTCGGACCCTTATTTTGCTGATCTTTAGACGTCATTTTTAAGGGCTCGATTTTCGTGCCCCGAAAAGTTTAATTTTTTTTGAAATTCTAAGTTTTGGTAAGTTAAAAAATAATATATTAAGCCCTTAGGAGACATTTGTTTTGTTTTTTGGACTCCGATTTTGCTGATTTTTTGACGTCATTTTTCAAGGCTCGATTTTCGTGCCCAGAAATGTTTCATTTTTTTTGAAATTTTAAGTTTTGGTAAGTTAAAAAATAATATATTAAGCACTTAGGAGACATTTGTTTTGTTTTTCGGACTCTGATTTTGCTGATTTTTAGACGTCATTTTTCTGGGTTCGATTTTCGTGCCCCGAAAAGTTTCATTTTTTTTGAAATTTTATGTTTTGGGATATCAAAAAATAATATATTAAGCACTTAGGAGCCATTTGTTTTGTTTTTCGGACTCTGAATTTGCTGATTTTTATACGTCATTTTTCAGGTCTCGATTTCCATGCCCCGAAAAGTTTCATTTTTTTTTGAAATTTCATGTTTTGGGATGTCAAAAAATAATATATTAAGCACTTAGGAGCCATTTGTTTTGTTTTTCGGATTCTGATTTTGCTGATTATTAGACGTCATTTTTCAGGGCTCAATTTTCGTGCCCCAAAAAGTTTCATTTTTTTTGAAATTTTAAGTTTTGATAAGTTAAAAAATAATATATTAAGCACTTAGGAGACATTTGTTTAGTTTTTCGGAGTATGATTTTGATGATTTTTAGACGTCATTTTTCAGGGCTCGATTTTCGTACCCCGAAAAGTTTCATTTTTTTTTGAAATTTTAAGTTTTGGTAAGTTAAAAAATAATATATTAAGCACTTAGGAGCCATTTGTTTTGTTTTTCGGACTCTGATTTTGCTTATTTTTAGACGTCATTTTTCGTGAGTCTATTTCCGTGCCCCGAAATGTCTCATTTTTTTTGAAATTTCATGTTTTGGGATGTCAAAAAATAATATATTAAGCACTTAGGAGACATTTGTTTTGTTTTTCGGACCCTTATTTTGCTGATTTTTAGACGTCATTTTTCAGGGCTCGATTTTCGTGCCCCAAAAAGTTTCATTTTTTTTGAAATTTTAAGTTTTGACAAGTTTAAAAATAATATATTAAGCACTTAGGAGACATTTGTTTTGTTTTTCGGTGTATGATTTTGATGATTTTTAGACGTCATTTTTCAGGGCTCGATTTTCGCACCCCGAGAAGTTTCATTTTTTTTGAAATTTCATGTTTTAGGATGTCAAAAAATAATATATTAAGCACTTAGGAGCCATTTGTTTTGTTTTTCGGACTCTGATTTTGCTGATTTTTGGACGTCATTTTTCAGGGCTCGATTTTCGTGCCCCGAAAAGTTTCATTTTTTTTAAATTTTAAGTTTTGGTAAGTTAAAAAATAATATATTAAGCACTTAGGAGACATTTGTTTTGTTTTTCGAACTCTGATTTTGCTGATTTTTAGACGTCATTTTTAGGGGTTCGATTTTCGTGCCCCGAAAAGTTTCATTTTTTTTTAAATTTTAAGTTTTGGTAAGTTAAAAAATAGTATATTAAGCACTTAGGAGACATTTGTTTTGTTTTTCGGAGTATGCTTTTGATGATTTTTAGACGTCATTTTTAAGGGCTCGATTTCCGTGTCCCGAAAAGTTTCATTTTTTTTGAAATTTTATGTTTTGGGATACCAAAATATAATATATTAAGCACTTAGGAGCCATTTGTTTTGTTTTTCGGACTCTGATTTTGCTGATTTTTAGACGTCATTTTTCAGGGCTCGATTTCCATGCCCCAAAAAGTTTAATTTTTTTTGAAATTTCATGTTTTGGGATGTCAAAAAATAATATATTAAGCACTTAGGAGCCATTTGTTTTGTTTTTCGGAGTATGCTTTTGATGATTTTTAGACGTCATTTTTAAGGGCTCGATTTCCGTGCCCCGAAAAGTTTCATTTTTTTTGAAATTTTATGTTTTGGGATATCAAAAAATAATATATTAAGCACTTAGGAGCCATTTGTTTTGTTTTTCGGACTCTGATTTTGCTGATTTTTATACGTCATTTTTCAGGGCTCGATTTCCATGCCCCGAAAAGTTTCATTTTTTTTTGAAATTTCATGTTTTGGGATGTCAAAAAATAATATATTAAGCACTTAGGAGCCATTTGTTTTGTTTTTCGGATTCTGATTTTGCTGATTATTATACGTCATTTTTCAGGGCTCGATTTTCGTGCCCCAAAAAGTTTCATTTTTTTTGAAAATTTAAGTTTTGATAAGTTAAAAAATACTATATATTAAGCACTTAGGAGACATTTGTTTAGTTTTTCGGAGTATGATTTTGAAGATTTTTAGACGTCATTTTTCAGGGCTCGATTTTCGTACCCCAGAAAGTTTCATTTTTTTTGAAATTTCATGTTTTAGGATGTCAAAAAATAATATATTAAGCACTTAGGAGCCATTTGTTTTGTTTTTCGGACTCTGATTTTGCTGAGTTTTAGACGTCATTTTTCAGGGCTCGATTTTCGTGACCCGAAAAGTTTCATTTTTTTTGAAATTTTAAGTTTTGGTAAGTTAAAAAATAATATATTAAGCACTTAGGAGCCATTTGTTTTGTTTTTCGGACTCTGATTTTGCTTATTTTTAGACGTTATTTTTCGTGAGTCGATTTTCGTGTACCGAAATGTCTCATTTTTTTTGAAATTTCATGTTTTGGGATGTCAAAAAATAATATATTAAGCACTTAGGAGACATTTGTTTTGTTTTTCGGACCCTTATTTTGCTGATTTTTAGACGTCATTTTTCAGGGCTCGATTTTCGTGCCCCAAAAAGTTTCATTTTTTTTGAAAATTTAAGTTTTGATAAGTTAAAAAATACTATATTAAGCACTTAGGAGACATTTGTTTAGTTTTTCGGAGTATGATTTTGATGATTTTTAGACGTCATTTTTCAGGGCTCGATTTTCATACCCCAGAAAGTTTCATTTTTTTTGAAATTTCATGTTTTAGGATGTCAAAAAATAATATATTAAGCACTTAGGAGCCATTTGTTTTGTTTTTCGGACTCTGATTTTGCTGAGTTTTTGACGTCATTTTTCAGGGCTCGATTTCCATGCCCCAAAAAGTTTAATTTTTTTTGAAATTTCATGTTTTGGGATGTCAAAAAATAATATATTAAGCACTTAGGAGCCATTTGTTTTGTTTTTCGGAGTATGCTTTTGATGATTTTTAGACGTCATTTTTAAGGGCTCGATTTCCGTGCCCCGAAAAGTTTCATTTTTTTTGAAATTTTATGTTTTGGGATATCAAAAAATAATATATTAAGCACTTAGGAGCCATTTGTTTTGTTTTTCGGACTCTGATTTTGCTGATTTTTATACGTCATTTTTCAGGGCTCGATTTCCATGCCCCGAAAAGTTTCATTTTTTTTTGAAATTTCATGTTTTGGGATGTCAAAAAATAATATATTAAGCACTTAGGAGCCATTTGTTTTGTTTTTCGGATTCTGATTTTGCTGATTATTAGACGTCATTTTTCAGGGCTCGATTTTCGTGCCACAAAAAGTTTCATTTTTTTTGAAATTTTAAGTTTTGGTAAGTTAAAAAATACTATATTAATCACTTATAGACATTTGTTTTGTTTTTCGGACTCTGATTTTGTTGATTTTTGGACGTCATTTTTCAGGGCTCGATTTTCGTGCCCCGAAAAGTTTCATTTTTTTGAAATTTTAAGTTTTGGTAAGTTAAAAAATAATATATTAAGCACTTAGGAGACATTTGTTTTGTTTTTCGGACTCTGATTTTGCTGATTTTTAGACGTCATTTTTCGGGGTTCGATTTTCGTGCCCCGAAAAGTTTCATTTTTTTTAAAATTTTAAGTTTTGGTAAGTTAAAAAATAGTATATTAAGCACTTAGGAGACATTTGTTTTGTTTTTCGGAGTATGCTTTTGATGATTTTTAGACGTCATTTTTAAGGACTCGATTTCCGTGCCCCTAAAAGTTTCATTTTTTTTGAAATTTTATGTTTTGGGATATCAAAAAATAATATATTAAGCACTTAGAAGCCATTTGTTATATTTTTCGGACTATGATTTTGCTGATTTTAGACGTCATTTTTCAGGGCTCGATTTCCATGCCCCGAAAAGTTTCATTTTTTTTTGAAATTTCATGTTTTGGGATGTCAAAAAATAATATATTAAGCACTTAGGAGCCATTTGTTTTGTTTTTCGGATTCTGATTTTGCTGATTATTAGATGTCATTTTTCAGGGCTCGATTTTCGTGCCCCAAAAAGTTTCATTTTTTTTGAAATTTTAAGTTTTGATAAGTTAAAAAATAATATATTAAGCACTTAGGAGACATTTGTTTTGTTTTTCGGTGTATGATTTTGATGATTTTTAGACGTCATTTTTCAGGGCTCGATTTTCGTACCCCGAAAAGTTTCATTTTTTTTGAAATTTCATGTTTTAGGATGTCAAAAAATAATATATTAAGCACTTAGGAGCCATTTGTTTGGTTTTTCGGACTCTGATTTTGCTGATTTTTTGACGTCATTTTTCAGGGCTCGATTTTCGTGCCGAGAAATGTTTCATTTTTTTTGAAATTTTAAGTTTTGGTAAGTTAAAAAATAATATATTAAGCACTTAAGAGCCATTTGTTTTGTTTTTCGGACTATGATTTTGCTGATTTTTAGACGTCATTTTTCAGGGCTCGATTTCCGTGCACCGAAAAGTTTCATTTTTTTTGAAATTTCCTGTTTTGGGATGTCAAAAAATTATATATTAAGCACTTAGGAGCCATTTGTTTTGTTTTTCGGATTCTGATTTTGCTGATTATTAGATGTCATTTTTCAGGGCTCGATTTTCGTGCCCCAAAAAGTTTCATTTTTTTTGAAATTTTAAGTTTTGATAAGTTAAAAAATAATATATTAAGCACTTAGGAGACATTTGTTTTGTTTTTCGGTGTATGATTTTGAGGATTTTTAGACGTCATTTTTCAGGGCTCGATTTTCGTACCCCGAAAAGTTTCATTTTTTTTGAAATTTCATGTTTTAGGATGTCAAAAAATAATATATTAAGCACTTAGGAGCCATTTGTTTTGTTTTTCGGACTCTGATTTTGCTGATTTTTTGACGTCATTTTTCAGGCCTCGATTTTCGTGCCCAGAAATGTTTCATTTTTTTTGAAATTTTAAGTTTTGGTAAGTTAAAAAATAATATATTAAGCACTTAAGAGCCATTTGTTTTGTTTTTCGGACTATGATTTTGCTTATTTTTAGACGTCATTTTTCAGGGCTCGATTTTCGTGCACCGAAAAGTTTCATTTTTTTTGAAATTTCCTGTTTTGGGATGTCAAAAAATTATATATTACGCACTTAGGAGCCATTTGTTTTGTTTTTCGGACTCTGATTTTGCTGATTTTTTGACGTCATTTTTCAGGGCTCGATTTTCGTGCCCCGAAATATTTCATTTTTTTTGAAATTTTAAGTTTTGATAAGTTAAAAAATAATATATTAAGCACTTAGGAGACATTTTTTTTTTTTTTCGGAGTATGATTTTGATGATTTTTAGACGTCATTTTTCAGGGCTCGATTTTCGTAACCCGAAAAGTTTCATTTTTTTTGAAATTTCATGTTTTGGGATGTCAAAAAATTATATATTAAGCACTTAGGAGCTATTTGTTTTGTTTTTCGGACTCTGATTTTGCTGATTTTTAGACGTCATTTTTCAGGAGTCGATTTCCGTGTCCCGAAATGTTTCATTTTTTTTGAAATTTCATGTTTTGGGATGTCAAAAAATAATATATTAAGCACTTAGGAGACATTTGTTTTGTTTTTCGGACCCTTATTTTGCTGATCTTTAGACGTCATTTTTAAGGGCTCGATTTTCGTGCCCCGAAAAGTTTAATTTTTTTTGAAATTCTAAGTTTTGGTAAGTTAAAAAATAATATATTAAGCCCTTAGGAGACATTTGTTTAGTTTTTTGGACTCCGATTTTGCTGATTTTTTGACGTCATTTTTCAAGGCTCGATTTTCGTGCCCAGAAATGTTTCATTTTTTTTGAAATTTTAAGTTTTGGTAAGTTAAAAAATAATATATTAAGCACTTAGGAGACATTTGTTTTGTTTTTCGGACTCTGATTTTGCTGATTTTTAGACGTCATTTTTCTGGGTTCGATTTTCGTGCCCCGAAAAGTTTCATTTTTTTTGAAATTTTATGTTTTGGGATATCAAAAAATAATATATTAAGCACTTAGGAGCCATTTGTTTTGTTTTTCGGACTCTGAATTTGCTGATTTTTATACGTCATTTTTCAGGTCTCGATTTCCATGCCCCGAAAAGTTTCATTTTTTTTTGAAATTTCATGTTTTGGGATGTCAAAAAATAATATATTAAGCACTTAGGAGCCATTTGTTTTGTTTTTCGGATTCTGATTTTGCTGATTATTAGACGTCATTTTTCAGGGCTCAATTTTCGTGCCCCAAAAAGTTTCATTTTTTTTGAAATTTTAAGTTTTGATAAGTTAAAAAATAATATATTAAGCACTTAGGAGACATTTGTTTAGTTTTTCGGAGTATGATTTTGATGATTTTTAGACGTCATTTTTCAGGGCTCGATTTTCGTACCCCGAAAAGTTTCATTTTTTTTTGAAATTTTAAGTTTTGGTAAGTTAAAAAATAATATATTAAGCACTTAGGAGCCATTTGTTTTGTTTTTCGGACTCTGATTTTGCTTATTTTTAGACGTCATTTTTCGTGAGTCTATTTCCGTGCCCCGAAATGTCTCATTTTTTTTGAAATTTCATGTTTTGGGATTTCAAAAAATAATATATTAAGTACTTAGGAGACATTTGTTTTGTTTTTCGGACCCTTATTTTGCTGATTTTTAGACGTCATTTTTCAGGGCTCGATTTTCGTGCCCCAAAAAGTTTCATTTTTTTTGAAATTTTAAGTTTTGACAAGTTTAAAAATAATATATTAAGCACTTAGGAGACATTTGTTTTGTTTTTCGGTGTATGATTTTGATGATTTTTAGACGTCATTTTTCAGGGCTCGATTTTCGCACCCCGAGAAGTTTCATTTTTTTTGAAATTTCATGTTTTAGGATGTCAAAAAATAATATATTAAGCACTTAGGAGCCATTTGTTTTGTTTTTCGGACTCTGATTTTGCTGATTTTTTGACGTCATTTTTCGAGGCTCGATTTTCGTGCCCCGAAAAGTTTCATTTTTTTTGAAATTTTATGTTTTGGTAAGTTAAAAAATAATATATTAAGCACTTAGGAGACATTTGTTTTGTTT
This sequence comes from Penstemon newberryi var. newberryi, assembly GCA_030819805.1. NCBI lineage: Eukaryota > Viridiplantae > Streptophyta > Magnoliopsida > Lamiales > Plantaginaceae > Penstemon > Penstemon newberryi. The sequence goes on along the minus strand of JAUALY010000006.1, from coordinate 28,089,319 downwards.
TTCGGACTCTGATTTTGCTGATTTTTTGACGTCATTTTTCAGGGCTCGATTTTCGTGCCCCGAAAAGTTTCATTTTTTTTCAAATTTTAAGTTTTGGTAAGTTAAAAAATAATATATTAATCACTTATGGACATTTGTTTTGTTTTTCGGACTCTGATTTTGCTGATTTTTGGACGTCATTTTTCAGGGCTCGATTTTCGTGCCCCGAAAAGTTTCATTTTTTTGAAATTTTAAGTTTTGGTAAGTTAAAAAATAATATATTAAGCACTTAGGAGACATTTGTTTTGTTTTTCGAACTCTGATTTTGCTGATTTTTAGACGTCATTTTTCGGGGTTCGATTTTCGTGCCCCGAAAAGTTTCATTTTTTTTTAAATTTTAAGTTTTGGTAAGTTAAAAAATAGTATATTAAGCACTTAGGAGACATTTGTTTTGTTTTTCGGAGTATGCTTTTGATGATTTTTAGACGAAATTTTTAAGGGCTCGATTTCCGTGCCCCGAAAAGTTTCATTTTTTTTGAAATTTTTGTTTTTGGATATCAAAATATAATATATTAAGCACTTAGGAGCCATTTGTTTTGTTTTTCGGACTCTGATTTTGCTGATATTTAGACGTCATTTTTCTGGGTTCGATTTCCATGCCCCAAAAAGTTTAATTTTTTTTGAAATTTCATGTTTTGGGATGTCAAAAAATAATATATTAAGCACTCAGGAGCCATTTGTTTTGTTTTTCGGAGTATGCTTTTGATGATTTTTAGACGTCATTTTTCAGGGCTCGATTTCCATGCCCCGAAAAGTTTCATTTTTTTTTGAAATTTCATGTTTTGGGATGTCAAAAAATAATATATTAAGCACTTAGGAGCCATTTGTTTTGTTTTTCGGATTATAATTTTGCTGATTATTAGACGTCATTTTTCAGGGCTCGATTTTCGTGCCCCAAAAAGTTTCATTTTTTTGAAATTTTAAGTTTTGATAAGTTAAAAAATACTATATTAAGCACTTAGGAGACATTTGTTTAGTTTTTCGGAGTATGATTTTGATGATTTTTAGACGTCATTTTTCAGGCTCGATTTTCGTACCCCAGAAAGTTTCATTTTTTTTTGAAATTTCATGTTTTAGGATGTCAAAAATAATATATTAAGCACTTAGGAGCCATTTGTTTTGTTTTTGGGACTCTGATTTTGCTGAGTTTTAGACGTCATTTTTCAGGACTCGATTTTCGTGACCCGAAAAGTTTCATTTTTTTTGAAATTTTATGTTTTGGTAAGTTAAAAAATAATATATTAAGCACTTAGGAGACATTTGTTTTGTTTTTGGGACTCTGATTTTGCTGATTTTTTGACGTCATTTTTCAGGGCTCGATTTTCGTGCCTCGAAAAGTTTCATTTTTTTTGAAATTTTAAGTTTTGGTAAGTTAAAAAATAATATATTAATCACTTATAGACATTTGTTTTGTTTTTCGGACTCTGATTTTGCTGATTTTTGGACGTCATTTTTCAGGGCTCGATTTTCTTGCCCCGAAAAGTTTCATTTTTTTGAAATTTTAAGTTTTGGTAAGTTAAAAAATAATATATTAAGCACTTAGGAGATATTTGTTTTGTTTTTCGGACTCTGATTTTGCTGATTTTTAGACGTCATTTTTCGGGGTTCGATTTTCGTGCCCCGAAAAGTTTCATTTTTTTTAAAATTTTAAGTTTTGGTAAGTTAAAAAATAGTATATTAAGCACTTAGGAGACATTTGTTTTGTTTTTCGGAGTATGCTTTTGATGATTTTTAGACGTCATTTTTAAGGACTCGATTTCCGTGCCCCTAAAAGTTTCATTTTTTTTGAAATTTTATGTTTTGGGATAACAAAAAATAATATATTAAGCACTTAGGAGCCATTTGTTTTATTTTTCGGACTATGATTTTGCTGATTTTAGACGTCATTTTTCAGGGCTCGATTTCCATGCCCCGAAAAGTTTCATTTTTTTTTGAAATTTCATGTTTTGGGATGTCAAAAATTAATATATTAAGCACTTAGGAGCCATTTGTTTTGTTTTTCGGATTCTGATTTTGCTGATTATTAGACGTCATTTTTCAGGGCTCGATTTTCGTGCCCCAAAAAGTTTCATTTTTTTTGAAATTTTAAGTTTTGATAAGTTAAAAAATACTATATTAAGCACTTAGGAGACATTTGTTTAGTTTTTCGAAGTATGATTTTGATGATTTTTAGACGTCATTTTTCAGGCTCGATTTTCGTACCCCAGAAAGTTTCATTTTTTTTGAAATTTCATGTTTTAGGATGTCAAAAAATAATATATTAAGCACTTAGGAGCCATTTGTTTGGTTTTTCGGACTCTGATTTTGCTGATTTTTTGACGTCATTTTTCAGGGCTCGATTTTCGTGCCCAGAAATGTTTCATTTTTTTTGAAATTTTAAGTTTTGGTAAGTTAAAAAATAATATATTAAGCACTTAAGAGCCATTTGTTTTGTTTTTCGGATTCTGATTTTGCTGATTATTAGACGTCATTTTTCAGGGCTCGATTTTCGTGCCCCCAAAAAGTTTCATTTTTTTTGAAATTTTAAGTTTTGATAAGTTAAAAAATACTATATTAAGCACTTAGGAGACATTTGTTTAGTTTTTCGGAGTATGATTTTGATGATTTTTAGACGTCATTTTTCAGGGCTCGATTTTCGTACCCCGAAAAGTTTCATTTTTTTTGAAATTTCATGTTTTAGGATGTCAAAAAATAATATATTAAGCACTTAGGAGCCATTTGTTTGGTTTTTCGGACTCTGATTTTGCTGATTTTTTGACGTCATTTTTCAGGGCTCGATTTTCGTGCCCAGAAATGTTTCATTTTTTTTGAAATTTTAAGTTTTGATAAGTTAAAAAATAATATATTAAGCACTTAAGAGCCATTTGTTTTGTTTTTCGGACTATGATTTTGCTGATTTTTAGACGTCATTTTTCAGTGCTCGATTTCCGTGCACCGAAAAGTTTCATTTTTTTTGAAATTTCCTGTTTTGGAATGTCAAAAAATTATATATTAAGCACTTAGGAGCCATTTGTTTTGTTTTTCGGACTCTGATTTTGCTGATTTTTTGACGTCATTTTTCAGGGCTCGATTTTCGTGCCCCGAAATATTTCATTTTTTTTGAAATTTTAAGTTTTGATAAGTTAAAAAATAATATATTAAGCACTTAGGAGACATTTGTTTTTTTTTTTCGGAGTATGATTTTGATGATTTTTAGACGTCATTTTTCAGGGCTCGATTTTCGTACCCCGAAAAGTTTCATTTTTTTTGAAATTTCATGTTTTGGGATGTCAAAAAATTATATATTAAGCACTTAGAAACCATTTGTTTTGTTTTTCGGACTCTGATTTTGATGATTTTTAGACGTCATTTTTCAGGGCTCGATTTTCGCACCCCGAAAAGTTTCATTTTTTTTGAAATTTCATGTTTTAGGATGTCAAAAAATAATATATTAAGCACTTAGGAGGCATTTGTTTTGTTTTTCGGACTCTGATTTTGCTGATTTTTTGACGTCATTTTTCGAGGCTCGATTTTCGTGCCCCGAAAAGTTTCATTTTTTTTGAAATTTTATGTTTTGGTAAGTTAAAAAATAATATATTAAGCACTTAGGAGACATTTGTTTTGTTTTTCGGACTCTGATTTTGCTGATTTTTTGACGTCATTTTTCAGGGCTCGATTTTCGTGCCCCGAAAAGTTTCATTTTTTTTCAAATTTTAAGTTTTGGTAAGTTAAAAAATAATATATTAATCACTTATGGACATTTGTTTTGTTTTTCGGACTCTGATTTTGCTGATTTTTGGACGTCATTTTTCAGGGCTCGATTTTCGTGCCCCGAAAAGTTTCATTTTTTTGAAATTTTAAGTTTTGGTAAGTTAAAAAATAATATATTAAGCACTTAGGAGACATTTGTTTTGTTTTTCGAACTCTGATTTTGCTGATTTTTAGACGTCATTTTTCGGGGTTCGATTTTCGTGCCCCGAAAAGTTTCATTTTTTTTTAAATTTTAAGTTTTGGTAAGTTAAAAAATAGTATATTAAGCACTTAGGAGACATTTGTTTTGTTTTTCGGAGTATTCTTTTGATGATTTTTAGACGTCATTTTTAAGGGCTCGATTTCCGTGCCCCGAAAAGTTTCATTTTTTTTGAAATTTTATGTTTTTGGATATCAAAATATAATATATTAAGCACTTAGGAGCCATTTGTTTTGTTTTTCGAACTCTGATTTTGCTGATTTTTAGACGTCATTTTTCTGGGTTCGATTTCCATGCCCCAAAAAGTTTAATTTTTTTTGAAATTTCATGTTTTGGGATGTCAAAAAATAATATATTAAGCACTTAGGAGCCATTTGTTTTGTTTTTCGGAGTATGCTTTTAATGATTTTTAGACGTCATTTTTCAGGGCTCGATTTCCATGCCTCGAAAAGTTTCATTTTTTTTTGAAATTTCATGTTTTGGGATGTCAAAAAATAATATATTAAGCACTTAGGAGCCATTTGTTTTGTTTTTCGGATTCTGATTTTGCTGATTATTAGACGTCATTTTTCAGGGCTCGATTTTCGTGCCCCAAAAAATTTCATTTTTTTGAAATTTTAAGTTTTGATAAGTTAAAAAATACTATATTAAGCACTTAGGAGACATTTGTTTAGTTTTTCGGAGTATGATTTTGATGATTTTTAGACGTCATTTTTCAGGCTCGATTTTCGTACCCCAGAAAGTTTCATTTTTTTTGAAATTTCATGTTTTAGGATGTCAAAAAATAATATATTAAGCACTTAGGAGCCATTTGTTTTGTTTTTGGGACTCTGATTTTGCTGAGTTTTAGACGTCATTTTTCAGGACTCGATTTTCGTGACCCGAAAAGTTTCATTTTTTTTGAAATTTTATGTTTTGGTAAGTTAAAAAATAATATATTAAGCACTTAGGAGACATTTGTTTTGTTTTTGGGACTCTGATTTTGCTGATTTTTTGACGTCATTTTTCAGGGCTCGATTTTCGTGCCTCGAAAAGTTTCATTTTTTTTGAAATTTTAAGTTTTGGGATGTCAAAAATAATATATTAAGCACTTAGGAGCCATTTGTTTTGTTTTTTGGACTCTGATTTTGCTGATTTTTAGACGTCATTTTTCAGGGCTCGATTTCCATGCCCCAAAAAGTTTAATTTTTTTTGAAATTTCATGTTTTGGGATGTCAAAAAATAATATATTAAGCACTTAGGAGCCATTTGTTTTGTTTTTCGGAGTATGCTTTTGATGATTTTTAGACGTCATTTTTAAGGGCTCGATTTCCGTGCCCCGAAAAGTTTCATTTTTTTTGAAATTTTATGTTTTGGGATATCAAAAAATAATATATTAAGCACTTAGGAGCCATTTGTTTTGTTTTTCGGACTCTGATTTTGCTGATTTTTATACGTCATTTTTCAGGGCTCGATTTCCATGCCCCGAAAAGTTTCATTTTTTTTTGAAATTTCATGTTTTGGGATGTCAAAAAATAATATATTAAGCACTTAGGAGCCATTTGTTTTGTTTTTCGGATTCTGATTTTGCTGATTATTATACGTCATTTTTCAGGGCTCGATTTTCGTGCCCCAAAAAGTTTCATTTTTTTTGAAAATTTAAGTTTTGATAAGTTAAAAAATACTATATTAAGCACTTAGGAGACATTTGTTTAGTTTTTCGGAGTATGATTTTGATGATTTTTAGACGTCATTTTTCAGGGCTCGATTTTCGTACCCCAGAAAGTTTCATTTTTTTTGAAATTTCATGTTTTAGGATGTCAAAAAATAATATATTAAGCACTTAGGAGCCATTTGTTTTGTTTTTCGGACTCTGATTTTGCTGAGTTTTAGACGTCATTTTTCAGGGCTCGATTTTCGTGACCCGAAAAGTTTCATTTTTTTTGAAATTTTAAGTTTTGGTAAGTTAAAAAATAATATATTAAGCACTTAGGAGCCATTTATTTTGTTTTTCGGACTCTGATTTTGCTTATTTTTAGACGTCATTTTTCGTGAGTCGATTTTCGTGTACCGAAATGTCTCATTTTTTTTGAAATTTCATGTTTTGGGATGTCAAAAAATAATATATTAAGCACTTAGGAGACATTTGTTTTGTTTTTCGGACCCTTATTTTGCTGATTTTTAGACGTCATTTTTCAGGGCTCGATTTTCGTGCCCCAAAAAGTTTCATTTTTTTTGAAAATTTAAGTTTTTATAAGTTAAAAAATACTATATTAAGCACTTAGGAGACATTTGTTTAGTTTTTCGGAGTATGATTTTGATGATTTTTAGACTTCATTTTTCAGGGCTCGATTTTCGTACCCCAGAAAGTTTCATTTTTTTTGAAATTTCATGTTTTAGGATGTCAAAAAATAATATATTAAGCACTTAGGAGCCATTTGTTTTGTTTTTCGGACTCTGATTTTGCTGAGTTTTTGACGTCATTTTTCAGAGCTCGATTTTCGTGCCCCGAAAAGTTTCATTTTTTTTCAAATTTTAAGTTTTGGTAAGTTAAAAAATAATATATTAATCACTTATGGACATTTGTTTTGTTTTTCGGACTCTGATTTTGCTGATTTTTTGACGTCATTTTTCAGGGCTCGATTTTCGTGCCCCGAAAAGTTTCATTTTTTTGAAATTTTAAGTTTTGGTAAGTTAAAAAATAATATATTAAGCACTTAGGAGACATTTGTTTTGTTTTTCGAACTCTGATTTTGCTGATTTTTAGACGTCATTTTTCGGGGTTCGATTTTCGTGCCCCGAAAAGTTTCATTTTTTTTTAAATTTTAAGTTTTGGTAAGTTAAAAAATAGTATATTAAGCACTTAGGAGACATTTGTTTTGTTTTTCGGAGTATGCTTTTGATGAATTTTAGACGAAATTTTTAAGGGCTCGATTTCCGTGCCCCGAAAAGTTTCATTTTTTTTGAAATTTTTGTTTTTGGATATCAAAATATAATATATTAAGCACTTAGGAGCCATTTGTTTTGTTTTTCGGACTCTGATTTTGCTGATATTTAGACGTCATTTTTCTGGGTTCGATTTCCATGCCCCAAAAAGTTTAATTTTTTTTGAAATTTCATGTTTTGGGATGTCAAAAAATAATATATTAAGCACTTAGGAGCCATTTGTTTTGTTTTTCGGAGTATGCTTTTGATGATTTTTAGACGTCATTTTTCAGGGCTCGATTTCCATGCCCCGAAAAGTTTCATTTTTTTTTGAAATTTCATGTTTTGGGATGTCAAAAAATAATATATTAAGCACTTAGGAGCCATTTGTTTTGTTTTTCGGATTCTGATTTTGCTGATTATTAGACGTCATTTTTCAGGGCTCGATTTTCGTGCCCCAAAAAGTTTCATTTTTTTGAAATTTTAAGTTTTGATAAGTTAAAAAATACTATATTAAGCACTTAGGAGACATTTGTTTAGTTTTTCGGAGTATGATTTTGATGATTTTTAGACGTCATTTTTCAGGCTCGATTTTCGTACCCCAGAAAGTTTCATTTTTTTTGAAATTTCATGTTTTAGGATGTCAAAAATAATATATTAAGCACTTAGGAGCCATTTGTTTTGTTTTTGGGACTCTGATTTTGCTGAGTTTTAGACGTCATTTTTCAGGACTCGATTTTCGTGACCCGAAAAGTTTCATTTTTTTTGAAATTTTATGTTTTGGTAAGTTAAAAAATAATATATTAAGCACTTAGGAGACATTTGTTTTGTTTTTGGGACTCTGATTTTGCTGATTTTTTGACGTCATTTTTCAGGGCTCGATTTTCGTGCCTCGAAAAGTTTCATTTTTTTTGAAATTTTAAGTTTTGGTAAGTTAAAAAATAATATATTAATCACTTATAGAACTTTTTTTTGTTTTTCGGACTCTGATTTTGCTGATTTTTGGACTTCATTTTTCAGGGCTCGATTTTCTTGCCCCGAAAAGTTTCATTTTTTTGAAATTTTAAGTTTTGGTAAGTTAAAAAATAATATATTAAGCACTTAGGAGACATTTGTTTTGTTTTTCGGACTCTGATTTTGCTGATTTTTAGACGTTATTTTTCGGGGTTCGATTTTCGTGCCCCGAAAAGTTTCATTTTTTTTAAAATTTTAAGTTTTGGTAAGTTAAAAAATAGTATATTAAGCACTTAGGAGACATTTGTTTTGTTTTTCGGAGTATGCTTTTGATGATTTTTAGACGTCATTTTTAAGGACTCGATTTCCGTGCCCCTAAAAGTTTCATTTTTTTTGAAATTTTATGTTTTGGGATAACAAAAAATAATATATTAAGCACTTAGGAGCCATTTGTTTTATTTTTCGGACTATGATTTTGCTGATTTTAGACGTCATTTTTCAGGGCTCGATTTCCATGCCCCGAAAAGTTTCATTTTTTTTTGAAATTTCATGTTTTGGGATGTCAAAAATTAATATATTAAGCACTTAGGAGCCATTTGTTTTGTTTTTGGGACTCTGATTTTGCTGAGTTTTAGACGTCATTTTTCAGGACTCGATTTTCGTGACCCGAAAAGTTTCATTTTTTTTGAAATTTTATGTTTTGGTAAGTTAAAAAATAATATATTAAGCACTTAGGAGACATTTGTTTTGTTTTTGGGACTCTGATTTTGCTGATTTTTTGACGTCATTTTTCAGGGCTCGATTTTCGTGCCTCGAAAAGTTTCATTTTTTTTGAAATTTTAAGTTTTGGTAAGTTAAAAAATAATATATTAATCACTTATAGACATTTGTTTTGTTTTTCGGACTCTGATTTTGCTGATTTTTGGACGTCATTTTTCAGGGCTCGATTTTCTTGCCCCGAAAAGTTTCATTTTTTTGAAATTTTAAGTTTTGGTAAGTTAAAAAATAATATATTAAGCACTTAAGAGCCATTTGTTTTGTTTTTCGGATTCTGATTTTGCTGATTATTAGACGTCATTTTTCAGGGCTCGATTTTCGTGCCCCCAAAAAGTTTCATTTTTTTTGAAATTTTAAGTTTTGATAAGTTAAAAAATACTATATTAAGCACTTAGGAGACATTTGTTTAGTTTTTCGGAGTATGATTTTGATGATTTTTAGACGTCATTTTTCAGGGCTCGATTTTCGTACCCTGAAAAGTTTCATTTTTTTTGAAATTTCATGTTTTAGGATGTCAAAAAATAATATATTAAGCACTTAGGAGCCATTTGTTTGGTTTTTCGGACTCTGATTTTGCTGATTTTTTGACGTCATTTTTCAGGGCTCGATTTTCGTGCCCAGAAATGTTTCATTTTTTTTGAAATTTTAAGTTTTGGTAAGTTAAAAAATAATATATTAAGCACTTAAGAGCCATTTGTTTTGTTTTTCGGACTATGATTTTGCTGATTTTTAGACGTCATTTTTCAGGGCTCGATTTCCGTGCACCGAAAAGTTTCATTTTTTTTGAAATTTCCTGTTTTGGAATGTCAAAAAATTACATATTAAGCACTTAGGAGCCATTTGTTTTGTTTTTCGGACTCTGATTTTTATTGATTTTTTGACGTCATTTTTCAGGGCTCGATTTTCGTGCCCCGAAATATTTCATTTTTTTTGAAATTTTAAGTTTTGATAAGTTAAAAAATAATATATTAAGCACTTAGGAGACATTTGTTTTTTTTTTTCGGAGTATGATTTTGATGATTTTTAGACGTCATTTTTCAGGGCTCGATTTTCGTACCCCGAAAAGTTTCATTTTTTTTGAAATTTCATGTTTTGGGATGTCAAAAAATTATATATTAAGCACTTAGAAACAATTTGTTTTGTTTTTCGGACTCTGATTTTGATGATTTTTAGACGTCATTTTTCAGGGCTCGATTTTCGCACCCCGAAAAGTTTCATTTTTTTTGAAATTTCATGTTTTAGGATGTCAAAAAATAATATATTAAGCACTTAGGAGCCATTTGTTTTGTTTTTCGGACTCTGATTTTGCTGATTTTTTTAAGTCATTTTTCGAGGCTCGATTTTCGTGCCCCGAAAAGTTTCATTTTTTTTGAAATTTTATGTTTTGGTAAGTTAAAAAATAATATATTAAGCACTTAGGAGACATTTGTTTTGTTTTTCGGACTCTGATTTTGCTGATTTTTTGACGTCATTTTTCAGGGCTCGATTTTCGTGCCCCGAAAAGTTTCATTTTTTTTCAAATTTTAAGTTTTGGTAAGTTAAAAAATAATATATTAATCACTTATGGACATTTGTTTTGTTTTTCGGACTCTGATTTTGCTGATTTTTGGACGTCATTTTTCAGGGCTCGATTTTCGTGCCCCGAAAAGTTTCATTTTTTTGAAATTTTAAGTTTTGGTAAGTTAAAAAATAATATATTAAGCACTTAGGAGACATTTGTTTTGTTTTTCGAACTCTGATTTTGCTGATTTTTAGACGTCATTTTTCGGGGTTCGATTTTCGTGCCCCGAAAAGTTTCATTTTTTTTTAAATTTTAAGTTTTGGTAAGTTAAAAAATAGTATATTAAGCACTTAGGAGACATTTGTTTTGTTTTTCGGAGTATGCTTTTGATGATTTTTAGACGTCATTTTTAAGGGCTCGATTTCCGTGCCCCGAAAAGTTTCATTTTTTTTGAAATTTTATGTTTTTGGATATCAAAATATAATATATTAAGCACTTAGGAGCCATTTGTTTTGTTTTTCGAACTCTGATTTTGCTGATTTTTAGACGTCATTTTTCTGGGTTCGATTTCCATGCCCCAAAAAGTTTAATTTTTTTTGAAATTTCATGTTTTGGGATGTCAAAAAATAATATATTAAGCACTTAGGAGCCATTTGTTTTGTTTTTCGGAGTATGCTTTTGATGATTTTTAGACGTCATTTTTAAGGGCTCGATTTACGCGCCCCGAAAAGTTTCATTTTTTTTGAAATTTTATGTTTTGGGATATCAAAAAATAATATATTAAGCACTTAGGAGCCATTTGTTTTGTTTTTCGCACTCTGATTTTGCTGATTTTTATACGTCATTTTTCAGGGCTCGATTTCCATGCCCCGAAAAGATTCATTTTTTTTTGAAATTTCATGTTTTGGGATGTCAAAAATAATATATTAAGCACTTAGGAGCCATTTGTTTTGTTTTTCGGATTCTGATTTTGCTGATTATTAGACGTCATTTTTCAGGGCTCGATTTTCGTGCCCCCAAAAAGTTTCATTTTTTTTGAAATTTTAAGTTTTGATAAGTTAAAAAATACTATATTAAGCACTTAGGAGACATTTGTTTAGTTTTTCGGAGTATGATTTTGATGATTTTTAGACGTCATTTTTCAGGGCTCGATTTCCATGCCCCAAAAAGTTTAATTTTTTTTGAAATTTCATGTTTTGGGATGTCAAAAAATAATATATTAAGCACTTAGGAGCCATTTGTTTTGTTTTTCGGAGTATGCTTTTGATGATTTTTAGACGTCATTTTTAAGGGCTCGATTTCCGTGCCCCGAAAAGTTTCATTTTTTTTGAAATTTTATGTTTTGGGATATCAAAAAATAATATATTAAGCACTTAGGAGCCATTTGTTTTGTTTTTCGGACTCTGATTTTGCTGATTTTTATACGTCATTTTTCAGGGCTCGATTTCCATGCCCCGAAAAGTTTCATTTTTTTTTGAAATTTCATGTTTTGGGATGTCAAAAAATTATATATTAAGCACTTAGGAGCCATTTGTTTTGTTTTTCGGATTCTGATTTTGCTGATTATTATACGTAATTTTTCAGGGCTCGATTTTCGTGCCCCAAAAAGTTTCATTTTTTTTGAAAATTTAAGTTTTGATAAGTTAAAAAATACTATATTAAGCACTTAGGAGACATTTGTTTAGTTTTTCGGAGTATGATTTTGATGATTTTTAGACGTCATTTTTCAGGGCTCGATTTTCGTACCCCAGAAAGTTTCATTTTTTTTGAAATTTCATGTTTTAGGATGTCAAAAAATAATATATTAAGCACTTAGGAGCCATTTGTTTTGTTTTTCGGACTCTGATTTTGCTGAGTTTTAGACGTCATTTTTCAGGGCTCGATTTTCGTGACCCGAAAAGTTTCATTTTTTTTTGAAATTTTAAGTTTTGGTAAGTTAAAAAATAATATATTAAGCACTTAGGAGCCATTTGTTTTGTTTTTCGGACTCTGATTTTGCTTATTTTTAGACGTCATTTTTCGTGAGTCGATTTCCGTGCCCCGAAATATCTCATTTTTTTTGAAATTTCATGTTTTGGGATGTCAAAAAATAATATATTAAGCACTTAGGAGACATTTGTTTTGTTTTTCGGACCCTTATTTTGCTGATTTTTAGACGTCATTTTTCAGGGCTCGATTTTCGTGACCCAAAAAGTTTCATTTTATTTGAAATTTTAAGTTTTGATAAGTTTAAAAATAATATATTAAGCACTTAGGAGACATTTGTTTTGTTTTTCGGTGTATGATTTTGATGATTTTTAGACGTCATTTTTCAGGGCTCGATTTTCGCACCCCGAAAAGTTTCATTTTTTTTTAAATTTCATGTTTTAGGATGTCAAAATATAATATATTAAGCACTTAGGAGCCATTTGTTTTGTTTTTCGGACTCTGATTTTGCTGATTTTTTGACGTCATTTTTCGAGGCTCGATTTTCGTGCCCCGAAAAGTTTCATTTTTTTTGAAATTTTATGTTTTGGTAAGTTAAAAAATAATATATTAAGCACTTAGGAGACATTTGTTTTGTTTTTCGGACTCTGATTTTGCTGATTTTTTGACGTCATTTTTCAGGGCTCGATTTTCGTGCCCCGAAAAGTTTCATTTTTTTTCAAATTTTAAGTTTTGGTAAGTTAAAAAATAATATATTAATCACTTATGGACATTTGTTTTGTTTTTCGGACTCTGATTTTGCTGATTTTTGGACGTCATTTTTCAGGGCTCGATTTTCGTGCCCCGAAAAGTTTCATTTTTTTGAAATTTTAAGTTTTGGTAAGTTAAAAAATAATATATTAAGCACTTAGGAGACATTTGTTTTGTTTTTCGAACTCTGATTTTGCTGATTTTTAGACGTCATTTTTCGGGGTTCGATTTTCGTGCCCCGAAAAGTTTCATTTTTTTTTAAATTTTAAGTTTTGGTAAGTTAAAAAATAGTATATTAAGCACTTAGGAGACATTTGTTTTGTTTTTCGGAGTATGCTTTTGATGATTTTTAGACGAAATTTTTAAGGGCTCGATTTCCGTGCCCCGAAAAGTTTCATTTTTTTTGAAATTTTTGTTTTTGGATATCAAAATATAATATATTAAGCACTTAGGAGCCATTTGTTTTGTTTTTCGGACTCTGATTTTGCTGATTTTTAGACGTCATTTTTCAGGGTTCGATTTCCATGCCCCAAAAAGTTTAATTTTTTTTGAAATTTCATGTTTTGGGATGTCAAAAAATAATATATTAAGCACTTAGGAGCCATTTATTTTGTTTTTCGGAGTATGCTTTTGATGATTTTTAGACGTCATTTTTAAGGGCTCGATTTCCGTGCCCCGAAAAGTTTCATTTTTTTTGAAATTTTATGTTTTGGGATATCAAAAAATAATATATTAAGCACTTAGGAGCCATTTGTTTTGTTTTTCGGACTATGATTTTGCTGATTTTTATACGTCATTTTTCAGGGCTCGATTTCCATGCCCCGAAAAGTTTCATTTTTTTTTAAAATTTCATGTTTTGGGATGTCAAAAAATAATATATTAAGCACTTAGGAGCCATTTGTTTTGTTTTTCGGATTCTGATTTTGCTGATTATTAGACGTCATTTTTCAGGGCTCGATTTTCGTGCCCCAAAAAGTTTCATTTTTTTTGAAATTTTAAGTTTTGATAAGTTAAAAAATACTATATTAAGCACTTAGGAGACATTTGTTTAGTTTTTCGGAGTATGATTTTGATGATTTTTAGACGTCATTTTTCAGGGCTCGATTTTCGTACCCCAGAAAGTTTCATTTTTTTTGAAATTTCATGTTTTAGGATGTCAAAAAATAATATATTAAGCACTTAGGAGCCATTTGTTTTGTTTTTCGGACTCTGATTTTGCTGAGTTTTAGACGTCATTTTTCAGGACTCGATTTTCGTGACCCGAAAAGTTTCATTTTTTTTGAAATTTTATGTTTTGGTAAGTTAAAAAATAATATATTAAGCACTTAGGAGACATTTGTTTTGTTTTTCGGACTCTGATTTTGCTGATTTTTTGACGTCATTTTTCAGGGCTCGATTTTCGTGCCCCGAAAAGTTTCATTTTTTTTGAAATTTTAAGTTTTGGTAAGTTAAAAAATAATATATTAATCACTTATAGACATTTGTTTTGTTTTTCGGAGTATGCTTTTGATGATTTTTAGACGTCATTTTTAAGGACTCGATTTCCGTGCCCCTAAAAGTTTCATTTTTTTTGAAATTTTATGTTTTGGGATATCAAAAAATAATATATTAAGCACTTAGGAGCCATTTGTTTTATTTTTCGGACTATGATTTTGCTGATTTTAGACGTCATTTTTCAGGGCTCGATTTCCATGCCCCGAAAAGTTTCATTTTTTTTTGAAATTTCATGTTTTGGGATGTCAAAAAATAATATATTAAGCACTTAGGAGCCATTTGTTTTGTTTTTCGGATTCTGATTTTGCTTATTATTAGATGTCATTTTTCGGGGCTCGATTTTCGTGCCCCAAAAAGTTTCATTTTTTTTGAAATTTTAAGTTTTGATAAGTTAAAAAATAATATATTAAGCACTTAGGAGACATTTGTTTTGTTTTTCGGTGTATGATTTTGATGATTTTTAGATGTCATTTTTCAGGGCTCGATTTTCGTACCCCGAAAAGTTTCATTTTTTTTGAAATTTCATGTTTTAGGATGTCAAAAAATAATATATTAAGCACTTAGGAGCCATTTGTTTGGTTTTTCGGACTCTGATTTTGCTGATTTTTTGACGTCATTTTTCAGGGCTCGATTTTCGTGCCCAGAAATGTTTCATTTTTTTTGAAATTTTAAGTTTTGGTAAGTTAAAAAATAATATATTAAGCACTTAAGAGCCATTTGTTTTGTTTTTCGGACTATGATTTTGCTGATTTTTAGACGTCATTTTTCAGGGCTCGATTTCCGTGCACCGAAAAGTTTCATTTTTTTTGAAATTTCCTGTTTTGGGATGTCAAAAAATTATATATTAAGCACTTAGGAGCCATTTGTTTTGTTTTTCGGACTCTGATTTTGCTGATTTTTTGACGTCATTTTTCAGGGCTCGATTTTCGTGCCCCGAAATATTTCATTTTTTTTGAAATTTTAAGTTTTGATAAGTTAAAAAATAATATATTAAGCACTTAGGAGACATTTGTTTTGTTTTTCGGTGTATGATTTTGATGATTTTTAGACGTCATTTTTCAGGGCTCGATTTTCGTACCCCGAAAAGTTTCATTTTTTTTTAAATTTCATGTTTTAGGATGTCAAAAAATAATATATTAAGCACTTAGGAGCCATTTGTTTTGTTTTTCGGACTCTGATTTTGCTGATTTTTTGACGTCATTTTTCAGGCCTCGATTTTCGTGCCCAGAAATGTTTCATTTTTTTTGAAATTTTAAGTTTTGGTAAGTTAAAAAATAATATATTAAGCACTTAAGAGCCATTTGTTTTGTTTTTCGGACTATGATTTTGCTGATTTTTAGACGTCATTTTTCAGGGCTCGATTTTCGTGCACCGAAAAGTTTCATTTTTTTTGAAATTTCCTGTTTTGGGATGTCAAAAAATTATATATTAAGCACTTAGGAGCCATTTGTTTTGTTTTTCGGACTCTGATTTTGCTGAGCCATTTGTTTTGTTTTTCGGACTCCGATTTTGCTGATTTTTAGAAGTCATTTTTCAGGGCTCGATTTTCGTGCCCCGAAAAGTTTCATTTTTTTTGAAATTTTAAGTTTTGGTAAGTTAAAAAATAATATATTAAGCACTTAGGAGCTATTTGTTTTGTTTTTCGGACTCTGATTTTGCTGATTTTTAGACGTCATTTTTCAGGAGTCGATTTCCGTGCCCCGAAATGTTTCATTTTTTTGGAAATTTCATGTTTTGGGATGTCAAAAAATAATATATTAAGCACTTAGGAGACATTTGTTTTGTTTTTCGGACCCTTATTTTGCTGATCTTTAGACGTCATTTTTAAGGGTTCGATTTTCGTGCCCCGAAAAGTTTCATTTTTTTTGAAATTCTAAGTTTTGGTAAGTTAAAAAATAATATATTAAGCCCTTAGGAGACATTTGTTTTGTTTTTTGGACTCCGATTTTGCTGATTTTTTGACGTCATTTTTCAAGGCTCGATTTTCGTGCCCAGAAATGTTTCATTTTTTTTGAAATTTTATGTTTTGGTAAGTTAAAAAATAATATATTAAGCACTTAGGAGACATTTGTTTTGTTTTTCGGACTCTGATTTTGCTGATTTTTAGACGTCATTTTTCGGGGTTCGATTTTCGTGCCCCGAAAAGTTTCATTTTTTTTTAAATTTTAAGTTTTGGTAAGTTAAAAAATAGTATATTAAGCACTTAGGAGACATTTGTTTTGTTTTTCGGAGTATGCTTTTGATGATTTTTAGACGTCATTTTTAAGGGCTCGATTTCCGTGCCCCGAAAAGTTTCATTTTTTTTGAAATTTTATGTTTTGGGATATCAAAAAATAATATATTAAGCACTTAGGAGCCATTTGTTTTGTTTTTCGCACTCTGATTTTGCTGATTTTTTGACGTCATTTTTCAGGGCTCGATTTTCGTGCCCCGAAATATTTCATTTTTTTTGAAATTTTAAGTTTTGATAAGTTAAAAAATAATATATTAAGCACTTAGGAGACATTTGTTTTTTTTTTCGGAGTATGATTTTGATGATTTTTAGACGTCATATTTCAGGGCTCGATTTTCGTGCCCCGAAAAGTTTCATTTTTTTTCAAATTTTAAGTTTTGGTAAGTTAAAATATAATATATTAATCACTTATGGACATTTGTTTTGTTTTTCGGACTCTGATTTTGCTGATTTTTGGACGTCATTTTTCAGGGCTCGATTTTCGTGCCCCGAAAAGTTTCATTTTTTTGAAATTTTAAGTTTTGGTAAGTTAAAAAATAATATATTAAGCACTTAGGAGACATTTGTTTTGTTTTTCGAACTCTGATTTTGCTGATTTTTAGACGTCATTTTTCGGGGTTCGATTTTCGTGCCCCGAAAAGTTTCATTTTTTTTTAAATTTTAAGTTTTGGTAAGTTAAAAAATAGTATATTAAGCACTTAGGAGACATTTGTTTTGTTTTTCGGAGTATCCTTTTGATGATTTTTAGACGTCATTTTTAAGGGCTCGATTTCCGTGCCCCGAAAAGTTTCATTTTTTTTGAAATTTTATGTTTTTGGATATCAAAATATAATATATTAAGCACTTAGGAGCCATTTGTTTTGTTTTTCGGACTCTGATTTTGCTGATTTTTAGACGTCATTTTTCTGGGTTCGATTTCCATGCCCCAAAAAGTTAAATTTTTTTTGAAATTTCATGTTTTGGGATGTCAAAAAATAATATATTAAGCACTTAGGAGCCATTTGTTTTGTTTTTCGGAGTATGCTTTTGATGATTTTTAGACGTCATTTTTAAGGGCTCGATTTCCGTGCCCCAAAAAGTTTCATTTTTTTTGAAATTTTATGTTTTGGGATATCAAAAAATAATATATTAAGCACTTAGGAGCCATTTGTTTTGTTTTTCGCACTCTGATTTTGCTGATTTTTATACGTCATTTTTCAGGGCTCGATTTCCATGCCCCGAAAAGATTCATTTTTTTTTGAAATTTCATGTTTTGGGATGTCAAAAAATAATATATTAAGCACTTAGGAGCCATTTGTTTTGTTTTTCGGATTCTGATTTTGCTGATTATTAGACGTCATTTTTCAGGGCTCGATTTTCGTGCCCCCAAAAAGTTTCATTTTTTTTGAAATTTTAAGTTTTGATAATATAAAAAATACTATATTAAGCACTTAGGAGACATTTGTTTAGTTTTTCGGAGTATGATTTTGATGATTTTTAGACGTCATTTTTCAGGGCTCGATTTTCGTACCCCAGAAAGTTTCATTTTTTTTGAAATTTCATGTTTTAGGATGTCAAAAAATAATATATTAAGCACTTAGGAGCCATTTGTTTTGTTTTTCGGACTCTGATTTTGCTGATTTTTAGACGTCATTTTTCGGGGTTCGATTTTCGTGCCCCGAAAAGTTTCATTTTTTTTAAAATTTTAAGTTTTGGTAAGTTAAAAAATAGTATATTAAGCACTTAGGAGACATTTGTTTTGTTTTTCGGAGTATGCTTTTGATGATTTTTAGACGTCATTTTTAAGGACTCGATTTCCGTGATCCTAAAAGTTTCATTTTTTTTGAAATTTTATGTTTTGGGATATCAAAAAATAATATATTAAGCACTTAGGAGCCATTTGTTTTATTTTTCGGACTATGATTTTGCTGATTTTAGACGTCATTTTTCAGGGCTCGATTTCCATGCCCCTAAAAGTTTCATTTTTTTTTGAAATTTCATGTTTTGGGATGTCAAAAAATAATATATTAAGCACTTAGGAGCCATTTGTTTTGTTTTTCGGATTCTGATTTTGCTGATTATTAGATGTCATTTTTCGGGGCTCGATTTTCGTGCCCCAAAAAGTTTCATTTTTTTTGAAATTTTAAGTTTTGATAAGTTAAAAAATAATATATTAAGCACTTAGGAGACATTTGTTTTGTTTTTCGGTGTATGATTTTGATGATTTTTAGATGTCATTTTTCAGGGCTCGATTTTCGTACCCCGAAAAGTTTCATTTTTTTTGAAATTTCATGTTTTAGGATGTCAAAAAATAATATATTAAGCACTTAGGAGCCATTTGTTTGGTTTTTCGGACTCTGATTTTGCTGATTTTTTGACGTCATTTTTCAGGGCTCGATTTTCGTGCCCAGAAATGTTTCATTTTTTTTGAAATTTTAAGTTTTGGTAAGTTAAAAAATAATATATTAAGCACTTAAGAGCCATTTGTTTTGTTTTTCGGACTATGATTTTGCTGATTTTTAGACGTCATTTTTCAGGGCTCGATTTCCGTGCACCGAAAAGTTTCATTTTTTTTTAAATTTCCTGTTTTGGGATGTCAAAAAATTATATATTAAGCACTTAGGAGCCATTTGTTTTGTTTTTCGGACTCTGATTTTGCTGATTTTTTGACGTCATTTTTCAGGGCTCGATTTTCGTGCCCCGAAATATTTCATTTTTTTTGAAATTTTAAGTTTTGATAAGTTAAAAAATAATATATTAAGCACTTAGGAGACATTTGTTTTGTTTTTCGGTGTATGATTTTGATGATTTTTAGACGTCATTTTTCAGGGCTCGATTTTCGTACCCCGAAAAGTTTCATTTTTTTTTAAATTTCATGTTTTAGGATGTCAAAAAATAATATATTAAGCACTTAGGAGCCATTTGTTTTGTTTTTCGGACTCTGATTTTGCTGATTTTTTGACGTCATTTTTCAGGCCTCGATTTTCGTGCCCAGAAATGTTTCATTTTTTTTGAAATTTTAAGTTTTGGTAAGTTAAAAAATAATATATTAAGCACTTAAGAGCCATTTGTTTTGTTTTTCGGACTATGATTTTGCTGATTTTTAGACGTCATTTTTCAGGGCTCGATTTTCGTGCACCGAAAAGTTTCATTTTTTTTGAAATTTCCTGTTTTGGGATGTCAAAAAATTATATATTAAGCACTTAGGAGCCATTTGTTTTGTTTTTCGGACTCTGATTTTGCTGAGCCATTTGTTTTGTTTTTCGGACTCCGATTTTGCTGATTTTTAGAAGTCATTTTTCAGGGCTCGATTTTCGTGCCCCGAAAAGTTTCATTTTTTTTGAAATTTTAAGTTTTGGTAAGTTAAAAAATAATATATTAAGCACTTAGGAGCTATTTGTTTTGTTTTTCGGACTCTGATTTTGCTGATTTTTAGACGTCATTTTTCAGGAGTCGATTTCCGTGCCCCGAAATGTTTCATTTTTTTGGAAATTTCATGTTTTGGGATGTCAAAAAATAATATATTAAGCACTTAGGAGACATTTGTTTTGTTTTTCGGACACTTATTTTGCTGATCTTTAGACGTCATTTTTAAGGGTTCGATTTTCGTGCCCCGAAAAGTTTCATTTTTTTTGAAATTCTAAGTTTTGGTAAGTTAAAAAATAATATATTAAGCCCTTAGGAGACATTTGTTTTGTTTTTTGGACTCCGATTTTGCTGATTTTTTGACGTCATTTTTCAAGGCTCGATTTTCGTGCCCAGAAATGTTTCATTTTTTTTTGAAATTTTAAGTTTTGGTAAGTTAAAAAATAATATATTAAGCACTTAGGAGACATTTGTTTTGTTTTTCGGACTCTGATTTTGCTGATTTTTAGACGTCATTTTTCGGGGTTCGATTTTCGTGCCCCGAAAAGTTTCATTTTTTTTTAAATTTTAAGTTTTGGTAAGTTAAAAAATAGTATATTAAGCACTTAGGAGACATTTGTTTTGTTTTTCGGAGTATGCTTTTGATGATTTTTAGACGTCATTTTTAAGGGCTCGATTTCCGTGCCCCGAAAAGTTTCATTTTTTTTGAAATTTTATGTTTTGGGATATCAAAAAATAATATATTAAGCACTTAGGAGCCATTTGTTTTGTTTTTCGCACTCTGATTTTGCTGATTTTTATACGTCATTTTTCAGGGCTCGATTTCCATGCCCCGAAAAGATTCATTTTTTTTTGAAATTTCATGTTTTGGGATGTCAAAAAATAATATATTAAGCACTTAGGAGCCATTTGTTTTGTTTTTCGGATTCTGATTTTGCTGATTATTAGACGTCATTTTTCAGGGCTCGATTTTCGTGCCCCCAAAAAGTTTCATTTTTTTTGAAATTTTAAGTTTTGATAATATAAAAAATACTATATTAAGCACTTAGGAGACATTTGTTTAGTTTTTCGGAGTATGATTTTGATGATTTTTAGACGTCATTTTTCAGGGCTCGATTTTCGTACCCCAGAAAGTTTCATTTTTTTGGAAATTTCATGTTTTGGGATGTCAAAAAATAATATATTAAGCACTTAGGAGACATTTGTTTTGTTTTTCGGACCCTTATTTTGCTGATCTTTAGACGTCATTTTTAAGGGTTCGATTTTCGTGCCCCGAAAAGTTTCATTTTTTTTGAAATTCTAAGTTTTGGTAAGTTAAAAAATAATATATTAAGCCCTTAGGAGACATTTGTTTTGTTTTTTGGACTCCGATTTTGCTGATTTTTTGACGTCATTTTTCAAGGCTCGATTTTCGTGCCCAGAAATGTTTCATTTTTTTTGAAATTTTAAGTTTTGGTAAGTTAAAAAATAATATATTAAGCACTTAGGAGACATTTGTTTTGTTTTTCGGACTCTGATTTTGCTGATTTTTAGACGTCATTTTTCGGGGTTCGATTTTCGTGCCCCGAAAAGTTTCATTTTTTTTTAAATTTTTAGTTTTGGTAAGTTAAAAAATAGTATATTAAGCACTTAGGAGACATTTGTTTTGTTTTTCGGAGTATGCTTTTGATGATTTTTAGACGTCATTTTTAAGGGCTCGATTTCCGTGCCCCGAAAAGTTTCATTTTTTTTGAAATTTTATGTTTTGGGATATCAAAAAATAATATATTAAGCACTTAGGAGCCATTTGTTTTGTTTTTCGCACTCTGATTTTGCTGATTTTTTGACGTCATTTTTCAGGGCTCGATTTTCGTGCCCCGAAATATTTCATTTTTTTTGAAATTTTAAGTTTTGATAAGTTAAAAAATAATATATTAAGCACTTAGGAGACATTTGTTTTGTTTTTCGGACCCTTATTTTGCTGATCTTTAGACGTCATTTTTAAGGGTTCGATTTTCGTGCCCCGAAAAGTTTCATTTTTTTTGAAATTCTAAGTTTTGGTAAGTTAAAAAATAATATATTAAGCCCTTAGGAGACATTTGTTTTGTTTTTTGGACTCCGATTTTGCTGATTTTTTGACGTCATTTTTCAAGGCTCGATTTTCGTGCCCAGAAATGTTTCATTTTTTTTGAAATTTTATGTTTTGGTAAGTTAAAAAATAATATATTAAGCACTTAGGAGACATTTGTTTTGTTTTTCGGACTCTGATTTTGCTGATTTTTAGACGTCATTTTTCGGGGTTCGATTTTCGTGCCCCGAAAAGTTTCATTTTTTTTTAAATTTTAAGTTTTGGTAAGTTAAAAAATAGTATATTAAGCACTTAGGAGACATTTGTTTTGTTTTTCGGAGTATGCTTTTGATGATTTTTAGACGTCATTTTTAAGGGCTCGATTTCCGTGCCCCGAAAAGTTTCATTTTTTTTGAAATTTTATGTTTTGGGATATCAAAAAATAATATATTAAGCACTTAGGAGCCATTTGTTTTGTTTTTCGCACTCTGATTTTGCTGATTTTTTGACGTCATTTTTCAGGGCTCGATTTTCGTGCCCCGAAATATTTCATTTTTTTTGAAATTTTAAGTTTTGATAAGTTAAAAAATAATATATTAAGCACTTAGGAGACATTTGTTTTTTTTTTCGGAGTATGATTTTGATGATTTTTAGACGTCATATTTCAGGGCTCGATTTTCGTGCCCCGAAAAGTTTCATTTTTTTTCAAATTTTAAGTTTTGGTAAGTTAAAAAATAATATATTAATCACTTATGGACATTTGTTTTGTTTTTCGGACTCTGATTTTGCTGATTTTTGGACGTCATTTTTCAGGGCTCGATTTTCGTGCCCCGAAAAGTTTCATTTTTTTGAAATTTTAAGTTTTGGTAAGTTAAAAAATAATATATTAAGCACTTAGGAGACATTTGTTTTGTTTTTCGAACTCTGATTTTGCTGATTTTTAGACGTCATTTTTCGGGGTTCGATTTTCGTGCCCCGAAAAGTTTCATTTTTTTTTAAATTTTAAGTTTTGGTAAGTTAAAAAATAGTATATTAAGCACTTAGGAGACATTTGTTTTGTTTTTCGGAGTATCCTTTTGATGATTTTTAGACGTCATTTTTAAGGGCTCGATTTCCGTGCCCCGAAAAGTTTCATTTTTTTTGAAATTTTATGTTTTTGGATATCAAAATATAATATATTAAGCACTTAGGAGCCATTTGTTTTGTTTTTCGGACTCTGATTTTGCTGATTTTTAGACGTCATTTTTCTGGGTTCGATTTCCATGCCCCAAAAAGTTAAATTTTTTTTGAAATTTCATGTTTTGGGATGTCAAAAAATAATATATTAAGCACTTAGGAGCCATTTGTTTTGTTTTTCGGAGTATGCTTTTGATGATTTTTAGACGTCATTTTTAAGGGCTCGATTTCCGTGCCCCAAAAAGTTTCATTTTTTTTGAAATTTTATGTTTTGGGATATCAAAAAATAATATATTAAGCACTTATGAGCCATTTGTTTTGTTTTTCGCACTCTGATTTTGCTGATTTTTATACGTCATTTTTCAGGGCTCGATTTCCATGCCCCGAAAAGATTCATTTTTTTTTGAAATTTCATGTTTTGGGATGTCAAAAAATAATATATTAAGCACTTAGGAGCCATTTGTTTTGTTTTTCGGATTCTGATTTTGCTGATTATTAGACGTCATTTTTCAGGGCTCGATTTTCGTGCCCCCAAAAAGTTTCATTTTTTTTGAAATTTTAAGTTTTGATAATATAAAAAATACTATATTAAGCACTTAGGAGACATTTGTTTAGTTTTTCGGAGTATGATTTTGATGATTTTTAGACGTCATTTTTCAGGGCTCGATTTTCGTACCCCAGAAAGTTTCATTTTTTTTGAAATTTCATGTTTTAGGATGTCAAAAAATAATATATTAAGCACTTAGGAGCCATTTGTTTTGTTTTTCGGACTCTGGTTTTGCTGAGTTTTAGACGTCATTTTTCAGGACTCGATTTTCGTGACCCGAAAAGTTTCATTTTTTTGAAATTTTATGTTTTGGTAAGTTAAAAAATAATATATTAAGCACTTAGGAGACATTTGTTTTGTTTTTCGGACTCTGATTTTGCTGATTTTTTGACGTCATTTTTCAGGGCTCGATTTTCGTGCCCCGAAAAGTTTCATTTTTTTTGAAATTTTAAGTTTTGGTAAGTTAAAAAATAATATATTAATCACTTATAGACATTTGTTTTGTTTTTCGGACTCTGATTTTGCTGATTTTTGGACGTCATTTTTCAGGGCTCGATTTTCGTGCCCAGAAAAGTTTCATTTTTTTGAAATTTTAAGTTTTGGTAAGTTAAAAAATAATATATTAAGCACTTAGGAGACATTTGTTTTGTTTTTCGGACTCTGATTTTGCTGATTTTTAGACGTCATTTTTCGGGGTTCGATTTTCGTGCCCCGAAAAGTTTCATTTTTTTTAAAATTTTAAGTTTTGGTAAGTTAAAAAATAGTATATTAAGCACTTAGGAGACATTTGTTTTGTTTTTCGGAGTATGCTTTTGATGATTTTTAGACGTCATTTTTAAGGACTCGATTTCCGTGATCCTAAAAGTTTCATTTTTTTTGAAATTTTATGTTTTGGGATATCAAAAAATAATATATTAAGCACTTAGGAGCCATTTGTTTTATTTTTCGGACTATGATTTTGCTGATTTTAGACGTCATTTTTCAGGGCTCGATTTCCATGCCCCTAAAAGTTTCATTTTTTTTTGAAATTTCATGTTTTGGGATGTCAAAAAATAATATATTAAGCACTTAGGAGCCATTTGTTTTGTTTTTCGGATTCTGATTTTGCTGATTATTAGATGTCATTTTTCGGGGCTCGATTTTCGTGCCCCAAAAAGTTTCATTTTTTTTGAAATTTTAAGTTTTGATAAGTTAAAAAATAATATATTAAGCACTTAGGAGACATTTGTTTTGTTTTTCGGTGTATGATTTTGATGATTTTTAGATGTCATTTTTCAGGGCTCGATTTTCGTACCCCGAAAAGTTTCATTTTTTTTGAAATTTCATGTTTTAGGATGTCAAAAAATAATATATTAAGCACTTAGGAGCCATTTGTTTGGTTTTTCGGACTCTGATTTTGCTGATTTTTTGACGTCATTTTTCAGGGCTCGATTTTCGTGCCCAGAAATGTTTCATTTTTTTTGAAATTTTAAGTTTTGGTAAGTTAAAAAATAATATATTAAGCACTTAAGAGCCATTTGTTTTGTTTTTCGGACTATGATTTTGCTGATTTTTAGACGTCATTTTTCAGGGCTCGATTTCCGTGCACCGAAAAGTTTCATTTTTTTTGAAATTTCCTGTTTTGGGATGTCAAAAAATTATATATTAAGCACTTAGGAGCCATTTGTTTTGTTTTTCGGACTCTGATTTTGCTGATTTTTTGACGTCATTTTTCAGGGCTCGATTTTCGTGCCCCGAAATATTTCATTTTTTTTGAAATTTTAAGTTTTGATAAGTTAAAAAATAATATATTAAGCACTTAGGAGACATTTGTTTTGTTTTTCGGTGTATGATTTTGATGATTTTTAGACGTCATTTTTCAGGGCTCGATTTTCGTACCCCGAAAAGTTTCATTTTTTTTTAAATTTCATGTTTTAGGATGTCAAAAAATAATATATTAAGCACTTAGGAGCCATTTGTTTTGTTTTTCGGACTCTGATTTTGCTGATTTTTTGACGTCATTTTTCAGGCCTCGATTTTCGTGCCCAGAAATGTTTCATTTTTTTTGAAATTTTAAGTTTTGGTAAGTTAAAAAATAATATATTAAGCACTTAAGAGCCATTTGTTTTGTTTTTCGGACTATGATTTTGCTGATTTTTAGACGTCATTTTTCAGGGCTCGATTTTCGTGCACCGAAAAGTTTCATTTTTTTTGAAATTTCCTGTTTTGGGATGTCAAAAAATTATATATTAAGCACTTAGGAGCCATTTGTTTTGTTTATCGGACTCTGATTTTGCTGAGCCATTTGTTTTGTTTTTCGGACTCCGATTTTGCTGATTTTTAGAAGTCATTTTTCAGGGCTCGATTTTCGTGCCCCGAAAAGTTTCATTTTTTTTGAAATTTTAAGTTTTGGTAAGTTAAAAAATAATATATTAAGCACTTAGGAGCTATTTGTTTTGTTTTTCGGACTCTGATTTTGCTGATTTTTAGACGTCATTTTTCAGGAGTCGATTTCCGTGCCCCGAAATGTTTCATTTTTTTGGAAATTTCATGTTTTGGGATGTCAAAAAATAATATATTAAGCACTTAGGAGACATTTGTTTTGTTTTTCGGACACTTATTTTACTGATCTTTAGACGTCATTTTTAAGGGTTCGATTTTCGTGCCCCGAAAAGTTTCATTTTTTTTGAAATTCTAAGTTTTGGTAAGTTAAAAAATAATATATTAAGCCCTTAGGAGACATTTGTTTTGTTTTTTGGACTCCGATTTTGCTGATTTTTTGACGTCATTTTTCAAGGCTCGATTTTCGTGCCCAGAAATGTTTCATTTTTTTTGAAATTTTAAGTTTTGGTAAGTTAAAAAATAATATATTAAGCACTTAGGAGACATTTGTTTTGTTTTTCGGACTCTGATTTTGCTGATTTTTAGACGTCATTTTTCGGGGTTCGATTTTCGTGCCCCGAAAAGTTTCATTTTTTTTTAAATTTTAAGTTTTGGTAAGTTAAAAAATAGTATATTAAGCACTTAGGAGACATTTGTTTTGTTTTTCGGAGTATGCTTTTGATGATTTTTAGACGTCATTTTTAAGGGCTCGATTTCCGTGCCCCGAAAAGTTTCATTTTTTTTGAAATTTTATGTTTTGGGATATCAAAAAATAATATATTAAGCACTTAGGAGCCATTTGTTTTGTTTTTCGCACTCTGATTTTGCTGATTTTTATACGTCATTTTTCAGGGCTCGATTTCCATGCCCCGAAAAGATTCATTTTTTTTTGAAATTTCATGTTTTGGGATGTCAAAAAATAATATATTAAGCACTTAGGAGCCATTTGTTTTGTTTTTCGGATTCTGATTTTGCTGATTATTAGACGTCATTTTTCAGGGCTCGATTTTCGTGCCCCCAAAAAGTTTCATTTTTTTTGAAATTTTAAGTTTTGATAATATAAAAAATACTATATTAAGCACTTAGGAGACATTTGTTTAGTTTTTCGGAGTATGATTTTGATGATTTTTAGACGTCATTTTTCAGGGCTCGATTTTCGTACCCCAGAAAGTTTCATTTTTTTGGAAATTTCATGTTTTGGGATGTCAAAAAATAATATATTAAGCACTTAGGAGACATTTGTTTTGTTTTTCGGACCCTTATTTTGCTGATCTTTAGACGTCATTTTTAAGGGTTCGATTTTCGTGCCCCGAAAAGTTTCATTTTTTTTGAAATTCTAAGTTTTGGTAAGTTAAAAAATAATATATTAAGCCCTTAGGAGACATTTGTTTTGTTTTTTGGACTCCGATTTTGCTGATTTTTTGACGTCATTTTTCAAGGCTCGATTTTCGTGCCCAGAAATGTTTCATTTTTTTTGAAATTTTAAGTTTTGGTAAGTTAAAAAATAATATATTAAGCACTTAGGAGACATTTGTTTTGTTTTTCGGACTCTGATTTTGCTGATTTTTAGACGTCATTTTTCGGGGTTCGATTTTCGTGCCCCGAAAAGTTTCATTTTTTTTTAAATTTTTAGTTTTGGTAAGTTAAAAAATAGTATATTAAGCACTTAGGAGACATTTGTTTTGTTTTTCGGAGTATGCTTTTGATGATTTTTAGACGTCATTTTTAAGGGCTCGATTTCCGTGCCCCGAAAAGTTTCATTTTTTTTGAAATTTAATGTTTTGGGATATCAAAAAATAATATATTAAGCACTTAGGAGCCATTTGTTTTGTTTTTCGCACTCTGATTTTGCTGATTTTTTGACGTCATTTTTCAGGGCTCGATTTTCGTGCCCCGAAATATTTCATTTTTTTTGAAATTTTAAGTTTTGATAAGTTAAAAAATAATATATTAAGCACTTAGGAGACATTTGTTTTGTTTTTCGGACCCTTATTTTGCTGATCTTTAGACGTCATTTTTAAGGGTTCGATTTTCGTGCCCCGAAAAGTTTCATTTTTTTTGAAATTCTAAGTTTTGGTAAGTTAAAAAATAATATATTAAGCACTTAGGAGACATTTGTTTTGTTTTTTGGACTCCGATTTTGCTGATTTTTTGACGTCATTTTTCAAGGCTCGATTTTCGTGCCCAGAAATGTTTCATTTTTTTTGAAATTTTATGTTTTGGTAAGTTAAAAAATAATATATTAAGCACTTAGGAGACATTTGTTTTGTTTTTCGGACTCTGATTTTGCTGATTTTTAGACGTCATTTTTCGGGGTTCGATTTTCGTGCCCCGAAAAGTTTCATTTTTTTTTAAATTTTAAGTTTTGGTAAGTTAAAAAATAGTATATTAAGCACTTAGGAGACATTTGTTTTGTTTTTCGGAGTATGCTTTTGATGATTTTTAGACGTCATTTTTAAGGGCTCGATTTCCGTGCCCCGAAAAGTTTCATTTTTTTTGAAATTTTATGTTTTGGGATATCAAAAAATAATATATTAAGCACTTAGGAGCCATTTGTTTTGTTTTTCGCACTCTGATTTTGCTGATTTTTTGACGTCATTTTTCAGGGCTCGATTTTCGTGCCCCGAAATATTTCATTTTTTTTGAAATTTTAAGTTTTGATAAGTTAAAAAATAATATATTAAGCACTTAGGAGACATTTGTTTTTTTTTTCGGAGTATGATTTTGATGATTTTTAGACGTCATATTTCAGGGCTCGATTTTCGTGCCCCGAAAAGTTTCATTTTTTTTCAAATTTTAAGTTTTGGTAAGTTAAAAAATAATATATTAATCACTTATGGACATTTGTTTTGTTTTTCGGACTCTGATTTTGCTGATTTTTGGACGTCATTTTTCAGGGCTCGATTTTCGTGCCCCGAAAAGTTTCATTTTTTTGAAATTTTAAGTTTTGGTAAGTTAAAAAATAATATATTAAGCACTTAGGAGACATTTGTTTTGTTTTTCGAACTCTGATTTTGCTGATTTTTAGACGTCATTTTTCGGGGTTCGATTTTCGTGCCCCGAAAAGTTTCATTTTTTTTTAAATTTTAAGTTTTGGTAAGTTAAAAAATAGTATATTAAGCACTTAGGAGACATTTGTTTTGTTTTTCGGAGTATCCTTTTGATGATTTTTAGACGTCATTTTTAAGGGCTCGATTTCCGTGCCCCGAAAAGTTTCATTTTTTTTGAAATTTTATGTTTTTGGATATCAAAATATAATATATTAAGCACTTAGGAGCCATTTGTTTTGTTTTTCGGACTCTGATTTTGCTGATTTTTAGACGTCATTTTTCTGGGTTCGATTTCCATGCCCCAAAAAGTTAAATTTTTTTTGAAATTTCATGTTTTGGGATGTCAAAAAATAATATATTAAGCACTTAGGAGCCATTTGTTTTGTTTTTCGGAGTATGCTTTTGATGATTTTTAGACGTCATTTTTAAGGGCTCGATTTCCGTGCCCCAAAAAGTTTCATTTTTTTTGAAATTTTATGTTTTGGGATATCAAAAAATAATATATTAAGCACTTAGGAGCCATTTGTTTTGTTTTTCGCACTCTGATTTTGCTGATTTTTATACGTCATTTTTCAGGGCTCGATTTCCATGCCCCGAAAAGATTCATTTTTTTTTGAAATTTCATGTTTTGGGATGTCAAAAAATAATATATTAAGCACTTAGGAGCCATTTGTTTTGTTTTTCGGATTCTGATTTTGCTGATTATTAGACGTCATTTTTCAGGGCTCGATTTTCGTGCCCCCAAAAAGTTTCATTTTTTTTGAAATTTTAAGTTTTGATAATATAAAAAATACTATATTAAGCACTTAGGAGACATTTGTTTAGTTTTTCGGAGTATGATTTTGATGATTTTTAGACGTCATTTTTCAGGGCTCGATTTTCGTACCCCAGAAAGTTTCATTTTTTTTGAAATTTCATGTTTTAGGATGTCAAAAAATAATATATTAAGCACTTAGGAGCCATTTGTTTTGTTTTTCGGACTCTGGTTTTGCTGAGTTTTAGACGTCATTTTTCAGGACTCGATTTTCGTGACCCGAAAAGTTTCATTTTTTTGAAATTTTATGTTTTGGTAAGTTAAAAAATAATATATTAAGCACTTAGGAGACATTTGTTTTGTTTTTCGGACTCTGATTTTGCTGATTTTTTGACGTCATTTTTCAGGGCTCGATTTTCGTGCCCCGAAAAGTTTCATTTTTTTTGAAATTTTAAGTTTTGGTAAGTTAAAAAATAATATATTAATCACTTATAGACATTTGTTTTGTTTTTCGGACTCTGATTTTGCTGATTTTTGGACGTCATTTTTCAGGGCTCGATTTTCGTGCCCAGAAAAGTTTCATTTTTTTGAAATTTTAAGTTTTGGTAAGTTAAAAAATAATATATTAAGCACTTAGGAGACATTTGTTTTGTTTTTCGGACTCTGATTTTGCTGATTTTTAGACGTCATTTTTCGGGGTTCGATTTTCGTGCCCCGAAAAGTTTCATTTTTTTTAAAATTTTAAGTTTTGGTAAGTTAAAAAATAGTATATTAAGCACTTAGGAGACATTTGTTTTGTTTTTCGGAGTATGCTTTTGATGATTTTTAGACGTCATTTTTAAGGACTCGATTTCCGTGATCCTAAAAGTTTCATTTTTTTTGAAATTTTATGTTTTGGGATATCAAAAAATAATATATTAAGCACTTAGGAGCCATTTGTTTTATTTTTCGGACTATGATTTTGCTGATTTTAGACGTCATTTTTCAGGGCTCGATTTCCATGCCCCTAAAAGTTTCATTTTTTTTTGAAATTTCATGTTTTGGGATGTCAAAAAATAATATATTAAGCACTTAGGAGCCATTTGTTTTGTTTTTCGGATTCTGATTTTGCTGATTATTAGATGTCATTTTTCGGGGCTCGATTTTCGTGCCCCAAAAAGTTTCATTTTTTTTGAAATTTTAAGTTTTGATAAGTTAAAAAATAATATATTAAGCACTTAGGAGACATTTGTTTTGTTTTTCGGTGTATGATTTTGATGATTTTTAGATGTCATTTTTCAGGGCTCGATTTTCGTACCCCGAAAAGTTTCATTTTTTTTGAAATTTCATGTTTTAGGATGTCAAAAAATAATATATTAAGCACTTAGGAGCCATTTGTTTGGTTTTTCGGACTCTGATTTTGCTGATTTTTTGACGTCATTTTTCAGGGCTCGATTTTCGTGCCCAGAAATGTTTCATTTTTTTTGAAATTTTAAGTTTTGGTAAGTTAAAAAATAATATATTAAGCACTTAAGAGCCATTTGTTTTGTTTTTCGGACTATGATTTTGCTGATTTTTAGACGTCATTTTTCAGGGCTCGATTTCCGTGCACCGAAAAGTTTCATTTTTTTTGAAATTTCCTGTTTTGGGATGTCAAAAAATTATATATTAAGCACTTAGGAGCCATTTGTTTTGTTTTTCGGACTCTGATTTTGCTGATTTTTTGACGTCATTTTTCAGGGCTCGATTTTCGTGCCCCGAAATATTTCATTTTTTTTGAAATTTTAAGTTTTGATAAGTTAAAAAATAATATATTAAGCACTTAGGAGACATTTGTTTTGTTTTTCGGTGTATGATTTTGATGATTTTTAGACGTCATTTTTCAGGGCTCGATTTTCGTACCCCGAAAAGTTTCATTTTTTTTTAAATTTCATGTTTTAGGATGTCAAAAAATAATATATTAAGCACTTAGGAGCCATTTGTTTTGTTTTTCGGACTCTGATTTTGCTGATTTTTTGACGTCATTTTTCAGGCCTCGATTTTCGTGCCCAGAAATGTTTCATTTTTTTTGAAATTTTAAGTTTTGGTAAGTTAAAAAATAATATATTAAGCACTTAAGAGCCATTTGTTTTGTTTTTCGGACTATGATTTTGCTGATTTTTAGACGTCATTTTTCAGGGCTCGATTTTCGTGCACCGAAAAGTTTCATTTTTTTTGAAATTTCCTGTTTTGGGATGTCAAAAAATTATATATTAAGCACTTAGGAGCCATTTGTTTTGTTTTTCGGACTCTGATTTTGCTGAGCCATTTGTTTTGTTTTTCGGACTCCGATTTTGCTGATTTTTAGAAGTCATTTTTCAGGGCTCGATTTTCGTGCCCCGAAAAGTTTCATTTTTTTTGAAATTTTAAGTTTTGGTAAGTTAAAAAATAATATATTAAGCACTTAGGAGCTATTTGTTTTGTTTTTCGGACTCTGATTTTGCTGATTTTTAGACGTCATTTTTCAGGAGTCGATTTCCGTGCCCCGAAATGTTTCATTTTTTTGGAAATTTCATGTTTTGGGATGTCAAAAAATAATATATTAAGCACTTAGGAGACATTTGTTTTGTTTTTCGGACACTTATTTTGCTGATCTTTAGACGTCATTTTTAAGGGTTCGATTTTCGTGCCCCGAAAAGTTTCATTTTTTTTGAAATTCTAAGTTTTGGTAAGTTAAAAAATAATATATTAAGCCCTTAGGAGACATTTGTTTTGTTTTTTGGACTCCGATTTTGCTGATTTTTTGACGTCATTTTTCAAGGCTCGATTTTCGTGCCCAGAAATGTTTCATTTTTTTTGAAATTTTAAGTTTTGGTAAGTTAAAAAATAATATATTAAGCACTTAGGAGACATTTGTTTTGTTTTTCGGACTCTGATTTTGCTGATTTTTAGACGTCATTTTTCGGGGTTCGATTTTCGTGCCCCGAAAAGTTTCATTTTTTTTTAAATTTTAAGTTTTGGTAAGTTAAAAAATAGTATATTAAGCACTTAGGAGACATTTGTTTTGTTTTTCGGAGTATGCTTTTGATGATTTTTAGACGTCATTTTTAAGGGCTCGATTTCCGTGCCCCGAAAAGTTTCATTTTTTTTGAAATTTTATGTTTTGGGATATCAAAAAATAATATATTAAGCACTTAGGAGCCATTTGTTTTGTTTTTCGCACTCTGATTTTGCTGATTTTTATACGTCATTTTTCAGGGCTCGATTTCCATGCCCCGAAAAGATTCATTTTTTTTTGAAATTTCATGTTTTGGGATGTCAAAAAATAATATATTAAGCACTTAGGAGCCATTTGTTTTGTTTTTCGGATTCTGATTTTGCTGATTATTAGACGTCATTTTTCAGGGCTCGATTTTCGTGCCCCCAAAAAGTTTCATTTTTTTTGAAATTTTAAGTTTTGATAATATAAAAAATACTATATTAAGCACTTAGGAGACATTTGTTTAGTTTTTCGGAGTATGATTTTGATGATTTTTAGACGTCATTTTTCAGGGCTCGATTTTCGTACCCCAGAAAGTTTCATTTTTTTGGAAATTTCATGTTTTGGGATGTCAAAAAATAATATATTAAGCACTTAGGAGACATTTGTTTTGTTTTTCGGACCCTTATTTTGCTGATCTTTAGACGTCATTTTTAAGGGTTCGATTTTCGTGCCCCGAAAAGTTTCATTTTTTTTGAAATTCTAAGTTTTGGTAAGTTAAAAAATAATATATTAAGCCCTTAGGAGACATTTGTTTTGTTTTTTGGACTCCGATTTTGCTGATTTTTTGACGTCATTTTTCAAGGCTCGATTTTCGTGCCCAGAAATGTTTCATTTTTTTTGAAATTTTAAGTTTTGGTAAGTTAAAAAATAATATATTAAGCACTTAGGAGACATTTGTTTTGTTTTTCGGACTCTGATTTTGCTGATTTTTAGACGTCATTTTTCGGGGTTCGATTTTCGTGCCCCGAAAAGTTTCATTTTTTTTTAAATTTTTAGTTTTGGTAAGTTAAAAAATAGTATATTAAGCACTTAGGAGACATTTGTTTTGTTTTTCGGAGTATGCTTTTGATGATTTTTAGACGTCATTTTTAAGGGCTCGATTTCCGTGCCCCGAAAAATTTCATTTTTTTTGAAATTTTATGTTTTGGGATATCAAAAAATAATATATTAAGCACTTAG
Source organism: Penstemon newberryi var. newberryi (assembly GCA_030819805.1). Classification (NCBI taxonomy): domain Eukaryota; kingdom Viridiplantae; phylum Streptophyta; class Magnoliopsida; order Lamiales; family Plantaginaceae; genus Penstemon; species Penstemon newberryi. The sequence continues at coordinate 28,055,332 of JAUALY010000006.1, read as the reverse complement.
GAGCCATTTGTTTTGTTTTTCGCACTCTGATTTTGCTGATTTTTTGACGTCATTTTTCAGGGCTCGATTTTCGTGCCCCGAAATATTTCATTTTTTTTGAAATTTTAAGTTTTGATAAGTTAAAAAATAATATATTAAGCACTTAGGAGACATTTGTTTTTTTTTTCGGAGTATGATTTTGATGATTTTTAGACGTCATTTTTCAGGGCTCGATTTTCGTGCCCCGAAAAGTTTCATTTTTTTTCAAATTTTAAGTTTTGGTAAGTTAAAAAATAATATATTAATCACTTATGGACATTTGTTTTGTTTTTCGTACTCTGATTTTGCTGATTTTTGGACGTCATTTTTAAGGGCTCGATTTTCGTGCCCCGAAAAGTTTCATTTTTTTGAAATTTTAAGTTTTGGTAAGTTAAAAAATAATATATTAAGCACTTAGGAGACATTTGTTTTGTTTTTCGAACTCTGATTTTGCTGATTTTTAGACGTCATTTTTCGGGGTTCGATTTTCGTGCCCCGAAAAGTTTCATTTTTTTTAAAATTTTAAGTTTTGGTAAGTTAAAAAATAGTATATTAAGCACTTAGGAGACATTTGTTTTGTTTTTCGGAGTATCCTTTTGATGATTTTTAGACGTCATTTTTAAGGGCTCGATTTCCGTGCCCCGAAAAGTTTCATTTTTTTTGAAATTTTATGTTTTTGGATATCAAAATATAATATATTAAGTACTTAGGAGCCATTTGTTTTGTTTTTCGGACTCTGATTTTGCTGATTTTTAGACGTCATTTTTCTGGGTTCGATTTCCATGCCCCAAAAAGTTAAATTTTTTTTGAAATTTCATGTTTTGGGATGTCAAAAAATAATATATTAAGCACTTAGGAGCCATTTGTTTTGTTTTTCGGAGTATGCTTTTGATGATTTTTAGACGTCATTTTTAAGGGCTCGATTTCCGTGCCCCAAAAAGTTTCATTTTTTTTGAAATTTTATGTTTTGGGATATCAAAAAATAATATATTAAGCACTTAGGAGCCATTTGTTTTGTTTTTCGCACTCTGATTTTGCTGATTTTTATACGTCATTTTTCAGGGCTCGATTTCCATGCCCCGAAAAGATTCATTTTTTTTTGAAATTTCATGTTTTGGGATGTCAAAAAATAATATATTAAGCACTTAGGAGCCATTTGTTTTGTTTTTCGGATTCTGATTTTGCTGATTATTAGACGTCATTTTTCAGGGCTCGATTTTCGTGCCCCCAAAAAGTTTCATTTTTTTTGAAATTTTAAGTTTTGATAATATAAAAAATACTATATTAAGCACTTAGGAGACATTTGTTTAGTTTTTCGGAGTATGATTTTGATGATTTTTAGACGTCATTTTTCAGGGCTCGATTTTCGTACCCCAGAAAGTTTCATTTTTTTTGAAATTTCATGTTTTAGGATGTCAAAAAATAATATATTAAGCACTTAGGAGCCATTTGTTTTGTTTTTCGGACTCTGATTTTGCTGAGTTTTAGACGTCATTTTTCAGGACTCGATTTTCGTGACCCGAAAAGTTTCATTTTTTTGAAATTTTATGTTTTGGTAAGTTAAAAAATAATATATTAAGCACTTAGGAGACATTTGTTTTGTTTTTCGGACTCTGATTTTGCTGATTTTTTGACGTCATTTTTCAGGGCTCGATTTTCGTGCCCCGAAAAGTTTCATTTTTTTTGAAATTTTAAGTTTTGGTAAGTTAAAAAATAATATATTAATCACTTATAGACATTTGTTTTGTTTTTCGGACTCTGATTTTGCTGATTTTTGGACGTCATTTTTCAGGGCTCGATTTTCGTGCCCAGAAAAGTTTCATTTTTTTGAAATTTTAAGTTTTGGTAAGTTAAAAAATAATATATTAAGCACTTAGGAGACATTTGTTTTGTTTTTCGGACTCTGATTTTGCTGATTTTTTGACGTCATTTTTCAGGGCTCGATTTTCGTGCCCCGAAAAGTTTCATTTTTTTTGAAATTTTAAGTTTTGGTAAGTTAAAAAATAATATATTAATCACTTATAGACATTTGTTTTGTTTTTCGGACTCTGATTTTGCTGATTTTTGGACGTCATTTTTCAGGGCTCGATTTTCGTGCCCAGAAAAGTTTCATTTTTTTGAAATTTTAAGTTTTGGTAAGTTAAAAAATAATATATTAAGCACTTAGGAGACATTTGTTTTGTTTTTCGGACTATGATTTTGCTGACTTTTAGACGTCATTTTTCAGGGCTCGATTTTCGTGCACCGAAAAGTTTCATTTTTTTTGAAATTTCCTGTTTTGGGATGTCAAAAAATTATATATTAAGCACTTAGGAGCCATTTGTTTTGTTTTTCGGACTCTGATTTTGCTGAGCCATTTGTTTTGTTTTTCGGACTCCGATTTTGCTGATTTTTAGAAGTCATTTTTCAGGGCTCGATTTTCGTGCCCCGAAAAGTTTCATTTTTTTTGAAATTTTAAGTTTTGGTAAGTTAAAAAATAATATATTAAGCACTTAGGAGCTATTTGTTTTGTTTTTCGGACTCTGATTTTGCTGATTTTTAGACGTCATTTTTCAGGAGTCGATTTCCGTGCCCCGAAATGTTTCATTTTTTTGGAAATTTCATGTTTTGGGATGTCAAAAAATAATATATTAAGCACTTAGGAGACATTTGTTTTGTTTTTCGGACCCTTATTTTGCTGATCTTTAGACGTCATTTTTAAGGGTTCGATTTTCGTGCCCCGAAAAGTTTCATTTTTTTTAAAATTCTAAGTTTTGGTAAGTTAAAAAAAAATATATTAAGCCCTTAGGAGACATTTGTTTTGTTTTTTGGACTCCGATTTTGCTGATTTTTTGACGTCATTTTTCAAGGCTCGATTTTCGTGCCCAGAAATGTTTCATTTTTTTTGAAATTTTAAGTTTTGGTAAGTTAAAAAATAATATATTAAGCACTTAGGAGACATTTGTTTTGTTTTTCGGAGTATGCTTTTGATGATTTTTAGACGTCATTTTTAAGGGCTCGATTTCCGTGCCCCGAAAAGTTTCATTTTTTTTGAAATTTTATGTTTTGGGATATCAAAAAATAATATATTAAGCACTTAGGAGCCATTTGTTTTGTTTTTCGCACTCTGATTTTGCTGATTTTTATACGTCATTTTTCAGGGCTCGATTTCCATGCCCCGAAAAGATTCATTTTTTTTTGAAATTTCATGTTTTGGGATGTCAAAAAATAATATATTAAGCACTTAGGAGCCATTTGTTTTGTTTTTCGGATTCTGATTTTGCTGATTATTAGACGTCATTTTTCAGGGCTCGATTTTCGTGCCCCCAAAAAGTTTCATTTTTTTTGAAATTTTAAGTTTTGATAATATAAAAAATACTATATTAAGCACTTAGGAGACATTTGTTTAGTTTTTCGGAGTATGATTTTGATGATTTTTAGACGTCATTTTTCAGGGCTCGATTTTCGTACCCCAGAAAGTTTCATTTTTTTTGAAATTTCATGTTTTAGGATGTCAAAAAATAATATATTAAGCACTTAGGAGCCATTTGTTTTGTTTTTCGGACTCTGATTTTGCTGAGTTTTAGACGTCATTTTTCAGGACTCGATTTTCGTGACCCGAAAAGTTTCATTTTTTTTGAAATTTTATGTTTTGGTAAGTTAAAAAATAATATATTAAGCACTTAGGAGACATTTGTTTTGTTTTTCGGACTCTGATTTTGCTGATTTTTTGACGTCATTTTTCAGGGCTCGATTTTCGTGCCCCGAAAAGTTTCATTTTTTTTGAAATTTTAAGTTTTGGTAAGTTAAAAAATAATATATTAATCACTTATAGACATTTGTTTTGTTTTTCGGACTCTGATTTTGCTGATTTTTGGACGTCATTTTTCAGGGCTCGATTTTCGTGCCTAGAAAAGTTTCATTTTTTTGAAATTTTAAGTTTTGGTAAGTTAAAAAATAATATATTAAGCACTTAGGAGACATTTGTTTTGTTTTTCGGACTCTGATTTTGCTGATTTTTAGACGTCATTTTTCGGGGTTCGATTTTCGTGCCCCGAAAAGTTTCATTTTTTTTAAAATTTTAAGTTTTGGTAAGTTAAAAAATAGTATATTAAGCACTTAGGAGACATTTGTTTTGTTTTTCGGAGTATGCTTTTGATGATTTTTAGACGTCATTTTTAAGGACTCGATTTCCGTGCCCCTAAAAGTTTCATTTTTTTTGAAATTTTATGTTTTGGGATATCAAAAAATAATATATTAAGCACTTAGGAGCCATTTGTTTTATTTTTCGGACTATGATTTTGCTGATTTTAGACGTCATTTTTCAGGGCTCGATTTCCATGCCCCGAAAAGTTTCATTTTTTTTTGAAATTTCATGTTTTGGGATGTCAAAAAATAATATATTAAGCACTTAGGAGCCATTTGTTTTGTTTTTCGGATTCTGATTTTGCTGATTATTAGATGTCATTTTTCGGGGCTCGATTTTCGTGCCCCAAAAAGTTTCATTTTTTTTGAAATTTTAAGTTTTGATAAGTTAAAAAATAATATATTAAGCACTTAGGAGACATTTGTTTTGTTTTTCGGTGTATGATTTTGATGATTTTTAGATGTCATTTTTCAGGGCTCGATTTTCGTACCCCGAAAAGTTTCATTTTTTTTGAAATTTCATGTTTTAGGATGTCAAAAAATAATATATTAAGCACTTAGGAGCCATTTGTTTGGTTTTTCGGACTCTGATTTTGCTGATTTTTTGACGTCATTTTTCAGGGCTCGATTTTCGTGCCCAGAAATGTTTCATTTTTTTTGAAATTTTAAGTTTTGGTAAGTTAAAAAATAATATATTAAGCACTTAAGAGCCATTTGTTTTGTTTTTCGGACTATGATTTTGCTGATTTTTAGACGTCATTTTTCAGGGCTCGATTTCCGTGCACCGAAAAGTTTCATTTTTTTTGAAATTTCCTGTTTTGGGATGTCAAAAAATTATATATTAAGCACTTAGGAGCCATTTGTTTTGTTTTTCGGACTCTGATTTTGCTGATTTTTTGACGTCATTTTTCAGGGCTCGATTTTCGTGCCCCGAAATATTTCATTTTTTTTGAAATTTTAAGTTTTGATAAGTTAAAAAATAATATATTAAGCACTTAGGAGACATTTGTTTTGTTTTTCGGTGTATGATTTTGATGATTTTTAGACGTCATTTTTCAGGGCTCGATTTTCGTACCCCGAAAAGTTTCATTTTTTTTTAAATTTCATGTTTTAGGATGTCAAAAAATAATATATTAAGCACTTAGGAGCCATTTGTTTTGTTTTTCGGACTCTGATTTTGCTGATTTTTTGACGTCATTTTTCAGGCCTCGATGTTCGTGCCCAGAAATGTTTCATTTTTTTTGAAATTTTAAGTTTTGGTAAGTTAAAAAATAATATATTAAGCACTTAAGAGCCATTTGTTTTGTTTTTCGGACTATGATTTTGCTGATTTTTAGACGTCATTTTTCAGGGCTCGATTTTCGTGCACCGAAAAGTTTCATTTTTTTTGAAATTTCCTGTTTTGGGATGTCAAAAAATTATATATTAAGCACTTAGGAGCCATTTGTTTTGTTTTTCGGACTCTGATTTTGCTGAGCCATTTGTTTTGTTTTTCGGACTCCGATTTTGCTGATTTTTAGAAGTCATTTTTCAGGGCTCGATTTTCGTGCCCCGAAAAGTTTCATTTTTTTTGAAATTTTAAGTTTTGGTAAGTTAAAAAATAATATATTAAGCACTTAGGAGCTATCTGTTTTGTTTTTCGGACTCTGATTTTGCTGATTTTTAGACGTCATTTTTCAGGAGTCGATTTCCGTGCCCCGAAATGTTTCATTTTTTTGGAAATTTCATGTTTTGGGATGTCAAAAAATAATATATTAAGCACTTAGGAGACATTTGTTTTGTTTTTCGGACCCTTATTTTGCTGATCTTTAGACGTCATTTTTAAGGGTTCGATTTTCGTGCCCCGAAAAGTTTCATTTTTTTTGAAATTCTAAGTTTTGGTAAGTTAAAAAATAATATATTAAGCCCTTAGGAGACATTTGTTTTGTTTTTTGGACTCCGATTTTGCTGATTTTTTGACGTCATTTTTCAAGGCTCGATTTTCGTGCCCAGAAATGTTTCATTTTTTTTGAAATTTTAAGTTTTGGTAAGTTAAAAAATAATATATTAAGCACTTAGGAGACATTTGTTTTGTTTTTCGGACTCTGATTTTGCTGATTTTTAGACGTCATTTTTCGGGGTTCGATTTTCGTGCCCCGAAAAGTTTCATTTTTTTTTAAATTTTAAGTTTTGGTAAGTTAAAAAATAGTATATTAAGCACTTAGGAGACATTTGTTTTGTTTTTCGGAGTATGCTTTTGATGATTTTTAGACGTCATTTTTAAGGGCTCGATTTCCGTGCCCCGAAGAGTTTCATTTTTTTTGAAATTTTATGTTTTGGGATATCAAAAAATAATATATTAAGCACTTAGGAGCCATTTGTTTTGTTTTTCGGATTCTGATTTTGCTGATTATTAGACGTCATTTTTCAGGGATCGATTTTCGTGCCCCAAAAAGTTTCATTTTTTTTGAAATTTTAAGTTTTGATAAGTTAAAAAATAATATATTAAGCACTTAGGAGACATTTGTTTAGTTTTTCGGAGTATGATTTTGATGATTTTTAGACGTCATTTTTCAGGGCTCGATTTTCGTACCCCGAAAAGTTTCATTTTTTTTGAAATTTCGTGTTTTAGGATGTCAAAAAATAATATATTAAGCACTTAGGAGCCATTTGTTTTGTTTTTCGGGCTCTGATTTTGCTGAGTTTTAGACGTCATTTTTCAGGGCTCGATTTTTGTGACCCGAAAAGTTTCATTTTTTTTGAAATTTTATGTTTTGGTAAGTTAAAAAATAATATATTAAGCACTTAGGTGCCATTTGTTTTGTTTTTCGGACTCTGATTTTGCTGATTTTTGGACGTCATTTTTCAGGCCTCGATTTTCGTGCCCCTAAAAGTTTCATTTTTTTTGAAATTTTAAGTTTTGGTAAGTTAAAAAATAATATATTAAGCACTTAGGAGCCATTTGTTTTGTTTTTCGGACTCTGATTTTGCTTATTTTTAGACGTCATTTTTCGTGAGTCTATTTCCGTGCCCCGAAATGTCTCATTTTTTTTGAAATTTCATGTTTTGGGATGTCAAAAAATAATATATTAAGCACTTAGGAGACATTTGTTTTGTTTTTCGGACCCTTATTTTGCTGATTTTTAGACGTCATTTTTCAGGGCTCGATTTTCGTGCCCCAAAAAGTTTCATTTTTTTTGAAATTTTAAGTTTTGATAAGTTTAAAAATAATATATTAAGCACTTAGGAGACATTTGTTTTGTTTTTCGGTGTATGATTTTGATGATTTTTAGACGTCATTTTTCAGGGCTCGATTTTCGTACCCCGAAAAGTTTCATTTTTTTTTAAATTTCATGTTTTAGGATGTCAAAAAATAATATATTAAGCACTTAGGAGCCATTTGTTTTGTTTTTCGGACTCTGATTTTGCTGATTTTTTGACGTCATTTTTCAGGCCTCGATGTTCGTGCCCAGAAATGTTTCATTTTTTTTGAAATTTTAAGTTTTGGTAAGTTAAAAAATAATATATTAAGCACTTAAGAGCCATTTGTTTTGTTTTTCGGACTATGATTTTGCTGATTTTTAGACGTCATTTTTCAGGGCTCGATTTTCGTGCACCGAAAAGTTTCATTTTTTTTGAAATTTCCTGTTTTGGGATGTCAAAAAATTATATATTAAGCACTTAGGAGCCATTTGTTTTGTTTTTCGGACTCTGATTTTGCTGAGCCATTTGTTTTGTTTTTCGGACTCCGATTTTGCTGATTTTTAGAAGTCATTTTTCAGGGCTCGATTTTCGTGCCCCGAAAAGTTTCATTTTTTTTGAAATTTTAAGTTTTGGTAAGTTAAAAAATAATATATTAAGCACTTAGGAGCTATCTGTTTTGTTTTTCGGACTCTGATTTTGCTGATTTTTAGACGTCATTTTTCAGGAGTCGATTTCCGTGCCCCGAAATGTTTCATTTTTTTGGAAATTTCATGTTTTGGGATGTCAAAAAATAATATATTAAGCACTTAGGAGACATTTGTTTTGTTTTTCGGACCCTTATTTTGCTGATCTTTAGACGTCATTTTTAAGGGTTCGATTTTCGTGCCCCGAAAAGTTTCATTTTTTTTGAAATTCTAAGTTTTGGTAAGTTAAAAAATAATATATTAAGCCCTTAGGAGACATTTGTTTTGTTTTTTGGACTCCGATTTTGCTGATTTTTTGACGTCATTTTTCAAGGCTCGATTTTCGTGCCCAGAAATGTTTCATTTTTTTTGAAATTTTAAGTTTTGGTAAGTTAAAAAATAATATATTAAGCACTTAGGAGACATTTGTTTTGTTTTTCGGACTCTGATTTTGCTGATTTTTAGACGTCATTTTTCGGGGTTCGATTTTCGTGCCCCGAAAAGTTTCATTTTTTTTTAAATTTTAAGTTTTGGTAAGTTAAAAAATAGTATATTAAGCACTTAGGAGACATTTGTTTTGTTTTTCGGAGTATGCTTTTGATGATTTTTAGACGTCATTTTTAAGGGCTCGATTTCCGTGCCCCGAAGAGTTTCATTTTTTTTGAAATTTTATGTTTTGGGATATCAAAAAATAATATATTAAGCACTTAGGAGCCATTTGTTTTGTTTTTCGGATTCTGATTTTGCTGATTATTAGACGTCATTTTTCAGGGATCGATTTTCGTGCCCCAAAAAGTTTCATTTTTTTTGAAATTTTAAGTTTTGATAAGTTAAAAAATAATATATTAAGCACTTAGGAGACATTTGTTTAGTTTTTCGGAGTATGATTTTGATGATTTTTAGACGTCATTTTTCAGGGCTCGATTTTCGTACCCCGAAAAGTTTCATTTTTTTTGAAATTTCGTGTTTTAGGATGTCAAAAAATAATATATTAAGCACTTAGGAGCCATTTGTTTTGTTTTTCGGGCTCTGATTTTGCTGAGTTTTAGACGTCATTTTTCAGGGCTCGATTTTTGTGACCCGAAAAGTTTCATTTTTTTTGAAATTTTATGTTTTGGTAAGTTAAAAAATAATATATTAAGCACTTAGGTGCCATTTGTTTTGTTTTTCGGACTCTGATTTTGCTGATTTTTGGACGTCATTTTTCAGGCCTCGATTTTCGTGCCCCTAAAAGTTTCATTTTTTTTGAAATTTTAAGTTTTGGTAAGTTAAAAAATAATATATTAAGCACTTAGGAGCCATTTGTTTTGTTTTTCGGACTCTGATTTTGCTTATTTTTAGACGTCATTTTTCGTGAGTCTATTTCCGTGCCCCGAAATGTCTCATTTTTTTTGAAATTTCATGTTTTGGGATGTCAAAAAATAATATATTAAGCACTTAGGAGACATTTGTTTTGTTTTTCGGACCCTTATTTTGCTGATTTTTAGACGTCATTTTTCAGGGCTCGATTTTCGTGCCCCAAAAAGTTTCATTTTTTTTGAAATTTTAAGTTTTGATAAGTTTAAAAATAATATATTAAGCACTTATGAGACATTTGTTTTGTTTTTCGGTGTATGATTTTGATGATTTTTAGACGTCATTTTTCAGGGCTCGATTTTCGCACCCCGAGAAGTTTCATTTTTTTTGAAATTTCATGTTTTAGGATGTCAAAAAATAATATATTAAGCACTTAGGAGCCATTTGTTTTGTTTTTCGGACTCTGATTTTGCTGATTTTTTGACGTCATTTTTCGAGGCTCGATTTTCGTGCCCCGAAAAGTTTCATTTTTTTTGAAATTTTATGTTTTGGTAAGTTAAAAAATAATATATTAAGCACTTAGGAGACATTTGTTTTGTTTTTCGGACTCTGATTTTGCTGATTTTTTGACGTCATTTTTCAGGGCTCGATTGTCGTGCCCCGAAAAGTTTCATTTTTTTTCAAATTTTAAGTTTTGGTAAGTTAAAAAATAATATATTAATCACTTATGGACATTTGTTTTGTTTTTCGGACTCTGATTTTGCTGATTTTTGGACGTCATTTTTCAGGGCTCGATTTTCGTGCCCCGAAAAGTTTCATTTTTTTGAAATTTTAAGTTTTGGTAAGTTAAAAAATAATATATTAAGCACTTAGGAGACATTTGTTTTGTTTTTCGAACTCTGATTTTGCTGATTTTTAGACGTCATTTTTCGGTGTTCGATTTTCGTGCCCCGAAAAGTTTCATTTTTTTTTAAATTTTAAGTTTTGGTAAGTTAAAAAATAGTATATTAAGCACTTAGGAGACATTTGTTTTATTTTTCGGAGTATGCTTTTGATGATTTTTAGACGTCATTTTTAAGGGCTCGATTTCCGTGCCCCGAAAAGTTTCATTTTTTTTGAAATTTTATGTTTTGGGATACCAAAATATAATATATTAAGCACTTAGGAGCCATTTGTTTTGTTTTTCGGACTCTGATTTTGCTGATTTTTAGACGTCATTTTTCAGGGCTCGATTTCCATGCCCCAAAAAGTTTAATTTTTTTTGAAATTTCATGTTTTGGGATGTCAAAAAATAATATATTAAGCACTTAGGAGCCATTTGTTTTGTTTTTCGGAGTATGCTTTTGATGATTTTTAGACGTCATTTTTTAGGGCTCGATTTCCGTGCCCCGAAAAGTTTCATTTTTTTTGAAATTTTATGTTTTGGGATATCAAAAAATAATATATTAAGCACTTAGGAGCTATCTGTTTTGTTTTTCGGACTCTGATTTTGCTGATTTTTAGACGTCATTTTTCAGGAGTCGATTTCCGTGCCCCGAAATGTTTCATTTTTTTGGAAATTTCATGTTTTGGGATGTCAAAAAATAATATATTAAGCACTTAGGAGACATTTGTTTTGTTTTTCGGACCCTTATTTTGCTGATCTTTAGACGTCATTTTTAAGGGTTCGATTTTCGTGCCCCGAAAAGTTTCATTTTTTTTGAAATTCTAAGTTTTGGTAAGTTAAAAAATAATATATTAAGCCCTTAGGAGACATTTGTTTTGTTTTTTGGACTCCGATTTTGCTGATTTTTTGACGTCATTTTTCAAGGCTCGATTTTCGTGCCCAGAAATGTTTCATTTTTTTTGAAATTTTAAGTTTTGGTAAGTTAAAAAATAATATATTAAGCACTTAGGAGACATTTGTTTTGTTTTTCGGACTCTGATTTTGCTGATTTTTAGACGTCATTTTTCGGGGTTCGATTTTCGTGCCCCGAAAAGTTTCATTTTTTTTTAAATTTTAAGTTTTGGTAAGTTAAAAAATAGTATATTAAGCACTTAGGAGACATTTGTTTTGTTTTTCGGAGTATGCTTTTGATGATTTTTAGACGTCATTTTTAAGGGCTCGATTTCCGTGCCCCGAAGAGTTTCATTTTTTTTGAAATTTTATGTTTTGGGATATCAAAAAATAATATATTAAGCACTTAGGAGCCATTTGTTTTGTTTTTCGGATTCTGATTTTGCTGATTATTAGACGTCATTTTTCAGGGATCGATTTTCGTGCCCCAAAAAGTTTCATTTTTTTTGAAATTTTAAGTTTTGATAAGTTAAAAAATAATATATTAAGCACTTAGGAGACATTTGTTTAGTTTTTCGGAGTATGATTTTGATGATTTTTAGACGTCATTTTTCAGGGCTCGATTTTCGTACCCCGAAAAGTTTCATTTTTTTTGAAATTTCGTGTTTTAGGATGTCAAAAAATAATATATTAAGCACTTAGGAGCCATTTGTTTTGTTTTTCGGGCTCTGATTTTGCTGAGTTTTAGACGTCATTTTTCAGGGCTCGATTTTTGTGACCCGAAAAGTTTCATTTTTTTTGAAATTTTATGTTTTGGTAAGTTAAAAAATAATATATTAAGCACTTAGGTGCCATTTGTTTTGTTTTTCGGACTCTGATTTTGCTGATTTTTGGACGTCATTTTTCAGGCCTCGATTTTCGTGCCCCTAAAAGTTTCATTTTTTTTGAAATTTTAAGTTTTGGTAAGTTAAAAAATAATATATTAAGCACTTAGGAGCCATTTGTTTTGTTTTTCGGACTCTGATTTTGCTTATTTTTAGACGTCATTTTTCGTGAGTCTATTTCCGTGCCCCGAAATGTCTCATTTTTTTTGAAATTTCATGTTTTGGGATGTCAAAAAATAATATATTAAGCACTTAGGAGACATTTGTTTTGTTTTTCGGACCCTTATTTTGCTGATTTTTAGACGTCATTTTTCAGGGCTCGATTTTCGTGCCCCAAAAAGTTTCATTTTTTTTGAAATTTTAAGTTTTGATAAGTTTAAAAATAATATATTAAGCACTTATGAGACATTTGTTTTGTTTTTCGGTGTATGATTTTGATGATTTTTAGACGTCATTTTTCAGGGCTCGATTTTCGCACCCCGAGAAGTTTCATTTTTTTTGAAATTTCATGTTTTAGGATGTCAAAAAATAATATATTAAGCACTTAGGAGCCATTTGTTTTGTTTTTCGGACTCTGATTTTGCTGATTTTTTGACGTCATTTTTCGAGGCTCGATTTTCGTGCCCCGAAAAGTTTCATTTTTTTTGAAATTTTATGTTTTGGTAAGTTAAAAAATAATATATTAAGCACTTAGGAGACATTTGTTTTGTTTTTCGGACTCTGATTTTGCTGATTTTTTGACGTCATTTTTCAGGGCTCGATTGTCGTGCCCCGAAAAGTTTCATTTTTTTTCAAATTTTAAGTTTTGGTAAGTTAAAAAATAATATATTAATCACTTATGGACATTTGTTTTGTTTTTCGGACTCTGATTTTGCTGATTTTTGGACGTCATTTTTCAGGGCTCGATTTTCGTGCCCCGAAAAGTTTCATTTTTTTGAAATTTTAAGTTTTGGTAAGTTAAAAAATAATATATTAAGCACTTAGGAGACATTTGTTTTGTTTTTCGAACTCTGATTTTGCTGATTTTTAGACGTCATTTTTCGGTGTTCGATTTTCGTGCCCCGAAAAGTTTCATTTTTTTTTAAATTTTAAGTTTTGGTAAGTTAAAAAATAGTATATTAAGCACTTAGGAGACATTTGTTTTATTTTTCGGAGTATGCTTTTGATGATTTTTAGACGTCATTTTTAAGGGCTCGATTTCCGTGCCCCGAAAAGTTTCATTTTTTTTGAAATTTTATGTTTTGGGATACCAAAATATAATATATTAAGCACTTAGGAGCCATTTGTTTTGTTTTTCGGACTCTGATTTTGCTGATTTTTAGACGTCATTTTTCAGGGCTCGATTTCCATGCCCCAAAAAGTTTAATTTTTTTTGAAATTTCATGTTTTGGGATGTCAAAAAATAATATATTAAGCACTTAGGAGCCATTTGTTTTGTTTTTCGGAGTATGCTTTTGATGATTTTTAGACGTCATTTTTTAGGGCTCGATTTCCGTGCCCCGAAAAGTTTCATTTTTTTTGAAATTTTATGTTTTGGGATATCAAAAAATAATATATTAAGCACTTAGGAGCCATTTGTTTTGTTTTTCGGACTCTGATTTTGCTGATTTTTATACGTCATTTTTCAGGGCTCGATTTCCATGCCCCGAAAAGTTTCATTTTTTTTTGAAATTTCATGTTTTGGGATGTCAAAAAATAATATATTAAGCACTTAGGAGCCATTTGTTTTGTTTTTCGGATTCTGATTTTGCTGATTATTAGACGTCATTTTTCAGGGCTCGATTTTCGTGCCCCAAAAAGTTTCATTTTTTTTGAAATTTTAAGTTTTGATAAGTTAAAAAATACTATATTAAGCACTTAGGAGACATTTGTTTAGTTTTTCGGAGTATGATTTTGATGATTTTTAGACGTCATTTTTCAGGGCTCGATTTTCGTACCCCAGAAAGTTTCATTTTTTTTGAAATTTCATGTTTTAGGATGTCAAAAAATAATATATTAAGCACTTAGGAGCCATTTGTTTTGTTTTTTGGACTCTGATTTTGCTGAGTTTTAGACGTCATTTTTCCGGGCTCGATTTTCGTGACCCGAAAAGTTTCATTTTTTTTTGAAATTTTAAGTTTTGGTAAGTTAAAAAATAATATATTAAGCACTTAGGGGCCATTTGTTTTGTTTTTCGGACTCTCATTTTGCTTATTTTTAGACGTCATTTTTCGTGAGTCGATTTCCGTGCCCCGAAATGTCTCATTTTTTTTGAAATTTCATGTTTTGGGATGTCAAAAAATAATATATTAAGCACTTAGGAGACATTTGTTTTGTTTTTGGGACCCTTATTTTGATGATTTTTAGACGTCATTTTTCAGGGCTCGATTTTCGTGCCCCAAAAAGTTTCATTTTATTTGAAATTTTAAGTTTTGATAAGTTTAAAAATAATATATTAAGCACTTAGGAGACATTTGTTTTGTTTTTCGGTGTATGATTTTGATGATTTTTAGACGTCATTTTTCAGGGCTCGATTTTCGCACCACGAAAAGTTTCATTTTTTTTGAAATTTCATGTTTTAGGATGTCAAAATATAATATATTAAGCACTTAGGAGCCATTTGTTTTGTTTTTCGGACTCTGATTTTGCTGATTTTTTGACGTCATTTTTCGAGGCTCGATTTTCGTGCCCCGAAAAGTTTCATTTTTTTTGAAATTTTATGTTTTGGTAAGTTAAAAAATAATATATTAAGCACTTAGGAGACATTTGTTTTGTTTTTCGGACTCTGATTTTGCTGATTTTTTGACGTCATTTTTCAGGGCTCGATTTTCGTGCCCCGAAAAGTTTCATTTTTTTTCAAATTTTAAGTTTTGGTAAGTTAAAAAATAATATATTAATCACTTATGGACATTTGTTTTGTTTTTCGGACTCTGATTTTGCTGATTTTTTGACAACATTTTTCAGGGCTCGATTTTCGTGCCCCGAAAAGTTTCATTTTTTTGAAATTTTAAGTTTTGGTAAGTTAAAAAATAATATATTAAGCACTTAGAAGACATTTGTTTTGTTTTTCGAACTCTGATTTTGCTGATTTTTAGACGTCATTTTTCGGGGTTCGATTTTCGTGCCCCGAAAAGTTTCATTTTTTTTTAAACTTTAAGTTTTGGTAAGTTAAAAAATAGTATATTAAGCACTTAGGAGACATTTGTCTTGTTTTTCGGAGTATGCTTTTGATGATTTTTAGACGAAATTTTTAAGGGCTCGATTTCCGTGCCCCGAAAAGTTTCATTTTTTTTGAAATTTTTGTTTTTGGATATCAAAATATAATATATTAAGCACTTAGGAGCCATTTGTTTTGTTTTTCGGGCTCTGATTTTGCTGATTTTTAGACGTCATTTTTCAGGGTTCGATTTCCATGCCCCAAAAAGTTTAATTTTTTTTGAAATTTCATGTTTTGAGATGTCAAAAAATAATATATTAAGCACTTAGGAGCCATTTGTTTTGTTTTTCGGAGTATGCTTTTGATGATTTTTAGACGTCATTTTTAAGGGCTCGATTTCCGTGCCGCGAAAAGTTTCATTTTTTTTGAAATTTTATGTTTTGGGATATCAAAAAATAATATATTAAGCACTTAGGAGCCATTTGTTTTGTTTTTCGGACTATGATTTTGCTGATTTTTATACGTCATTTTTCAGGGCTCGATTTCCATGCCCCGAAAAGTTTCATTTTTTTTTGAAATTTCATGTTTTGGGATGTCAAAAAATAATATATTAAGCACTTAGTAGCCATTTGTTTTGTTTTTCGGATTCTGATTTTGCTGATTATTAGACGTCATTTTTCAGGGCTCGATTTTCGTGCCCCAAAAAGTTTCATTTTTTTTGAAATTTTATGTTTTGGTAAGTTAAAAAATAATATATTAAGCACTTAGGAGACATTTGTTTTGTTTTTCGGACTCTGATTTTGCTGATTTTTTGACGTCATTTTTCAGGGCTCGATTTTCGTGACCCGAAAAGTTTCATTTTTTTTGAAATTTTATGTTTTGGTAAGTTAAAAAATAATATATTAAGCACTTAGGAGACATTTGTTTTGTTTTTCGGACTCTGATTTTGCTGATTTTTTGACGAAATTTTTCAGGGCTCGATTTTCGTGCCTCGAAAAGTTTCATTTTTTTTGAAATTTTAAGTTTTGGTAAGTTAAAAAATAATATATTAATCACTTATAGACATTTGTTTTGTTTTTCGGACTCTGATTTTGCTGATTTTTGGACATCATTTTTCAGGGCTCGATTTTCGTGCCCCGAAAAGTTTCATTTTTTTGAAATTTTAAGTTTTGGTAAGTTAAAAAATAATATATTAAGCACTTAGGAGACATTTGTTTTGTTTTCCGGACTCTGATTTTGCTGATTTTTAGACGTCATTTTTCGGGGTTCGATTTTCGTGCCCCGAAAAGTTTCATTTTTTTTAAAATTTTAAGTTTTGGTAAGTTAAAAAATAGTATATTAAGCACTTAGGAGACATTTGTTTTGTTTTTCGGAGTATGCTTTTGATGATTTTTAGACGTCATTTTTAAGGACTCGATTTCCGTGCCCCTAAAAGTTTCATTTTTTTTGAAATTTTATGTTTTGGGATATCAAAAAATAATATATTAAGCACTTAGGAGCCATTTGTTTTATTTTTCGGACTATGATTTTGCTGATTTTAGACGTCATTTTTCAGGGCTCGATTTCCATGCCCCGAAAAGTTTCATTTTTTTTTGAAATTTCATGTTTTGGGATGTCAAAAAATAATATATTAAGCACTTAGGAGCCATTTGTTTTGTTTTTCGGATTCTGATTTTGCTGATTATTAGATGTCATTTTTCAGGGCTCGATTTTCATGCCCCAAAAAGTTTCATTTTTTTTGAAATTTTAAGTTTTGATAAGTTAAAAAATAATATATTAAGCACTTAGGAGACATTTGTTTTGTTTTTCGGTGTATGATTTTGATGATTTTTAGACGTCATTTTTCAGGGCTCGATTTTCGTACCCCGAAAAGTTTCATTTTTTTTGAAATTTCATGTTTTAAGATGTCAAAAAATAATATATTAAGCACTTAGGAGCCATTTGTTTGGTTTTTCGGACTCTGATTTTGCTGATTTTTTGACGTCATTTTTCAGGGCTCGATTTTCGTGCCCAGAAATGTTTCATTTTTTTTGAAATTTTAAGTTTTGGTAAGTTAAAAAATAATATATTAAGCACTTAAGAGCCATTTGTTTTGTTTTTCGGACTATGATTTTGCTGATTTTTAGACGTCATTTTTCAGGGCTCGATTTTCGTGCACCGAAAAGTTTCATTTTTTTTGAAATTTCCTGTTTTGGGATGTCAAAAAATTATATATTAAGCACTTAGGAGCCATTTGTTTTGTTTTTCGGACTCTGATTTTGCTGATTTTTTGACGTCATTTTTCAGGGCTCGATTTTCGTGCCCCGAAATATTTCATTTTTTTTGAAATTTTAAGTTTTGATAAGTTAAAAAATAATATATTAAGCACTTAGGAGACATTTGTTTTTTTTTTTCGGAGTATGATTTTGATGATTTTTAGACGTCATTTTTCAGGGCTCGATTTTCGTACCCCGAAAAGTTTCATTTTTTTTGAAATTTCATGTTTTGGGATTTCAAAAAATTATATATTAAGCACTTAGAAACCATTTGTTTTGTTTTTCGGACTCTGATTTTGATGATTTTTAGACGTCATTTTTCAGGGCTCGATTTTCGCACCCCGAAAAAGTTTCATTTTTTTTGAAATTTCATGTTTTAGGATGTCAAAAAATAATATATTAAGCACTTAGGAGCCATTTGTTTTGTTTTTCGGACTCTGATTTTGCTGATTTTTTGACGTCATTTTTCGAGGCTCGATTTTCGTGCCCCGAAAAGTTTCATTTTTTTTGAAATTTTATGTTTTGGTAAGTTAAAAAATAATATATTAAGCACTTAGGAGACATTTGTTTTGTTTTTCGGACTCTGATTTTGCTGATTTTTTGACGTCATTTTTCAGGGCTCGATTTTCGTGCCCCGAATAGTTTCATTTTTTTTCAAATTTTAAGTTTTGGTAAGTTAAAAAATAATATATTAATCACTTATGGACATTTGTTTTGTTTTTCGGACTCTGATTTTGCTGATTTTTGGACGTCATTTTTCAGGGCTCGATTTTCGTGCCCCTAAAAGTTTCATTTTTTTGAAATTTTAAGTTTTGGTAAGTTAAAAAATAATATATTGAGCACTTAGGAGACATTTGTTTTGTTTTTCGGACTCTGATTTTGCTGATTTTTAGACGTCATTTTTCGGGGTTCGATTTTCGTGCCCCGAAAAGTTTAATTTTTTTTAAAATTTTAAGTTTTGGTAAGTTAAAAAATAGTATATTAAGCACTTAGGAGACATTTGTTTTGTTTTTCGGAGTATGATTTTGATGATTTTTAGACGTCATTTTTAAGGGCTCGATTTCCGTGCCCCTAAAAGTTTCATTTTTTTTTGAAATTTTATGTTTTGGGATATCAAAAAATAATATATTAAGCACTTAGGAGCCATTTGTTTTATTTTTCGGACTCTGATTTTGCTGATTTTTAGACGTCATTTTTCAGGGCTCGATTTCCATGCCCCGAAAAGTTTCATTTTTTTTGAAAAAATAATATATTAAGCACTTAGGAACCATTTGTTTTGTTTTTCGGATTCTGATTTTGCTGATTATTAGACGTCATTTTTCAGGGCTCCATTTTCGTGCCCCAAAAAGTTTCATTTTTTTTGAAATTTTAAGTTTTGATAAGTTAAAAAATAATATATTAAGCACTTAGGAGACATTTGTTTTTGTTTTTCGGTGTATGATTTTGATGATTTTTAGACGTCATTTTTCAGGACTCTATTTTCGTACCACGAAAAGTTTCATTTTTTTTGAAATTTCATGTTTTAGGATGTCAAAAAATAATATATTAAGCACTTAGGAGCCATTTGTTTTGTTTTTCGGACCCTTATTTTGCTGATTTTTAGACGTCATTTTTCAGGGCTCGATTTTCGTGCCCCGAAAAGTTTCATTTTTTTTGAAATTTTATGTTTTGGTAAGTTAAAAAATAATATATTAAGCACTTAGGAGACATTTGTTTTGTTTTTCGGACTCTGATTCTGCTGATTTTTTGACGTCATTTTTCAGGGCTCGATTTTCGTGCCCCGAAAAGTTTCATTTTTTTTGAAATTTTAAGTTTTCGTAAGTTAAAAAATAATATATTAAGAACTTAGGAGCCATTTGTTTTGTTTTTCGGACTCTGATTTTGCTTATTTTTAGACGTCATTTTTAGGGAGTCGATTTCCGTGCCCCGAAATGTTTCATTTTTTTTGAAATTTCATGTTTTGGGATGTCAAAAAATAATATATTAAGCACTTAGGAGACATTTGTTTTGTTTTTCGGACCCTTATTTTGCTGATTTTTAGACGTCATTTTTCAGGGCTCGATTTTCGTGCCCCTAAAAGTTTCATTTTTTTTGAAATTTTATGTTTTGGTAAGTTAAAAAATAATATATTAAGCATTTAGGAGACATTTGTTTTGTTTTTCGGACTCTGATTCTGCTGATTTTTTGACGTCATTTTTCAGGGCTCGATTTTCGTGCCCCGAAAAGTTTCATTTTATTTGAAATTTTAAGTTTTGGTAAGTTAAAAAATAATATATTAATCACTTATGGACATTTGTTTTGTTTTTCGGACTCTGATTTTGCTGATTTTTGGACGTCATTTTTCAGGGCTCGATTTTCGTGCCCCGAAAAGTTTCATTTTTTTGAAATTTTAAGTTTTGGTAAGTTAAAAAATAATATATTAAGCACTTAGGAGCCATTTGTTTTGTTTTTCGGACTCTGATTTTGCTTATTTTTAGACGTCATTTTTAGGGAGTCGATTTCCGTGCCCCGAAATGTTTCATTTTTTTTGAAATTTCATGTTTTGGGATGTCAAAAAATAATATATTAAGCACTTAGGAGACATTTGTTTTGTTTTTCGGACCCTTATTTTGCTGATTTTTAGACGTCATTTTTCAGGGCTCGATTTTCGTGCCCCTAAAAGTTTCATTTTTTTTGAAATTTTATGTTTTGGTAAGTTAAAAAATAATATATTAAGCATTTAGGAGACATTTGTTTTGTTTTTCGGACTCTGATTCTGCTGATTTTTTGACGTCATTTTTCAGGGTTCGATTTCCAAGCCCCAAAAAGTTTAATTTTTTTTGAAATTTCATGTTTTGGGATGTCAAAAAATAATATATTAAGCACTTAGGAGCCATTTGTTTTGTTTTTCGGAGTATGCTTTTGATGATTTTTAGACGTCATTTTTAAGGGCTCGATTTCCGTGCCCCGAAAAGTTTCATTTTTTTTGAAATTTTATGTTTTGGGATATCAAAAAATAATATATTAAGCACTTAGGAGCCATTTGTTTTGTTTTTCGCACTCTGATTTTGCTGATTTTTATACGTCATTTTTCAGGGCTCGATTTCCATGCCCCGAAAAGATTCATTTTTTTTTGAAATTTCATGTTTTGGGATGTCAAAAAATAATATATTAAGCACTTATGAGCCATTTGTTTTGTTTTTCGGATTCTGATTTTGCTGATTATTAGACGTCATTTTTCAGGGCTCGATTTTCGTGCCCCAAAAAGTTTCATTTTTTTTGAAATTTTAAGTTTTGATAAGTTAAAAAATAATATATTAAGCACTTAGGAGACATTTGTTTTGTTTTTCGGTGTATGATTTTGATGATTTTTAGACGTCATTTTTCAGGGCTCGATTTTCGCACCCCGAAAAGTTTCATTTTTTTTGAAATTTCATGTTTTAGGATGTCAAAATATAATATATTAAGCACTTAGGAGCCATTTGTTTTGTTTTTCGGACTCTGATTTTGCTGATTTTTTGACGTCATTTTTCGAGGCTCGATTTTCGTGCCCCGAAAAGTTTCATTTTTTTTGAAATTTTATGTTTTGGTAAGTTAAAAAATAATATATTAAGCACTTAGGAGACATTTGTTTTGTTTTTCGGACTCTGATTTTGCTGATTTTTTGACGTCATTTTTCAGGGCTCGATTTTCGTGCCCCGAAAAGTTTCATTTTTTTTCAAATTTTAAGTTTTGGTAAGTTAAAAAATAATATATTAATCACTTATGGACATTTGTTTTGTTTTTCGGACTCTGATTTTGCTGATTTTTTGACAACATTTTTCAGGGCTCGATTTTCGTGCCCCGAAAAGTTTCATTTTTTTGAAATTTTAAGTTTTGGTAAGTTAAAAAATAATATATTAAGCACTTAGAAGACATTTGTTTTGTTTTTCGAACTCTGATTTTGCTGATTTTTAGACGTCATTTTTCGGGGTTCGATTTTCGTGCCCCGAAAAGTTTCATTTTTTTTTAAACTTTAAGTTTTGGTAAGTTAAAAAATAGTATATTAAGCACTTAGGAGACATTTGTCTTGTTTTTCGGAGTATGCTTTTGATGATTTTTAGACGAAATTTTTAAGGGCTCGATTTCCGTGCCCCGAAAAGTTTCATTTTTTTTGAAATTTTTGTTTTTGGATATCAAAATATAATATATTAAGCACTTAGGAGCCATTTGTTTTGTTTTTCGGGCTCTGATTTTGCTGATTTTTAGACGTCATTTTTCAGGGTTCGATTTCCATGCCCCAAAAAGTTTAATTTTTTTTGAAATTTCATGTTTTGAGATGTCAAAAAATAATATATTAAGCACTTAGGAGCCATTTGTTTTGTTTTTCGGAGTATGCTTTTGATGATTTTTAGACGTCATTTTTAAGGGCTCGATTTCCGTGCCGCGAAAAGTTTCATTTTTTTTGAAATTTTATGTTTTGGGATATCAAAAAATAATATATTAAGCACTTAGGAGCCATTTGTTTTGTTTTTCGGACTATGATTTTGCTGATTTTTATACGTCATTTTTCAGGGCTCGATTTCCATGCCCCGAAAAGTTTCATTTTTTTTTGAAATTTCATGTTTTGGGATGTCAAAAAATAATATATTAAGCACTTAGTAGCCATTTGTTTTGTTTTTCGGATTCTGATTTTGCTGATTATTAGACGTCATTTTTCAGGGCTCGATTTTCGTGCCCCAAAAAGTTTCATTTTTTTTGAAATTTTATGTTTTGGTAAGTTAAAAAATAATATATTAAGCACTTAGGAGACATATGTTTTGTTTTTCGGACTCTGATTTTGCTGATTTTTTGACGTCATTTTTCAGGGCTCGATTTTCGTGACCCGAAAAGTTTCATTTTTTTTGAAATTTTATGTTTTGGTAAGTTAAAAAATAATATATTAACCACTTAGGAGACATTTGTTTTGTTTTTCGGACTCTGATTTTGCTGATTTTTTGACGTCATTTTTCAGGGCTCGATTTTCGTGCCTCGAAAAGTTTCATTTTTTTTGAAATTTTAAGTTTTGGTAAGTTAAAAAATAATATATTAATCACTTATAGACATTTGTTTTGTTTTTCGGACTGTGATTTTGCTGATTTTTGGACGTCATTTTTCAGGGCTCGATTTTCGTGCCCCGAAAAGTTTCATTTTTTTGAAATTTTAAGTTTTGGTAAGTTAAAAAATAATATATTAAGCACTTAGGAGACATTTGTTTTGTTTTCCGGACTCTGATTTTGCTGATTTTTAGACGTCATTTTTCGGGGTTCGATTTTCGTGCCCCGAAAAGTTTCATTTTTTTTAAAATTTTAAGTTTTGGTAAGTTAAAAAATAGTATATTAAGCACTTAGGAGACATTTGTTTTGTTTTTCGGTGTATGATTTTGATGATTTTTAGACGTCATTTTTCAGGGCTCGATTTTCGCACCCCGAAAAGTTTCATTTTTTTTGAAATTTTATGTTTTGGTAAGTTAAAAAATAATATATTAAGCACTTAGGTGCCATTTGTTTTGTTTTTCGGACTCTGATTTTGCTGATTTTTGGACGTCATTTTTCAGGCCTCGATTTTCGTGCCCCTAAAAGTTTCATTTTTTTTGAAATTTTAAGTTTTGGTAAGTTAAAAAATAATATATTAAGCACTTAGGAGCCATTTGTTTTGTTTTTCGGACTCTGATTTTGCTTATTTTTAGACGTCATTTTTCGTGAGTCTATTTCCGTGCCCCGAAATGTCTCATTTTTTTTGAAATTTCATGTTTTGGGATGTCAAAAAATAATATATTAAGCACTTAGGAGACATTTGTTTTGTTTTTCGGACCCTTATTTTGCTGATTTTTAGACGTCATTTTTCAGGGCTCGATTTTCGTGCCCCAAAAAGTTTCATTTTTTTTGAAATTTTAAGTTTTGATAAGTTTAAAAATAATATATTAAGCACTTATGAGACATTTGTTTTGTTTTTCGGTGTATGATTTTGATGATTTTTAGACGTCATTTTTCAGGGCTCGATTTTCGCACCCCGAGAAGTTTCATTTTTTTTGAAATTTCATGTTTTAGGATGTCAAAAAATAATATATTAAGCACTTAGGAGCCATTTGTTTTGTTTTTCGGACTCTGATTTTGCTGATTTTTTGACGTCATTTTTCGAGGCTCGATTTTCGTGCCCCGAAAAGTTTCATTTTTTTTGAAATTTTATGTTTTGGTAAGTTAAAAAATAATATATTAAGCACTTAGGAGACATTTGTTTTGTTTTTCGGACTCTGATTTTGCTGATTTTTTGACGTCATTTTTCAGGGCTCGATTGTCGTGCCCCGAAAAGTTTCATTTTTTTTCAAATTTTAAGTTTTGGTAAGTTAAAAAATAATATATTAATCACTTATGGACATTTGTTTTGTTTTTCGGACTCTGATTTTGCTGATTTTTGGACGTCATTTTTCAGGGCTCGATTTTCGTGCCCCGAAAAGTTTCATTTTTTTGAAATTTTAAGTTTTGGTAAGTTAAAAAATAATATATTAAGCACTTAGGAGACATTTGTTTTGTTTTTCGAACTCTGATTTTGCTGATTTTTAGACGTCATTTTTCGGTGTTCGATTTTCGTGCCCCGAAAAGTTTCATTTTTTTTTAAATTTTAAGTTTTGGTAAGTTAAAAAATAGTATATTAAGCACTTAGGAGACATTTGTTTTATTTTTCGGAGTATGCTTTTGATGATTTTTAGACGTCATTTTTAAGGGCTCGATTTCCGTGCCCCGAAAAGTTTCATTTTTTTTGAAATTTTATGTTTTGGGATACCAAAATATAATATATTAAGCACTTAGGAGCCATTTGTTTTGTTTTTCGGACTCTGATTTTGCTGATTTTTAGACGTCATTTTTCAGGGCTCGATTTCCATGCCCCAAAAAGTTTAATTTTTTTTGAAATTTCATGTTTTGGGATGTCAAAAAATAATATATTAAGCACTTAGGAGCCATTTGTTTTGTTTTTCGGAGTATGCTTTTGATGATTTTTAGACGTCATTTTTTAGGGCTCGATTTCCGTGCCCCGAAAAGTTTCATTTTTTTTGAAATTTTATGTTTTGGGATATCAAAAAATAATATATTAAGCACTTAGGAGCCATTTGTTTTGTTTTTCGGACTCTGATTTTGCTGATTTTTATACGTCATTTTTCAGGGCTCGATTTCCATGCCCCGAAAAGTTTCATTTTTTTTTGAAATTTCATGTTTTGGGATGTCAAAAAATAATATATTAAGCACTTAGGAGCCATTTGTTTTGTTTTTCGGATTCTGATTTTGCTGATTATTAGACGTCATTTTTCAGGGCTCGATTTTCGTGCCCCAAAAAGTTTCATTTTTTTTGAAATTTTAAGTTTTGATAAGTTAAAAAATACTATATTAAGCACTTAGGAGACATTTGTTTAGTTTTTCGGAGTATGATTTTGATGATTTTTAGACGTCATTTTTCAGGGCTCGATTTTCGTACCCCAGAAAGTTTCATTTTTTTTGAAATTTCATGTTTTAGGATGTCAAAAAATAATATATTAAGCACTTAGGAGCCATTTGTTTTGTTTTTTGGACTCTGATTTTGCTGAGTTTTAGACGTCATTTTTCCGGGCTCGATTTTCGTGACCCGAAAAGTTTCATTTTTTTTGAAATTTTAAGTTTTGGTAAGTTAAAAAATAATATATTAAGCACTTAGGGGCCATTTGTTTTGTTTTTCGGACTCTCATTTTGCTTATTTTTAGACGTCATTTTTCGTGAGTCGATTTCCGTGCCCCGAAATGTCTCATTTTTTTTGAAATTTCATGTTTTGGGATGTCAAAAAATAATATATTAAGCACTTAGGAGACATTTGTTTTGTTTTTGGGACCCTTATTTTGATGATTTTTAGACGTCATTTTTCAGGGCTCGATTTTCGTGCCCCAAAAAGTTTCATTTTATTTGAAATTTTAAGTTTTGATAAGTTTAAAAATAATATATTAAGCACTTAGGAGACATTTGTTTTGTTTTTCGGTGTATGATTTTGATGATTTTTAGACGTCATTTTTCAGGGCTCGATTTTCGCACCCCGAAAAGTTTCATTTTTTTTGAAATTTCATGTTTTAGGATGTCAAAATATAATATATTAAGCACTTAGGAGCCATTTGTTTTGTTTTTCGGACTCTGATTTTGCTGATTTTTTGACGTCATTTTTCGAGGCTCGATTTTCGTGCCCCGAAAAGTTTCATTTTTTTTGAAATTTTATGTTTTGGTAAGTTAAAAAATAATATATTAAGCACTTAGGAGACATTTGTTTTGTTTTTCGGACTCTGATTTTGCTGATTTTTTGACGTCATTTTTCAGGGCTCGATTTTCGTGCCCCGAAAAGTTTCATTTTTTTTCAAATTTTAAGTTTTGGTAAGTTAAAAAATAATATATTAATCACTTATGGACATTTGTTTTGTTTTTCGGACTCTGATTTTGCTGATTTTTTGACAACATTTTTCAGGGCTCGATTTTCGTGCCCCGAAAAGTTTCATTTTTTTGAAATTTTAAGTTTTGGTAAGTTAAAAAATAATATATTAAGCACTTAGAAGACATTTGTTTTGTTTTTCGAACTCTGATTTTGCTGATTTTTAGACGTCATTTTTCGGGGTTCGATTTTCGTGCCCCGAAAAGTTTCATTTTTTTTTAAACTTTAAGTTTTGGTAAGTTAAAAAATAGTATATTAAGCACTTAGGAGACATTTGTCTTGTTTTTCGGAGTATGCTTTTGATGATTTTTAGACGAAATTTTTAAGGGCTCGATTTCCGTGCCCCGAAAAGTTTCATTTTTTTTGAAATTTTTGTTTTTGGATATCAAAATATAATATATTAAGCACTTAGGAGCCATTTGTTTTGTTTTTCGGGCTCTGATTTTGCTGATTTTTAGACGTCATTTTTCAGGGTTCGATTTTCATGCCCCAAAAAGTTTAATTTTTTTTGAAATTTCATGTTTTGAGATGTCAAAAAATAATATATTAAGCACTTAGGAGCCATTTGTTTTGTTTTTCGGAGTATGCTTTTGATGATTTTTAGACGTCATTTTTAAGGGCTCGATTTCCGTGCCGCGAAAAGTTTCATTTTTTTTGAAATTTTATGTTTTGGGATATCAAAAAATAATATATTAAGCACTTAGGAGCCATTTGTTTTGTTTTTCGGACTATGATTTTGCTGATTTTTATACGTCATTTTTCAGGGCTCGATTTCCATGCCCCGAAAAGTTTCATTTTTTTTTGAAATTTCATGTTTTGGGATGTCAAAAAATAATATATTAAGCACTTAGTAGCCATTTGTTTTGTTTTTCGGATTCTGATTTTGCTGATTATTAGACGTCATTTTTCAGGGCTCGATTTTCGTGCCCCAAAAAGTTTCATTTTTTTTGAAATTTTATGTTTTGGTAAGTTAAAAAATAATATATTAAGCACTTAGGAGACATTTGTTTTGTTTTTCGGACTCTGATTTTGCTGATTTTTTGACGTCATTTTTCAGGGCTCGATTTTCGTGACCCGAAAAGTTTCATTTTTTTTGAAATTTTATGTTTTGGTAAGTTAAAAAATAATATATTAAGCACTTAGGAGACATTTGTTTTGTTTTTCGGACTCTGATTTTGCTGATTTTTTGACGAAATTTTTCAGGGCTCGATTTTCGTGCCTCGAAAAGTTTCATTTTTTTTGAAATTTTAAGTTTTGGTAAGTTAAAAAATAATATATTAATCACTTATAGACATTTGTTTTGTTTTTCGGACTCTGATTTTGCTGATTTTTGGACATCATTTTTCAGGGCTCGATTTTCGTGCCCCGAAAAGTTTCATTTTTTTGAAATTTTAAGTTTTGGTAAGTTAAAAAATAATATATTAAGCACTTAGGAGACATTTGTTTTGTTTTCCGGACTCTGATTTTGCTGATTTTTAGACGTCATTTTTCGGGGTTCGATTTTCGTGCCCCGAAAAGTTTCATTTTTTTTAAAATTTTAAGTTTTGGTAAGTTAAAAAATAGTATATTAAGCAATTAGGAGACATTTGTTTTGTTTTTCGGAGTATGCTTTTGATGATTTTTAGAC
The DNA here is from genome assembly GCA_030819805.1 of Penstemon newberryi var. newberryi. NCBI lineage: Eukaryota > Viridiplantae > Streptophyta > Magnoliopsida > Lamiales > Plantaginaceae > Penstemon > Penstemon newberryi. The sequence continues at coordinate 28,027,912 of JAUALY010000006.1, read as the reverse complement.
GTCATTTTTAAGGACTCGATTTCCGTGCCCCTAAAAGTTTCATTTTTTTTGAAATTTTATGTTTTGGGATATCAAAAAATAATATATTAAGCACTTAGGAGCCATTTGTTTTATTTTTCGGACTATGATTTTGCTGATTTTAGACGTCATTTTTCAGGGCTCGATTTCCATGCCCCGAAAAGTTTCATTTTTTTTTGAAATTTCATGTTTTGGGATGTCAAAAAATAATATATTAAGCACTTAGGAGCCATTTGTTTTGTTTTTCGGATTCTGATTTTGCTGATTATTAGATGTCATTTTTCAGGGCTCGATTTTCATGCCCCAAAAAGTTTCATTTTTTTTGAAATTTTAAGTTTTGATAAGTTAAAAAATAATATATTAAGCACTTAGGAGACATTTGTTTTGTTTTTCGGTGTATGATTTTGATGATTTTTAGACGTCATTTTTCAGGGCTCGATTTTCGTACCCCGAAAAGTTTCATTTTTTTTGAAATTTCATGTTTTAAGATGTCAAAAAATAATATATTAAGCACTTAGGAGCCATTTGTTTGGTTTTTCGGACTCTGATTTTGCTGATTTTTTGACGTCATTTTTCAGGGCTCGATTTTCGTGCCCAGAAATGTTTCATTTTTTTTGAAATTTTAAGTTTTGGTAAGTTAAAAAATAATATATTAAGCACTTAAGAGCCATTTGTTTTGTTTTTCGGACTATGATTTTGCTGATTTTTAGACGTCATTTTTCAGGGCTCGATTTCCGTGCACCGAAAAGTTTCATTTTTTTTGAAATTTCCTGTTTTGGGATGTCAAAAAATTATATATTAAGCACTTAGGAGCCATTTGTTTTGTTTTTCGGACTCTGATTTTGCTGATTTTTTGACGTCATTTTTCAGGGCTCGATTTTCGTGCCCCGAAATATTTCATTTTTTTTGAAATTTTAAGTTTTGATAAGTTAAAAAATAATATATTAAGCACTTAGGAGACATTTGTTTTTTTTTTTCGGAGTATGATTTTGATGATTTTTAGACGTCATTTTTCAGGGCTCGATTTTCGTACCCCGAAAAGTTTCATTTTTTTTGAAATTTCATGTTTTGGGATTTCAAAAAATTATATATTAAGCACTTAGAAACCATTTGTTTTGTTTTTCGGACTCTGATTTTGCTTATTTTTAGACGTCATTTTTCAGGGCTCGATTTCCGTGCCCCGAAATGTTTCATTTTTTTTGAAATTTCATGTTTTGGGATGTCAAAAAATAATATATTAAGCACTTAGGAGACATTTGTTTTGTTTTTCGGACCCTTATTTTGCTGATTTTTTGACGTCATTTTTCGAGGCTCGATTTTCGTGCCCCTAAAAGTTTCATTTTTTTTGAAATTTTATGTTTTGGTAAGTTAAAAAATAATATATTAAGCACTTAGGAGACATTTGTTTTGTTTTTCGGACTCTGATTCTGCTGATTTTTTGACGTCATTTTTCAGGGCTCGATTTTCGTGCCCCGAAAAGTTTCATTTTTTTTCAAATTTTAAGTTTTGGTAAGTTAAAAAATAATATATTAATCACTTATGGACATTTGTTTTGTTTTTCGGACTCTGATTTTGCTGATTTTTGGACGTCATTTTTCAGGGCTCGATTTTCGTGCCCCGAAAAGTTTCATTTTTTTGAAATTTTAAGTTTTGGTAAGTTAAAAAATAATATATTAAGCACTTAGGAGACATTTGTTTTGTTTTTCGAACTCTGATTTTGCTGATTTTTAGACGTCATTTTTTGGGGTTCGATTTTCGTGCCCCGAAAAGTTTCATTTTTTTTTAAATTTTAAGTTTTGGCAAGTTAAAAAATAGTATATTAAGCACTTAGGAGACATTTGTTTTGTTTTTCGGAGTATGCTTTTGATGATTTTTAGACGTCATTTTTAAGGGCTCGATTTCCGTGCCCCGAAAAGTTTCATTTTTTTTGAAATTTTATGTTTTTGGATATCAAAATATAATATATTAAGCACTTAGGAGCCATTTGTTTTGTTTTTCGGACTCTGATTTTGCTGATTTTTAGACGTCATTTTTCAGGGTTCGATTTCCAAGCCCCAAAAAGTTTAATTTTTTTTGAAATTTCATGTTTTGGGATGCCAAAAAATAATATATTAAGCACTTAGGAGCCATTTGTTTTGTTTTTCGGAGTATGCTTTTGATGATTTTTAGACGTCATTTTTAAGGGCTCGATTTCCGTGCCCCGAAAAGTTTCATTTTTTTTGAAATTTTATGTTTTGGGATATCAAAAAATAATATATTAAGCACTTAGGAGCCATTTGTTTTGTTTTTTGCACTCTGATTTTGCTGATTTTTATACGTCATTTTTCAGGGCTCGATTTCCATGCCCCGAAAAGATTCATTTTTTTTTGAAATTTCATGTTTTGGGATGTCAAAAAATAATATATTAAGCACTTATGAGCCATTTGTTTTGTTTTTCGGATTCTGATTTTGCTGATTATTAGACGTCATTTTTCAGGGCTCGATTTTCGTGCCCCAAAAAGTTTCATTTTTTTTGAAATTTTAAGTTTTGATAAGTTAAAAAATAATATATTAAGCACTTAGGAGACATTTGTTTTGTTTTTCGGTGTATGATTTTGATGATTTTTAGACGTCATTTTTCAGGGCTCGATTTTCGCACCCCGAAAAGTTTCATTTTTTTTGAAATTTCATGTTTTAGGATGTCAAAATATAATATATTAAGCACTTAGGAGCCATTTGTTTTGTTTTTCGGACTCTGATTTTGCTGATTTTTTGACGTCATTTTTCGAGGCTCGATTTTCGTGCCCCGAAAAGTTTCATTTTTTTTGAAATTTTATGTTTTGGTAAGTTAAAAAATAATATATTAAGCACTTAGGAGACATTTGTTTTGTTTTTCGGACTCTGATTTTGCTGATTTTTTGACGTCATTTTTCAGGGCTCGATTTTCGTGCCCCGAAAAGTTTCATTTTTTTTCAAATTTTAAGTTTTGGTAAGTTAAAAAATAATATATTAATCACTTATGGACATTTGTTTTGTTTTTCGGACTCTGATTTTGCTGATTTTTTGACAACATTTTTCAGGGCTCGATTTTCGTGCCCCGAAAAGTTTCATTTTTTTGAAATTTTAAGTTTTGGTAAGTTAAAAAATAATATATTAAGCACTTAGAAGACATTTGTTTTGTTTTTCGAACTCTGATTTTGCTGATTTTTAGACGTCATTTTTCGGGGTTCGATTTTCGTGCCCCGAAAAGTTTCATTTTTTTTTAAACTTTAAGTTTTGGTAAGTTAAAAAATAGTATATTAAGCACTTAGGAGACATTTGTCTTGTTTTTCGGAGTATGCTTTTGATGATTTTTAGACGAAATTTTTAAGGGCTCGATTTCCGTGCCCCGAAAAGTTTCATTTTTTTTGAAATTTTTGTTTTTGGATATCAAAATATAATATATTAAGCACTTAGGAGCCATTTGTTTTGTTTTTCGGGCTCTGATTTTGCTGATTTTTAGACGTCATTTTTCAGGGTTCGATTTCCATGCCCCAAAAAGTTTAATTTTTTTTGAAATTTCATGTTTTGAGATGTCAAAAAATAATATATTAAGCACTTAGGAGCCATTTGTTTTGTTTTTCGGAGTATGCTTTTGATGATTTTTAGACGTCATTTTTAAGGGCTCGATTTCCGTGCCGCGAAAAGTTTCATTTTTTTTGAAATTTTATGTTTTGGGATATCAAAAAATAATATATTAAGCACTTAGGAGCCATTTGTTTTGTTTTTCGGACTATGATTTTGCTGATTTTTATACGTCATTTTTCAGGGCTCGATTTCCATGCCCCGAAAAGTTTCATTTTTTTTTGAAATTTCATGTTTTGGGATGTCAAAAAATAATATATTAAGCACTTAGTAGCCATTTGTTTTGTTTTTCGGATTCTGATTTTGCTGATTATTAGACGTCATTTTTCAGGGCTCGATTTTCGTGCCCCAAAAAGTTTCATTTTTTTTGAAATTTTATGTTTTGGTAAGTTAAAAAATAATATATTAAGCACTTAGGAGACATTTGTTTTGTTTTTCGGACTCTGATTTTGCTGATTTTTTGACGTCATTTTTCAGGGCTCGATTTTCGTGACCCGAAAAGTTTCATTTTTTTTGAAATTTTATGTTTTGGTAAGTTAAAAAATAATATATTAACCACTTAGGAGACATTTGTTTTGTTTTTCGGACTCTGATTTTGCTGATTTTTTGACGTCATTTTTCAGGGCTCGATTTTCGTGCCTCGAAAAGTTTAATTTTTTTTGAAATTTTAAGTTTTGGTAAGTTAAAAAATAATATATTAATCACTTATAGACATTTGTTTTGTTTTTCGGACTCTGATTTTGCTGATTTTTGGACGTCATTTTTCAGGGCTCGATTTTCGTGCCCCGAAAAGTTTCATTTTTTTGAAATTTTAAGTTTTGGTAAGTTAAAAAATAATATATTAAGCACTTAGGAGACATTTGTTTTGTTTTCCGGACTCTGATTTTGCTGATTTTTAGACGTCATTTTTCGGGGTTCGATTTTCGTGCCCCGAAAAGTTTCATTTTTTTTAAAATTTTAAGTTTTGGTAAGTTAAAAAATAGTATATTAAGCACTTAGGAGACATTTGTTTTGTTTTTCGGTGTATGATTTTGATGATTTTTAGACGTCATTTTTCAGGGCTCGATTTTCGCACCCCGAAAAGTTTCATTTTTTTTGAAATTTCATGTTTTAGGATGTCAAAATATAATATATTAAGCACTTAGGAGCCATTTGTTTTGTTTTTCGGACTCTGATTTTGCTGATTTTTTGACGTCATTTTTCGAGGCTCGATTTTCGTGCCCCGAAAAGTTTCATTTTTTTTGAAATTTTATGTTTTGGTAAGTTAAAAAATAATATATTAAGCACTTAGGAGACATTTGTTTTGTTTTTCGGACTCTGATTTTGCTGATTTTTTGACGTCATTTTTCAGGGCTCGATTTTCGTGCCCCGAAAAGTTTCATTTTTTTTCAAATTTTAAGTTTTGGTAAGTTAAAAAATAATATATTAATCACTTATGGACATTTGTTTTGTTTTTCGGACTCTGATTTTGCTGATTTTTTGACAACATTTTTCAGGGCTCGATTTTCGTGCCCCGAAAAGTTTCATTTTTTTGAAATTTTAAGTTTTGGTAAGTTAAAAAATAATATATTAAGCACTTAGAAGACATTTGTTTTGTTTTTCGAACTCTGATTTTGCTGATTTTTAGACGTCATTTTTCGGGGTTCGATTTTCGTGCCCCGAAAAGTTTCATTTTTTTTTAAACTTTAAGTTTTGGTAAGTTAAAAAATAGTATATTAAGCACTTAGGAGACATTTGTCTTGTTTTTCGGAGTATGCTTTTGATGATTTTTAGACGAAATTTTTAAGGGCTCGATTTCCGTGCCCCGAAAAGTTTCATTTTTTTTGAAATTTTTGTTTTTGGATATCAAAATATAATATATTAAGCACTTAGGAGCCATTTGTTTTGTTTTTCGGGCTCTGATTTTGCTGATTTTTAGACGTCATTTTTCAGGGTTCGATTTCCATGCCCCAAAAAGTTTAATTTTTTTTGAAATTTCATGTTTTGAGATGTCAAAAAATAATATATTAAGCACTTAGGAGCCATTTGTTTTGTTTTTCGGAGTATGCTTTTGATGATTTTTAGACGTCATTTTTAAGGGCTCGATTTCCGTGCCGCGAAAAGTTTCATTTTTTTTGAAATTTTATGTTTTGGGATATCAAAAAATAATATATTAAGCACTTAGGAGCCATTTGTTTTGTTTTTCGGACTATGATTTTGCTGATTTTTATACGTCATTTTTCAGGGCTCGATTTCCATGCCCCGAAAAGTTTCATTTTTTTTTGAAATTTCATGTTTTGGGATGTCAAAAAATAATATATTAAGCACTTAGTAGCCATTTGTTTTGTTTTTCGGATTCTGATTTTGCTGATTATTAGACGTCATTTTTCAGGGCTCGATTTTCGTGCCCCAAAAAGTTTCATTTTTTTTGAAATTTTATGTTTTGGTAAGTTAAAAAATAATATATTAAGCACTTAGGAGACATTTGTTTTGTTTTTCGGACTCTGATTTTGCTGATTTTTTGACGTCATTTTTCAGGGCTCGATTTTCGTGACCCGAAAAGTTTCATTTTTTTTGAAATTTTATGTTTTGGTAAGTTAAAAAATAATATATTAACCACTTAGGAGACATTTGTTTTGTTTTTCGGACTCTGATTTTGCTGATTTTTTGACGTCATTTTTCAGGGCTCGATTTTCGTGCCTCGAAAAGTTTCATTTTTTTTGAAATTTTAAGTTTTGGTAAGTTAAAAAATAATATATTAATCACTTATAGACATTTGTTTTGTTTTTCGGACTCTGATTTTGCTGATTTTTGGACGTCATTTTTCAGGGCTCGATTTTCGTGCCCCGAAAAGTTTCATTTTTTTGAAATTTTAAGTTTTTGTAAGTTAAAAAATAATATATTAAGCACTTAGGAGACATTTGTTTTGTTTTCCGGACTCTGATTTTGCTGATTTTTAGACGTCATTTTTCGGGGTTCGATTTTCGTGCCCCGAAAAGTTTCATTTTTTTTAAAATTTTAAGTTTTGGTAAGTTAAAAAATAGTATATTAAGCACTTAGGAGACATTTGTTTTGTTTTTCGGAGTATGCTTTTGATGATTTTTAGACGTCATTTTTAAGGACTCGATTTCCGTGCCCCTAAAAGTTTCATTTTTTTTGAAATTTTATGTTTTGGGATATCAAAAAATAATATATTAAGCACTTAGGAGCCATTTGTTTTATTTTTCGGACTATGATTTTGCTGATTTTAGACGTCATTTTTCAGGGCTCGATTTCCATGCCCCGAAAAGTTTCATTTTTTTTTGAAATTTCATGTTTTGGGATGTCAAAAAATAATATATTAAGCACTTAGGAGCCATTTGTTTTGTTTTTCGGATTCTGATTTTGCTGATTATTAGATGTCATTTTTCAGGGCTCGATTTTCATGCCCCAAAAAGTTTCATTTTTTTTGAAATTTTAAGTTTTGATAAGTTAAAAAATAATATATTAAGCACTTAGGAGACATTTGTTTTGTTTTTCGGTGTATGATTTTGATGATTTTTAGACGTCATTTTTCAGGGCTCGATTTTCGTACCCCGAAAAGTTTCATTTTTTTTGAAATTTCATGTTTTAAGATGTCAAAAAATAATATATTAAGCACTTAGGAGCCATTTGTTTGGTTTTTCGGACTCTGATTTTGCTGATTTTTTGACGTCATTTTTCAGGGCTCGATTTTCGTGCCCAGAAATGTTTCATTTTTTTTGAAATTTTAAGTTTTGGTAAGTTAAAAAATAATATATTAAGCACTTAAGAGCCATTTGTTTTGTTTTTCGGACTATGATTTTGCTGATTTTTAGACGTCATTTTTCAGGGCTCGATTTCCGTGCACCGAAAAGTTTCATTTTTTTTGAAATTTCCTGTTTTGGGATGTCAAAAAATTATATATTAAGCACTTAGGAGCCATTTGTTTTGTTTTTCGGACTCTGATTTTGCTGATTTTTTGACGTCATTTTTCAGGGCTCGATTTTCGTGCCCCGAAATATTTCATTTTTTTTGAAATTTTAAGTTTTGATAAGTTAAAAAATAATATATTAAGCACTTAGGAGACATTTGTTTTTTTTTTTCGGAGTATGATTTTGATGATTTTTAGACGTCATTTTTCAGGGCTCGATTTTCGTACCCCGAAAAGTTTCATTTTTTTTGAAATTTCATGTTTTGGGATTTCAAAAAATTATATATTAAGCACTTAGAAACCATTTGTTTTGTTTTTCGGACTCTGATTTTGATGATTTTTAGACGTCATTTTTCAGGGCTCGATTTTCGCACCCCGAAAAAGTTTCATTTTTTTTGAAATTTCATGTTTTAGGATGTCAAAAAATAATATATTAAGCACTTAGGAGCCATTTGTTTTGTTTTTCGGACTCTGATTTTGCTGATTTTTTGACGTCATTTTTCGAGGCTCGATTTTCGTGCCCCGAAAAGTTTCATTTTTTTTGAAATTTTATGTTTTGGTAAGTTAAAAAATAATATATTAAGCACTTAGGAGACATTTGTTTTGTTTTTCGGACTCTGATTTTGCTGATTTTTTGACGTCATTTTTCAGGGCTCGATTTTCGTGCCCCGAAAAGTTTCATTTTTTTTCAAATTTTAAGTTTTGGTAAGTTAAAAAATAATATATTAATCACTTATGGACATTTGTTTTGTTTTTCGGACTCTGATTTTGCTGATTTTTGGACGTCATTTTTCAGGGCTCGATTTTCGTGCCCCTAAAAGTTTCATTTTTTTGAAATTTTAAGTTTTGGTAAGTTAAAAAATAATATATTGAGCACTTAGGAGACATTTGTTTTGTTTTTCGGACTCTGATTTTGCTGATTTTTAGACGTCATTTATCGGGGTTCGATTTTCGTGCCCCGAAAAGTTTCATTTTTTTTAAAATTTTAAGTTTTGGTAAGTTAAAAAATAGTATATTAAGCACTTAGGAGACATTTGTTTTGTTTTTCGGAGTATGATTTTGATGATTTTTAGACGTCATTTTTAAGGGCTCGATTTCCGTGCCCCTAAAAGTTTCATTTTTTTTTGAAATTTTATGTTTTGGGATATCAAAAAATAATATATTAAGCACTTAGGAGCCATTTGTTTTATTTTTCGGACTCTGATTTTGCTGATTTTTAGACGTCATTTTTCAGGGCTCGATTTCCATGCCCCGAAAAGTTTCATTTTTTTTTAAAAAATAATATATTAAGCACTTAGGAGCCATTTGTTTTGTTTTTCGGATTCTGATTTTGCTGATTATTAGACGTCATTTTTCAGGGCTCCATTTTCGTGCCCCAAAAAGTTTCATTTTTTTTGAAATTTTAAGTTTTGATAAGTTAAAAAATAATATATTAAGCACTTAGGAGACATTTGTTTTTGTTTTTCGGTGTATGATTTTGATGATTTTTAGACGTCATTTTTCAGGACTCTATTTTCGTACCACGAAAAGTTTCATTTTTTTTGAAATTTCATGTTTTAGGATGTCAAAAAATAATATATTAAGCACTTAGGAGCCATTTGTTTTGTTTTTCGGACCCTTATTTTGCTGATTTTTAGACGTCATTTTTCAGGGCTCGATTTTCGTGCCCCGAAAAGTTTCATTTTTTTTGAAATTTTATGTTTTGGTAAGTTAAAAAATAATATATTAAGCACTTAGGAGACATTTGTTTTGTTTTTCGGACTCTGATTCTGCTGATTTTTTGACGTCATTTTTCAGGGCTCGATTTTCGTGCCCCGAAAAGTTTCATTTTTTTTGAAATTTTAAGTTTTCGTAAGTTAAAAAATAATATATTAAGCACTTAGGAGCCATTTGTTTTGTTTTTCGGACTCTGATTTTGCTTATTTTTAGACGTCATTTTTCGGGAGTCGATTTCCGTGCCCCGAAATGTTTCATTTTTTTTGAAATTTCATGTTTTGGGATGTCAAAAAATAATATATTAAGCACTTAGGAGACATTTGTTTTGTTTTTCGGACCCTTATTTTGCTGATTTTTAGACGTCATTTTTCAGGGCTCGATTTTCGTGCCACGAAAAGTTTCATTTTTTTTGAAATTTTATGTTTTGGTAAGTTAAAAAATAATATATTAAGCATTTAGGAGACATTTGTTTTGTTTTTCGGACTCTGATTCTGCTGATTTTTTGACGTCATTTTTCAGGGCTCGATTTTCGTGCCCCGAAAAGTTTCATTTTATTTGAAATTTTAAGTTTTGGTAAGTTAAAAAATAATATATTAATCACTTATGGACATTTGTTTTGTTTTTCGGACTCTGATTTTGCTGATTTTTGGACGTCATTTTTCAGGGCTCGATTTTCGTGCCCCGAAAAGTTTCATTTTTTTGAAATTTTAAGTTTTGGTAAGTTAAAAAATAATATATTAAGCACTTAGGAGACATTTGTTTTGTTTTTCGAACTCTGATTTTGCTGATTTTTAGACGTCATTTTTTGGGGTTCGATTTTCGTGCCCCGAAAAGTTTCATTTTTTTTTAAATTTTAAGTTTTGGCAAGTTAAAAAATAGTATATTAAGCACTTAGGAGACATTTGTCTTGTTTTTCGGAGTATGCTTTTGATGATTTTTAGACGAAATTTTTAAGGGCTCGATTTCCGTGCCCCGAAAAGTTTCATTTTTTTTGAAATTTTTGTTTTTGGATATCAAAATATAATATATTAAGCACTTAGGAGCCATTTGTTTTGTTTTTCGGGCTCTGATTTTGCTGATTTTTAGACGTCATTTTTCAGGGTTCGATTTCCATGCCCCAAAAAGTTTAATTTTTTTTGAAATTTCATGTTTTGAGATGTCAAAAAATAATATATTAAGCACTTAGGAGCCATTTGTTTTGTTTTTCGGAGTATGCTTTTGATGATTTTTAGACGTCATTTTTAAGGGCTCGATTTCCGTGCCGCGAAAAGTTTCATTTTTTTTGAAATTTTATGTTTTGGGATATCAAAAAATAATATATTAAGCACTTAGGAGCCATTTGTTTTGTTTTTCGGACTATGATTTTGCTGATTTTTATACGTCATTTTTCAGGGCTCGATTTCCATGCCCCGAAAAGTTTCATTTTTTTTTGAAATTTCATGTTTTGGGATGTCAAAAAATAATATATTAAGCACTTAGTAGCCATTTGTTTTGTTTTTCGGATTCTGATTTTGCTGATTATTAGACGTCATTTTTCAGGGCTCGATTTTCGTGCCCCAAAAAGTTTCATTTTTTTTGAAATTTTATGTTTTGGTAAGTTAAAAAATAATATATTAAGCACTTAGGAGACATTTGTTTTGTTTTTCGGACTCTGATTTTGCTGATTTTTTGATGTCATTTTTCAGGGCTCGATTTTCGTGACCCGAAAAGTTTCATTTTTTTTGAAATTTTATGTTTTGGTAAGTTAAAAAATAATATATTAAGCACTTAGGAGACATTTGTTTTGTTTTTCGGACTCTGATTTTGCTGATTTTTTGACGTCATTTTTCAGGGCTCGATTTTCGTGCCTCGAAAAGTTTCATTTTTTTTGAAATTTTAAGTTTTGGTAAGTTAAAAAATAATATATTAATCACTTATAGACATTTGTTTTGTTTTTCGGACTCTGATTTTGCTGATTTTTGGACGTCATTTTTCAGGGCTCGATTTTCGTGCCCCGAAAAGTTTCATTTTTTTGAAATTTTAAGTTTTGGTAAGTTAAAAAATAATATATTAAGCACTTAGGAGACATTTGTTTTGTTTTCCGGACTCTGATTTTGCTGATTTTTAGACGTCATTTTTCGGGGTTCGATTTTCGTGCCCCGAAAAGTTTCATTTTTTTTAAAATTTTAAGTTTTGGTAAGTTAAAAAATAGTATATTAAGCACTTAGGAGACATTTGTTTTGTTTTTCGGAGTATGCTTTTGATGATTTTTAGACGTCATTTTTAAGGACTCGATTTCCGTGCCCCTAAAAGTTTCATTTTTTTTGAAATTTTATGTTTTGGGATATCAAAAAATAATATATTAAGCACTTAGGAGCCATTTGTTTTATTTTTCGGACTATGATTTTGCTGATTTTAGACGTCATTTTTCAGGGCTCGATTTCCATGCCCCGAAAAGTTTCATTTTTTTTTGAAATTTCATGTTTTGGGATGTCAAAAAATAATATATTAAGCACTTAGGAGCCATTTGTTTTGTTTTTCGGATTCTGATTTTGCTGATTATTAGATGTCATTTTTCAGGGCTCGATTTTCATGCCCCAAAAAGTTTCATTTTTTTTGAAATTTTAAGTTTTGATAAGTTAAAAAATAATATATTAAGCACTTAGGAGACATTTGTTTTGTTTTTCGGTGTATGATTTTGATGATTTTTAGACGTCATTTTTCAGGGCTCGATTTTCGTACCCCGAAAAGTTTCATTTTTTTTGAAATTTCATGTTTTAAGATGTCAAAAAATAATATATTAAGCACTTAGGAGCCATTTGTTTGGTTTTTCGGACTCTGATTTTGCTGATTTTTTGACGTCATTTTTCAGGGCTCGATTTTCGTGCCCAGAAATGTTTCATTTTTTTTGAAATTTTAAGTTTTGGTAAGTTAAAAAATAATATATTAAGCACTTAAGAGCCATTTGTTTTGTTTTTCGGACTATGATTTTGCTGATTTTTAGACGTCATTTTTCAGGGCTCGATTTCCGTGCACCGAAAAGTTTCATTTTTTTTGAAATTTCCTGTTTTGGGATGTCAAAAAATTATATATTAAGCACTTAGGAGCCATTTGTTTTGTTTTTCGGACTCTGATTTTGCTGATTTTTTGACGTCATTTTTCAGGGCTCGATTTTCGTGCCCCGAAATATTTCATTTTTTTTGAAATTTTAAGTTTTGATAAGTTAAAAAATAATATATTAAGCACTTAGGAGACATTTGTTTTTTTTTTTCGGAGTATGATTTTGATGATTTTTAGACGTCATTTTTCAGGGCTCGATTTTCGTACCCCGAAAAGTTTCATTTTTTTTGAAATTTCATGTTTTGGGATTTCAAAAAATTATATATTAAGCACTTAGAAACCATTTGTTTTGTTTTTCGGACTCTGATTTTGATGATTTTTAGACGTCATTTTTCAGGGCTCGATTTTCGCACCCCGAAAAAGTTTCATTTTTTTTGAAATTTCATGTTTTAGGATGTCAAAAAATAATATATTAAGCACTTAGGAGCCATTTGTTTTGTTTTTCGGACTCTGATTTTGCTGATTTTTTGACGTCATTTTTCGAGGCTCGATTTTCGTGCCCCGAAAAGTTTCATTTTTTTTGAAATTTTATGTTTTGGTAAGTTAAAAAATAATATATTAAGCACTTAGGAGACATTTGTTTTGTTTTTCGGACTCTGATTTTGCTGATTTTTTGACGTCATTTTTCAGGGCTCGATTTTCGTGCCCCGAAAAGTTTCATTTTTTTTCAAATTTTAAGTTTTGGTAAGTTAAAAAATAATATATTAATCACTTATGGACATTTGTTTTGTTTTTCGGACTCTGATTTTGCTGATTTTTGGACGTCATTTTTCAGGGCTCGATTTTCGTGCCCCTAAAAGTTTCATTTTTTTGAAATTTTAAGTTTTGGTAAGTTAAAAAATAATATATTGAGCACTTAGGAGACATTTGTTTTGTTTTTCGGACTCTGATTTTGCTGATTTTTAGACGTCATTTATCGGGGTTCGATTTTCGTGCCCCGAAAAGTTTCATTTTTTTTAAAATTTTAAGTTTTGGTAAGTTAAAAAATAGTATATTAAGCACTTAGGAGACATTTGTTTTGTTTTTCGGAGTATGATTTTGATGATTTTTAGACGTCATTTTTAAGGGCTCGATTTCCGTGCCCCTAAAAGTTTCATTTTTTTTTGAAATTTTATGTTTTGGGATATCAAAAAATAATATATTAAGCACTTAGGAGCCATTTGTTTTATTTTTCGGACTCTGATTTTGCTGATTTTTAGACGTCATTTTTCAGGGCTCGATTTCCATGCCCCGAAAAGTTTCATTTTTTTTTAAAAAATAATATATTAAGCACTTAGGAGCCATTTGTTTTGTTTTTCGGATTCTGATTTTGCTGATTATTAGACGTCATTTTTCAGGGCTCCATTTTCGTGCCCCAAAAAGTTTCATTTTTTTTGAAATTTTAAGTTTTGATAAGTTAAAAAATAATATATTAAGCACTTAGGAGACATTTGTTTTTGTTTTTCGGTGTATGATTTTGATGATTTTTAGACGTCATTTTTCAGGACTCTATTTTCGTACCACGAAAAGTTTCATTTTTTTTGAAATTTCATGTTTTAGGATGTCAAAAAATAATATATTAAGCACTTAGGAGCCATTTGTTTTGTTTTTCGGACCCTTATTTTGCTGATTTTTAGACGTCATTTTTCAGGGCTCGATTTTCGTGCCCCGAAAAGTTTCATTTTTTTTGAAATTTTATGTTTTGGTAAGTTAAAAAATAATATATTAAGCACTTAGGAGACATTTGTTTTGTTTTTCGGACTCTGATTCTGCTGATTTTTTGACGTCATTTTTCAGGGCTCGATTTTCGTGCCCCGAAAAGTTTCATTTTTTTTGAAATTTTAAGTTTTCGTAAGTTAAAAAATAATATATTAAGCACTTAGGAGCCATTTGTTTTGTTTTTCGGACTCTGATTTTGCTTATTTTTAGACGTCATTTTTCGGGAGTCGATTTCCGTGCCCCGAAATGTTTCATTTTTTTTGAAATTTCATGTTTTGGGATGTCAAAAAATAATATATTAAGCACTTAGGAGACATTTGTTTTGTTTTTCGGACCCTTATTTTGCTGATTTTTAGACGTCATTTTTCAGGGCTCGATTTTCGTGCCACGAAAAGTTTCATTTTTTTTGAAATTTTATGTTTTGGTAAGTTAAAAAATAATATATTAAGCATTTAGGAGACATTTGTTTTGTTTTTCGGACTCTGATTCTGCTGATTTTTTGACGTCATTTTTCAGGGCTCGATTTTCGTGCCCCGAAAAGTTTCATTTTATTTGAAATTTTAAGTTTTGGTAAGTTAAAAAATAATATATTAATCACTTATGGACATTTGTTTTGTTTTTCGGACTCTGATTTTGCTGATTTTTGGACGTCATTTTTCAGGGCTCGATTTTCGTGCCCCGAAAAGTTTCATTTTTTTGAAATTTTAAGTTTTGGTAAGTTAAAAAATAATATATTAAGCACTTAGGAGACATTTGTTTTGTTTTTCGAACTCTGATTTTGCTGATTTTTAGACGTCATTTTTTGGGGTTCGATTTTCGTGCCCCGAAAAGTTTCATTTTTTTTTAAATTTTAAGTTTTGGCAAGTTAAAAAATAGTATATTAAGCACTTAGGAGACATTTGTCTTGTTTTTCGGAGTATGCTTTTGATGATTTTTAGACGAAATTTTTAAGGGCTCGATTTCCGTGCCCCGAAAAGTTTCATTTTTTTTGAAATTTTTGTTTTTGGATATCAAAATATAATATATTAAGCACTTAGGAGCCATTTGTTTTGTTTTTCGGGCTCTGATTTTGCTGATTTTTAGACGTCATTTTTCAGGGTTCGATTTCCATGCCCCAAAAAGTTTAATTTTTTTTGAAATTTCATGTTTTGAGATGTCAAAAAATAATATATTAAGCACTTAGGAGCCATTTGTTTTGTTTTTCGGAGTATGCTTTTGATGATTTTTAGACGTCATTTTTAAGGGCTCGATTTCCGTGCCGCGAAAAGTTTCATTTTTTTTGAAATTTTATGTTTTGGGATATCAAAAAATAATATATTAAGCACTTAGGAGCCATTTGTTTTGTTTTTCGGACTATGATTTTGCTGATTTTTATACGTCATTTTTCAGGGCTCGATTTCCATGCCCCGAAAAGTTTCATTTTTTTTTGAAATTTCATGTTTTGGGATGTCAAAAAATAATATATTAAGCACTTAGTAGCCATTTGTTTTGTTTTTCGGATTCTGATTTTGCTGATTATTAGACGTCATTTTTCAGGGCTCGATTTTCGTGCCCCAAAAAGTTTCATTTTTTTTGAAATTTTATGTTTTGGTAAGTTAAAAAATAATATATTAAGCACTTAGGAGACATTTGTTTTGTTTTTCGGACTCTGATTTTGCTGATTTTTTGACGTCATTTTTCAGGGCTCGATTTTCGTGACCCGAAAAGTTTCATTTTTTTTGAAATTTTATGTTTTGGTAAGTTAAAAAATAATATATTAAGCACTTAGGAGACATTTGTTTTGTTTTTCGGACTCTGATTTTGCTGATTTTTTGACGTCATTTTTCAGGGCTCGATTTTCGTGCCTCGAAAAGTTTCATTTTTTTTGAAATTTTAAGTTTTGGTAAGTTAAAAAATAATATATTAATCACTTATAGACATTTGTTTTGTTTTTCGGACTCTGATTTTGCTGATTTTTGGACGTCATTTTTCAGGGCTCGATTTTCGTGCCCCGAAAAGTTTCATTTTTTTGAAATTTTAAGTTTTGGTAAGTTAAAAAATAATATATTAAGCACTTAGGAGACATTTGTTTTGTTTTCCGGACTCTGATTTTGCTGATTTTTAGACGTCATTTTTCGGGGTTCGATTTTCGTGCCCCGAAAAGTTTCATTTTTTTTAAAATTTTAAGTTTTGGTAAGTTAAAAAATAGTATATTAAGCACTTAGGAGACATTTGTTTTGTTTTTCGGAGTATGCTTTTGATGATTTTTAGACGTCATTTTTAAGGACTCGATTTCCGTGCCCCTAAAAGTTTCATTTTTTTTGAAATTTTATGTTTTGGGATATCAAAAAATAATATATTAAGCACTTAGGAGCCATTTGTTTTATTTTTCGGACTATGATTTTGCTGATTTTAGACGTCATTTTTCAGGGCTCGATTTCCATGCCCCGAAAAGTTTCATTTTTTTTTGAAATTTCATGTTTTGGGATGTCAAAAAATAATATATTAAGCACTTAGGAGCCATTTGTTTTGTTTTTCGGATTCTGATTTTGCTGATTATTAGATGTCATTTTTCAGGGCTCGATTTTCATGCCCCAAAAAGTTTCATTTTTTTTGAAATTTTAAGTTTTGATAAGTTAAAAAATAATATATTAAGCACTTAGGAGACATTTGTTTTGTTTTTCGGTGTATGATTTTGATGATTTTTAGACGTCATTTTTCAGGGCTCGATTTTCGTACCCCGAAAAGTTTCATTTTTTTTGAAATTTCATGTTTTAAGATGTCAAAAAATAATATATTAAGCACTTAGGAGCCATTTGTTTGGTTTTTCGGACTCTGATTTTGCTGATTTTTTGACGTCATTTTTCAGGGCTCGATTTTCGTGCCCAGAAATGTTTCATTTTTTTTGAAATTTTAAGTTTTGGTAAGTTAAAAAATAATATATTAAGCACTTAAGAGCCATTTGTTTTGTTTTTCGGACTATGATTTTGCTGATTTTTAGACGTCATTTTTCAGGGCTCGATTTCCGTGCACCGAAAAGTTTCATTTTTTTTGAAATTTCCTGTTTTGGGATGTCAAAAAATTATATATTAAGCACTTAGGAGCCATTTGTTTTGTTTTTCGGACTCTGATTTTGCTGATTTTTTGACGTCATTTTTCAGGGCTCGATTTTCGTGCCCCGAAATATTTCATTTTTTTTGAAATTTTAAGTTTTGATAAGTTAAAAAATAATATATTAAGCACTTAGGAGACATTTGTTTTTTTTTTTCGGAGTATGATTTTGATGATTTTTAGACGTCATTTTTCAGGGCTCGATTTTCGTACCCCGAAAAGTTTCATTTTTTTTGAAATTTCATGTTTTGGGATTTCAAAAAATTATATATTAAGCACTTAGAAACCATTTGTTTTGTTTTTCGGACTCTGATTTTGATGATTTTTAGACGTCATTTTTCAGGGCTCGATTTTCGCACCCCGAAAAAGTTTCATTTTTTTTGAAATTTCATGTTTTAGGATGTCAAAAAATAATATATTAAGCACTTAGGAGCCATTTGTTTTGTTTTTCGGACTCTGATTTTGCTGATTTTTTGACGTCATTTTTCGAGGCTCGATTTTCGTGCCCCGAAAAGTTTCATTTTTTTTGAAATTTTATGTTTTAGTAAGTTAAAAAATAATATATTAAGCACTTAGGAGACATTTGTTTTGTTTTTCGGACTCTGATTTTGCTGATTTTTTGACGTCATTTTTCAGGGCTCGATTTTCGTGCCCCGAAAAGTTTCATTTTTTTTCAAATTTTAAGTTTTGGTAAGTTAAAAAATAATATATTAATCACTTATGGACATTTGTTTTGTTTTTCGGACTCTGATTTTGCTGATTTTTGGACGTCATTTTTCAGGGCTCGATTTTCGTGCCCCTAAAAGTTTCATTTTTTTGAAATTTTAAGTTTTGGTAAGTTAAAAAATAATATATTGAGCACTTAGGAGACATTTGTTTTGTTTTTCGGACTCTGATTTTGCTGATTTTTAGACGTCATTTTTCGGGGTTCGATTTTCGTGCCCCGAAAAGTTTCATTTTTTTTAAAATTTTAAGTTTTGGTAAGTTAAAAAATAGTATATTAAGCACTTAGGAGACATTCGTTTTGTTTTTCGGAGTATGATTTTGATGATTTTTAGACGTCATTTTTAAGGGCTCGATTTCCGTGCCCCTAAAAGTTTCATTTTTTTTTGAAATTTTATGTTTTGGGATATCAAAAAATAATATATTAAGCACTTAGGAGCCATTTGTTTTATTTTTCGGACTCTGATTTTGCTGATTTTTAGACGTCATTTTTCAGGGCTCGATTTCCATGCCCCGAAAAGTTTCATTTTTTTTGAAAAAATAATATATTAAGCACTTAGGAGCCATTTGTTTTGTTTTTCGGATTCTGATTTTGCTGATTATTAGACGTCATTTTTCAGGGCTCCATTTTCGTGCCCCAAAAAGTTTCATTTTTTTTGAAATTTTAAGTTTTGATAAGTTAAAAAATAATATATTAAGCACTTAGGAGACATTTGTTTTTGTTTTTCGGTGTATGATTTTGATGATTTTTAGACGTCATTTTTCAGGACTCTATTTTCGTACCACGAAAAGTTTCATTTTTTTTGAAATTTCATGTTTTAGGATGTCAAAAAATAATATATTAAGCACTTAGGAGCCATTTGTTTTGTTTTTCGGACCCTTATTTTGCTGATTTTTAGACGTCATTTTTCAGGGCTCGATTTTCGTGCCCCGAAAAGTTTCATTTTTTTTGAAATTTTATGTTTTGGTAAGTTAAAAAATAATATATTAAGCACTTAGGAGACATTTGTTTTGTTTTTCGGACTCTGATTCTGCTGATTTTTTGACGTCATTTTTCAGGGCTCGATTTTCGTGCCCCGAAAAGTTTCATTTTTTTTGAAATTTTAAGTTTTCGTAAGTTAAAAAATAATATATTAAGCACTTAGGAGCCATTTGTTTTGTTTTTCGGACTCTGATTTTGCTTATTTTTAGACGTCATTTTTCGGGAGTCGATTTCCGTGCCCCGAAATGTTTCATTTTTTTTGAAATTTCATGTTTTGGGATGTCAAAAAATAATATATTAAGCACTTAGGAGACATTTGTTTTGTTTTTCGGACCCTTATTTTGCTGATTTTTAGACGTCATTTTTCAGGGCTCGATTTTCGTGCCCCGAAAAGTTTCATTTTTTTTGAAATTTTATGTTTTGGTAAGTTAAAAAATAATATATTAAGCATTTAGGAGACATTTGTTTTGTTTTTCGGACTCTGATTCTGCTGATTTTTTGACGTCATTTTTCAGGGCTCGATTTTCGTGCCCCGAAAAGTTTCATTTTATTTGAAATTTTAAGTTTTGGTAAGTTAAAAAATAATATATTAATCACTTATGGACATTTGTTTTGTTTTTCGGACTCTGATTTTGCTGATTTTTGGACGTCATTTTTCAGGGCTCGATTTTCGTGCCCCGAAAAGTTTCATTTTTTTGAAATTTTAAGTTTTGGTAAGTTAAAAAATAATATATTAAGCACTTAGGAGACATTTGTTTTGTTTTTCGAACTCTGATTTTGCTGATTTTTAGACGTCATTTTTTGGGGTTCGATTTTCGTGCCCCGAAAAGTTTCATTTTTTTTTAAATTTTAAGTTTTGGCAAGTTAAAAAATAGTATATTAAGCACTTAGGAGACATTTGTTTTGTTTTTCGGAGTATGCTTTTGATGATTTTTAGACGTCATTTTTAAGGGCTCGATTTCCGTGCCCCGAAAAGTTTCATTTTTTTTGAAATTTTATGTTTTTGGATATCAAAATATAATATATTAAGCACTTAGGAGCCATTTGTTTTGTTTTTCGGACTCTGATTTTGCTGATTTTTAGACGTCATTTTTCAGGGTTCGATTTCCAAGCCCCAAAAAGTTTAATTTTTTTTGAAATTTCATGTTTTGGGATGTCAAAAAATAATATATTAAGCACTTAGGAGCCATTTGTTTTGTTTTTCGGAGTATGCTTTTGATGATTTTTAGACGTCATTTTTAAGGGCTCGATTTCCGTGCCCCGAAAAGTTTCATTTTTTTTGAAATTTTATGTTTTGGGATATCAAAAAATAATATATTAAGCACTTAGGAGCCATTTGTTTTGTTTTTCGCACTCTGATTTTGCTGATTTTTATACGTCATTTTTCAGGGCTCGATTTCCATGCCCCGAAAAGATTCATTTTTTTTTTGAAATTTCATGTTTTGGGATGTCAAAAAATAATATATTAAGCACTTAGGAGCCATTTGTTTTGTTTTTCGGATTCTGATTTTGCTGATTATTAGACGTCATTTTTCAGGGCTCGATTTTCGTGCCCCAAAAAGTTTCATTTTTTTTGAAATTTTAAGTTTTGATAAGTTAAAAAATAATATATTAAGCACTTAGGAGACATTTGTTTTGTTTTTCGGTGTATGATTTTGATGATTTTTAGACGTCATTTTTCAGGGCTCGATTTTCGTGCCCCTAAAAGTTTCATTTTTTTGAAATTTTAAGTTTTGGTAAGTTAAAAAATAATATATTGAGCACTTAGGAGACATTTGTTTTGTTTTTCGGACTCTGATTTTGCTGATTTTTTGACGTCATTTTTCGAGGCTCGATTTTCGTGCCCCGAAAAGTTTCATTTTTTTTAAAATTTTATGTTTTGGTAAGTTAAAAAATAGTATATTAAGCACTTAGGAGACATTTGTTTTGTTTTTCGGAGTATGATTTTGATGATTTTTAGACGTCATTTTTAAGGGCTCGATTTCCGTGCCCCTAAAAGTTTCATTTTTTTTTGAAATTTTATGTTTTGGGATATCAAAAAATAATATATTAAGCACTTAGGAGCCATTTGTTTTATTTTTCGGACTCTGATTTTGCTGATTTTTAGACGTCATTTTTCAGGGCTCGATTTCCATGCCTCGAAAAGTTTCATTTTTTTTTAAAAAATAATATATTAAGCACTTAGGAGCCATTTGTTTTGTTTTTCGGATTCTGATTTTGCTGATTATTAGACGTCATTTTTCAGGGCTCCATTTTCGTGCCCCAAAAAGTTTCATTTTTTTTGAAATTTTAAGTTTTGATAAGTTAAAAAATAATATATTAAGCACTTAGGAGACATTTGTTTTTGTTTTTCGGTGTATGATTTTGATGATTTTTAGACGTCATTTCTCAGGACTCTATTTTCGTACCACGAAAAGTTTCATTTTTTTTGAAATTTCATGTTTTAGGATGTCAAAAAATAATATATTAAGCACTTAGGAGCCATTTGTTTTGTTTTTCGGACCCTTATTTTGCTGATTTTTAGACGTCATTTTTCAGGGCTCGATTTTCGTGCCCCGAAAAGTTTCATTTTTTTTGAAATTTTATGTTTTGGTAAGTTAAAAAATAATATATTAAGCACTTAGGAGACATTTGTTTTGTTTTTCGGACTCTGATTCTGCTGATTTTTTGACGTCATTTTTCAGGGCTCGATTTTCGTGCCCCGAAAAGTTTCATTTTTTTTGAAATTTTAAGTTTTCGTAAGTTAAAAAATAATATATTAAGCACTTAGGAGCCATTTGTTTTGTTTTTCGGACTCTGATTTTGCTTATTTTTAGACGTCATTTTTCGGGAGTCGATTTCCGTGCCCCGAAATGTTTCATTTTTTTTGAAATTTCATGTTTTGGGATGTCAAAAAATAATATATTAAGCACTTAGGAGACATTTGTTTTGTTTTTCGGACCCTTATTTTGCTGATTTTTAGACGTCATTTTTCAGGGCTCGATTTTCGTGCCCCGAAAAGTTTCATTTTTTTTGAAATTTTATGTTTTGGTAAGTTAAAAAATAATATATTAAGCATTTAGGAGACATTTGTTTTGTTTTTCGGACTCTGATTCTGCTGATTTTTTGACGTCATTTTTCAGGGCTCGATTTTCGTGCCCCGAAAAGTTTCATTTTTTTTGAAATTTTAAGTTTTGGTAAGTTAAAAAATAATATATTAATCACTTATGGACATTTGTTTTGTTTTTCGGACTCTGATTTTGCTGATTTTTGGACGTCATTTTTCAGGGCTCGATTTTCGTGCCCCGAAAAGTTTCATTTTTTTGAAATTTTAAGTTTTGGTAAGTTAAAAAATAATATATTAAGCACTTAGGAGACATTTGTTTTGTTTTTCGAACTCTGATTTTGCTGATTTTTAGACGTCATTTTTTGGGGTTCGATTTTCGTGCCCCGAAAAGTTTCATTTTTTTTTAAATTTTAAGTTTTGGCAAGTTAAAAAATAGTATATTAAGCACTTAGGAGACATTTGTTTTGTTTTTCGGAGTATGCTTTTGATGATTTTTAGACGTCATTTTTAAGGGCTCGATTTCCGTGCCCCGAAAAGTTTCATTTTTTTTGAAATTTTATGTTTTTGGATATCAAAATATAATATATTAAGCACTTAGGAGCCATTTGTTTTGTTTTTCGGACTCTGATTTTGCTGATTTTTAGACGTCATTTTTCAGGGTTCGATTTCCAAGCCCCAAAAAGTTTAATTTTTTTTGAAATTTCATGTTTTGGGATGTCAAAAAATAATATATTAAGCACTTAGGAGCCATTTGTTTTGTTTTTCGGAGTATGCTTTTGATGATTTTTAGACGTCATTTTTAAGGGCTCGATTTCCGTGCCCCGAAAAGTTTCATTTTTTTTGAAATTTTATGTTTTGGGATATCAAAAAATAATATATTAAGCACTTAGGAGCCATTTGTTTTGTTTTTCGCACTCTGATTTTGCTGATTTTTATACGTCATTTTTCAGGGCTCGATTTCCATGCCCCGAAAAGATTCATTTTTTTTTTAAATTTCATGTTTTGGGATGTCAAAAAATAATATATTAAGCACTTAGGAGCCATTTGTTTTGTTTTTCGGATTCTGATTTTGCTGATTATTAGACGTCATTTTTCAGGGCTCGATTTTCGTGCCCCAAAAAGTTTCATTTTTTTTGAAATTTTAAGTTTTGATAAGTTAAAAAATAATATATTAAGCACTTAGGAGACATTTGTTTTGTTTTTCGGTGTATGATTTTGATGATTTTTAGACGTCATTTTTCAGGGCTCGATTTTCGCACCCCGAAAAGTTTCATTTTTTTTGAAATTTCATGTTTTAGGATGTCAAAATATAATATATTAAGCACTTAGGAGCCATTTGTTTTGTTTTTCGGACTCTGATTTTGCTGATTTTTTGACGTCATTTTTCGAGGCTCGATTTTCGTGCCCCGAAAAGTTTCATTTTTTTTGAAATTTTATGTTTTGGTAAGTTAAAAAATAATATATTAAGCACTTAGGAGACATTTGTTTTGTTTTTCGGACTCTGATTTTGCTGATTTTTTGACGTCATTTTTCAGGGCTCGATTTTCGTGCCCCGAAAAGTTTCATTTTTTTTCAAATTTTAAGTTTTTGTAAGTTAAAAAATAATATATTAATCACTTATGGACATTTGTTTTGTTTTTCGGACTCTGATTTTGCTGATTTTTTGACAACATTTTTCAGGGCTCGATTTTCGTGCCCCGAAAAGTTTCATTTTTTTGAAATTTTAAGTTTTGGTAAGTTAAAAAATAATATATTAAGCACTTAGAAGACATTTGTTTTGTTTTTCGAACTCTGATTTTGCTGATTTTTAGACGTCATTTTTCGGGGTTCGATTTTCGTGCCCCGAAAAGTTTCATTTTTTTTTAAACTTTAAGTTTTGGTAAGTTAAAAAATAGTATATTAAGCACTTAGGAGACATTTGTCTTGTTTTTCGGAGTATGCTTTTGATGATTTTTAGACGAAATTTTTAAGGGCTCGATTTCCGTGCCCCGAAAAGTTTCATTTTTTTTGAAATTTTTGTTTTTGGATATCAAAATATAATATATTAAGCACTTAGGAGCCATTTGTTTTGTTTTTCGGGCTCTGATTTTGCTGATTTTTAGACGTCATTTTTCAGGGTTCGATTTCCATGCCCCAAAAAGTTTAATTTTTTTTGAAATTTCATGTTTTGAGATGTCAAAAAATAATATATTAAGCACTTAGGAGCCATTTGTTTTGTTTTTCGGAGTATGCTTTTGATGATTTTTAGACGTCATTTTTAAGGGCTCGATTTCCGTGCCGCGAAAAGTTTCATTTTTTTTGAAATTTTATGTTTTGGGATATCAAAAAATAATATATTAAGCACTTAGGAGCCATTTGTTTTGTTTTTCGGACTATGATTTTGCTGATTTTTATACGTCATTTTTCAGGGCTCGATTTCCATGCCCCGAAAAGTTTCATTTTTTTTTGAAATTTCATGTTTTGGGATGTCAAAAAATAATATATTAAGCACTTAGTAGCCATTTGTTTTGTTTTTCGGATTCTGATTTTGCTGATTATTAGACGTCATTTTTCAGGGCTCGATTTTCGTGCCCCAAAAAGTTTCATTTTTTTTGAAATTTTATGTTTTGGTAAGTTAAAAAATAATATATTAAGCACTTAGGAGACATTTGTTTTGTTTTTCGGACTCTGATTTTGCTGATTTTTTGACGTCATTTTTCAGGGCTCGATTTTCGTGACCCGAAAAGTTTCATTTTTTTTGAAATTTTATGTTTTGGTAAGTTAAAAAATAATATATTAAGCACTTAGGAGACATTTGTTTTGTTTTTCGGACTCTGATTTTGCTGATTTTTTGACGTCATTTTTCAGGGCTCGATTTTCGTGCCTCGAAAAGTTTCATTTTTTTGAAATTTTAAGTTTTGGTAAGTTAAAAAATAATATATTAATCACTTATAGACATTTGTTTTGTTTTTCGGACTCTGATTTTGCTGATTTTTGGACGTCATTTTTCAGGGCTCGATTTTCGTGCCCCGAAAAGTTTCATTTTTTTGAAATTTTAAGTTTTGGTAAGTTAAAAAATAATATATTAAGCACTTAGGAGACATTTGTTTTGTTTTCCGGACTCTGATTTTGCTGATTTTTAGACGTCATTTTTCGGGGTTCGATTTTCGTGCCCCGAAAAGTTTCATTTTTTTTAAAATTTTAAGTTTTGGTAAGTTAAAAAATAGTATATTAAGCACTTAGGAGACATTTGTTTTGTTTTTCGGAGTATGCTTTTGATGATTTTTAGACGTCATTTTTAAGGACTCGATTTCCGTGCCCCTAAAAGTTTCATTTTTTTTGAAATTTTATGTTTTGGGATATCAAAAAATAATATATTAAGCACTTAGGAGCCATTTGTTTTATTTTTCGGACTATGATTTTGCTGATTTTAGACGTCATTTTTCAGGGCTCGATTTCCATGCCCCGAAAAGTTTCATTTTTTTTTGAAATTTCATGTTTTGGGATGTCAAAAAATAATATATTAAGCACTTAGGAGCCATTTGTTTTGTTTTTCGGATTCTGATTTTGCTGATTATTAGATGTCATTTTTCAGGGCTCGATTTTCATGCCCCAAAAAGTTTCATTTTTTTTGAAATTTTAAGTTTTGATAAGTTAAAAAATAATATATTAAGCACTTAGGAGACATTTGTTTTGTTTTTCGGTGTATGATTTTGATGATTTTTAGACGTCATTTTTCAGGGCTCGATTTTCGTACCCCGAAAAGTTTCATTTTTTTTGAAATTTCATGTTTTAAGATGTCAAAAAATAATATATTAAGCACTTAGGAGCCATTTGTTTGGTTTTTCGGACTCTGATTTTGCTGATTTTTTGACGTCATTTTTCAGGGCTCGATTTTCGTGCCCAGAAATGTTTCATTTTTTTTGAAATTTTAAGTTTTGGTAAGTTAAAAAATAATATATTAAGCACTTAAGAGCCATTTGTTTTGTTTTTCGGACTATGATTTTGCTGATTTTTAGACGTCATTTTTCAGGGCTCGATTTCCGTGCACCGAAAAGTTTCATTTTTTTTGAAATTTCCTGTTTTGGGATGTCAAAAAATTATATATTAAGCACTTAGGAGCCATTTGTTTTGTTTTTCGGACTCTGATTTTGCTGATTTTTTGACGTCATTTTTCAGGGCTCGATTTTCGTGCCCCGAAATATTTCATTTTTTTTGAAATTTTAAGTTTTGATAAGTTAAAAAATAATATATTAAGCACTTAGGAGACATTTGTTTTTTTTTTTCGGAGTATGATTTTGATGATTTTTAGACGTCATTTTTCAGGGCTCGATTTTCGTACCCCGAAAAGTTTCATTTTTTTTGAAATTTCATGTTTTGGGATTTCAAAAAATTATATATTAAGCACTTAGAAACCATTTGTTTTGTTTTTCGGACTCTGATTTTGATGATTTTTAGACGTCATTTTTCAGGGCTCGATTTTCGCACCCCGAAAAAGTTTCATTTTTTTTGAAATTTCATGTTTTAGGATGTCAAAAAATAATATATTAAGCACTTAGGAGCCATTTGTTTTGTTTTTCGGACTCTGATTTTGCTGATTTTTTGACGTCATTTTTCGAGGCTCGATTTTCGTGCCCCGAAAAGTTTCATTTTTTTTGAAATTTTATGTTTTGGTAAGTTAAAAAATAATATATTAAGCACTTAGGAGACATTTGTTTTGTTTTTCGGACTCTGATTTTGCTGATTTTTTGACGTCATTTTTCAGGGCTCGATTTTCGTGCCCCGAAAAGTTTCATTTTTTTTCAAATTTTAAGTTTTGGTAAGTTAAAAAATAATATATTAATCACTTATGGACATTTGTTTTGTTTTTCGGACTCTGATTTTGCTGATTTTTGGACGTCATTTTTCAGGGCTCGATTTTCGTGCCCCTAAAAGTTTCATTTTTTTGAAATTTTAAGTTTTGGTAAGTTAAAAAATAATATATTGAGCACTTAGGAGACATTTGTTTTGTTTTTCGGACTCTGATTTTGCTGATTTTTAGACGTCATTTTTCGGGGTTCGATTTTCGTGCCCCGAAAAGTTTCATTTTTTTTAAAATTTTAAGTTTTGGTAAGTTAAAAAATAGTATATTAAGCACTTAGGAGACATTCGTTTTGTTTTTCGGAGTATGATTTTGATGATTTTTAGACGTCATTTTTAAGGGCTCGATTTCCGTGCCCCTAAAAGTTTCATTTTTTTTTGAAATTTTATGTTTTGGGATATCAAAAAATAATATATTAAGCACTTAGGAGCCATTTGTTTTATTTTTCGGACTCTGATTTTGCTGATTTTTAGACGTCATTTTTCAGGGCTCGATTTCCATGCCCCGAAAAGTTTCATTTTTTTTGAAAAAATAATATATTAAGCACTTAGGAGCCATTTGTTTTGTTTTTCGGATTCTGATTTTGCTGATTATTAGACGTCATTTTTCAGGGCTCCATTTTCGTGCCCCAAAAAGTTTCATTTTTTTTGAAATTTTAAGTTTTGATAAGTTAAAAAATAATATATTAAGCACTTAGGAGACATTTGTTTTTGTTTTTCGGTGTATGATTTTGATGATTTTTAGACGTCATTTTTCAGGACTCTATTTTCGTACCACGAAAAGTTTCATTTTTTTTGAAATTTCATGTTTTAGGATGTCAAAAAATAATATATTAAGCACTTAGGAGCCATTTGTTTTGTTTTTCGGACCCTTATTTTGCTGATTTTTAGACGTCATTTTTCAGGGCTCGATTTTCGTGCCCCGAAAAGTTTCATTTTTTTTGAAATTTTATGTTTTGGTAAGTTAAAAAATAATATATTAAGCACTTAGGAGACATTTGTTTTGTTTTTCGGACTCTGATTCTGCTGATTTTTTGACGTCATTTTTCAGGGCTCGATTTTCGTGCCCCGAAAAGTTTCATTTTTTTTGAAATTTTAAGTTTTCGTAAGTTAAAAAATAATATATTAAGCACTTAGGAGCCATTTGTTTTGTTTTTCGGACTCTGATTTTGCTTATTTTTAGACGTCATTTTTCGGGAGTCGATTTCCGTGCCCCGAAATGTTTCATTTTTTTTGAAATTTCATGTTTTGGGATGTCAAAAAATAATATATTAAGCACTTAGGAGACATTTGTTTTGTTTTTCGGACCCTTATTTTGCTGATTTTTAGACGTCATTTTTCAGGGCTCGATTTTCGTGCCCCGAAAAGTTTCATTTTTTTTGAAATTTTATGTTTTGGTAAGTTAAAAAATAATATATTAAGCATTTAGGAGACATTTGTTTTGTTTTTCGGACTCTGATTCTGCTGATTTTTTGACGTCATTTTTCAGGGCTCGATTTTCGTGCCCCGAAAAGTTTCATTTTTTTTGAAATTTTAAGTTTTGGTAAGTTAAAAAATAATATATTAATCACTTATGGACATTTGTTTTGTTTTTCGGACTCTGATTTTGCTGATTTTTGGACGTCATTTTTCAGGGCTCGATTTTCGTGCCCCGAAAAGTTTCATTTTTTTGAAATTTTAAGTTTTGGTAAGTTAAAAAATAATATATTAAGCACTTAGGAGACATTTGTTTTGTTTTTCGAACTCTGATTTTGCTGATTTTTAGACGTCATTTTTTGGGGTTCGATTTTCGTGCCCCGAAAAGTTTCATTTTTTTTTAAATTTTAAGTTTTGGCAAGTTAAAAAATAGTATATTAAGCACTTAGGAGACATTTGTTTTGTTTTTCGGAGTATGCTTTTGATGATTTTTAGACGTCATTTTTAAGGGCTCGATTTCCGTGCCCCGAAAAGTTTCATTTTTTTTGAAATTTTATGTTTTTGGATATCAAAATATAATATATTAAGCACTTAGGAGCCATTTGTTTTGTTTTTCGGACTCTGATTTTGCTGATTTTTAGACGTCATTTTTCAGGGTTCGATTTCCAAGCCCCAAAAAGTTTAATTTTTTTTGAAATTTCATGTTTTGGGATGTCAAAAAATAATATATTAAGCACTTAGGAGCCATTTGTTTTGTTTTTCGGAGTATGCTTTTGATGATTTTTAGACGTCATTTTTAAGGGCTCGATTTCCGTGCCCCGAAAAGTTTCATTTTTTTTGAAATTTTATGTTTTGGGATATCAAAAAATAATATATTAAGCACTTAGGAGCCATTTGTTTTGTTTTTCGCACTCTGATTTTGCTGATTTTTATACGTCATTTTTCAGGGCTCGATTTCCATGCCCCGAAAAGATTCATTTTTTTTTTGAAATTTCATGTTTTGGGATGTCAAAAAATAATATATTAAGCACTTAGGAGCCATTTGTTTTGTTTTTCGGATTCTGATTTTGCTGATTATTAGACGTCATTTTTCAGGGCTCGATTTTCGTGCCCCAAAAAGTTTCATTTTTTTTGAAATTTTAAGTTTTGATAAGTTAAAAAATAATATATTAAGCACTTAGGAGACATTTGTTTTGTTTTTCGGTGTATGATTTTGATGATTTTTAGACGTCATTTTTCAGGGCTCGATTTTCGTGCCCCTAAAAGTTTCATTTTTTTGAAATTTTAAGTTTTGGTAAGTTAAAAAATAATATATTGAGCACTTAGGAGACATTTGTTTTGTTTTTCGGACTCTGATTTTGCTGATTTTTTGACGTCATTTTTCGAGGCTCGATTTTCGTGCCCCGAAAAGTTTCATTTTTTTTAAAATTTTATGTTTTGGTAAGTTAAAAAATAGTATATTAAGCACTTAGGAGACATTTGTTTTGTTTTTCGGAGTATGATTTTGATGATTTTTAGACGTCATTTTTAAGGGCTCGATTTCCGTGCCCCTAAAAGTTTCATTTTTTTTTGAAATTTTATGTTTTGGGATATCAAAAAATAATATATTAAGCACTTAGGAGCCATTTGTTTTATTTTTCGGACTCTGATTTTGCTGATTTTTAGACGTCATTTTTCAGGGCTCGATTTCCATGCCTCGAAAAGTTTCATTTTTTTTTAAAAAATAATATATTAAGCACTTAGGAGCCATTTGTTTTGTTTTTCGGATTCTGATTTTGCTGATTATTAGACGTCATTTTTCAGGGCTCCATTTTCGTGCCCCAAAAAGTTTCATTTTTTTTGAAATTTTAAGTTTTGATAAGTTAAAAAATAATATATTAAGCACTTAGGAGACATTTGTTTTTGTTTTTCGGTGTATGATTTTGATGATTTTTAGACGTCATTTCTCAGGACTCTATTTTCGTACCACGAAAAGTTTCATTTTTTTTGAAATTTCATGTTTTAGGATGTCAAAAAATAATATATTAAGCACTTAGGAGCCATTTGTTTTGTTTTTCGGACCCTTATTTTGCTGATTTTTAGACGTCATTTTTCAGGGCTCGATTTTCGTGCCCCGAAAAGTTTCATTTTTTTTGAAATTTTATGTTTTGGTAAGTTAAAAAATAATATATTAAGCACTTAGGAGACATTTGTTTTGTTTTTCGGACTCTGATTCTGCTGATTTTTTGACGTCATTTTTCAGGGCTCGATTTTCGTGCCCCGAAAAGTTTCATTTTTTTTGAAATTTTAAGTTTTCGTAAGTTAAAAAATAATATATTAAGCACTTAGGAGCCATTTGTTTTGTTTTTCGGACTCTGATTTTGCTTATTTTTAGACGTCATTTTTCGGGAGTCGATTTCCGTGCCCCGAAATGTTTCATTTTTTTTGAAATTTCATGTTTTGGGATGTCAAAAAATAATATATTAAGCACTTAGGAGACATTTGTTTTGTTTTTCGGACCCTTATTTTGCTGATTTTTAGACGTCATTTTTCAGGGCTCGATTTTCGTGCCCCGAAAAGTTTCATTTTTTTTGAAATTTTATGTTTTGGTAAGTTAAAAAATAATATATTAAGCATTTAGGAGACATTTGTTTTGTTTTTCGGACTCTGATTCTGCTGATTTTTTGACGTCATTTTTCAGGGCTCGATTTTCGTGCCCCGAAAAGTTTCATTTTTTTTGAAATTTTAAGTTTTGGTAAGTTAAAAAATAATATATTAATCACTTATGGACATTTGTTTTGTTTTTCGGACTCTGATTTTGCTGATTTTTGGACGTCATTTTTCAGGGCTCGATTTTCGTGCCCCGAAAAGTTTCATTTTTTTGAAATTTTAAGTTTTGGTAAGTTAAAAAATAATATATTAAGCACTTAGGAGACATTTGTTTTGTTTTTCGAACTCTGATTTTGCTGATTTTTAGACGTCATTTTTTGGGGTTCGATTTTCGTGCCCCGAAAAGTTTCATTTTTTTTTAAATTTTAAGTTTTGGCAAGTTAAAAAATAGTATATTAAGCACTTAGGAGACATTTGTTTTGTTTTTCGGAGTATGCTTTTGATGATTTTTAGACGTCATTTTTAAGGGCTCGATTTCCGTGCCCCGAAAAGTTTCATTTTTTTTGAAATTTTATGTTTTTGGATATCAAAATATAATATATTAAGCACTTAGGAGCCATTTGTTTTGTTTTTCGGACTCTGATTTTGCTGATTTTTAGACGTCATTTTTCAGGGTTCGATTTCCAAGCCCCAAAAAGTTTAATTTTTTTTGAAATTTCATGTTTTGGGATGTCAAAAAATAATATATTAAGCACTTAGGAGCCATTTGTTTTGTTTTTCGGAGTATGCTTTTGATGATTTTTAGACGTCATTTTTAAGGGCTCGATTTCCGTGCCCCGAAAAGTTTCATTTTTTTTGAAATTTTATGTTTTGGGATATCAAAAAATAATATATTAAGCACTTAGGAGCCATTTGTTTTGTTTTTCGCACTCTGATTTTGCTGATTTTTATACGTCATTTTTCAGGGCTCGATTTCCATGCCCCGAAAAGATTCATTTTTTTTTTAAATTTCATGTTTTGGGATGTCAAAAAATAATATATTAAGCACTTAGGAGCCATTTGTTTTGTTTTTCGGATTCTGATTTTGCTGATTATTAGACGTCATTTTTCAGGGCTCGATTTTCGTGCCCCAAAAAGTTTCATTTTTTTTGAAATTTTAAGTTTTGATAAGTTAAAAAATAATATATTAAGCACTTAGGAGACATTTGTTTTGTTTTTCGGTGTATGATTTTGATGATTTTTAGACGTCATTTTTCAGGGCTCGATTTTCGCACCCCGAAAAGTTTCATTTTTTTTGAAATTTCATGTTTTAGGATGTCAAAATATAATATATTAAGCACTTAGGAGCCATTTGTTTTGTTTTTCGGACTCTGATTTTGCTGATTTTTTGACGTCATTTTTCGAGGCTCGATTTTCGTGCCCCGAAAAGTTTCATTTTTTTTGAAATTTTATGTTTTGGTAAGTTAAAAAATAATATATTAAGCACTTAGGAGACATTTGTTTTGTTTTTCGGACTCTGATTTTGCTGATTTTTTGACGTCATTTTTCAGGGCTCGATTTTCGTGCCCCGAAAAGTTTCATTTTTTTTCAAATTTTAAGTTTTTGTAAGTTAAAAAATAATATATTAATCACTTATGGACATTTGTTTTGTTTTTCGGACTCTGATTTTGCTGATTTTTTGACAACATTTTTCAGGGCTCGATTTTCGTGCCCCGAAAAGTTTCATTTTTTTGAAATTTTAAGTTTTGGTAAGTTAAAAAATAATATATTAAGCACTTAGAAGACATTTGTTTTGTTTTTCGAACTCTGATTTTGCTGATTTTTAGACGTCATTTTTCGGGGTTCGATTTTCGTGCCCCGAAAAGTTTCATTTTTTTTTAAACTTTAAGTTTTGGTAAGTTAAAAAATAGTATATTAAGCACTTAGGAGACATTTGTCTTGTTTTTCGGAGTATGCTTTTGATGATTTTTAGACGAAATTTTTAAGGGCTCGATTTCCGTGCCCCGAAAAGTTTCATTTTTTTTGAAATTTTTGTTTTTGGATATCAAAATATAATATATTAAGCACTTAGGAGCCATTTGTTTTGTTTTTCGGGCTCTGATTTTGCTGATTTTTAGACGTCATTTTTCAGGGTTCGATTTCCATGCCCCAAAAAGTTTAATTTTTTTTGAAATTTCATGTTTTGAGATGTCAAAAAATAATATATTAAGCACTTAGGAGCCATTTGTTTTGTTTTTCGGAGTATGCTTTTGATGATTTTTAGACGTCATTTTTAAGGGCTCGATTTCCGTGCCGCGAAAAGTTTCATTTTTTTTGAAATTTTATGTTTTGGGATATCAAAAAATAATATATTAAGCACTTAGGAGCCATTTGTTTTGTTTTTCGGACTATGATTTTGCTGATTTTTATACGTCATTTTTCAGGGCTCGATTTCCATGCCCCGAAAAGTTTCATTTTTTTTTGAAATTTCATGTTTTGGGATGTCAAAAAATAATATATTAAGCACTTAGTAGCCATTTGTTTTGTTTTTCGGATTCTGATTTTGCTGATTATTAGACGTCATTTTTCAGGGCTCGATTTTCGTGCCCCAAAAAGTTTCATTTTTTTTGAAATTTTATGTTTTGGTAAGTTAAAAAATAATATATTAAGCACTTAGGAGACATTTGTTTTGTTTTTCGGACTCTGATTTTGCTGATTTTTTGACGTCATTTTTCAGGGCTCGATTTTCGTGACCCGAAAAGTTTCATTTTTTTTGAAATTTTATGTTTTGGTAAGTTAAAAAATAATATATTAAGCACTTAGGAGACATTTGTTTTGTTTTTCGGACTCTGATTTTGCTGATTTTTTGACGTCATTTTTCAGGGCTCGATTTTCGTGCCTCGAAAAGTTTCATTTTTTTGAAATTTTAAGTTTTGGTAAGTTAAAAAATAATATATTAATCACTTATAGACATTTGTTTTGTTTTTCGGACTCTGATTTTGCTGATTTTTGGACGTCATTTTTCAGGGCTCGATTTTCGTGCCCCGAAAAGTTTCATTTTTTTGAAATTTTAAGTTTTGGTAAGTTAAAAAATAATATATTAAGCACTTAGGAGACATTTGTTTTGTTTTCCGGACTCTGATTTTGCTGATTTTTAGACGTCATTTTTCGGGGTTCGATTTTCGTGCCCCGAAAAGTTTCATTTTTTTTAAAATTTTAAGTTTTGGTAAGTTAAAAAATAGTATATTAAGCACTTAGGAGACATTTGTTTTGTTTTTCGGAGTATGCTTTTGATGATTTTTAGACGTCATTTTTAAGGACTCGATTTCCGTGCCCCTAAAAGTTTCATTTTTTTTGAAATTTTATGTTTTGGGATATCAAAAAATAATATATTAAGCACTTAGGAGCCATTTGTTTTATTTTTCGGACTATGATTTTGCTGATTTTAGACGTCATTTTTCAGGGCTCGATTTCCATGCCCCGAAAAGTTTCATTTTTTTTTGAAATTTCATGTTTTGGGATGTCAAAAAATAATATATTAAGCACTTAGGAGCCATTTGTTTTGTTTTTCGGATTCTGATTTTGCTGATTATTAGATGTCATTTTTCAGGGCTCGATTTTCATGCCCCAAAAAGTTTCATTTTTTTTGAAATTTTAAGTTTTGATAAGTTAAAAAATAATATATTAAGCACTTAGGAGACATTTGTTTTGTTTTTCGGTGTATGATTTTGATGATTTTTAGACGTCATTTTTCAGGGCTCGATTTTCGTACCCCGAAAAGTTTCATTTTTTTTGAAATTTCATGTTTTAAGATGTCAAAAAATAATATATTAAGCACTTAGGAGCCATTTGTTTGGTTTTTCGGACTCTGATTTTGCTGATTTTTTGACGTCATTTTTCAGGGCTCGATTTTCGTGCCCAGAAATGTTTCATTTTTTTTGAAATTTTAAGTTTTGGTAAGTTAAAAAATAATATATTAAGCACTTAAGAGCCATTTGTTTTGTTTTTCGGACTATGATTTTGCTGATTTTTAGACGTCATTTTTCAGGGCTCGATTTCCGTGCACCGAAAAGTTTCATTTTTTTTGAAATTTCCTGTTTTGGGATGTCAAAAAATTATATATTAAGCACTTAGGAGCCATTTGTTTTGTTTTTCGGACTCTGATTTTGCTGATTTTTTGACGTCATTTTTCAGGGCTCGATTTTCGTGCCCCGAAATATTTCATTTTTTTTGAAATTTTAAGTTTTGATAAGTTAAAAAATAATATATTAAGCACTTAGGAGACATTTGTTTTTTTTTTTCGGAGTATGATTTTGATGATTTTTAGACGTCATTTTTCAGGGCTCGATTTTCGTACCCCGAAAAGTTTCATTTTTTTTGAAATTTCATGTTTTGGGATTTCAAAAAATTATATATTAAGCACTTAGAAACCATTTGTTTTGTTTTTCGGACTCTGATTTTGATGATTTTTAGACGTCATTTTTCAGGGCTCGATTTTCGCACCCCGAAAAAGTTTCATTTTTTTTGAAATTTCATGTTTTAGGATGTCAAAAAATAATATATTAAGCACTTAGGAGCCATTTGTTTTGTTTTTCGGACTCTGATTTTGCTGATTTTTTGACGTCATTTTTCGAGGCTCGATTTTCGTGCCCCGAAAAGTTTCATTTTTTTTGAAATTTTATGTTTTGGTAAGTTAAAAAATAATATATTAAGCACTTAGGAGACATTTGTTTTGTTTTTCGGACTCTGATTTTGCTGATTTTTTGACGTCATTTTTCAGGGCTCGATTTTCGTGCCCCGAAAAGTTTCATTTTTTTTCAAATTTTAAGTTTTGGTAAGTTAAAAAATAATATATTAATCACTTATGGACATTTGTTTTGTTTTTCGGACTCTGATTTTGCTGATTTTTGGACGTCATTTTTCAGGGCTCGATTTTCGTGCCCCTAAAAGTTTCATTTTTTTGAAATTTTAAGTTTTGGTAAGTTAAAAAATAATATATTGAGCACTTAGGAGACATTTGTTTTGTTTTTCGGACTCTGATTTTGCTGATTTTTAGACGTCATTTTTCGGGGTTCGATTTTCGTGCCCCGAAAAGTTTCATTTTTTTTAAAATTTTAAGTTTTGGTAAGTTAAAAAATAGTATATTAAGCACTTAGGAGACATTCGTTTTGTTTTTCGGAGTATGATTTTGATGATTTTTAGACGTCATTTTTAAGGGCTCGATTTCCGTGCCCCTAAAAGTTTCATTTTTTTTTGAAATTTTATGTTTTGGGATATCAAAAAATAATATATTAAGCACTTAGGAGCCATTTGTTTTATTTTTCGGACTCTGATTTTGCTGATTTTTAGACGTCATTTTTCAGGGCTCGATTTCCATGCCCCGAAAAGTTTCATTTTTTTTGAAAAAATAATATATTAAGCACTTAGGAGCCATTTGTTTTGTTTTTCGGATTCTGATTTTGCTGATTATTAGACGTCATTTTTCAGGGCTCCATTTTCGTGCCCCAAAAAGTTTCATTTTTTTTGAAATTTTAAGTTTTGATAAGTTAAAAAATAATATATTAAGCACTTAGGAGACATTTGTTTTTGTTTTTCGGTGTATGATTTTGATGATTTTTAGACGTCATTTTTCAGGACTCTATTTTCGTACCACGAAAAGTTTCATTTTTTTTGAAATTTCATGTTTTAGGATGTCAAAAAATAATATATTAAGCACTTAGGAGCCATTTGTTTTGTTTTTCGGACCCTTATTTTGCTGATTTTTAGACGTCATTTTTCAGGGCTCGATTTTCGTGCCCCGAAAAGTTTCATTTTTTTTGAAATTTTATGTTTTGGTAAGTTAAAAAATAATATATTAAGCACTTAGGAGACATTTGTTTTGTTTTTCGGACTCTGATTCTGCTGATTTTTTGACGTCATTTTTCAGGGCTCGATTTTCGTGCCCCGAAAAGTTTCATTTTTTTTGAAATTTTAAGTTTTCGTAAGTTAAAAAATAATATATTAAGCACTTAGGAGCCATTTGTTTTGTTTTTCGGACTCTGATTTTGCTTATTTTTAGACGTCATTTTTCGGGAGTCGATTTCCGTGCCCCGAAATGTTTCATTTTTTTTGAAATTTCATGTTTTGGGATGTCAAAAAATAATATATTAAGCACTTAGGAGACATTTGTTTTGTTTTTCGGACCCTTATTTTGCTGATTTTTAGACGTCATTTTTCAGGGCTCGATTTTCGTGCCCCGAAAAGTTTCATTTTTTTTGAAATTTTATGTTTTGGTAAGTTAAAAAATAATATATTAAGCATTTAGGAGACATTTGTTTTGTTTTTCGGACTCTGATTCTGCTGATTTTTTGACGTCATTTTTCAGGGCTCGATTTTCGTGCCCCGAAAAGTTTCATTTTTTTTGAAATTTTAAGTTTTGGTAAGTTAAAAAATAATATATTAATCACTTATGGACATTTGTTTTGTTTTTCGGACTCTGATTTTGCTGATTTTTGGACGTCATTTTTCAGGGCTCGATTTTCGTGCCCCGAAAAGTTTCATTTTTTTGAAATTTTAAGTTTTGGTAAGTTAAAAAATAATATATTAAGCACTTAGGAGACATTTGTTTTGTTTTTCGAACTCTGATTTTGCTGATTTTTAGACGTCATTTTTTGGGGTTCGATTTTCGTGCCCCGAAAAGTTTCATTTTTTTTTAAATTTTAAGTTTTGGCAAGTTAAAAAATAGTATATTAAGCACTTAGGAGACATTTGTTTTGTTTTTCGGAGTATGCTTTTGATGATTTTTAGACGTCATTTTTAAGGGCTCGATTTCCGTGCCCCGAAAAGTTTCATTTTTTTTGAAATTTTATGTTTTTGGATATCAAAATATAATATATTAAGCACTTAGGAGCCATTTGTTTTGTTTTTCGGACTCTGATTTTGCTGATTTTTAGACGTCATTTTTCAGGGTTCGATTTCCAAGCCCCAAAAAGTTTAATTTTTTTTGAAATTTCATGTTTTGGGATGTCAAAAAATAATATATTAAGCACTTAGGAGCCATTTGTTTTGTTTTTCGGAGTATGCTTTTGATGATTTTTAGACGTCATTTTTAAGGGCTCGATTTCCGTGCCCCGAAAAGTTTCATTTTTTTTGAAATTTTATGTTTTGGGATATCAAAAAATAATATATTAAGCACTTAGGAGCCATTTGTTTTGTTTTTCGCACTCTGATTTTGCTGATTTTTATACGTCATTTTTCAGGGCTCGATTTCCATGCCCCGAAAAGATTCATTTTTTTTTTGAAATTTCATGTTTTGGGATGTCAAAAAATAATATATTAAGCACTTAGGAGCCATTTGTTTTGTTTTTCGGATTCTGATTTTGCTGATTATTAGACGTCATTTTTCAGGGCTCGATTTTCGTGCCCCAAAAAGTTTCATTTTTTTTGAAATTTTAAGTTTTGATAAGTTAAAAAATAATATATTAAGCACTTAGGAGACATTTGTTTTGTTTTTCGGTGTATGATTTTGATGATTTTTAGACGTCATTTTTCAGGGCTCGATTTTCGTGCCCCTAAAAGTTTCATTTTTTTGAAATTTTAAGTTTTGGTAAGTTAAAAAATAATATATTGAGCACTTAGGAGACATTTGTTTTGTTTTTCGGACTCTGATTTTGCTGATTTTTTGACGTCATTTTTCGAGGCTCGATTTTCGTGCCCCGAAAAGTTTCATTTTTTTTAAAATTTTATGTTTTGGTAAGTTAAAAAATAGTATATTAAGCACTTAGGAGACATTTGTTTTGTTTTTCGGAGTATGATTTTGATGATTTTTAGACGTCATTTTTAAGGGCTCGATTTCCGTGCCCCTAAAAGTTTCATTTTTTTTTGAAATTTTATGTTTTGGGATATCAAAAAATAATATATTAAGCACTTAGGAGCCATTTGTTTTATTTTTCGGACTCTGATTTTGCTGATTTTTAGACGTCATTTTTCAGGGCTCGATTTCCATGCCTCGAAAAGTTTCATTTTTTTTTAAAAAATAATATATTAAGCACTTAGGAGCCATTTGTTTTGTTTTTCGGATTCTGATTTTGCTGATTATTAGACGTCATTTTTCAGGGCTCCATTTTCGTGCCCCAAAAAGTTTCATTTTTTTTGAAATTTTAAGTTTTGATAAGTTAAAAAATAATATATTAAGCACTTAGGAGACATTTGTTTTTGTTTTTCGGTGTATGATTTTGATGATTTTTAGACGTCATTTCTCAGGACTCTATTTTCGTACCACGAAAAGTTTCATTTTTTTTGAAATTTCATGTTTTAGGATGTCAAAAAATAATATATTAAGCACTTAGGAGCCATTTGTTTTGTTTTTCGGACCCTTATTTTGCTGATTTTTAGACGTCATTTTTCAGGGCTCGATTTTCGTGCCCCGAAAAGTTTCATTTTTTTTGAAATTTTATGTTTTGGTAAGTTAAAAAATAATATATTAAGCACTTAGGAGACATTTGTTTTGTTTTTCGGACTCTGATTCTGCTGATTTTTTGACGTCATTTTTCAGGGCTCGATTTTCGTGCCCCGAAAAGTTTCATTTTTTTTGAAATTTTAAGTTTTCGTAAGTTAAAAAATAATATATTAAGCACTTAGGAGCCATTTGTTTTGTTTTTCGGACTCTGATTTTGCTTATTTTTAGACGTCATTTTTCGGGAGTCGATTTCCGTGCCCCGAAATGTTTCATTTTTTTTGAAATTTCATGTTTTGGGATGTCAAAAAATAATATATTAAGCACTTAGGAGACATTTGTTTTGTTTTTCGGACCCTTATTTTGCTGATTTTTAGACGTCATTTTTCAGGGCTCGATTTTCGTGCCCCGAAAAGTTTCATTTTTTTTGAAATTTTATGTTTTGGTAAGTTAAAAAATAATATATTAAGCATTTAGGAGACATTTGTTTTGTTTTTCGGACTCTGATTCTGCTGATTTTTTGACGTCATTTTTCAGGGCTCGATTTTCGTGCCCCGAAAAGTTTCATTTTTTTTGAAATTTTAAGTTTTGGTAAGTTAAAAAATAATATATTAATCACTTATGGACATTTGTTTTGTTTTTCGGACTCTGATTTTGCTGATTTTTGGACGTCATTTTTCAGGGCTCGATTTTCGTGCCCCGAAAAGTTTCATTTTATTTGAAATTTTAAGTTTTGGTAAGTTAAAAAATAATATATTAATCACTTATGGACATTTGTTTTGTTTTTCGGACTCTGATTTTGCTGATTTTTGGACGTCATTTTTCAGGGCTCGATTTTCGTGCCCCGAAAAGTTTCATTTTTTTGAAATTTTAAGTTTTGGTAAGTTAAAAAATAATATATTAAGCACTTAGGAGACATTTGTTTTGTTTTTCGAACTCTGATTTTGCTGATTTTTAGACGTCATTTTTTGGGGTTCGATTTTCGTGCCCCGAAAAGTTTCATTTTTTTTTAAATTTTAAGTTTTGGCAAGTTAAAAAATAGTATATTAAGCACTTAGGAGACATTTGTTTTGTTTTTCGGAGTATGCTTTTGATGATTTTTAGACGTCATTTTTAAGGGCTCGATTTCCGTGCCCCGAAAAGTTTCATTTTTTTTGAAATTTTATGTTTTTGGATATCAAAATATAATATATTAAGCACTTAGGAGCCATTTGTTTTGTTTTTCGGACTCTGATTTTGCTGATTTTTAGACGTCATTTTTCAGGGTTCGATTTCCAAGCCCCAAAAAGTTTAATTTTTTTTGAAATTTCATGTTTTGGGATGTCAAAAAATAATATATTAAGCACTTAGGAGCCATTTGTTTTGTTTTTCGGAGTATGCTTTTGATGATTTTTAGACGTCATTTTTAAGGGCTCGATTTCCGTGCCCCGAAAAGTTTCATTTTTTTTGAAATTTTATGTTTTGGGATATCAAAAAATAATATATTAAGCACTTAGGAGCCATTTGTTTTGTTTTTCGCACTCTGATTTTGCTGATTTTTATACGTCATTTTTCAGGGCTCGATTTCCATGCCCCGAAAAGATTCATTTTTTTTTTGAAATTTCATGTTTTGGGATGTCAAAAAATAATATATTAAGCACTTAGGAGCCATTTGTTTTGTTTTTCGGATTCTGATTTTGCTGATTATTAGACGTCATTTTTCAGGGCTCGATTTTCGTGCCCCAAAAAGTTTCATTTTTTTTGAAATTTTAAGTTTTGATAAGTTAAAAAATAATATATTAAGCACTTAGGAGACATTTGTTTTGTTTTTCGGTGTATGATTTTGATGATTTTTAGACGTCATTTTTCAGGGCTCGATTTTCGTGCCCCTAAAAGTTTCATTTTTTTGAAATTTTAAGTTTTGGTAAGTTAAAAAATAATATATTGAGCACTTAGGAGACATTTGTTTTGTTTTTCGGACTCTGATTTTGCTGATTTTTTGACGTCATTTTTCGAGGCTCGATTTTCGTGCCCCGAAAAGTTTCATTTTTTTTAAAATTTTATGTTTTGGTAAGTTAAAAAATAGTATATTAAGCACTTAGGAGACATTTGTTTTGTTTTTCGGAGTATGATTTTGATGATTTTTAGACGTCATTTTTAAGGGCTCGATTTCCGTGCCCCTAAAAGTTTCATTTTTTTTTGAAATTTTATGTTTTGG
Organism: Penstemon newberryi var. newberryi; assembly: GCA_030819805.1. NCBI lineage: Eukaryota > Viridiplantae > Streptophyta > Magnoliopsida > Lamiales > Plantaginaceae > Penstemon > Penstemon newberryi. The sequence continues at coordinate 27,986,573 of JAUALY010000006.1, read as the reverse complement.
GATATCAAAAAATAATATATTAAGCACTTAGGAGCCATTTGTTTTATTTTTCGGACTCTGATTTTGCTGATTTTTAGACGTCATTTTTCAGGGCTCGATTTCCATGCCTCGAAAAGTTTCATTTTTTTTTAAAAAATAATATATTAAGCACTTAGGAGCCATTTGTTTTGTTTTTCGGATTCTGATTTTGCTGATTATTAGACGTCATTTTTCAGGGCTCCATTTTCGTGCCCCAAAAAGTTTCATTTTTTTTGAAATTTTAAGTTTTGATAAGTTAAAAAATAATATATTAAGCACTTAGGAGACATTTGTTTTTGTTTTTCGGTGTATAATTTTGATGATTTTTAGACGTCATTTCTCAGGACTCTATTTTCGTACCACGAAAAGTTTCATTTTTTTTGAAATTTCATGTTTTAGGATGTCAAAAAATAATATATTAAGCACTTAGGAGCCATTTGTTTTGTTTTTCGGACCCTTATTTTGCTGATTTTTAGACGTCATTTTTCAGGGCTCGATTTTCGTGCCCCGAAAAGTTTCATTTTTTTTGAAATTTTATGTTTTGGTAAGTTAAAAAATAATATATTAAGCACTTAGGAGACATTTGTTTTGTTTTTCGGACTCTGATTCTGCTGATTTTTTGACGTCATTTTTCAGGGCTCGATTTTCGTGCCCCGAAAAGTTTCATTTTTTTTGAAATTTTAAGTTTTCGTAAGTTAAAAAATAATATATTAAGCACTTAGGAGCCATTTGTTTTGTTTTTCGGACTCTGATTTTGCTTATTTTTAGACGTCATTTTTCGGGAGTCGATTTCCGTGCCCCGAAATGTTTCATTTTTTTTGAAATTTCATGTTTTGGGATGTCAAAAAATAATATATTAAGCACTTAGGAGACATTTGTTTTGTTTTTCGGACCCTTATTTTGCTGATTTTTAGACGTCATTTTTCAGGGCTCGATTTTCGTGCCCCGAAAAGTTTCATTTTTTTTGAAATTTTATGTTTTGGTAAGTTAAAAAATAATATATTAAGCATTTAGGAGACATTTGTTTTGTTTTTCGGACTCTGATTCTGCTGATTTTTTGACGTCATTTTTCAGGGCTCGATTTTCGTGCCCCGAAAAGTTTCATTTTTTTTGAAATTTTAAGTTTTGGTAAGTTAAAAAATAATATATTAATCACTTATGGACATTTGTTTTGTTTTTCGGACTCTGATTTTGCTGATTTTTGGACGTCATTTTTCAGGGCTCGATTTTCGTGCCCCGAAAAGTTTCATTTTTTTGAAATTTTAAGTTTTGGTAAGTTAAAAAATAATATATTAAGCACTTAGGAGACATTTGTTTTGTTTTTCGAACTCTGATTTTGCTGATTTTTAGACGTCATTTTTTGGGGTTCGATTTTCGTGCCCCGAAAAGTTTCATTTTTTTTTAAATTTTAAGTTTTGGCAAGTTAAAAAATAGTATATTAAGCACTTAGGAGACATTTGTTTTGTTTTTCGGAGTATGCTTTTGATGATTTTTAGACGTCATTTTTAAGGGCTCGATTTCCGTGCCCCGAAAAGTTTCATTTTTTTTGAAATTTTATGTTTTTGGATATCAAAATATAATATATTAAGCACTTAGGAGCCATTTGTTTTGTTTTTCGGACTCTGATTTTGCTGATTTTTAGACGTCATTTTTCAGGGTTCGATTTCCAAGCCCCAAAAAGTTTAATTTTTTTTGAAATTTCATGTTTTGGGATGTCAAAAAATAATATATTAAGCACTTAGGAGCCATTTGTTTTGTTTTTCGGAGTATGCTTTTGATGATTTTTAGACGTCATTTTTAAGGGCTCGATTTCCGTGCCCCGAAAAGTTTCATTTTTTTTGAAATTTTATGTTTTGGGATATCAAAAAATAATATATTAAGCACTTAGGAGCCATTTGTTTTGTTTTTCGCACTCTGATTTTGCTGATTTTTATACGTCATTTTTCAGGGCTCGATTTCCATGCCCCGAAAAGATTCATTTTTTTTTGAAATTTCATGTTTTGGGATGTCAAAAAATAATATATTAAGCACTTAGGAGCCATTTGTTTTGTTTTTCGGATTCTGATTTTGCTGATTATTAGACGTCATTTTTCAGGGCTCGATTTTCGTGCCCCAAAAAGTTTCATTTTTTTTGAAATTTTAAGTTTTGATAAGTTAAAAAATAATATATTAAGCACTTAGGAGACATTTGTTTTGTTTTTCGGTGTATGATTTTGATGATTTTTAGACGTCATTTTTCAGGGCTCGATTTTCGCACCCCGAAAAGTTTCATTTTTTTTGAAATTTCATGTTTTAGGATGTCAAAATATAATATATTAAGCACTTAGGAGCCATTTGTTTTGTTTTTCGGACTCTGATTTTGCTGATTTTTTGACGTCATTTTTCGAGGCTCGATTTTCGTGCCCCGAAAAGTTTCATTTTTTTTGAAATTTTATGTTTTGGTAAGTTAAAAAATAATATATTAAGCACTTAGGAGACATTTGTTTTGTTTTTCGGACTCTGATTTTGCTGATTTTTTGACGTCATTTTTCAGGGCTCGATTTTCGTGCCCCGAAAAGTTTCATTTTTTTTCAAATTTTAAGTTTTTGTAAGTTAAAAAATAATATATTAATCACTTATGGACATTTGTTTTGTTTTTCGGACTCTGATTTTGCTGATTTTTTGACAACATTTTTCAGGGCTCGATTTTCGTGCCCCGAAAAGTTTCATTTTTTTGAAATTTTAAGTTTTGGTAAGTTAAAAAATAATATATTAAGCACTTAGAAGACATTTGTTTTGTTTTTCGAACTCTGATTTTGCTGATTTTTAGACGTCATTTTTCGGGGTTCGATTTTCGTGCCCCGAAAAGTTTCATTTTTTTTAAAATTTAAGTTTTGGTAAGTTAAAAAATAGTATATTAAGCACTTAGGAGACATTTGTCTTGTTTTTCGGAGTATGCTTTTGATGATTTTTAGACGAAATTTTTAAGGGCTCGATTTCCGTGCCCCGAAAAGTTTCATTTTTTTTGAAATTTTTGTTTTTGGATATCAAAATATAATATATTAAGCACTTAGGAGCCATTTGTTTTGTTTTTCGGGCTCTGATTTTGCTGATTTTTAGACGTCATTTTTCAGGGTTCGATTTCCATGCCCCAAAAAGTTTAATTTTTTTTGAAATTTCATGTTTTGAGATGTCAAAAAATAATATATTAAGCACTTAGGAGCCATTTGTTTTGTTTTTCGGAGTATGCTTTTGATGATTTTTAGACGTCATTTTTAAGGGCTCGATTTCCGTGCCGCGAAAAGTTTCATTTTTTTTGAAATTTTATGTTTTGGGATATCAAAAAATAATATATTAAGCACTTAGGAGCCATTTGTTTTGTTTTTCGGACTATGATTTTGCTGATTTTTATACGTCATTTTTCAGGGCTCGATTTCCATGCCCCGAAAAGTTTCATTTTTTTTTGAAATTTCATGTTTTGGGATGTCAAAAAATAATATATTAAGCACTTAGTAGCCATTTGTTTTGTTTTTCGGATTCTGATTTTGCTGATTATTAGACGTCATTTTTCAGGGCTCGATTTTCGTGCCCCAAAAAGTTTCATTTTTTTTGAAATTTTATGTTTTGGTAAGTTAAAAAATAATATATTAAGCACTTAGGAGACATTTGTTTTGTTTTTCGGACTCTGATTTTGCTGATTTTTTGACGTCATTTTTCAGGGCTCGATTTTCGTGACCCGAAAAGTTTCATTTTTTTTGAAATTTTATGTTTTGGTAAGTTAAAAAATAATATATTAAGCACTTAGGAGACATTTGTTTTGTTTTTCGGACTCTGATTTTGCTGATTTTTTGACGTCATTTTTCAGGGCTCGATTTTCGTGCCTCGAAAAGTTTCATTTTTTTGAAATTTTAAGTTTTGGTAAGTTAAAAAATAATATATTAATCACTTATAGACATTTGTTTTGTTTTTCGGACTCTGATTTTGCTGATTTTTGGACGTCATTTTTCAGGGCTCGATTTTCGTGCCCCGAAAAGTTTCATTTTTTTGAAATTTTAAGTTTTGGTAAGTTAAAAAATAATATATTAAGCACTTAGGAGACATTTGTTTTGTTTTCCGGACTCTGATTTTGCTGATTTTTAGACGTCATTTTTCGGGGTTCGATTTTCGTGCCCCGAAAAGTTTCATTTTTTTTAAAATTTTAAGTTTTGGTAAGTTAAAAAATAGTATATTAAGCACTTAGGAGACATTTGTTTTGTTTTTCGGAGTATGCTTTTGATGATTTTTAGACGTCATTTTTAAGGACTCGATTTCCGTGCCCCTAAAAGTTTCATTTTTTTTGAAATTTTATGTTTTGGGATATCAAAAAATAATATATTAAGCACTTAGGAGCCATTTGTTTTATTTTTCGGACTATGATTTTGCTGATTTTAGACGTCATTTTTCAGGGCTCGATTTCCATGCCCCGAAAAGTTTCATTTTTTTTTGAAATTTCATGTTTTGGGATGTCAAAAAATAATATATTAAGCACTTAGGAGCCATTTGTTTTGTTTTTCGGATTCTGATTTTGCTGATTATTAGATGTCATTTTTCAGGGCTCGATTTTCATGCCCCAAAAAGTTTCATTTTTTTTGAAATTTTAAGTTTTGATAAGTTAAAAAATAATATATTAAGCACTTAGGAGACATTTGTTTTGTTTTTCGGTGTATGATTTTGATGATTTTTAGACGTCATTTTTCAGGGCTCGATTTTCGTACCCCGAAAAGTTTCATTTTTTTTGAAATTTCATGTTTTAAGATGTCAAAAAATAATATATTAAGCACTTAGGAGCCATTTGTTTGGTTTTTCGGACTCTGATTTTGCTGATTTTTTGACGTCATTTTTCAGGGTTCGATTTTCGTGCCCAGAAATGTTTCATTTTTTTTGAAATTTTAAGTTTTGGTAAGTTAAAAAATAATATATTAAGCACTTAAGAGCCATTTGTTTTGTTTTTCGGACTATGATTTTGCTGATTTTTAGACGTCATTTTTCAGGGCTCGATTTCCGTGCACCGAAAAGTTTCATTTTTTTTGAAATTTCCTGTTTTGGGATGTCAAAAAATTATATATTAAGCACTTAGGAGCCATTTGTTTTGTTTTTCGGACTCTGATTTTGCTGATTTTTTGACGTCATTTTTCAGGGCTCGATTTTCGTGCCCCGAAATATTTCATTTTTTTTGAAATTTTAAGTTTTGATAAGTTAAAAAATAATATATTAAGCACTTAGGAGACATTTGTTTTTTTTTTTCGGAGTATGATTTTGATGATTTTTAGACGTCATTTTTCAGGGCTCGATTTTCGTACCCCGAAAAGTTTCATTTTTTTTGAAATTTCATGTTTTGGGATTTCAAAAAATTATATATTAAGCACTTAGAAACCATTTGTTTTGTTTTTCGGACTCTGATTTTGATGATTTTTAGACGTCATTTTTCAGGGCTCGATTTTCGCACCCCGAAAAAGTTTCATTTTTTTTGAAATTTCATGTTTTAGGATGTCAAAAAATAATATATTAAGCACTTAGGAGCCATTTGTTTTGTTTTTCGGACTCTGATTTTGCTGATTTTTTGACGTCATTTTTCGAGGCTCGATTTTCGTGCCCCGAAAAGTTTCATTTTTTTTGAAATTTTATGTTTTGGTAAGTTAAAAAATAATATATTAAGCACTTAGGAGACATTTGTTTTGTTTTTCGGACTCTGATTTTGCTGATTTTTTGACGTCATTTTTCAGGGCTCGATTTTCGTGCCCCGAAAAGTTTCATTTTTTTTCAAATTTTAAGTTTTGGTAAGTTAAAAAATAATATATTAATCACTTATGGACATTTGTTTTGTTTTTCGGACTCTGATTTTGCTGATTTTTGGACGTCATTTTTCAGGGCTCGATTTTCGTGCCCCTAAAAGTTTCATTTTTTTGAAATTTTAAGTTTTGGTAAGTTAAAAAATAATATATTGAGCACTTAGGAGACATTTGTTTTGTTTTTCGGACTCTGATTTTGCTGATTTTTAGACGTCATTTTTCGGGGTTCGATTTTCGTGCCCCGAAAAGTTTCATTTTTTTTAAAATTTTAAGTTTTGGTAAGTTAAAAAATAGTATATTAAGCACTTAGGAGACATTCGTTTTGTTTTTCGGAGTATGATTTTGATGATTTTTAGACGTCATTTTTAAGGGCTCGATTTCCGTGCCCCTAAAAGTTTCATTTTTTTTTGAAATTTTATGTTTTGGGATATCAAAAAATAATATATTAAGCACTTAGGAGCCATTTGTTTTATTTTTCGGACTCTGATTTTGCTGATTTTTAGACGTCATTTTTCAGGGCTCGATTTCCATGCCCCGAAAAGTTTCATTTTTTTTGAAAAAATAATATATTAAGCACTTAGGAGCCATTTGTTTTGTTTTTCGGATTCTGATTTTGCTGATTATTAGACGTCATTTTTCAGGGCTCCATTTTCGTGCCCCAAAAAGTTTCATTTTTTTTGAAATTTTAAGTTTTGATAAGTTAAAAAATAATATATTAAGCACTTAGGAGACATTTGTTTTTGTTTTTCGGTGTATGATTTTGATGATTTTTAGACGTCATTTTTCAGGACTCTATTTTCGTACCACGAAAAGTTTCATTTTTTTTGAAATTTCATGTTTTAGGATGTCAAAAAATAATATATTAAGCACTTAGGAGCCATTTGTTTTGTTTTTCGGACCCTTATTTTGCTGATTTTTGGACGTCATTTTTCAGGGCTCGATTTTCGTGCCCCGAAAAGTTTCATTTTTTTTGAAATTTTATGTTTTGGTAAGTTAAAAAATAATATATTAAGCACTTAGGAGACATTTGTTTTGTTTTTCGGACTCTGATTCTGCTGATTTTTTGACGTCATTTTTCAGGGCTCGATTTTCGTGCCCCGAAAAGTTTCATTTTTTTTGAAATTTTAAGTTTTCGTAAGTTAAAAAATAATATATTAAGCACTTAGGAGCCATTTGTTTTGTTTTTCGGACTCTGATTTTGCTTATTTTTAGACGTCATTTTTCGGGAGTCGATTTCCGTGCCCCGAAATGTTTCATTTTTTTTGAAATTTCATGTTTTGGGATGTCAAAAAATAATATATTAAGCACTTAGGAGACATTTGTTTTGTTTTTCGGACCCTTATTTTGCTTATTTTTAGACGTCATTTTTCAGGGCTCGATTTTCGTGCCCCGAAAAGTTTCATTTTTTTTGAAATTTTATGTTTTGGTAAGTTAAAAAATAATATATTAAGCATTTAGGAGACATTTGTTTTGTTTTTCGGACTCTGATTCTGCTGATTTTTTGACGTCATTTTTCAGGGCTCGATTTTCGTGCCCCGAAAAGTTTCATTTTATTTGAAATTTTAAGTTTTGGTAAGTTAAAAAATAATATATTAATCACTTATGGACATTTGTTTTGTTTTTCGGACTCTGATTTTGCTGATTTTAGGACGTCATTTTTCAGGGCTCGATTTTCGTGCCCCGAAAAGTTTCATTTTTTTGAAATTTTAAGTTTTGGTAAGTTAAAAAATAATATATTAAGCACTTAGGAGACATTTGTTTTGTTTTTCGAACTCTGATTTTGCTGATTTTTAGACGTCATTTTTTGGGGTTCGATTTTCGTGCCCCGAAAAGTTTCATTTTTTTTTAAATTTTAAGTTTTGGCAAGTTAAAAAATAGTATATTAAGCACTTAGGAGACATTTGTTTTGTTTTTCGGAGTATGCTTTTGATGATTTTTAGACGTCATTTTTAAGGGCTCGATTTCCGTGCCCCGAAAAGTTTCATTTTTTTTGAAATTTTATGTTTTTGGATATCAAAATATAATATATTAAGCACTTAGGAGCCATTTGTTTTGTTTTTCGGACTCTGATTTTGCTGATTTTTAGACGTCATTTTTCAGGGTTCGATTTCCAAGCCCCAAAAAGTTTAATTTTTTTTGAAATTTCATGTTTTGGGATGTCAAAAAATAATATATTAAGCACTTAGGAGCCATTTGTTTTGTTTTTCGGAGTATGCTTTTGATGATTTTTAGACGTCATTTTTAAGGGCTCGATTTCCGTGCCCCGAAAAGTTTCATTTTTTTTGAAATTTTATGTTTTGGGATATCAAAAAATAATATATTAAGCACTTAGGAGCCATTTGTTTTGTTTTTCGCACTCTGATTTTGCTGATTTTTATACGTCATTTTTCAGGGCTCGATTTCCATGCCCCGAAAAGATTCATTTTTTTTTGAAATTTCATGTTTTGGGATGTCAAAAAATAATATATTAAGAACTTAGGAGCCATTTGTTTTGTTTTTCGGATTCTGATTTTGCTGATTATTAGACGTCATTTTTCAGGGCTCGATTTTCGTGCCCCAAAAAGTTTCATTTTTTTTGAAATTTTAAGTTTTGATAAGTTAAAAAATAATATATTAAGCACTTAGGAGACATTTGTTTTGTTTTTCGGTGTATGATTTTGATGATTTTTAGACGTCATTTTTCAGGGCTCGATTTTCGCACCCCGAAAAGTTTCATTTTTTTTGAAATTTCATGTTTTAGGATGTCAAAATATAATATATTAAGCACTTAGGAGCCATTTGTTTTGTTTTTCGGACTCTGATTTTGCTGATTTTTTGACGTCATTTTTCGAGGCTCGATTTTCGTGCCCCGAAAAGTTTCATTTTTTTTGAAATTTTATGTTTTGGTAAGTTAAAAAATAATATATTAAGCACTTAGGAGACATTTGTTTTGTTTTTCGGACTCTGATTTTGCTGATTTTTTGACGTCATTTTTCAGGGCTCGATTTTCGTGCCCCGAAAAGTTTCATTTTTTTTCAAATTTTAAGTTTTTGTAAGTTAAAAAATAATATATTAATCACTTATGGACATTTGTTTTGTTTTTCGGACTCTGATTTTGCTGATTTTTTGACAACATTTTTCAGGGCTCGATTTTCGTGCCCCGAAAAGTTTCATTTTTTTGAAATTTTAAGTTTTGGTAAGTTAAAAAATAATATATTAAGCACTTAGAAGACATTTGTTTTGTTTTTCGAACTCTGATTTTGCTGATTTTTAGACGTCATTTTTCGGGGTTCGATTTTCGTGCCCCGAAAAGTTTCATTTTTTTTTAAACTTTAAGTTTTGGTAAGTTAAAAAATAGTATATTAAGCACTTAGGAGACATTTGTCTTGTTTTTCGGAGTATGCTTTTGATGATTTTTAGACGAAATTTTTAAGGGCTCGATTTCCGTGCCCCGAAAAGTTTCATTTTTTTTGAAATTTTTGTTTTTGGATATCAAAATATAATATATTAAGCACTTAGGAGCCATTTGTTTTGTTTTTCGGGCTCTGATTTTGCTGATTTTTAGACGTCATTTTTCAGGGTTCGATTTCCATGCCCCAAAAAGTTTAATTTTTTTTGAAATTTCATGTTTTGAGATGTCAAAAAATAATATATTAAGCACTTAGGAGCCATTTGTTTTGTTTTTCGGAGTATGCTTTTGATGATTTTTAGACGTCATTTTTAAGGGCTCGATTTCCGTGCCGCGAAAAGTTTCATTTTTTTTGAAATTTTATGTTTTGGGATATCAAAAAATAATATATTAAGCACTTAGGAGCCATTTGTTTTGTTTTTCGGACTATGATTTTGCTGATTTTTATACGTCATTTTTCAGGGCTCGATTTCCATGCCCCGAAAAGTTTCATTTTTTTTTGAAATTTCATGTTTTGGGATGTCAAAAAATAATATATTAAGCACTTAGTAGCCATTTGTTTTGTTTTTCGGATTCTGATTTTGCTGATTATTAGACGTCATTTTTCAGGGCTCGATTTTCGTGCCCCAAAAAGTTTCATTTTTTTTGAAATTTTATGTTTTGGTAAGTTAAAAAATAATATATTAAGCACTTAGGAGACATTTGTTTTGTTTTTCGGACTCTGATTTTGCTGATTTTTTGACGTCATTTTTCAGGGCTCGATTTTCGTGACCCGAAAAGTTTCATTTTTTTTGAAATTTTATGTTTTGGTAAGTTAAAAAATAATATATTAAGCACTTAGGAGACATTTGTTTTGTTTTTCGGACTCTGATTTTGCTGATTTTTTGACGTCATTTTTCAGGGCTCGATTTTCGTGCCTCGAAAAGTTTCATTTTTTTTGAAATTTTAAGTTTTGGTAAGTTAAAAAATAATATATTAATCACTTATAGACATTTGTTTTGTTTTTCGGACTCTGATTTTGCTGATTTTTGGACGTCATTTTTCAGGGCTCGATTTTCGTGCCCCGAAAAGTTTCATTTTTTTGAAATTTTAAGTTTTGGTAAGTTAAAAAATAATATATTAAGCACTTAGGAGACATTTGTTTTGTTTTCCGGACTCTGATTTTGCTGATTTTTAGACGTCATTTTTCGGGGTTCGATTTTCGTGCCCCGAAAAGTTTCATTTTTTTTAAAATTTTAAGTTTTGGTAAGTTAAAAAATAGTATATTAAGCACTTAGGAGACATTTGTTTTGTTTTTCGGAGTATGCTTTTGATGATTTTTAGACGTCATTTTTAAGGACTCGATTTCCGTGCCCCTAAAAGTTTCATTTTTTTTGAAATTTTATGTTTTGGGATATCAAAAAATAATATATTAAGCACTTAGGAGCCATTTGTTTTATTTTTCGGACTATGATTTTGCTGATTTTAGACGTCATTTTTCAGGGCTCGATTTCCATGCCCCGAAAAGTTTCATTTTTTTTTGAAATTTCATGTTTTGGGATGTCAAAAAATAATATATTAAGCACTTAGGAGCCATTTGTTTTGTTTTTCGGATTCTGATTTTGCTGATTATTAGATGTCATTTTTCAGGGCTCGATTTTCATGCCCCAAAAAGTTTCATTTTTTTTGAAATTTTAAGTTTTGATAAGTTAAAAAATAATATATTAAGCACTTAGGAAACATTTGTTTTGTTTTTCGGTGTATGATTTTGATGATTTTTAGACGTCATTTTTCAGGGCTCGATTTTCGTACCCCGAAAAGTTTCATTTTTTTTGAAATTTCATGTTTTAAGATGTCAAAAAATAATATATTAAGCACTTAGGAGCCATTTGTTTGGTTTTTCGGACTCTGATTTTGCTGATTTTTTGACGTCATTTTTCAGGGCTCGATTTTCGTGCCCAGAAATGTTTCATTTTTTTTGAAATTTTAAGTTTTGGTAAGTTAAAAAATAATATATTAAGCACTTAAGAGCCATTTGTTTTGTTTTTCGGACTATGATTTTGCTGATTTTTAGACGTCATTTTTCAGGGCTCGATTTCCGTGCACCGAAAAGTTTCATTTTTTTTGAAATTTCCTGTTTTGGGATGTCAAAAAATTATATATTAAGCACTTAGGAGCCATTTGTTTTGTTTTTCGGACTCTGATTTTGCTGATTTTTTGACGTCATTTTTCAGGGCTCGATTTTCGTGCCCCGAAATATTTCATTTTTTTTGAAATTTTAAGTTTTGATAAGTTAAAAAATAATATATTAAGCACTTAGGAGACATTTGTTTTTTTTTTTCGGAGTATGATTTTGATGATTTTTAGACGTCATTTTTCAGGGCTCGATTTTCGTACCCCGAAAAGTTTCATTTTTTTTGAAATTTCATGTTTTGGGATTTCAAAAAATTATATATTAAGCACTTAGAAACCATTTGTTTTGTTTTTCGGACTCTGATTTTGATGATTTTTAGACGTCATTTTTCAGGGCTCGATTTTCGCACCCCGAAAAAGTTTCATTTTTTTTGAAATTTCATGTTTTAGGATGTCAAAAAATAATATATTAAGCACTTAGGAGCCATTTGTTTTGTTTTTCGGACTCTGATTTTGCTGATTTTTTGACGTCATTTTTCGAGGCTCGATTTTCGTGCCCCGAAAAGTTTCATTTTTTTTGAAATTTTATGTTTTGGTAAGTTAAAAAATAATATATTAAGCACTTAGGAGACATTTGTTTTGTTTTTCGGACTCTGATTTTGCTGATTTTTTGACGTCATTTTTCAGGGCTCGATTTTCGTGCCCCGAAAAGTTTCATTTTTTTTCAAATTTTAAGTTTTGGTAAGTTAAAAAATAATATATTAATCACTTATGGACATTTGTTTTGTTTTTCGGACTCTGATTTTGCTGATTTTTGGACGTCATTTTTCAGGGCTCGATTTTCGTGCCCCTAAAAGTTTCATTTTTTTGAAATTTTAAGTTTTGGTAAGTTAAAAAATAATATATTGAGCACTTAGGAGACATTTGTTTTGTTTTTCGGACTCTGATTTTGCTGATTTTTAGACGTCATTTTTCGGGGTTCGATTTTCGTGCCCCGAAAAGTTTCATTTTTTTTAAAATTTTAAGTTTTGGTAAGTTAAAAAATAGTATATTAAGCACTTAGGAGACATTCGTTTTGTTTTTCGGAGTATGATTTTGATGATTTTTAGACGTCATTTTTAAGGGCTCGATTTCCGTGCCCCTAAAAGTTTCATTTTTTTTTGAAATTTTATGTTTTGGGATATCAAAAAATAATATATTAAGCACTTAGGAGCCATTTGTTTTATTTTTCGGACTCTGATTTTGCTGATTTTTAGACGTCATTTTTCAGGGCTCGATTTCCATGCCCCGAAAAGTTTCATTTTTTTTGAAAAAATAATATATTAAGCACTTAGGAGCCATTTGTTTTGTTTTTCGGATTCTGATTTTGCTGATTATTAGACGTCATTTTTCAGGGCTCCATTTTCGTGCCCCAAAAAGTTTCATTTTTTTTGAAATTTTAAGTTTTGATAAGTTAAAAAATAATATATTAAGCACTTAGGAGACATTTGTTTTTGTTTTTCGGTGTATGATTTTGATGATTTTTAGACGTCATTTTTCAGGACTCTATTTTCGTACCACGAAAAGTTTCATTTTTTTTGAAATTTCATGTTTTAGGATGTCAAAAAATAATATATTAAGCACTTAGGAGCCATTTGTTTTGTTTTTCGGACCCTTATTTTGCTGATTTTTAGACGTCATTTTTCAGGGCTCGATTTTCGTGCCCCGAAAAGTTTCATTTTTTTTGAAATTTTATGTTTTGGTAAGTTAAAAAATAATATATTAAGCACTTAGGAGACATTTGTTTTGTTTTTCGGACTCTGATTCTGCTGATTTTTTGACGTCATTTTTCAGGGCTCGATTTTCGTGCCCCGAAAAGTTTCATTTTTTTTGAAATTTTAAGTTTTCGTAAGTTAAAAAATAATATATTAAGCACTTAGGAGCCATTTGTTTTGTTTTTCGGACTCTGATTTTGCTTATTTTTAGACGTCATTTTTCGGGAGTCGATTTCCGTGCCCCGAAATGTTTCATTTTTTTTGAAATTTCATGTTTTGGGATGTCAAAAAATAATATATTAAGCACTTAGGAGACATTTGTTTTGTTTTTCGGACCCTTATTTTGCTGATTTTTAGACGTCATTTTTCAGGGCTCGATTTTCGTGCCCCGAAAAGTTTCATTTTTTTTGAAATTTTATGTTTTGGTAAGTTAAAAAATAATATATTAAGCATTTAGGAGACATTTGTTTTGTTTTTCGGACTCTGATTCTGCTGATTTTTTGACGTCATTTTTCAGGGCTCGATTTTCGTGCCCCGAAAAGTTTCATTTTATTTGAAATTTTAAGTTTTGGTAAGTTAAAAAATAATATATTAATCACTTATGGACATTTGTTTTGTTTTTCGGACTCTGATTTTGCTGATTTTAGGACGTCATTTTTCAGGGCTCGATTTTCGTGCCCCGAAAAGTTTCATTTTTTTGAAATTTTAAGTTTTGGTAAGTTAAAAAATAATATATTAAGCACTTAGGAGACATTTGTTTTGTTTTTCGAACTCTGATTTTGCTGATTTTTAGACGTCATTTTTTGGGGTTCGATTTTCGTGCCCCGAAAAGTTTCATTTTTTTTTAAATTTTAAGTTTTGGCAAGTTAAAAAATAGTATATTAAGCACTTAGGAGACATTTGTTTTGTTTTTCGGAGTATGCTTTTGATGATTTTTAGACGTCATTTTTAAGGGCTCGATTTCCGTGCCCCGAAAAGTTTCATTTTTTTTGAAATTTTATGTTTTTGGATATCAAAATATAATATATTAAGCACTTAGGAGCCATTTGTTTTGTTTTTCGGACTCTGATTTTGCTGATTTTTAGACGTCATTTTTCAGGGTTCGATTTCCAAGCCCCAAAAAGTTTAATTTTTTTTGAAATTTCATGTTTTGGGATGTCAAAAAATAATATATTAAGCACTTAGGAGCCATTTGTTTTGTTTTTCGGAGTATGCTTTTGATGATTTTTAGACGTCATTTTTAAGGGCTCGATTTCCGTGCCCCGAAAAGTTTCATTTTTTTTGAAATTTTATGTTTTGGGATATCAAAAAATAATATATTAAGCACTTAGGAGCCATTTGTTTTGTTTTTCGCACTCTGATTTTGCTGATTTTTATACGTCATTTTTCAGGGCTCGATTTCCATGCCCCGAAAAGATTCATTTTTTTTTGAAATTTCATGTTTTGGGATGTCAAAAAATAATATATTAAGCACTTAGGAGCCATTTGTTTTGTTTTTCGGATTCTGATTTTGCTGATTATTAGACGTCATTTTTCAGGGCTCGATTTTCGTGCCCCAAAAAGTTTCATTTTTTTTGAAATTTTAAGTTTTGATAAGTTAAAAAATAATATATTAAGCACTTAGGAGACATTTGTTTTGTTTTTCGGTGTATGATTTTGATGATTTTTAGACGTCATTTTTCAGGGCTCGATTTTCGCACCCCGAAAAGTTTCATTTTTTTTGAAATTTCATGTTTTAGGATGTCAAAATATAATATATTAAGCACTTAGGAGCCATTTGTTTTGTTTTTCGGACTCTGATTTTGCTGATTTTTTGACGTCATTTTTCGAGGCTCGATTTTCGTGCCCCGAAAAGTTTCATTTTTTTTGAAATTTTATGTTTTGGTAAGTTAAAAAATAATATATTAAGCACTTAGGAGACATTTGTTTTGTTTTTCGGACTCTGATTTTGCTGATTTTTTGACGTCATTTTTCAGGGCTCGATTTTCGTGCCCCGAAAAGTTTCATTTTTTTTCAAATTTTAAGTTTTGGTAAGTAAAAAAATAATATATTAATCACTTATGGACATTTGTTTTGTTTTTCGGACTCTGATTTTGCTGATTTTTTGACAACATTTTTCAGGGCTCGATTTTCGTGCCCCGAAAAGTTTCATTTTTTTGAAATTTTAAGTTTTGGTAAGTTAAAAAATAATATATTAAGCACTTAGAAGACATTTGTTTTGTTTTTCGAACTCTGATTTTGCTGATTTTTAGACGTCATTTTTCGGGGTTCGATTTTCGTGCCCCGAAAAGTTTCATTTTTTTTTAAACTTTAAGTTTTGGTAAGTTAAAAAATAGTATATTAAGCACTTAGGAGACATTTGTCTTGTTTTTCGGAGTATGCTTTTGATGATTTTTAGACGAAATTTTTAAGGGCTCGATTTCCGTGCCCCGAAAAGTTTCATTTTTTTTGAAATTTTTGTTTTTGGATATCAAAATATAATATATTAAGCACTTAGGAGCCATTTGTTTTGTTTTTCGGGCTCTGATTTTGCTGATTTTTAGACGTCATTTTTCAGGGTTCGATTTCCATGCCCCAAAAAGTTTAATTTTTTTTGAAATTTCATGTTTTGAGATGTCAAAAAATAATATATTAAGCACTTAGGAGCCATTTGTTTTGTTTTTCGGAGTATGCTTTTGATGATTTTTAGACGTCATTTTTAAGGGCTCTATTTCCGTGCCGCGAAAAGTTTCATTTTTTTTGAAATTTTATGTTTTGGGATATCAAAAAATAATATATTAAGCACTTAGGAGCCATTTGTTTTGTTTTTCGGACTATGATTTTGCTGATTTTTATACGTCATTTTTCAGGGCTCGATTTCCATGCCCCGAAAAGTTTCATTTTTTTTTGAAATTTCATGTTTTGGGATGTCAAAAAATAATATATTAAGCACTTAGTAGCCATTTGTTTTGTTTTTCGGATTCTGATTTTGCTGATTATTAGACGTCATTTTTCAGGGCTCGATTTTCGTGCCCCAAAAAGTTTCATTTTTTTTGAAATTTTATGTTTTGGTAAGTTAAAAAATAATATATTAAGCACTTAGGAGACATTTGTTTTGTTTTTCGGACTCTGATTTTGCTGATTTTTTGACGTCATTTTTCAGGGCTCGATTTTCGTGACCCGAAAAGTTTCATTTTTTTTGAAATTTTATGTTTTGGTAAGTTAAAAAATAATATATTAAGCACTTAGGAGACATTTGTTTTGTTTTTCGGACTCTGATTTTGCTGATTTTTTGACGTCATTTTTCAGGGCTCAATTTTCGTGCCTCGAAAAGTTTCATTTTTTTTGAAATTTTAAGTTTTGGTAAGTTAAAAAATAATATATTAATCACTTATAGACATTTGTTTTGTTTTTCGGACTCTGATTTTGCTGATTTTTGGACGTCATTTTTCAGGGCTCGATTTTCGTGCCCCGAAAAGTTTCATTTTTTTGAAATTTTAAGTTTTGGTAAGTTAAAAAATAATATATTAAGCACTTAGGAGACATTTGTTTTGTTTTCCGGACTCTGATTTTGCTGATTTTTAGACGTCATTTTTCGGGGTTCGATTTTCGTGCCCCGAAAAGTTTCATTTTTTTTAAAATTTTAAGTTTTGGTAAGTTAAAAAATAGTATATTAAGCACTTAGGAGACATTTGTTTTGTTTTTCGGAGTATGCTTTTGATGATTTTTAGACGTCATTTTTAAGGACTCGATTTCCGTGCCCCTAAAAGTTTCATTTTTTTTGAAATTTTATGTTTTGGGATATCAAAAAATAATATATTAAGCACTTAGGAGCCATTTGTTTTATTTTTCGGACTATGATTTTGCTGATTTTAGACGTCATTTTTCAGGGCTCGATTTCCATGCCCCGAAAAGTTTCATTTTTTTTTGAAATTTCATGTTTTGGGATGTCAAAAAATAATATATTAAGCACTTAGGAGCCATTTGTTTTGTTTTTCGGATTCTGATTTTGCTGATTATTAGATGTCATTTTTCAGGGCTCGATTTTCATGCCCCAAAAAGTTTCATTTTTTTTGAAATTTTAAGTTTTGATAAGTTAAAAAATAATATATTAAGCACTTAGGAGACATTTGTTTTGTTTTTCGGTGTATGATTTTGATGATTTTTAGACGTCATTTTTCAGGGCTCGATTTTCGTACCCCGAAAAGTTTCATTTTTTTTGAAATTTCATGTTTTAAGATGTCAAAAAATAATATATTAAGCACTTAGGAGCCATTTGTTTGGTTTTTCGGACTCTGATTTTGCTGATTTTTTGACGTCATTTTTCAGGGCTCGATTTTCGTGCCCAGAAATGTTTCATTTTTTTTGAAATTTTAAGTTTTGGTAAGTTAAAAAATAATATATTAAGCACTTAAGAGCCATTTGTTTTGTTTTTCGGACTATGATTTTGCTGATTTTTAGACGTCATTTTTCAGGGCTCGATTTCCGTGCACCGAAAAGTTTCATTTTTTTTGAAATTTCCTGTTTTGGGATGTCAAAAAATTATATATTAAGCACTTAGGAGCCATTTGTTTTGTTTTTCGGACTCTGATTTTGCTGATTTTTTGACGTCATTTTTCAGGGCTCGATTTTCGTGCCCCGAAATATTTCATTTTTTTTGAAATTTTAAGTTTTGATAAGTTAAAAAATAATATATTAAGCACTTAGGAGACATTTGTTTTTTTTTTTCGGAGTATGATTTTGATGATTTTTAGACGTCATTTTTCAGGGCTCGATTTTCGTACCCCGAAAAGTTTCATTTTTTTTGAAATTTCATGTTTTGGGATTTCAAAAAATTATATATTAAGCACTTAGAAACCATTTGTTTTGTTTTTCGGACTCTGATTTTGATGATTTTTAGACGTCATTTTTCAGGGCTCGATTTTCGCACCCCGAAAAAGTTTCATTTTTTTTGAAATTTCATGTTTTAGGATGTCAAAAAATAATATATTAAGCACTTAGGAGCCATTTGTTTTGTTTTTCGGACTCTGATTTTGCTGATTTTTTGACGTCATTTTTCGAGGCTCGATTTTCGTGCCCCGAAAAGTTTCATTTTTTTTGAAATTTTATGTTTTGGTAAGTTAAAAAATAATATATTAAGCACTTAGGAGACATTTGTTTTGTTTTTCGGACTCTGATTTTGCTGATTTTTTGACGTCATTTTTCAGGGCTCGATTTTCGTGCCCCGAAAAGTTTCATTTTTTTTCAAATTTTAAGTTTTGGTAAGTTAAAAAATAATATATTAATCACTTATGGACATTTGTTTTGTTTTTCGGACTCTGATTTTGCTGATTTTTGGACGTCATTTTTCAGGGCTCGATTTTCGTGCCCCTAAAAGTTTCATTTTTTTGAAATTTTAAGTTTTGGTAAGTTAAAAAATAATATATTGAGCACTTAGGAGACATTTGTTTTGTTTTTCGGACTCTGATTTTGCTGATTTTTAGACGTCATTTTTCGGGGTTCGATTTTCGTGCCCCGAAAAGTTTCATTTTTTTTAAAATTTTAAGTTTTGGTAAGTTAAAAAATAGTATATTAAGCACTTAGGAGACATTTGTTTTGTTTTTCGGAGTATGCTTTTGAAGATTTTTAGACGTCATTTTTAAGGGCTCGATTTCCGTGCCCCTAAAAGTTTCATTTTTTTTTGAAATTTTATGTTTTGGGATATCAAAAAATAATATATTAAGCACTTAGGAGCCATTTGTTTTATTTTTCGGACTCTGATTTTGCTGATTTTTAGACGTCATTTTTCAGGGCTCGATTTCCATGCCCCGAAAAGTTTCATTTTTTTTGAAAAAATAATATATTAAGCACTTAGGAGCCATTTGTTTTGTTTTTCGGATTCTGATTTTGCTGATTATTAGACGTCATTTTTCAGGGCTCCATTTTCGTGCCCCAAAAAGTTTCATTTTTTTTGAAATTTTAAGTTTTGATAAGTTAAAAAATAATATATTAAGCACTTAGGAGACATTTGTTTTTGTTTTTCGGTGTATGATTTTGATGATTTTTAGACGTCATTTTTCAGGACTCTATTTTCGTACCACGAAAAGTTTCATTTTTTTTGAAATTTCATGTTTTAGGATGTCAAAAAATAATATATTAAGCACTTAGGAGCCATTTGTTTTGTTTTTCGGACCCTTATTTTGCTGATTTTTAGACGTCATTTTTCAGGGCTCGATTTTCGTGCCCCGAAAAGTTTCATTTTTTTTGAAATTTTATGTTTTGGTAAGTTAAAAAATAATATATTAAGCACTTAGGAGACATTTGTTTTGTTTTTCGGACTCTGATTCTGCTTATTTTTTGACGTCATTTTTCAGGGCTCGATTTTCGTGCCCCGAAAAGTTTCATTTTTTTTGAAATTTTAAGTTTTCGTAAGTTAAAAAATAATATATTAAGCACTTAGGAGCCATTTGTTTTGTTTTTCGGACTCTGATTTTGCTTATTTTTAGACGTCATTTTTCGGGAGTCGATTTCCGTGCCCCGAAATGTTTCATTTTTTTTGAAATTTCATGTTTTGGGATGTCAAAAAATAATATATTAAGCACTTAGGAGACATTTGTTTTGTTTTTCGGACCCTTATTTTGCTGATTTTTAGACGTCATTTTTCAGGGCTCGATTTTCGTGCCCCGAAAAGTTTCATTTTTTTTGAAATTTTATGTTTTGGTAAGTTAAAAAATAATATATTAAGCATTTAGGAGACATTTGTTTTGTTTTTCGGACTCTGATTCTGCTGATTTTTTGACGTCATTTTTCAGGGCTCGATTTTCGTGCCCCGAAAAGTTTCATTTTATTTGAAATTTTAAGTTTTGGTAAGTTAAAAAATAATATATTAATCACTTATGGACATTTGTTTTGTTTTTCGGACTCTGATTTTGCTGATTTTTGGACGTCATTTTTCAGGGCTCGATTTTCGTGCCCCGAAAAGTTTCATTTTTTTGAAATTTTAAGTTTTGGTAAGTTAAAAAATAATATATTAAGCACTTAGGAGACATTTGTTTTGTTTTTCGAACTCTGATTTTGCTGATTTTTAGACGTCATTTTTTGGGGTTCGATTTTCGTGCCCCGAAAAGTTTCATTTTTTTTTAAATTTTAAGTTTTGGCAAGTTAAAAAATAGTATATTAAGCACTTAGGAGACATTTGTTTTGTTTTTCGGAGTATGCTTTTGATGATTTTTAGACGTCATTTTTAAGGGCTCGATTTCCGTGCCCCGAAAAGTTTCATTTTTTTTGAAATTTTATGTTTTTGGATATCAAAATATAATATATTAAGCACTTAGGAGCCATTTGTTTTGTTTTTCGGACTCTGATTTTGCTGATTTTTAGACGTCATTTTTCAGGGTTCGATTTCCAAGCCCCAAAAAGTTTAATTTTTTTTGAAATTTCATGTTTTGGGATGTCAAAAAATAATATATTAAGCACTTAGGAGCCATTTGTTTTGTTTTTCGGAGTATGCTTTTGATGATTTTTAGACGTCATTTTTAAGGGCTCGATTTCCGTGCCCCGAAAAGTTTCATTTTTTTTGAAATTTTATGTTTTGGGATATCAAAAAATAATATATTAAGCACTTAGGAGCCATTTGTTTTGTTTTTCGCACTCTGATTTTGCTGATTTTTATACGTCATTTTTCAGGGCTCGATTTCCATGCCCCGAAAAGATTCATTTTTTTTTGAAATTTCATGTTTTGGGATGTCAAAAAATAATATATTAAGCACTTAGGAGCCATTTGTTTTGTTTTTCGGATTCTGATTTTGCTGATTATTAGACGTCATTTTTCCGGGCTCGATTTTCGTGCCCCCAAAAAGTTTCATTTTTTTTGAAATTTTAAGTTTTGATAAGTTAAAAAATACTATATTAAGCACTTAGGAGACATTTGTTTAGTTTTTCGGAGTATGATTTTGATGATTTTTAGACATCATTTTTCAGGGCTCGATTTTCGTACCCCAGAAAGTTTCATTTTTTTTGAAATTTCATGTTTTAGGATGTCAAAAAATAATATATTAAGCACTTAGGAGCCATTTGTTTGGTTTTTCGGACTCTGATTTTGCTGATTTTTTGACGTCATTTTTCAGGGCTCGATTTTCGTGCCCAGAAATGTTTCATTTTTTTTGAAATTTTAAGTTTTGGTAAGTTAAAAAATAATATATTAAGCACTTAAGAGCCATTTGTTTTGTTTTTCGGACTATGATTTTGCTGATTTTTAGACGTCATTTTTTAGGGCTCGATTTCAGTGCACCGAAAAGTTTCATTTTTTTTGAAATTTCCTGTTTTGGGATGTCAAAAAATTATATATTAAGCACTTAGGAAACATTTGTTTTGTTTTTCGGACTCTGATTTTGCTGATTTTTTGACGTCATTTTTCAGGGCTCGATTTTCGTGCCCCGAAAAGTTTCATTTTTTTTGAAATTTTAAGTTTTGGTAAGTTAAAAAATAATATATTAATCACTTATAGACATTTGTTTTGTTTTTCGGACTCTGATTTTGCTGATTTTTGGACGTCATTTTTCAGGGCTCGATTTTCGTGCCCCGAAAAGTTTCATTTTTTTGAAATTTTAAGTTTTGGTAAGTTAAAAAATAATATATTAAGCACTTAGGAGACATTTGTTTTGTTTTTCGGACTCTGATTTTGCTGATTTTTAGACGTCATTTTTCGGGGTTCGATTTTCGTGCCTCGAAAAGTTTCATTTTTTTTAAAATTTTAAGTTTTGGTAAGTTAAAAAATAGTATATTAAGCACTTAGGAGACATTTGTTTTGTTTTTCGGAGTATGCTTTTGATGATTTTTAGACGTCATTTTTAAGGACTCGATTTCCGTGCCCCTAAAAGTTTCATTTTTTTTGAAATTTTATGTTTTGGGATATCAAAAAATAATATATTAAGCACTTAGGAGCCATTTGTTTTATTTTTCGGACTATGATTTTGCTGATTTTAGACGTCATTTTTCAGGGCTCGATTTCCATGCCACGAAAAGTTTCGTTTTTTTTTTGAAATTTCATGTTTTGGGATGTCAAAAAATAATATATTAAGCACTTAGGAGCCATTTGTTTTGTTTTTCGGATTCTGATTTTGCTGATTATTAGATGTCATTTTTCAGGGCTCGATTTTCGTGCCCCAAAAAGTTTCATTTTTTTTGAAATTTTAAGTTTTGATAAGTTAAAAAATAATATATTAAGCACTTAGGAGACATTTGTTTTGTTTTTCGGTGTATGATTTTGATGATTTTTAGACGTCATTTTTCAGGGCTCGATTTTCGTACCCCGAAAAGTTTCATTTTTTTTGAAATTTCATGTTTTAGGATGTCAAAAAATAATATATTAAGCACTTAGGAGCCATTTGTTTGGTTTTTCGGACTCTGATTTTGCTGATTTTTTGACGTCATTTTTCAGGGCTCGATTTTCGTGCCCAGAAATGTTTCATTTTTTTTGAAATTTTAAGTTTTGGTAAGTTAAAAAATAATATATTAAGCACTTAAGAGCCATTTGTTTTGTTTTTCGGACTATGATTTTGCTGATTTTTAGACGTCATTTTTTAGGGCTCGATTTCAGTGCACCGAAAAGTTTCATTTTTTTTGAAATTTCCTGTTTTGGGATGTCAAAAAATTATATATTAAGCACTTAGGAGCCATTTGTTTTGTTTTTCGGACTCCGATTTTGTTGATTTTTAGAAGTCATTTTTCAGGGCTCGATTTTCGTGACCCGAAAAGTTTCTTTTGTTTTGAAATTTTAAGTTTTGGTAAGTTAAAAAATAATATATTAAGCACTTAGGAGCTATTTGTTTTGTTTTTCGGACTCTGATTTTGCTGATTTTTAGACGTCATTTTTCAGGAGTCGATTTCCGTGCCCCGAAATGTTTCATTTTTTTTGAAATTTCATGTTTTGGGATGTCAAAAAATAATATATTAAGCACTTAGGAGACATTTGTTTTGTTTTTCGGACCCTTATTTTGCTGATCTTTAGACGTCATTTTTAAGGGCTCGATTTTCGTGCCCCGAAAAGTTTCATTTTTTTTGAAAATCTAAGTTTTGGTAAGTTAAAAAATAATATATTAAGCCCTTAGGAGACATTTGTTTTGTTTTTGGAATCCGATTTTGCTGATTTTTTGACGTCATTTTTCAAAGCTCGATTTTCGTGCCCAGAAATGTTTCATTTTTTTTGAAATTTTAAGTTTTGGTAAGTTAAAAAATAATATATTAAGCACTTAGGAGACATTTGTTTTGTTTTTCGGACTCTGATTTTGCTGATTTTTAGACGTCATTTTTCGGGGTTCGATTTTCGTGCCCCGAAAAGTTTCATTTTTTTTTAAATTTTAAGTTTTGGTAAGTTAAAAAATAGTATATTAAGCACTTAGGAGACATTTGTTTTGTTTTTCGGAGTATGCTTTTGATGATTTTTAGACGTCATTTTTAAGGGCTCGATTTCCGTGCCCCGAAAAGTTTCATTTTTTTTGAAGTTTTATGTTTTGGGATATCAAAAAATAATATATTAAGCACTTAGGAGCCATTTGTTTTGTTTTTCGGACTCTGAATTTGCTGATTTTTATACGTCATTTTTCAGGGCTCGATTTCCATGCCCCGAAAAGTTTCATTTTTTTTTGAAATTTCATGTTTTGGGATGTCAAAAAATAATATATTAAGCACTTAGGAGCCATTTGTTTTGTTTTTCGGATTCTGATTTTGCTGATTATTAGACGTCATTTTTCAGTGCTCGATTTTCGTGCCCCAAAAAGTTTCATTTTTTTTGAAATTTTAAGTTTTGATAAGTTAAAAAATAATATATTAAGCACTTAGGAGACATTTGTTTAGTTTTTCGGAGTATGATTTTGATGATTTTTAGACGTCATTTTTCAGGGCTCGATTTTCGTACCCCGAAAAGTTTCATTTTTTTTGAAATTTCATGTTTTAAGATGTCAAAAAATAATATATTAAGCACTTAGGAGCCATTTGTTTTGTTTTTCGGGCTCTGATTTTGCTGAGTTTTAGATGTCATTTTTCAGGGCTCGATTTTTGTGACCCGAAAAGTTTCATTTTTTTTGAAATTTTATGTTTTGGTAAGTTAAAAAATAATATATTAAGCACTTAGGAGACATTTGTTTTGTTTTTCGGACTCTGATTTTGCTGATTTTTTGACGTCATTTTTCAGGGCTCGATTTTCGTGCCCCGAAAAGTTTCATTTTTTTTCAAATTTTAAGTTTTGGTAAGTTAAAAAATAATATATTAATCACTTATGGACATTTGTTTTGTTTTTCGGACTCTGATTTTGCTGATTTTTGGACGTCATTTTTCAGGGCTCGATTTTCGTGCCCCGAAAAGTTTCATTTTTTTGAAATTTTAAGTTTTGGTAAGTTAAAAAATAATATATTAAGCACTTAGGAGACATTTGTTTTGTTTTTCGAACTCTGATTTTGCTGATTTTTAGACGTCATTTTTCGGGGTTCGATTTTCGTGCCCCGAAAAGTTTCATTTTTTTTTAAATTTTAAGTTTTGGTAAGTTAAAAAATAGTATATTAAGCACTTAGGAGACATTTGTTTTGTTTTTCGGAGTATGCTTTTGATGATTTTTAGACGTCATTTTTAAGGGCTCGATTTCCGTGCCCCGAAAAGTTTCATTTTTTTTGAAATTTTATGTTTTTGGATATAAAAATATAATATATTAAGCACTTAGGAGCCATTTGTTTTGTTTTTCGGACTCTGATTTTGCTGATTTTTAGACGTCATTTTTCAGGGTTCGATTTCCATGCCCCAAAAAGTTTAATTTTTTTTGAAATTTCATGTTTTGGGATGTCAAAAAATAATATATTAAGCACTTAGGAGCCATTTGTTTTGTTTTTCGGAGTATGCTTTTGATGATTTTTAGATGTCATTTTTAAGGGCTCGATTTCCGTGCCCCGAAAAGTTTCATTTTTTTTGAAATTTTATGTTTTGGGATATCAAAAAATAATATATTAAGCACTTAGGAGCCATTTGTTTTGTTTTTCGCACTCTGATTTTGCTGATTTTTATACGTCATTTTTCAGGGCTCGATTTCCATGCCCCGAAAAGATTCATTTTTTTTTTTAAATTTCATGTTTTGGGATGTCAAAAAATAATATATTAAGCACTTAGGAGCCATTTGTTTTGTTTTTCGGATTCTGATTTTGCTGATTATTAGACGTCATTTTTCAGGGCTCGATTTTCGTGCCCCCAAAAAGTTTCATTTTTTTTGAAATTTTAAGTTTTGATAAGTTAAAAAATACTATATTAAGCACTTAGGAGACATTTGTTTAGTTTTTCGGAGTATGATTTTGATGATTTTTAGACGTCATTTTTCAGGGCTCGATTTTCGTACCCCAGAAAGTTTCATTTTTTTTGAAATTTCATGTTTTAGGATGTCAAAAAATAATATATTAAGCACTTAGGAGCCATTTGTTTTGTTTTTCGGACTCTGATTTTGCTGAGTTTTAGACGTCATTTTTCAGGACTCGATTTTCGTGACCCGAAAAGTTTCATTTTTTTTGAAATTTTATGTTTTGGTAAGTTAAAAAATTATATATTAAGCACTTAGGAGACATTTGTTTTGTTTTTCGGACTCTGATTTTGCTGATTTTTGGACGTCATTTTTCAGGGCTCGATTTTCGTGCCCCGAAAAGTTTCATTTTTTTGAAATTTTAAGTTTTGGTAAGTTAAAAAATAATATATTAAGCACTTAGGAGACATTTGTTTTGTTTTTCGAACTCTGATTTTGCTGATTTTTAGACGTCATTTTTCGGGGTTCGATTTTCGTGCCCCGAAAAGTTTCATTTTTTTTAAAATTTTAAGTTTTGGTAAGTTAAAAAATAGTATATTAAGCACTTAGGAGACATTTGTTTTGTTTTTCGGAGTATGTTTTTGATGATTTTTAGACGTCATTTTTAAGGACTCGATTTCCGTGCCCCTAAAAGTTTCATTTTTTTTGAAATTTTATGTTTTGGGATATCAAAAAATAATATATTAAGCACTTAGGAGCCATTTGTTTTATTTTTCGGACTATGATTTTGCTGATTTTAGACGTCATTTTTCAGGGCTCGATTTCCATGCCCCGAAAAGTTTCATTTTTTTTTGAAATTTCATGTTTTGGGATGTCAAAAAATAATATATTAAGCACTTAGGAGCCATTTGTTTTGTTTTTCGGATTCTGATTTTGCTGATTATTAGATGTCATTTTTCAGGGCTCGATTTTCGTGCCCCAAAAAGTTTCATTTTTTTTGAAATTTTAAGTTTTGATAAGTTAAAAAATAATATATTAAGCACTTAGGAGACATTTGTTTTGTTTTTCGGTGTATGATTTTGATGATTTTTAGACGTCATTTTTCAGGGCTCGATTTTCGTACCCCGAAAAGTTTCATTTTTTTTGAAATTTCATGTTTTAGGATGTCAAAAAATAATATATTAAGCACTTAGGAGCCATTTGTTTGGTTTTTCGGACTCTGATTTTGCTGATTTTTTGACATCATTTTTCAGGGCTCGATTTTCGTGCCCAGAAATGTTTCATTTTTTTTGAAATTTTAAGTTTTGGTAAGTTAAAAAATAATATATTAAGCACTTAAGAGCCATTTGTTTTGTTTTTCGGACTATGATTTTGCTGATTTTTAGACGTCATTTTTCAGGGCTCGATTTCAGTGCACCGAAAAGTTTCATTTTTTTTGAAATTTCCTGTTTTGGGATGTCAAAAAATTATATATTAAGCACTTAGGAGCCATTTGTTTTGTTTTTCGGACTCTGATTTTGCTGATTTTTTGACGTCATTTTTCAGGGCTCGATTTTCGTGCCCCGAAATATTTCATTTTTTTTGAAATTTTAAGTTTTGATAAGTTAAAAAATAATATATTAAGCACTTAGGAGACATTTGTTTTTTTTTTTCGGAGTATGATTTTGATGATTTTTAGACGTCATTTTTCAGGGCTCGATTTTAGTACCCCGAAAAGTTTCATTTTTTTTGAAATTTCATGTTTTGGGATGTCAAAAAATTATATATTAAGCACTTAGGAACCATTTGTTTTGTTTTTCGGACTCTGATTTTGCTGATTTTTAGACGTCATTTTTCAGGGCTCGATTTCCGTGCCCCGAAAAGTTTCATTTTTTTTGAAATTTTAAGTTTTGGTAAGTTAAAAAATAATATATTAAGCACTTAGGAGCTATTTGTTTTGTTTTTCGCACTCTGATTTTGCTGATTTTTAGACGTCATTTTTCAGGAGTCGATTTCCGTGCCCCGAAATGTTTCATTTTTTTTGAAATTTCATGTTTTGGGTCAAAAAATAATATATTAAGCACTTAGGAGACATTTGTTTTGTTTTTCGGACCCTTATTTTGCTGATCTTTAGACGTCATTTTTAAGGGCTCGATTTTCGTGCCCCGAAAAGTTTCATTTTTTTTGAAAATCTAAGTTTTGGTAAGTTAAAAAATAATATATTAAGCCCTTAGGAGACATTTGTTTTGTTTTTTGGAATCCGATTTTGCTGATTTTTTGACGTCATTTTTCAAGGCTCGATTTTCGTGCCCAGAAATGTTTCATTTTTTTTGAAATTTTAAGTTTTGGTAAGTTAAAAAATAATATATTAAGCCCTTAGGAGACATTTGTTTTGTTTTTCGGACTCTGATTTTGCTGATTTTTAGACGTCATTTTTCGGGGTTCGATTTTCGTGCCCCGAAAAGTTTCATTTTTTTTTAAATTTTAAGTTTTGGTAAGTTAAAAAATAGTATATTAAGCACTTAGGAGACATTTGTTTTGTTTTTCGGAGTATGCTTTTGATGATTTTTAGACGTCATTTTTAAGGGCTCGATTTCCGTGCCCCGAAAAGTTTCATTTTTTTTGAAGTTTTATGTTTTGGGATATCAAAAAATAATATATTAAGC
Source organism: Penstemon newberryi var. newberryi (assembly GCA_030819805.1). Classification (NCBI taxonomy): domain Eukaryota; kingdom Viridiplantae; phylum Streptophyta; class Magnoliopsida; order Lamiales; family Plantaginaceae; genus Penstemon; species Penstemon newberryi. Next base: position 27,958,617 of record JAUALY010000006.1, on the reverse strand, counting down.
ACTTAGGAGCCATTTGTTTTGTTTTTCGGACTCTTAATTTGCTGATTTTTATACGTCATTTTTCAGGGCTCGATTTCCATGCCCCGAAAAGTTTCATTTTTTTTTGAAATTTCATGTTTTGGGATGTCAAAAAATAATATATTAAGCACTTAGGAGCCATTTGTTTTGTTTTTCGGATTCTGATTTTGCTGATTATTAGACGTCATTTTTCAGTGCTCGATTTTCGTGCCCCAAAAAGTTTCATTTTTTTTGAAATTTTAAGTTTTGATAAGTTAAAAAATAATATATTAAGCACTTAGGAGACATTTGTTTAGTTTTTCGGAGTATGATTTTGATGATTTTTAGACGTCATTTTTCAGGGCTCGATTTTCGTACCCCGAAAAGTTTCATTTTTTTTGAAATTTCATGTTTTAAGATGTCAAAAAATAATATATTAAGCACTTAGGAGCCATTTGTTTTGTTTTTCGGGCTCTGATTTTGCTGAGTTTTAGACGTCATTTTTCAGGGCTCGATTTTTGTGACCCGAAAAGTTTCATTTTTTTTGAAATTTTATGTTTTGGTAAGTTAAAAAATAATATATTAAGCACTTAGGAGCCATTTGTTTTATTTTCGGACTCTGGTTTTGCTTATTTTTAGACGTCATTTTTCGTGAGTCGATTTCCGTGCCCCGAAATGTCTCATTTTTTTTGAAATTTCATGTTTTGGGATGTCAAAAAATAATATATTAAGCACTTAGGAGACATTTGTTTTGTTTTTCGGACCCTTATTTTGCTGATTTTTAGACGTCATTTTTCAGGGCTCGATTTTCGTGCCCCAAAAAGTTTCATTTTTTTTGAAATTTTAAGTTTTGATAAGTTTAAAAATAATATATTAAGCACTTAGGAGACATTTGTTTTGTTTTTCGGTGTATGATTTTGATGATTTTTAGACGTCATTTTTCAGGGCTCGATTTTAGCACCCCGAGAAGTTTCATTTTTTTTGAAATTTCATGTTTTAGGATGTCAAAAAATAATATATTAAGCACTTAGGAGCCATTTGTTTTGTTTTTCGGACTCTGATTTTGCTGATTTTTTGACGTCATTTTTCGAGGCTCGATTTTCGTGCCCCAAAAAGTTTCATTTTTTTTGAAATTTTATGTTTTGGTAAGTTAAAAAATAATATATTAAGCACTTAGGAGACATTTGTTTTGTTTTTCGGACTCTGATTTTGCTGATTTTTTGACGTCATTTTTCAGGGCTCGATTTTCGTGCCCCGAAAAGTTTCATTTTTTTTCAAATTTTAAGTTTTGGTAAGTTAAAAAATAATATATTAATCACTTATGGACATTTGTTTAGTTTTTCGGACTCTGATTTTGCTGATTTTTGGACGTCATTTTTCAGGGCTCGATTTTCGTGCCCCGAAAAGTTTCATTTTTTTGAAGTTTTAAGTTTTGGTAAGTTAAAAAATAATATATTAAGCACTTAGGAGTCATTTGTTTTGTTTTTCGAACTCTGATTTTGCTGATTTTTAGACGTCATTTTTCGGGGTTCGATTTTCGTGCCCCGAAAAGTTTCATTTTTTTTTAAATTTTAAGTTTTGGTAAGTTAAAAAATAGTATATTAAGCACTTAGGAGACATTTGTTTTGTTTTTCGGAGTATGCTTTTGATGATTTTTAGACGTCATTTTTAAGGGCTCGATTTCCGTGCCCCGAAAAGTTTCATTTTTTTTGAAATTTTATGTTTTGGGATATCAAAATATAATATATTAAGCACTTAGGAGCCATTTGTTTTGTTTTTCGGACTCTGATTTTGCTTATTTTTAGACGTCATTTTTCAGGGCTCGATTTCCATGCCCCAAAAAGTTTAATTTTTTTTGAAATTTCATGTTTTGGGATGTCAAAAAATAATATATTAAGCACTTAGGAGCCATTTGTTTTGTTTTTCGGAGTATGCTTTTGATGATTTTTAGACGTCATTTTTAAGGGCTCGATTTCCGTGCCCCGAAAAGTTTCATTTTTTTTGAAATTTTATGTTTTGGGATATCAAAAAATAATATATTAAGCACTTAGGAGCCATTTGTTTTGTTTTTCGGACTCTGATTTTGCTGATTTTTATACGTCATTTTTCAGGGCTCGATTTTCGTGCCCCGAAAAGTTTCATTTTTTTTGGAATTTCATGTTTTGGGATGTCAAAAAATAGTATATTAAGCACTTAGGAGACATTTGTTTTGTTTTTCGGAGTACGCTTTTGATGATTTTTAGACGTCATTTTTAAGGGCTCGATTTCCGTGCCCCGAAAAGTTTCAATTTTTTTGAAATTTTATGTTTTGGGATATCAAAATATAATATATTAAGCACTTAGGAGCCATTTGTTTTGTTTTTCGGACTCTGATTTTGCTGATTTTTAGACGTCATTTTTCAGGGCTCGATTTTCGTGCCCCAAAAAGTTTCATTTTTTTTGAAATTTTATGTTTTGGTAAGTTAAAAAATAATATATTAAGCACTTAGGAGACATTTGTTTTGTTTTTCGGACTCTGATTTTGCTGATTTTTTGACGTCATTTTTCAGGGCTCGATTTTCGTGACCCGAAAAGTTTCATTTTTTTTGAAATTTTATGTTTTGGTAAGTTAAAAAATAATATATTAAGCACTTAGGAGACATTTGTTTTGTTTTTCGGACTCTGATTTTGCTGATTTTTTGACGTCATTTTTCAGGGCTCGATTTTCGTGCCTCGAAAAGTTTCATTTTTTTTGAAATTTTAAGTTTTGGTAAGTTAAAAAATAATATATTAATCACTTATAGACATTTGTTTTGTTTTTCGGACTCTGATTTTGCTGATTTTTGGACGTCATTTTTCAGGGCTCGATTTTCGTGCCCCGAAAAGTTTCATTTTTTTGAAATTTTAAGTTTTGGTAAGTTAAAAAATAATATATTAAGCACTTAGGAGACATTTGTTTTGTTTTTCGGACTCTGATTTTGCTGATTTTTAGACGTCATTTTTCGGGGTTCGATTTTCGTGCCCCGAAAAGTTTCATTTTTTTTAAAATTTTAAGTTTTGGTAAGTTAAAAAATAGTATATTAAGCACTTAGGAGACATTTGTTTTGTTTTTCGGAGTATGCTTTTGATGATTTTTAGACGTCATTTTTAAGGACTCGATTTCCGTGCCCCTAAAAGTTTCATTTTTTTTGAAATTTTATGTTTTGGGATATCAAAAAATAATATATTAAGCACTTAGGAGCCATTTGTTTTATTTTTCGGACTATGATTTTGCTGATTTTAGACGTCATTTTTCAGGGCTCGATTTCCATGCCCCGAAAAGTTTCATTTTTTTTTGAAATTTCATGTTTTGGGATGTCAAAAAATAATATATTAAGCACTTAGGAGCCATTTGTTTTGTTTTTCGGATTCTGATTTTGCTGATTATTAGATGTCATTTTTCAGGGCTCGATTTTCATGCCCCAAAAAGTTTCATTTTTTTTGAAATTTTAAGTTTTGATAAGTTAAAAAATAATATATTAAGCACTTAGGAGACATTTGTTTTGTTTTTCGGTGTATGATTTTGATGATTTTTAGACGTCATTTTTCAGGGCGCGATTTTCGTACCCCGAAAAGTTTCATTTTTTTTGAAATTTCATGTTTTAAGATGTCAAAAAATAATATATTAAGCACTTAGGAGCCATTTGTTTGGTTTTTCGGACTCTGATTTTGCTGATTTTTTGACGTCATTTTTCAGGGCTCGATTTTCGTGCCCAGAAATGTTTCATTTTTTTTGAAATTTTAAGTTTTGGTAAGTTAAAAAATAATATATTAAGCACTTAAGAGCCATTTGTTTTGTTTTTCGGACTATGATTTTGCTGATTTTTAGACGTCATTTTTCAGGGCTCGATTTCCGTGCACCGAAAAGTTTCATTTTTTTTGAAATTTCCTGTTTTGGGATGTCAAAAAATTATATATTAAGCACTTAGGAGCCATTTGTTTTGTTTTTCGGACTCTGATTTTGCTGATTTTTTGACGTCATTTTTCAGGGCTCGATTTTCGTGCCCCGAAATATTTCATTTTTTTTGAAATTTTAAGTTTTGATAAGTTAAAAAATAATATATTAAGCACTTAGGAGACATTTGTTTTTTTTTTTCGGAGTATGATTTTGATGATTTTTAGACGTCATTTTTCAGGGCTCGATTTTCGTACCCCGAAAAGTTTCATTTTTTTTGAAATTTCATGTTTTGGGATTTCAAAAAATTATATATTAAGCACTTAGAAACCATTTGTTTTGTTTTTCGGACTCTGATTTTGATGATTTTTAGACGTCATTTTTCAGGGCTCGATTTTCGCACCCCGAAAAGTTTCATTTTTTTTGAAATTTCATGTTTTAGGATGTCAAAAAATAATATATTAAGCACTTAGGAGCCATTTGTTTTGTTTTTCGGACTCTGATTTTGCTGATTTTTTGACGTCATTTTTCGAGGCTCGATTTTCGTGCCCCGAAAAGTTTCATTTTTTTTGAAATTTTATGTTTTGGTAAGTTAAAAAATAATATATTAAGCACTTAGGAGACATTTGTTTTGTTTTTCGGACTCTGATTTTGCTGATTTTTTGACGTCATTTTTCAGGGCTCGATTTTCGTGCCCCGAAAAGTTTCATTTTTATTCAAATTTTAAGTTTTGGTAAGTTAAAAAATAATATATTAATCACTTATGGACATTTGTTTTGTTTTTCGGACTCTGATTTTGCTGATTTTTGGACGTCATTTTTCAGGGCTCGATTTTCGTGCCCCGAAAAGTTTCATTTTTTTGAAATTTTAAGTTTTGGTAAGTTAAAAAATAATATATTGAGCACTTAGGAGACATTTGTTTTGTTTTTCGGACTCTGATTTTGCTGATTTTTAGACGTCATTTTTCGGGGTTCGATTTTCGTGCCCCGAAAAGTTTCATTTTTTTTAAAATTTTAAGTTTTGGTAAGTTAAAAAATAGTATATTAAGCACTTAGGAGACATTTGTTTTGTTTTTCGGAGTATGCTTTTGATGATTTTTAGACGTCATTTTTAAGGGCTCGATTTCCGTGCCCCTAAAAGTTTCATTTTTTTTTGAAATTTTATGTTTTGGGATATCAAAAAATAATATATTAAGCACTTAGGAGCCATTTGTTTTATTTTTCGGACTCTGATTTTGCTGATTTTTAGACGTCATTTTTCAGGGCTCGATTTCCATGCCCCGAAAAGTTTCATTTTTTTTGAAAAAATAATATATTAAGCACTTAGGAGCCATTTGTTTTGTTTTTCGGATTCTGATTTTGCTGATTATTAGACGTCATTTTTCAGGGCTCCATTTTCGTGCCCCAAAAAGTTTCATTTTTTTTGAAATTTTAAGTTTTGATAAGTTAAAAAATAATATATTAAGCACTTAGGAGACATTTGTTTTTGTTTTTCGGTGTATGATTTTGATGATTTTTAGACGTCATTTTTCAGGACTCTATTTTCGTACCACGAAAAGTTTCATTTTTTTTGAAATTTCATGTTTTAGGATGTCAAAAAATAATATATTAAGCACTTAGGAGCCATTTGTTTTGTTTTTCGGACCCTTATTTTGCTGATTTTTAGACGTCATTTTTCAGGGCTCGATTTTCGTGCCCCGAAAAGTTTCATTTTTTTTTAAATTTTATGTTTTGGTAAGTTAAAAAATAATATATTAAGCACTTAGGAGACATTTGTTTTGTTTTTCGGACTCTGATTCTGCTGATTTTTTGACGTCATTTTTCAGGGCTCGATTTTCGTGCCCCGAAAAGTTTCATTTTTTTTGAAATTTTAAGTTTTCGTAAGTTAAAAAATAATATATTAAGCACTTAGGAGCCATTTGTTTTGTTTTTCGGACTCTGATTTTGCTTATTTTTAGACGTCATTTTTCGGGAGTCGATTTCCGTGCCCCGAAATGTTTCATTTTTTTTGAAATTTCATGTTTTGGGATGTCAAAAAATAATATATTAAGCACTTAGGAGACATTTGTTTTGTTTTTCGGACCCTTATTTTGCTGATTTTTAGACGTCATTTTTCAGGGCTCGATTTTCGTGCCCCGAAAAGTTTCATTTTTTTTGAAATTTTATGTTTTGGTAAGTTAAAAAATAATATATTAAGCATTTAGGAGACATTTGTTTTGTTTTTCGGACTCTGATTCTGCTGATTTTTTGACGTCATTTTTCAGGGCTCGATTTTCGTGCCCCGAAAAGTTTCATTTTTTTTGAAATTTTAAGTTTTGGTAAATTAAAAAATAATATATTAATCACTTATGGACATTTGTTTTGTTTTTCGGACTCTGATTTTGCTGATTTTTAGACGTCATTTTTCAGGGCTCGATTTTCGTGCCCCGAAAAGTTTCATTTTTTTGAAATTTTAAGTTTTGGTAAGTTAAAAAATAATATATTAAGCACTTAGGAGACATTTGTTTTGTTTTTCGAACTCTGATTTTGCTGATTTTTAGACGTCATTTTTCGGGGTTCGATTTTCGTGCGCCGAAAAGTTTCATTTTTTTTTAAATTTTAAGTTTTGGTAAGTTAAAAAATAGTATATTAAGCACTTAGGAGACATTTGTTTTGTTTTTCGGAGTATGCTTTTGATGATTTTTAGACGTCATTTTTAAGGGCTCGATTTCCGTGCCCCGAAAAGTTTCATTTTTTTTGAAATTTTATGTTTTTGGATATCAAAATATAATATATTAAGCACTTAGGAGCCATTTGTTTTGTTTTTCGGACTCTGATTTTGCTGATTTTTAGACGTCATTTTTCAGGGTTCGATTTCCATGCCCCAAAAAGTTTAATTTTTTTTGAAATTTCTTGTTTTGGGATGTCAAAAAATAATATATTAAGCACTTAGGAGCCATTTGTTTTGTTTTTCGGAGTATGCTTTTGATGATTTTTAGACGTCATTTTTAAGGGCTCGATTTCCGTGCCCCGAAAAGTTTCATTTTTTTTGAAATTTTATGTTTTGGGATATCAAAAAATAATATATTAAGCACTTAGGAGCCATTTGTTTTGTTTTTCGCACTCTGATTTTGCTGATTTTTATACGTCATTTTTCAGGGCTCGATTTCCATGCCCCGAAAAGATTCATTTTTTTTTGAAATTTCATGTTTTGGGATGTCAAAAAATAATATATTAAGCACTTAGGAGCCATTTGTTTTGTTTTTCGGATTCTGATTTTGCTGATTATTAGACGTCATTTTTCAGGGCTCGATTTTCGTGCCCCCAAAAAGTTTCATTTTTTTTTGAAATTTTAAGTTTTGATAAGTTAAAAAATACTATATTAAGCACTTAGGAGACATTTGTTTAGTTTTTCGGAGTATGATTTTGATGATTTTTAGACGTCATTTTTCAGGGCTCGATTTTCGTACCCCAGAAAGTTTCATTTTTTTTGAAATTTCATGTTTTAGGATGTCAAAAAATAATATATTAAGCACTTAGGAGCCATTTGTTTTGTTTTTCGGACTCTGATTTTGCTGAGTTTTAGACGTCATTTTTCAGGACTCGATTTTCGTGACCCGAAAAGTTTCATTTTTTTTGAAATTTTATGTTTTGGTAAGTTAAAAAATTATATATTAAGCACTTAGGAGACATTTGTTTTGTTTTTCGGACTCTGATTTTGCTGATTTTTTGACGTCATTTTTCAGGGCTCGATTTTCGTGCCCCGAAAAGTTTCATTTTTTTTGAAATTTTAAGTTTTGGTAAGTTAAAAAATAATATATTAATCACTTATAGACATTTGTTTTGTTTTTCGGACTCTGATTTTGCTGATTTTTGGACGTCATTTTTCAGGGCTCGATTTTCGTGCCCCGAAAAGTTTCATTTTTTTGAAATTTTAAGTTTTGGTAAGTTAAAAAATAATATATTAAGCACTTAGGAGACATTTGTTTTGTTTTTCGGACTCTGATTTTGCTGATTTTTAGACGTCATTTTTCGGGGTTCGATTTTCGTGCCCCGAAAAGTTTCATTTTTTTTAAAATTTTAAGTTTTGGTAAGTTAAAAAATAGTATATTAAGCACTTAGGAGACATTTGTTTTGTTTTTCGGAGTATGTTTTTGATGATTTTTAGACGTCATTTTTAAGGACTCGATTTCCGTGCCCCTAAAAGTTTCATTTTTTTTGAAATTTTATGTTTTGGGATATCAAAAAATAATATATTAAGCACTTAGGAGCCATTTGTTTTATTTTTCGGACTATGATTTTGCTGATTTTAGACGTCATTTTTCAGGGCTCGATTTCCATGCCCCGAAAAGTTTCATTTTTTTTTGAAATTTCATGTTTTGGGATGTCAAAAAATAATATATTAAGCACTTAGGAGCCATTTGTTTTGTTTTTCGGATTCTGATTTTGCTGATTATTAGATGTCATTTTTCAAGGCTCGATTTTCGTGCCCCAAAAAGTTTCATTTTTTTTGAAATTTTAAGTTTTGATAAGTTAAAAAATAATATATTAAGCACTTAGGAGACATTTGTTTTGTTTTTCGGTGTATGATTTTGATGATTTTTAGACGTCATTTTTCAGGGCTCGATTTTCGTACCCCGAAAAGTTTCATTTTTTTTGAAATTTCATGTTTTAGGATGTCAAAAAATAATATATTAAGCACTTAGGAGCCATTTGTTTGGTTTTTCGGACTCTGATTTTGCTGATTTTTTGACGTCATTTTTCAGGGCTCGATTTTCGTGCCCAGAAATGTTTCATTTTTTTTTGAAATTTTAAGTTTTGGTAAGTTAAAAAATAATATATTAAGCACTTAAGAGCCATTTGTTTTGTTTTTCGGACTATGATTTTGCTGATTTTTAGACGTCATTTTTCAGGGCTCGATTTCAGTGCACCGAAAAGTTTCATTTTTTTTGAAATTTCCTGTTTTGGGATGTCAAAAAATTATATATTAAGCACTTAGGAGCCATTTGTTTTGTTTTTCGGACTCTGATTTTGCTGATTTTTTGACGTCATTTTTCAGGGCTCGATTTTCGTGCCCCGAAATATTTCATTTTTTTTGAAATTTTAAGTTTTGATAAGTTAAAAAATAATATATTAAGCACTTAGGAGACATTTGTTTTTTTTTTTCGGAGTATGATTTTGATGATTTTTAGACGTCATTTTTCAGGGCTCGATTTTCGTACCCCGAAAAGTTTCATTTTTTTTGAAATTTCATGTTTTGGGATGTCAAAAAATTATATATTAAGCACTTAGGAACCATTTGTTTTGTTTTTCGGACTCTGATTTTGCTGATTTTTAGACGTCATTTTTCAGGGCTCGATTTCCGTGCCCCGAAAAGTTTCATTTTTTTTGAAATTTCATGTTTTGGGATGTCAAAAAATTATATATTAAGCACTTAGGAGACATTTGTTTTGTTTTTCGGACCCTTATTTTGCTGATCTTTAGACGTCATTTTTAAGGGCTCTATTTTCGTGCCCCGAAAAGTTTCATTTTTTTTGAAAATCTAAGTTTTGGTAAGTTAAAAAATAATATATTAAGCCCTTAGGAGACATTTGTTTTGTTTTTTGGAATCCGATTTTGCTGATTTTTTGACGTCATTTTTCAAGGCTCGATTTTCGTGCCCAGAAATGTTTCATTTTTTTTGAAATTTTAAGTTTTGGTAAGTTAAAAAATAATATATTAAGCACTTAGGAGACATTTGTTTTGTTTTTCGGACTCTGATTTTGCTGATTTTTAGACGTCATTTTTCGGGGTTCGATTTTCGTGCCCCGAAAAGTTTCATTTTTTTTAAAATTTTAAGTTTTGGTAAGTTAAAAAATAGTATATTAAGCACTTAGGAGACATTTGTTTTGTTTTTCGGAGTATGCTTTTGATGATTTTTAGACGTCATTTTTAAGGACTCGATTTCCGTGCCCCTAAAAGTTTCATTTTTTTTGAAATTTTATGTTTTGGGATATCAAAAAATAATATATTAAGCACTTAGGAGCCATTTGTTTTATTTTTCGGACTATGATTTTGCTGATTTTAGACGTCATTTTTCAGGGCTCGATTTCCATGCCCCGAAAAGTTTCATTTTTTTTTGAAATTTCATGTTTTGGGATGTCAAAAAATAATATATTAAGCACTTAGGAGCCATTTGTTTTGTTTTTCGGATTCTGATTTTGCTGATTATTAGATGTCATTTTTCAGGGCTCGATTTTCATGCCCCAAAAAGTTTCATTTTTTTTGAAATTTTAAGTTTTGATAAGTTAAAAAATAATATATTAAGCACTTAGGAGACATTTGTTTTGTTTTTCGGTGTATGATTTTGATGATTTTTAGACGTCATTTTTCAGGGCGCGATTTTCGTACCCCGAAAAGTTTCATTTTTTTTGAAATTTCATGTTTTAAGATGTCAAAAAATAATATATTAAGCACTTAGGAGCCATTTGTTTGGTTTTTCGGACTCTGATTTTGCTGATTTTTTGACGTCATTTTTCAGGGCTCGATTTTCGTGCCCAGAAATGTTTCATTTTTTTTGAAATTTTAAGTTTTGGTAAGTTAAAAAATAATATATTAAGCACTTAAGAGCCATTTGTTTTGTTTTTCGGACTATGATTTTGCTGATTTTTAGACGTCATTTTTCAGGGCTCGATTTCCGTGCACCGAAAAGTTTCATTTTTTTTGAAATTTCCTGTTTTGGGATGTCAAAAAATTATATATTAAGCACTTAGGAGCCATTTGTTTTGTTTTTCGGACTCTGATTTTGCTGATTTTTTGACGTCATTTTTCAGGGCTCGATTTTCGTGCCCCGAAATATTTCATTTTTTTTGAAATTTTAAGTTTTGATAAGTTAAAAAATAATATATTAAGCACTTAGGAGACATTTGTTTTTTTTTTTCGGAGTATGATTTTGATGATTTTTAGACGTCATTTTTCAGGGCTCGATTTTCGTACCCCGAAAAGTTTCATTTTTTTTGAAATTTCATGTTTTGGGATTTCAAAAAATTATATATTAAGCACTTAGAAACCATTTGTTTTGTTTTTCGGACTCTGATTTTGATGATTTTTAGACGTCATTTTTCAGGGCTCGATTTTCGCACCCCGAAAAGTTTCATTTTTTTTGAAATTTCATGTTTTAGGATGTCAAAAAATAATATATTAAGCACTTAGGAGCCATTTGTTTTGTTTTTCGGACTCTGATTTTGCTGATTTTTTGACGTCATTTTTCGAGGCTCGATTTTCGTGCCCCGAAAAGTTTCATTTTTTTTGAAATTTTATGTTTTGGTAAGTTAAAAAATAATATATTAAGCACTTAGGAGACATTTGTTTGGTTTTTCGGACTCTGATTTTGCTGATTTTTTGACGTCATTTTTCAGGGCTCGATTTTCGTGCCCCGAAAAGTTTCATTTTTATTCAAATTTTAAGTTTTGGTAAGTTAAAAAATAATATATTAATCACTTATGGACATTTGTTTTGTTTTTCGGACTCTGATTTTGCTGATTTTTGGACGTCATTTTTCAGGGCTCGATTTTCGTGCCCCGAAAAGTTTCATTTTTTTGAAATTTTAAGTTTTGGTAAGTTAAAAAATAATATATTGAGCACTTAGGAGACATTTGTTTTGTTTTTCGGACTCTGATTTTGCTGATTTTTAGACGTCATTTTTCGGGGTTCGATTTTCGTGCCCCGAAAAGTTTCATTTTTTTAAAAATTTTAAGTTTTGGTAAGTTAAAAAATAGTATATTAAGCACTTAGGAGACATTTGTTTTGTTTTTCGGAGTATGCTTTTGATGATTTTTAGACGTCATTTTTAAGGGCTCGATTTCCGTGCCCCTAAAAGTTTCATTTTTTTTTGAAATTTTATGTTTTGGGATATCAAAAAATAATATATTAAGCACTTAGGAGCCATTTGTTTTATTTTTCGGACTCTGATTTTGCTGATTTTTAGACGTCATTTTTCAGGGCTCGATTTCCATGCCCCGAAAAGTTTCATTTTTTTTGAAAAAATAATATATTAAGCACTTAGGAGCCATTTGTTTTGTTTTTCGGATTCTGATTTTGCTGATTATTAGACGTCATTTTTCAGGGCTCCATTTTCGTGCCCCAAAAAGTTTCATTTTTTTTGAAATTTTAAGTTTTGATAAGTTAAAAAATAATATATTAAGCACTTAGGAGACATTTGTTTTTGTTTTTCGGTGTATGATTTTGATGATTTTTAGACGTCATTTTTCAGGACTCTATTTTCGTACCACGAAAAGTTTCATTTTTTTTGAAATTTCATGTTTTAGGATGTCAAAAAATAATATATTAAGCACTTAGGAGCCATTTGTTTTGTTTTTCGGACCCTTATTTTGCTGATTTTTAGACGTCATTTTTCAGGGCTCGATTTTCGTGCCCCGAAAAGTTTCATTTTTTTTGAAATTTTAAGTTTTCGTAAGTTAAAAAATAATATATTAAGCACTTAGGAGCCATTTGTTTTGTTTTTCGGACTCTGATTTTGCTTATTTTTAGACGTCATTTTTCGGGAGTCGATTTCCGTGCCCCGAAATGTTTCATTTTTTTTGAAATTTCATGTTTTGGGATGTCAAAAAATAATATATTAAGCACTTAGGAGACATTTGTTTTGTTTTTCGGACCCTTATTTTGCTGATTTTTAGACGTCATTTTTCAGGGCTCGATTTTCGTGCCCCGAAAAGTTTCATTTTTTTTGAAATTTTATGTTTTGGTAAGTTAAAAAATAATATATTAAGCACTTAAGAGCCATTTGTTTTGTTTTTCGGACTATGATTTTGCTGATTTTTAGACGTCATTTTTCAGGGCTCGATTTCAGTGCACCGAAAAGTTTCATTTTTTTTGAAATTTCCTGTTTTGGGATGTCAAAAAATTATATATTAAGCACTTAGGAGCCATTTGTTTTGTTTTTCGGACTCTGATTTTGCTGATTTTTTGACGTCATTTTTCAGGGCTCGATTTTCGTGCCCCGAAATATTTCATTTTTTTTGAAATTTTAAGTTTTGATAAGTTAAAAAATAATATATTAAGCACTTAGGAGACATTTGTTTTTTTTTTTCGGAGTATGATTTTGATGATTTTTAGACGTCATTTTTCAGGGCTCGATTTTCGTACCCCGAAAAGTTTCATTTTTTTTGAAATTTCATGTTTTGGGATGTCAAAAAATTATATATTAAGCACTTAGGAACCATTTGTTTTGTTTTTCGGACTCTGATTTTGCTGATTTTTAGACGTCATTTTTCAGGGCTCGATTTCCGTGCCCCGAAAAGTTTCATTTTTTTTGAAATTTCATGTTTTGGGATGTCAAAAAATTATATATTAAGCACTTAGGAGACATTTGTTTTGTTTTTCGGACCCTTATTTTGCTGATCTTTAGACGTCATTTTTAAGGGCTCTATTTTCGTGCCCCGAAAAGTTTCATTTTTTTTGAAAATCTAAGTTTTGGTAAGTTAAAAAATAATATATTAAGCCCTTAGGAGACATTTGTTTTGTTTTTTGGAATCCGATTTTGCTGATTTTTTGACGTCATTTTTCAAGGCTCGATTTTCGTGCCCAGAAATGTTTCATTTTTTTTGAAATTTTAAGTTTTGGTAAGTTAAAAAATAATATATTAAGCACTTAGGAGACATTTGTTTTGTTTTTCGGACTCTGATTTTGCTGATTTTTAGACGTCATTTTTCGGGGTTCGATTTTCGTGCCCCGAAAAGTTTCATTTTTTTTTAAATTTTAAGTTTTGGTAAATTAAAAAATAGTATATTAAGCACTTAGGAGACATTTGTTTTGTTTTTCGGAGTATGCTTTTGATGATTTTTAGACGTCATTTTTAAGGGCTCGATTTCCGTGCCCCGAAAAGTTTCATTTTTTTTGAAGTTTTATGTTTTGGGATATCAAAAAATAATATATTAAGCACTTAGGAGCCATTTGTTTTGTTTTTCGGACTCTGAATTTGCTGATTTTTATACGTCATTTTTCAGGGCTCGATTTCCATGCCCCGAAAAGTTTCATTTTTTTTTGAAATTTCATGTTTTGGGATGTCAAAAAATAATATATTAAGCACTTAGGAGCCATTTGTTTTGTTTTTCGGATTCTGATTTTGCTGATTATTAGACGTCATTTTTCAGTGCTCGATTTTCGTGCCCCAAAAAGTTTCATTTTTTTTGAAATTTTAAGTTTTGATAAGTTAAAAAATAATATATTAAGCACTTAGGAGACATTTGTTTAGTTTTTCGGAGTATGATTTTGATGATTTTTAGACGTCATTTTTCAGGGCTCGATTTTCGTACCCCGAAAAGTTTCATTTTTTTTGAAATTTCATGTTTTAAGATGTCAAAAAATAATATATTAAGCACTTAGGAGCCATTTGTTTTGCTTTTCGGGCTCTGATTTTGCTGAGTTTTAGACGTCATTTTTCAGGGCTCGATTTTTGTGACCCGAAAAGTTTCATTTTTTTTGAAATTTTATGTTTTGGTAAGTTAAAAAATAATATATTAAGCACTTAGGAGACATTTGTTTTGCTTTTCGGACTCTGATTTTGCTGATTTTTTGACGTCATTTTTCAGGGCTCGATTTTCGTGTCCCGAAAAGTTTCATTTTTTTTCAAATTTTAAGTTTTGGTAAGTTAAAAAATAATATATTAATCACTTATGGACATTTGTTTTGTTTTTCGGACTCTGATTTTGCTGATTTTTGGACGTCATTTTTCAGGGCTCGATTTTCGTGCCCCGAAAAGTTTCATTTTTTTGAAATTTTAAGTTTTGGTAAGTTAAAAAATAATATATTAAGCACTTAGGAGACATTTGTTTTGTTTTTCGAACTCTGATTTTGCTGATTTTTAGACGTCATTTTTCGGGGTTCGATTTTCGTGCCCCGAAAAGTTTCATTTTTTTTTAAATTTTAAGTTTTGGTAAGTTAAAAAATAGTATATTAAGCACTTAGGAGACATTTGTTTTGTTTTTCGGAGTATGCTTTTGATGATTTTTAGACGTCATTTTTAAGGGCTCGATTTCCGTGCCTTGAAAAGTTTCATTTTTTTTGAAATTTTATGTTTTTGGATATCAAAATATAATATATTAAGCACTTAGGAGCCATTTGTTTTGTTTTTCGGACTCTGATTTTGCTGATTTTTAGACGTCATTTTTCAGGGTTCGATTTCCATGCCCCAAAAAGTTTAATTTTTTTTGAAATTTCATGTTTTGGGATGTCAAAAAATAATATATTAAGCACTTAGGAGCCATTTGTTTTGTTTTTCGGAGTATGCTTTTGATGATTTTTAGACGTCATTTTTAAGGGCTCGATTTCCGTGCCCCGAAAAGTTTCATTTTTTTTGAAATTTTATGTTTTGGGATATCAAAAAATAATATATTAAGCACTTAGGAGCCATTTGTTTTAATTTTCGCACTCTGATTTTGCTGATTTTTATACGTCATTTTTCAGGGCTCGATTTCCATGCCCCGAAAAGATTCATTTTTTTTTGAAATTTCATGTTTTGGGATGTCAAAAAATAATATATTAAGCACTTAGGAGCCATTTGTTTTGTTTTTCGGATTCTGATTTTGCTGATTATTAGACGTCATTTTTCAGGGCTCGATTTTCGTGCCCCCAAAAAGTTTCATTTTTTTTGAAATTTTAAGTTTTGATAAGTTAAAAAATACTATATTAAGCACTTAGGAGACATTTGTTTAGTTTTTCGGAGTATGATTTTGATGATTTTTAGACGTCATTTTTCAGGGCTCGATTTTCGTACCCCAGAAAGTTTCATTTTTTTTGAAATTTCATGTTTTAGGATGTCAAAAAATAATATATTAAGCACTTAGGAGCCATTTGTTTTGTTTTTCGGACTCTGATTTTGCTGAGTTTTAGACGTCATTTTTCAGGACTCGATTTTCGTGACCCGAAAAGTTTCATTTTTTTTGAAATTTTATTTTTTGGTAAGTTAAAAAATTATATATTAAGCACTTAGGAGACATTTGTTTTGTTTTTCGGACTCTGATTTTGCTGATTTTTTGACGTCATTTTTCAGGGCTCGATTTTCGTGCCCCGAAAAGTTTCATTTTTTTTGAAATTTTAAGTTTTGGTAAGTTAAAAAATAATATATTAATCACTTATAGACATTTGTTTTGTTTTTCGGACTCTGATTTTGCTGATTTTTGGACGTCATTTTTCAGGGCTCGATTTTCGTGCCCCGAAAAGTTTCATTTTTTTGAAATTTTAAGTTTTGGTAAGTTAAAAAATAATATATTAAGCACTTAGGAGACATTTGTTTTGTTTTTCGGACTCTGATTTTGCTGATTTTTAGACGTCATTTTTCGGGGTTCGATTTTCGTGCCCCGAAAAGTTTCATTTTTTTTAAAATTTTAAGTTTTGGTAAGTTAAAAAATAGTATATTAAGCACTTAGGAGACATTTGTTTTGTTTTTCGGAGTATGTTTTTGATGATTTTTAGACGTCATTTTTAAGGACTCGATTTCCGTGCCCCTAAAAGTTTCATTTTTTTTGAAATTTTATGTTTTGGGATATCAAAAAATAATATATTAAGCACTTAGGAGCCATTTGTTTTATTTTTCGGACTATGATTTTGCTGATTTTAGACGTCATTTTTCAGGGCTCGATTTCCATGCCCCGAAAAGTTTCATTTTTTTTTGAAATTTCATGTTTTGGGATGTCAAAAAATAATATATTAAGCACTTAGGAGCCATTTGTTTTGTTTTTCGGATTCTGATTTTGCTGATTATTAGATGTCATTTTTCAAGGCTCGATTTTCGTGCCCCAAAAAGTTTCATTTTTTTTGAAATTTTAAGTTTTGATAAGTTAAAAAATAATATATTAAGCACTTAGGAGACATTTGTTTTGTTTTTCGGTGTATGATTTTGATGATTTTTAGACGTCATTTTTCAGGGCTCGATTTTCGTACCCCGAAAAGTTTCATTTTTTTTGAAATTTCATGTTTTAGGATGTCAAAAAATAATATATTAAGCACTTAGGAGCCATTTGTTTGGTTTTTCGGACTCTGATTTTGCTGATTTTTTGACGTCATTTTTCAGGGCTCGATTTTCGTGCCCAGAAATGTTTCATTTTTTTTTGAAATTTTAAGTTTTGGTAAGTTAAAAAATAATATATTAAGCACTTAAGAGCCATTTGTTTTGTTTTTCGGACTATGATTTTGCTGATTTTTAGACGTCATTTTTCAGGGCTCGATTTCAGTGCACCGAAAAGTTTCATTTTTTTTGAAATTTCCTGTTTTGGGATGTCAAAAAATTATATATTAAGCACTTAGGAGCCATTTGTTTTGTTTTTCGGACTCTGATTTTGCTGATTTTTTGACGTCATTTTTCAGGGCTCGATTTTCGTGCCCCGAAATATTTCATTTTTTTTGAAATTTTAAGTTTTGATAAGTTAAAAAATAATATATTAAGCACTTAGGAGACATTTGTTTTTTTTTTTCGGAGTATGATTTTGATGATTTTTAGACGTCATTTTTCAGGGCTCGATTTTCGTACCCCGAAAAGTTTCATTTTTTTTGAAATTTCATGTTTTGGGATGTCAAAAAATTATATATTAAGCACTTAGGAACCATTTGTTTTGTTTTTCGGACTATGATTTTGCTGATTTTAGACGTCATTTTTCAGGGCTCGATTTCCATGCCCCGAAAAGTTTCATTTTTTTTTGAAATTTCATGTTTTGGGATGTCAAAAAATAATATATTAAGCACTTAGGAGCCATTTGTTTTGTTTTTCGGATTCTGATTTTGCTGATTATTAGATGTCATTTTTCAAGGCTCGATTTTCGTGCCCCAAAAAGTTTCATTTTTTTTGAAATTTTAAGTTTTGATAAGTTAAAAAATAATATATTAAGCACTTAGGAGACATTTGTTTTGTTTTTCGGAGTATGCTTTTGATGATTTTTAGACGTCATTTTTAAGGGCTCGATTTCCGTGCCTTGAAAAGTTTCATTTTTTTTGAAATTTTATGTTTTTGGATATCAAAATATAATATATTAAGCACTTAGGAGCCATTTGTTTTGTTTTTCGGACTCTGATTTTGCTGATTTTTAGACGTCATTTTTCAGGGTTCGATTTCCATGCCCCAAAAAGTTTAATTTTTTTTGAAATTTCATGTTTTGGGATGTCAAAAAATAATATATTAAGCACTTAGGAGCCATTTGTTTTGTTTTTCGGAGTATGCTTTTGATGATTTTTAGACGTCATTTTTAAGGGCTCGATTTCCGTGCCCCGAAAAGTTTCATTTTTTTTGAAATTTTATGTTTTGGGATATCAAAAAATAATATATTAAGCACTTAGGAGCCATTTGTTTTAATTTTCGCACTCTGATTTTGCTGATTTTTATACGTCATTTTTCAGGGCTCGATTTCCATGCCCCGAAAAGATTCATTTTTTTTTGAAATTTCATGTTTTGGGATGTCAAAAAATAATATATTAAGCACTTAGGAGCCATTTGTTTTGTTTTTCGGATTCTGATTTTGCTGATTATTAGACGTCATTTTTCAGGGCTCGATTTTCGTGCCCCCAAAAAGTTTCATTTTTTTTGAAATTTTAAGTTTTGATAAGTTAAAAAATACTATATTAAGCACTTAGGAGACATTTGTTTAGTTTTTCGGAGTATGATTTTGATGATTTTTAGACGTCATTTTTCAGGGCTCGATTTTCGTACCCCAGAAAGTTTCATTTTTTTTGAAATTTCATGTTTTAGGATGTCAAAAAATAATATATTAAGCACTTAGGAGCCATTTGTTTTGTTTTTCGGACTCTGATTTTGCTGAGTTTTAGACGTCATTTTTCAGGACTCGATTTTCGTGACCCGAAAAGTTTCATTTTTTTTGAAATTTTATGTTTTGGTAAGTTAAAAAATTATATATTAAGCACTTAGGAGACATTTGTTTTGTTTTTCGGACTCTGATTTTGCTGATTTTTTGACGTCATTTTTCAGGGCTCGATTTTCGTGCCCCGAAAAGTTTCATTTTTTTTGAAATTTTAAGTTTTGGTAAGTTAAAAAATAATATATTAATCACTTATAGACATTTGTTTTGTTTTTCGGACTCTGATTTTGCTGATTTTTGGACGTCATTTTTCAGGGCTCGATTTTCGTGCCCCGAAAAGTTTCATTTTTTTGAAATTTTAAGTTTTGGTAAGTTAAAAAATAATATATTAAGCACTTAGGAGACATTTGTTTTGTTTTTCGGACTCTGATTTTGCTGATTTTTAGACGTCATTTTTCGGGGTTCGATTTTCGTGCCCCGAAAAGTTTCATTTTTTTTAAAATTTTAAGTTTTGGTAAGTTAAAAAATAGTATATTAAGCACTTAGGAGACATTTGTTTTGTTTTTCGGAGTATGTTTTTGATGATTTTTAGACGTCATTTTTAAGGACTCGATTTCCGTGCCCCTAAAAGTTTCATTTTTTTTGAAATTTTATGTTTTGGGATATCAAAAAATAATATATTAAGCACTTAGGAGCCATTTGTTTTATTTTTCGGACTATGATTTTGCTGATTTTAGACGTCATTTTTCAGGGCTCGATTTCCATGCCCCGAAAAGTTTCATTTTTTTTTGAAATTTCATGTTTTGGGATGTCAAAAAATAATATATTAAGCACTTAGGAGCCATTTGTTTTGTTTTTCGGATTCTGATTTTGCTGATTATTAGATGTCATTTTTCAAGGCTCGATTTTCGTGCCCCAAAAAGTTTCATTTTTTTTGAAATTTTAAGTTTTGATAAGTTAAAAAATAATATATTAAGCACTTAGGAGACATTTGTTTTGTTTTTCGGTGTATGATTTTGATGATTTTTAGACGTCATTTTTCAGGGCTCGATTTTCGTACCCCGAAAAGTTTCATTTTTTTTGAAATTTCATGTTTTAGGATGTCAAAAAATAATATATTAAGCACTTAGGAGCCATTTGTTTGGTTTTTCGGACTCTGATTTTGCTGATTTTTTGACGTCATTTTTCAGGGCTCGATTTTCGTGCCCAGAAATGTTTCATTTTTTTTTGAAATTTTAAGTTTTGGTAAGTTAAAAAATAATATATTAAGCACTTAAGAGCCATTTGTTTTGTTTTTCGGACTATGATTTTGCTGATTTTTAGACGTCATTTTTCAGGGCTCGATTTCAGTGCACCGAAAAGTTTCATTTTTTTTGAAATTTCCTGTTTTGGGATGTCAAAAAATTATATATTAAGCACTTAGGAGCCATTTGTTTTGTTTTTCGGACTCTGATTTTGCTGATTTTTTGACGTCATTTTTCAGGGCTCGATTTTCGTGCCCCGAAATATTTCATTTTTTTTGAAATTTTAAGTTTTGATAAGTTAAAAAATAATATATTAAGCACTTAGGAGACATTTGTTTTTTTTTTTCGGAGTATGATTTTGATGATTTTTAGACGTCATTTTTCAGGGCTCGATTTTCGTACCCCGAAAAGTTTCATTTTTTTTGAAATTTCATGTTTTGGGATGTCAAAAAATTATATATTAAGCACTTAGGAACCATTTGTTTTGTTTTTCGGACTCTGATTTTGCTGATTTTTAGACGTCATTTTTCAGGGCTCGATTTCCGTGCCCCGAAAAGTTTCATTTTTTTTGAAATTTCATGTTTTGGGATGTCAAAAAATTATATATTAAGCACTTAGGAGACATTTGTTTTGTTTTTGGACCCTTATTTTGCTGATCTTTAGACGTCATTTTTAAGGGCTCTATTTTCGTGCCCCGAAAAGTTTCATTTTTTTTGAAAATCTAAGTTTTGGTAAGTTAAAAAATAATATATTAAGCCCTTAGGAGACATTTGTTTTGTTTTTTGGAATCCGATTTTGCTGATTTTTTGACGTCATTTTTCAAGGCTCGATTTTCGTGCCCAGAAATGTTTCATTTTTTTTGAAATTTTAAGTTTTGGTAAGTTAAAAAATAATATATTAAGCACTTAGGAGACATTTGTTTTGTTTTTCGGACTCTGATTTTGCTGATTTTTAGACGTCATTTTTCGGGGTTCGATTTTCGTGCCCCGAAAAGTTTCATTTTTTTTTAAATTTTAAGTTTTGGTAAATTAAAAAATAGTATATTAAGCACTTAGGAGACATTTGTTTTGTTTTTCGGAGTATGCTTTTGATGATTTTTAGACGTCATTTTTAAGGGCTCGATTTCCGTGCCCCGAAAAGTTTCATTTTTTTTGAAGTTTTATGTTTTGGGATATCAAAAAATAATATATTAAGCACTTAGGAGCCATTTGTTTTGTTTTTCGGACTCTGAATTTGCTGATTTTTATACGTCATTTTTCAGGGCTCGATTTCCATGCCCCGAAAAGTTTCATTTTTTTTTGAAATTTCATGTTTTGGGATGTCAAAAAATAATATATTAAGCACTTAGGAGCCATTTGTTTTGTTTTTCGGATTCTGATTTTGCTGATTATTAGACGTTATTTTTCGGGGTTCGATTTTCGTGCCCCGAAAAGTTTCATTTTTTTTTAAATTTTAAGTTTTGGTAAGTTAAAAAATAGTATATTAAGCACTTAGGAGACATTTGTTTTGTTTTTCGGAGTATGCTTTTGATGATTTTTAGACGTCATTTTTAAGGGCTCGATTTCCGTGCCCCGAAAAGTTTCATTTTTTTTGAAATTTTATGTTTTTGGATATCAATATATAATATATTAAGCACTTAGGAGCCATTTGTTTTGTTTTTCGGACTCTGATTTTGCTGATTTTTAGACGTCATTTTTCAGGGTTCGATTTCCATGCCCCAAAAAGTTTAATTTTTTTTGAAATTTCATGTTTTGGGATGTCAAAAAATAATATATTAAGCACTTAGGAGCCATTTGTTTTGTTTTTCGGAGTATGCTTTTGATGATTTTTAGACGTCATTTTTAAGGGCTCGATTTCCGTGCCCCGAAAAGTTTCATTTTTTTTGAAATTTTATGTTTTGGGATATCAAAAAATAATATATTAAGCACTTAGGAGCCATTTGTTTTGTTTTTCGCACTCTGATTTTGCTGATTTTTATACGTCATTTTTCAGGGCTCGATTTCCATGCCCCGAAAAGATTCATTTTTTTTTGAAATTTCATGTTTTGGGATGTCAAAAAATAATATATTAAGCACTTAGGAGCCATTTGTTTTGTTTTTCGGATTCTGATTTTGCTGATTATTAGACGTCATTTTTCAGGGCTCGATTTTCGTGCCCCCAAAAAGTTTCATTTTTTTTGAAATTTTAAGTTTTGATAAGTTAAAAAATACTATATTAAGCACTTAGGAGACATTTGTTTAGTTTTTCGGAGTATGATTTTGATGATTTTTAGACGTCATTTTTCAGGGCTCGATTTTCGTACCCCAGAAAGTTTCATTTTTTTTGAAATTTCATGTTTTAGGATGTCAAAAAATAATATATTAAGCACTTAGGAGCCATTTGTTTTGTTTTTCGGACTCTGATTTTGCTGAGTTTTAGACGTCATTTTTCAGGACTCGATTTTCGTGACCCGAAAAGTTTCATTTTTTTTGAAATTTTATGTTTTGGTAAGTTAAAAAATTATATATTAAGCACTTAGGAGACATTTGTTTTGTTTTTCGGACTCTGATTTTGCTGATTTTTGGACGTCATTTTTCAGGGCTCGATTTTCGTGCCCCGAAAAGTTTCATTTTTTTGAAATTTTAAGTTTTGGTAAGTTAAAAAATAATATATTAAGCACTTAGGAGACATTTGTTTTGTTTTTCGAATTCTGATTTTGCTGATTTTTAGACGTCATTTTTCGGGGTTCGATTTTCGTGCCCCGAAAAGTTTCATTTTTTTTAAAATTTTAAGTTTTGGTAAGTTAAAAAATAGTATATTAAGCACTTAGGAGACATTTGTTTTGTTTTTCGGAGTATGTTTTTGATGATTTTTAGACGTCATTTTTAAGGACTCGATTTCCGTGCCCCTAAAAGTTTCATTTTTTTTGAAATTTTATGTTTTGGGATATCAAAAAATAATATATTAAGCACTTAGGAGCCATTTGTTTTATTTTTCGGACTATGATTTTGCTGATTTTAGACGTCATTTTTCAGGGCTCGATTTCCATGCCCCGAAAAGTTTCATTTTTTTTTGAAATTTCATGTTTTGGGATGTCAAAAAATAATATATTAAGCACTTAGGAGCCATTTGTTTTGTTTTTCGGATTCTGATTTTGCTGATTATTAGATGTCATTTTTCAGGGCTCGATTTTCGTGCCCCAAAAAGTTTCATTTTTTTTGAAATTTTAAGTTTTGATAAGTTAAAAAATAATATATTAAGCACTTAGGAGACATTTGTTTTGTTTTTCGGTGTATGATTTTGATGATTTTTAGACGTCATTTTTCAGGGCTCGATTTTCGTACCCCGAAAAGTTTCATTTTTTTTGAAATTTCATGTTTTAGGATGTCAAAAAATAATATATTAAGCACTTAGGAGCCATTTGTTTGGTTTTTCGGACTCTGATTTTGCTGATTTTTTGACGTCATTTTTCAGGGCTCGATTTTCGTGCCCAGAAATGTTTCATTTTTTTTTGAAATTTTAAGTTTTGGTAAGTTAAAAAATAATATATTAAGCACTTAAGAGCCATTTGTTTTGTTTTTCGGACTATGATTTTGCTGATTTTTAGACGTCATTTTTCAGGGCTCGATTTCAGTGCACCGAAAAGTTTCATTTTTTTTGAAATTTCCTGTTTTGGGATGTCAAAAAATTATATATTAAGCACTTAGGAGCCATTTGTTTTGTTTTTCGGACTCTGATTTTGCTGATTTTTTGACGTCATTTTTCAGGGCTCGATTTTCGTGCCCCGAAATATTTCATTTTTTTTGAAATTTTAAGTTTTGATAAGTTAAAAAATAATATATTAAGCACTTAGGAGACATTTGTTTTTTTTTTTCGGAGTATGATTTTGATGATTTTTAGACGTCATTTTTCAGGGCTCGATTTTCGTACCCCGAAAAGTTTCATTTTTTTTGAAATTTCATGTTTTGGGATGTCAAAAAATTATATATTAAGCACTTAGGAACCATTTGTTTTGTTTTTCGGACTCTGATTTTGCTGATTTTTAGACGTCATTTTTCAGGGCTCGATTTTCGTGCCCCGAAAAGTTTCATTTTTTTTGAAATTTCATGTTTTGGGATGTCAAAAAATTATATATTAAGCACTTAGGAGACATTTGTTTTGTTTTTCGGACCCTTATTTTGCTGATCTTTAGACGTCATTTTTAAGGGCTCTATTTTCGTGCCCCGAAAAGTTTCATTTTTTTTGAAAATCTAAGTTTTGGTAAGTTAAAAAATAATATATTAAGCCCTTAGGAGACATTTGTTTTGTTTTTTGGAATCCGATTTTGCTGATTTTTTGACGTCATTTTTCAAGGCTCGATTTTCGTGCCCAGAAATGTTTCATTTTTTTTGAAATTTTAAGTTTTGGTAAGTTAAAAAATAATATATTAAGCACTTAGGAGACATTTGTTTTGTTTTTCGGACTCTGATTTTGCTGATTTTTAGGCGTCATTTTTCGGGGTTCGATTTTCGTGCCCCGAAATGTTTCATTTTTTTTTAAATTTTAAGTTTTGGTAAATTAAAAAATAGTATATTAAGCACTTAGGAGACATTTGTTTTGTTTTTCGGAGTATGCTTTTGATGATTTTTAGACGTCATTTTTAAGGGCTCGATTTCCGTGCCCCGAAAAGTTTCATTTTTTTTGAAGTTTTATGTTTTGGGATATCAAAAAATAATATATTAAGCACTTAGGAGCCATTTGTTTTGTTTTTCGGACTCTGAATTTGCTGATTTTTATACGTCATTTTTCAGGGCTCGATTTCCATGCCCCGAAAAGTTTCATTTTTTTTTGAAATTTCATGTTTTGGGATGTCAAAAAATAATATATTAAGCACTTAGGAGCCATTTGTTTTGTTTTTCGGATTCTGATTTTGCTGATTATTAGACGTCATTTTTCAGTGCTCGATTTTCGTGCCCCAAAAAGTTTCATTTTTTTTGAAATTTTAAGTTTTGATAAGTTAAAAAATAATATATTAAGCACTTAGGAGACATTTGTTTAGTTTTTCGGAGTATGATTTTGATGATTTTTAGACGTAATTTTTCAGGGCTCGATTTTCGTACCCCGAAAAGTTTCATTTTTTTTGAAATTTCATGTTTTAAGATGTCAAAAAATAATATATAAAGCACTTAGGAGCCATTTGTTTTGTTTTTCGGGCTCTGATTTTGCTGAGTTTTAGACGTCATTTTTCAGGGCTCGATTTTTGTGACCCGAAAAGTTTCATTTTTTTTGAAATTTTATGTTTTGGTAAGTTAAAAAATAATATATTAAGCACTTAGGAGACATTTGTTTTGCTTTTCGGACTCTGATTTTGCTGATTTTTTGACGTCATTTTTCAGGGCTCGATTTTCGTGCACCGAAAAGTTTCATTTTTTTTCAAATTTTAAGTTTTGGTAAGTTAAAAAATAATATATTAATCACTTATGGACATTTGTTTTGTTTTTCGGACTCTGATTTTGCTGATTTTTGGACGTCATTTTTCAGGGCTCGATTTTCGTGCCCCGAAAAGTTTCATTTTTTTGAAATTTTAAGTTTTGGTAAGTTAAAAAATAATATATTAAGCACTTAGGAGACATTTGTTTTGTTTTTCGAACTCTGATTTTGCTGATTTTTAGACGTCATTTTTCGGGGTTCGATTTTCGTGCCCCGAAAAGTTTCATTTTTTTTTAAATTTTAAGTTTTGGTAAGTTAAAAAATAGTATATTAAGCACTTAGGAGACATTTGTTTTGTTTTTCGGAGTATGCTTTTGATGATTTTTAGACGTCATTTTTAAGGGCTCGATTTCCGTGCCCCGAAAAGTTTCATTTTTTTTGAAATTTTATGTTTTTGGATATCAAAATATAATATATTAAGCACTTAGGAGCCATTTGTTTTGTTTTTCGGACTCTGATTTTGCTGATTTTTAGACGTCATTTTTCAGGGTTCGATTTCCATGCCCCAAAAAGTTTAATTTTTTTTGAAATTTCATGTTTTGGGATGTCAAAAAATAATATATTAAGCACTTAGGAGCCATTTGTTTTGTTTTTCGGAGTATGCTTTTGATGATTTTTAGACGTCATTTTTAAGGGCTCGATTTCCGTGCCCCGAAAAGTTTCATTTTTTTTGAAATTTTATGTTTTGGGATATCAAAAAATAATATATTAAGCACTTAGGAGCCATTTGTTTTGTTTTTCGCACTCTGATTTTGCTGATTTTTATACGTCATTTTTCAGGGCTCGATTTCCATGCCCCGAAAAGATTCATTTTTTTTTGAAATTTCATGTTTTGGGATGTCAAAAAATAATATATTAAGCACTTAGGAGCCATTTGTTTTGTTTTTCGGATTCTGATTTTGCTGATTATTAGACGTCATTTTTCAGGGCTCGATTTTCGTGCCCCCAAAAAGTTTCATTTTTTTTGAAATTTTAAGTTTTGATAAGTTAAAAAATACTATATTAAGCACTTAGGAGACATTTGTTTAGTTTTTCGGAGTATGATTTTGATGATTTTTAGACGTCATTTTTCAGGGCTCGATTTTCGTACCCCAGAAAGTTTCATTTTTTTTGAAATTTCATGTTTTAGGATGTCAAAAAATAATATATTAAGCACTTAGGAGCCATTTGTTTTGTTTTTCGGACTCTGATTTTGCTGAGTTTTAGACGTCATTTTTCAGGACTCGATTTTCGTGACCCGAAAAGTTTCATTTTTTTTGAAATTTTATGTTTTGGTAAGTTAAAAAATTATATATTAAGCACTTAGGAGACATTTGTTTTGTTTTTCGGACTCTGATTTTGCTGATTTTTTGACGTCATTTTTCAGGGCTCGATTTTCGTGCCCCGAAAAGTTTCATTTTTTTTGAAATTTTAAGTTTTGGTAAGTTAAAAAATAATATATTAATCACTTATAGACATTTGTTTTGTTTTTCGGACTCTGATTTTGCTGATTTTTGGACGTCATTTTTCAGGGCTCGATTTTCGTGCCCCGAAAAGTTTGATTTTTTTGAAATTTTAAGTTTTGGTAAGTTAAAAAATAATATATTAAGCACTTAGGAGACATTTGTTTTGTTTTTCGGACTCTGATTTTGCTGATTTTTAGACGTCATTTTTTGGGGTTCGATTTTCGTGCCCCGAAAAGTTTCATTTTTTTTAAAATTTTAAGTTTTGGTAAGTTAAAAAATAGTATATTAAGCACTTAGGAGACATTTGTTTTGTTTTTCGGAGTATGTTTTTGATGATTTTTAGACGTCATTTTTAAGGACTCGATTTCCGTGCCCCTAAAAGTTTCATTTTTTTTGAAATTTTATGTTTTGGGATATCAAAAAATAATATATTAAGCACTTAGGAGCCATTTGTTTTATTTTTCGGACTATGATTTTGCTGATTTTAGACGTCATTTTTCAGGGCTCGATTTCCATGCCCCGAAAAGTTTCATTTTTTTTTGAAATTTCATGTTTTGGGATGTCAAAAAATAATATATTAAGCACTTAGGAGCCATTTGTTTTGTTTTTCGGATTCTGATTTTGCTGATTATTAGATGTCATTTTTCAGGGCTCGATTTTCGTGCCCCAAAAAGTTTCATTTTTTTTGAAATTTTAAGTTTTGATAAGTTAAAAAATAATATATTAAGCACTTAGGAGACATTTGTTTTGTTTTTCGGTGTATGATTTTGATGATTTTTAGACGTCATTTTTCAGGGCTCGATTTTCGTACCCCGAAAAGTTTCATTTTTTTTGAAATTTCATGTTTTAGGATGTCAAAAAATAATATATTAAGCACTTAGGAGCCATTTGTTTGGTTTTTCGGACTCTGATTTTGCTGATTTTTTGACGTCATTTTTCAGGGCTCGATTTTCGTGCCCAGAAATGTTTCATTTTTTTTTGAAATTTTAAGTTTTGGTAAGTTAAAAAATAATATATTAAGCACTTAAGAGCCATTTGTTTTGTTTTTCGGACTATGATTTTGCTGATTTTTAGACGTCATTTTTCAGGGCTCGATTTCAGTGCACCGAAAAGTTTCATTTTTTTTGAAATTTCCTGTTTTGGGATGTCAAAAAATTATATATTAAGCACTTAGGAGCCATTTGTTTTGTTTTTCGGACTCTGATTTTGCTGATTTTTTGACGTCATTTTTCAGGGCTCGATTTTCGTGCCCCGAAATATTTCATTTTTTTTGAAATTTTAAGTTTTGATAAGTTAAAAAATAATATATTAAGCACTTAGGAGACATTTGTTTTTTTTTTTCGGAGTATGATTTTGATGATTTTTAGACGTCATTTTTCAGGGCTCGATTTTCGTACCCCGAAAAGTTTCATTTTTTTTGAAATTTCATGTTTTGGGATGTCAAAAAATTATATATTAAGCACTTAGGAACCATTTGTTTTGTTTTTCGGACTCTGATTTTGCTGATTTTTAGACGTCATTTTTCAGGGCTCGATTTTCGTGCCCCGAAAAGTTTCATTTTTTTTGAAATTTCATGTTTTGGGATGTCAAAAAATTATATATTAAGCACTTAGGAGACATTTGTTTTGTTTTTCGGACCCTTATTTTGCTGATCTTTAGACGTCATTTTTAAGGGCTCTATTTTCGTGCCCCGAAAAGTTTCATTTTTTTTGAAAATCTAAGTTTTGGTAAGTTAAAAAATAATATATTAAGCCCTTAGGAGACATTTGTTTTGTTTTTTGGAATCCGATTTTGCTGATTTTTTGACGTCATTTTTCAAGGCTCGATTTTCGTGCCCAGAAATGTTTCATTTTTTTTGAAATTTTAAGTTTTGGTAAGTTAAAAAATAATATATTAAGCACTTAGGAGACATTTGTTTTGTTTTTCGGACTCTGATTTTGCTGATTTTTAGACGTCATTTTTCGGGGTTCGATTTTCGTGCCCCGAAAAGTTTCATTTTTTTTTAAATTTTAAGTTTTGGTAAATTAAAAAATAGTATATTAAGCACTTAGGAGACATTTGTTTTGTTTTTCGGAGTATGCTTTTGATGATTTTTAGACGTCATTTTTAAGGGCTCGATTTCCGTGCCCCGAAAAGTTTCATTTTTTTTGAAGTTTTATGTTTTGGGATATCAAAAAATAATATATTAAGCACTTAGGAGCCATTTGTTTTGTTTTTCGGACTCTGAATTTGCTGATTTTTATACGTCATTTTTCAGGGCTCGATTTCCATGCCCCGAAAAGTTTCATTTTTTTTTGAAATTTCATGTTTTGGGATGTCAAAAAATAATATATTAAGCACTTAGGAGCCATTTGTTTTGTTTTTCGGATTCTGATTTTGCAGATTATTAGACGTCATTTTTCAGTGCTCGATTTTCGTGCCCCAAAAAGTTTCATTTTTTTTGAAATTTTAAGTTTTGATAAGTTAAAAAATAATATATTAAGCACTTAGGAGACATTTGTTTAGTTTTTCGGAGTATGATTTTGATGATTTTTAGACGTCATTTTTCAGGGCTCGATTTTCGTACCCCGAAAAGTTTCATTTTTTTTGAAATTTCATGTTTTAAGATGTCAAAAAATAATATATTAAGCACTTAGGAGCCATTTGTTTTGTTTTTCGGGCTCTGATTTTGCTGAGTTTTAGACGTCATTTTTCAGGGCTCGATTTTTGTGACCCGAAAAGTTTCATTTTTTTTGAAATTTTATGTTTTGGTAAGTTAAAAAATAATATATTAAGCACTTAGGAGACATTTGTTTTGCTTTTCGGACTCTGATTTTGCTGATTTTTTGACGTCATTTTTCAGGGCTCGATTTTCGTGCCCCGAAAAGTTTCATTTTTTTTCAAATTTTAAGTTTTTGTAAGTTAAAAAATAATATATTAATCACTTATGGACATTTGTTTTGTTTTTCGGACTCTGATTTTGCTGATTTTTGGACGTCATTTTTCAGGGCTCGATTTTCGTGCCCCGAAAAGTTTCATTTTTTTGAAATTTTAAGTTTTGGTAAGTTAAAAAATAATATATTAAGCACTTAGGAGACATTTGTTTTGTTTTTCGAACTCTGATTTTGCTGATTTTTAGATGTCATTTTTCGGGGTTCGATTTTCGTGCCCCGAAAAGTTTCATTTTTTTTTAAATTTTAAGTTTTGGTAAGTTAAAAAATAGTATATTAAGCACTTAGGAGACATTTGTTTTGTTTTTCGGAGTATGCTTTTGATGATTTTTAGACGTCATTTTTAAGGGCTCGATTTCCGTGCCCCGAAAAGTTTCATTTTTTTTGAAATTTTATGTTTTTGGATATCAAAATATAATATATTAAGCACTTAGGAGCCATTTGTTTTGTTTTTCGGACTCTGATTTTGCTGATTTTTAGACGTCATTTTTCAGGGTTCGATTTCCATGCCCCAAAAAGTTTAATTTTTTTTGAAATTTCATGTTTTGGGATGTCAAAAAATAATATATTAAGCACTTAGGAGCCATTTGTTTTGTTTTTCGGAGTATGCTTTTGATGATTTTTAGACGTCATTTTTAAGGGCTCGATTTCCGTGCCCCGAAAAGTTTCATTTTTTTTGAAATTTTATGTTTTGGGATATCAAAAAATAATATATTAAGCACTTAGGAGCCATTTGTTTTGTTTTTCGCACTCTGATTTTGCTGATTTTTATACGTCATTTTTCAGGGCTCGATTTCCATGCCCCGAAAAGATTCATTTTTTTTTGAAATTTCATGTTTTGGGATGTCAAAAAATAATATATTAAGCACTTAGGAGCCATTTGTTTTGTTTTTCGGATTCTGATTTTGCTGATTATTAGACGTCATTTTTCAGGGCTCGATTTTCGTGCCCCCAAAAAGTTTCATTTTTTTTGAAATTTTAAGTTTTGATAAGTTAAAAAATAATATATTAAGCACTTAGGAGACATTTGTTTTGTTTTTCGGTGTATGATTTTGATGATTTTTAGACGTCATTTTTCAGGGCTCGATTTTCGTACCCCGAAAAGTTTCATTTTTTTTGAAATTTCATGTTTTAGGATGTCAAAAAATAATATATTAAGCACTTAGGAGCCATTTGTTTGGTTTTTCGGACTCTGATTTTGCTGATTTTTTGACGTCATTTTTCAGGGCTCGATTTTCGTGCCCAGAAATGTTTCATTTTTTTTTGAAATTTTAAGTTTTGGTAAGTTAAAAAATAATATATTAAGCACTTAAGAGCCATTTGTTTTGTTTTTCGGACTATGATTTTGCTGATTTTTAGACGTCATTTTTCAGGGCTCGATTTCAGTGCACCGAAAAGTTTCATTTTTTTTGAAATTTCCTGTTTTGGGATGTCAAAAAATTATATATTAAGCACTTAGGAGCCATTTGTTTTGTTTTTCGGACTCTGATTTTGCTGATTTTTTGACGTCATTTTTCAGGGCTCGATTTTCGTGCCCCGAAATATTTCATTTTTTTTGAAATTTTAAGTTTTGATAAGTTAAAAAATAATATATTAAGCACTTAGGAGACATTTGTTTTTTTTTTTCGGAGTATGATTTTGATGATTTTTAGACGTCATTTTTCAGGGCTCGATTTTCGTACCCCGAAAAGTTTCATTTTTTTTGAAATTTCATGTTTTGGGATGTCAAAAAATTATATATTAAGCACTTAGGAACCATTTGTTTTGTTTTTCGGACTCTGATTTTGCTGATTTTTAGACGTCATTTTTCAGGGCTCGATTTTCGTGCCCCGAAAAGTTTCATTTTTTTTGAAATTTCATGTTTTGGGATGTCAAAAAATTATATATTAAGCACTTAGGAGACATTTGTTTTGTTTTTCGGACCCTTATTTTGCTGATCTTTAGACGTCATTTTTAAGGGCTCTATTTTCGTGCCCCGAAAAGTTTCATTTTTTTTGAAAATCTAAGTTTTGGTAAGTTAAAAAATAATATATTAATCCCTTAGGAGACATTTGTTTTGTTTTTTGGAATCCGATTTTGCTGATTTTTTGACGTCATTTTTCAAGGCTCGATTTTCGTGCCCAGAAATGTTTCATTTTTTTTGAAATTTTAAGTTTTGGTAAGTTAAAAAATAATATATTAAGCACTTAGGAGACATTTGTTTTGTTTTTCGGACTCTGATTTTGCTGATTTTTAGACGTCATTTTTCGGGGTTCGATTTTCGTGCCCCGAAAAGTTTCATTTTTTTTTAAATTTTAAGTTTTGGTAAATTAAAAAATAGTATATTAAGCACTTAGGAGACATTTGTTTTGTTTTTCGGAGTATGCTTTTGATGATTTTTAGACGTCATTTTTAAGGGCTCGATTTCCGTGCCCCGAAAAGTTTCATTTTTTTTGAAGTTTTATGTTTTGGGATATCAAAAAATAATATATTAAGCACTTAGGATCCATTTGTTTTGTTTTTCGGACTCTGAATTTGCTGATTTTTATACGTCATTTTTCAGGGCTCGATTTCCATGCCCCGAAAAGTTTCATTTTTTTTTGAAATTTCATGTTTTGGGATGTCAAAAAATAATATATTAAGCACTTAGGAGCCATTTGTTTTGTTTTTCGGATTCTGATTTTGCTGATTATTAGACGTCATTTTTCAGTGCTCGATTTTCGTGCCCCAAAAAGTTTCATTTTTTTTGAAATTTTAAGTTTTGATAAGTTAAAAAATAATATATTAAGCACTTAGGAGACATTTGTTTAGTTTTTCGGAGTATGATTTTGATGATTTTTAGACGTCATTTTTCAGGGCTCGATTTTCGTACCCCGAAAAGTTTCATTTTTTTTGAAATTTCATGTTTTAAGATGTCAAAAAATAATATATTAAGCACTTAGGAGCCATTTGTTTTGTTTTTCGGGCTCTGATTTTGCTGAGTTTTAGACGTCATTTTTCAGGGCTCGATTTTTGTGACCCGAAAAGTTTCATTTTTTTTGAAATTTTATGTTTTGGTAAGTTAAAAAATAATATATTAAGCACTTAGGAGACATTTGTTTTGCTTTTCGGACTCTGATTTTGCTGATTTTTTGACGTCATTTTTCAGGGCTCGATTTTCGTGCCCCGAAAAGTTTCATTTTTTTTCAAATTTTAAGTTTTGGTAAGTTAAAAAATAATATATTAATCACTTATGGACATTTGTTTTGTTTTTCGGACTCTGATTTTGCTGATTTTTGGACGTCATTTTTCAGGGCTCGATTTTCGTGCCCCGAAAAGTTTCATTTTTTTGAAATTTTAAGTTTTGGTAAGTTAAAAAATAATATATTAAGCACTTAGGAGACATTTGTTTTGTTTTTCGAACTCTGATTTTGCTGATTTTTAGACGTCATTTTTCGGGGTTCGATTTTCGTGCCCCGAAAAGTTTCATTTTTTTTTAAATTTTAAGTTTTGGTAAGTTAAAAAATAGTATATTAAGCACTTAGGAGACATTTGTTTTGTTTTTCGGAGTATGCTTTTGATGATTTTTAGACGTCATTTTTAAGGGCTCGATTTCCGTGCCCCGAAAAGTTTCATTTTTTTTGAAATTTTATGTTTTTGGATATCAAAATATAATATATTAAGCACTTAGGAGCCATTTGTTTTGTTTTTCGGACTCTGATTTTGCTGATTTTTAGACGTCATTTTTCAGGGTTCGATTTCCATGCCCCAAAAAGTTTAATTTTTTTTGAAATTTCATGTTTTGGGATGTCAAAAAATAATATATTAAGCACTTAGGAGCCATTTGTTTTGTTTTTCGGAGTATGCTTTTGATGATTTTTAGACGTCATTTTTAAGGGCTCGATTTCCGTGCCCCGAAAAGTTTCATTTTTTTTGAAATTTTATGTTTTGGGATATCAAAAAATAATATATTAAGCACTTAGGAGCCATTTGTTTTGTTTTTCGCACTCTGATTTTGCTGATTTTTATACGTCATTTTTCAGGGCTCGATTTCCATGCCCCGAAAAGATTCATTTTTTTTTGAAATTTCATGTTTTGGGATGTCAAAAAATTATATATTAAGCACTTAGGAGCCATTTGTTTTGTTTTTCGGATTCTGATTTTGCTGATTATTAGACGTCATTTTTCAGGGCTCGATTTTCGTGCCCCCAAAAAGTTTCATTTTTTTTGAAATTTTAAGTTTTGATAAGTTAAAAAATACTATATTAAGCACTTAGGAGACATTTGTTTAGTTTTTCGGAGTATGATTTTGATGATTTTTAGACGTCATTTTTCAGGGCTCGATTTTCGTACCCCAGAAAGTTTCATTTTTTTTGAAATTTCATGTTTTAGGATGTCAAAAAATAATATATTAAGCACTTAGGAGCCATTTGTTTTGTTTTTCGGACTCTGATTTTGCTGAGTTTTAGACGTCATTTTTCAGGACTCGATTTTCGTGACCCGAAAAGTTTCATTTTTTTTGAAATTTTATGTTTTGGTAAGTTAAAAAATTATATATTAAGCACTTAGGAGACATTTGTTTTGTTTTTCGGACTCTGATTTTGCTGATTTTTTGACGTCATTTTTCAGGGCTCGATTTTCGTGCCCCGAAAAGTTTCATTTTTTTTGAAATTTTAAGTTTTGGTAAGTTAAAAAATAATATATTAATCACTTATAGACATTTGTTTTGTTTTTCGGACTCTGATTTTGCTGATTTTTGGACGTCATTTTTCAGGGCTCGATTTTCGTGCCCCGAAAAGTTTCATTTTTTTGAAATTTTAAGTTTTGGTAAGTTAAAAAATAATATATTAAGCACTTAGGAGACATTTGTTTTGTTTTTCGGACTCTGATTTTGCTGATTTTTAGACGTCATTTTTCGGGGTTCGATTTTCGTGCCCCGAAAAGTTTCATTTTTTTTAAAATTTTAAGTTTTGGTAAGTTAAAAAATAGTATATTAAGCACTTAGGAGACATTTGTTTTGTTTTTCGGAGTATGTTTTTGATGATTTTTAGACGTCATTTTTAAGGACTCGATTTCCGTGCCCCTAAAAGTTTCATTTTTTTTGAAATTTTATGTTTTGGGATATCAAAAAATAATATATTAAGCACTTAGGAGCCATTTGTTTTATTTTTCGGACTATGATTTTGCTGATTTTAGACGTCATTTTTCAGGGCTCGATTTCCATGCCCCGAAAAGTTTCATTTTTTTTTGAAATTTCAAGTTTTGGGATGTCAAAAAATAATATATTAAGCACTTAGGAGCCATTTGTTTTGTTTTTCGGATTCTGATTTTGCTGATTATTAGATGTCATTTTTCAGGGCTCGATTTTCGTGCCCCAAAAAGTTTCATTTTTTTTGAAATTTTAAGTTTTGATAAGTTAAAAAATAATATATTAAGCACTTAGGAGACATTTGTTTTGTTTTTCGGTGTATGATTTTGATGATTTTTAGACGTCATTTTTCAGGGCTCGATTTTCGTACCCCGAAAAGTTTCATTTTTTTTTGAAATTTCATGTTTTAGGATGTCAAAAAATAATATATTAAGCACTTAGGAGCCATTTGTTTGGTTTTTCGGACTCTGATTTTGCTGATTTTTTGACGTCATTTTTCAGGGCTCGATTTTCGTGCCCAGAAATGTTTCATTTTTTTTTGAAATTTTAAGTTTTGGTAAGTTAAAAAATAATATATTAAGCACTTAAGAGCCATTTGTTTTGTTTTTCGGACTATGATTTTGCTGATTTTTAGACGTCATTTTTCAGGGCTCGATTTCAGTGCACCGAAAAGTTTCATTTTTTTTGAAATTTCCTGTTTTGGGATGTCAAAAAATTATATATTAAGCACTTAGGAGCCATTTGTTTTGTTTTTCGGACTCTGATTTTGCTGATTTTTTGACGTCATTTTTCAGGGCTCGATTTTCGTGCCCCGAAATATTTCATTTTTTTTGAAATTTTAAGTTTTGATAAGTTAAAAAATAATATATTAAGCACTTAGGAGACATTTGTTTTTTTTTTTCGGAGTATGATTTTGATGATTTTTAGACGTCATTTTTCAGGGCTCGATTTTCGTACCCCGAAAAGTTTCATTTTTTTTGAAATTTCATGTTTTGGGATGTCAAAAAATTATATATTAAGCACTTAGGAACCATTCGTTTTGTTTTTCGGACTCTGATTTTGCTGATTTTTAGACGTCATTTTTCAGGGCTCGATTTTCGTGCCCCGAAAAGTTTCATTTTTTTTGAAATTTCATGTTTTGGGATGTCAAAAAATTATATATTAAGCACTTAGGAGACATTTGTTTTGTTTTTCGGACCCTTATTTTGCTGATCTTTAGACGTCATTTTTAAGGGCTCTATTTTCGTGCCCCGAAAAGTTTCATTTTTTTTGAAAATCTAAGTTTTGGTAAGTTAAAAAATAATATATTAAGCCCTTAGGAGACATTTGTTTTGTTTTTTGGAATCCGATTTTGCTGATTTTTTGACGTCATTTTTCAAGGCTCGATTTTCGTGCCCAGAAATGTTTCATTTTTTTTGAAATTTTAAGTTTTGGTAAGTTAAAAAATAATATATTAAGCACTTAGGAGACATTTGTTTTGTTTTTCGGACTCTGATTTTGCTGATTTTTAGACGTCATTTTTCGGGGTTCGATTTTCGTGCCCCGAAAAGTTTCATTTTTTTTTAAATTTTAAGTTTTGGTAAATTAAAAAATAGTATATTAAGCACTTAGGAGACATTTGTTTTGTTTTTCGGAGTATGCTTTTGATGATTTTTAGACGTCATTTTTAAGGGCTCGATTTCCGTGCCCCGAAAAGTTTCATTTTTTTTGAAGTTTTATGTTTTGGGATATCAAAAAATAATATATTAAGCACTTAGGAGCCATTTGTTTTGTTTTTCGGACTCTGAATTTGCTGATTTTTATACGTCATTTTTCAGGGCTCGATTTCCATGCCCCGAAAAGTTTCATTTTTTTTTGAAATTTCATGTTTTGGGATGTCAAAAAATAATATATTAAGCACTTAGGAGCCATTTGTTTTGTTTTTCGGATTCTGATTTTGCTGATTATTAGACGTCATTTTTCAGTGCTCGATTTTCGTGCCCCAAAAAGTTTCATTTTTTTTGAAATTTTAAGTTTTGATAAGTTAAAAAATAATATATTAAGCACTTAGGAGACATTTGTTTAGTTTTTCGGAGTATGATTTTGATGATTTTTAGACGTCATTTTTCAGGGCTCGATTTTCGTACCCCGAAAAGTTTCATTTTTTTTGAAATTTCATGTTTTAAGATGTCAAAAAATAATATATTAAGCACTTAGGAGCCATTTGTTTTGTTTTTCGGGCTCTGATTTTGCTGAGTTTTAGACGTCATTTTTCAGGGCTCGATTTTTGTGACCCGAAAAGTTTCATTTTTTTTGAAATTTTATGTTTTGGTAAGTTAAAAAATAATATATTAAGCACTTAGGAGACATTTGTTTTGCTTTTCGGACTCTGATTTTGCTGATTTTTTGACGTCATTTTTCAGGGCTCGATTTTCGTGCCCCGAAAAGTTTCATTTTTTTTCAAATTTTAAGTTTTGGTAAGTTAAAAAATAATATATTAATCACTTATGGACATTTGTTTTGTTTTTCGGACTCTGATTTTGCTGATTTTTGGACGTCATTTTTCAGGGCTCGATTTTCGTGCCCCGAAAAGTTTCATTTTTTTGAAATTTTAAGTTTTGGTAAGTTAAAAAATAATATATTAAGCACTTAGGAGACATTTGTTTTGTTTTTCGAACTCTGATTTTGCTGATTTTTAGACGTCATTTTTCGGGGTTCGATTTTCGTGCCCCGAAAAGTTTCATTTTTTTTTAAATTTTAAGTTTTGGTAAGTTAAAAAATAGTATATTAAGCACTTAGGAGACATTTGTTTTGTTTTTCGGAGTATGCTTTTGATGATTTTTAGACGTCATTTTTAAGGGCTCGATTTCCGTGCCCCGAAAAGTTTCATTTTTTTTGAAATTTTATGTTTTTGGATATCAAAATATAATATATTAAGCACTTAGGAGCCATTTGTTTTGTTTTTCGGACTCTGATTTTGCTGATTTTTAGACGTCATTTTTCAGGGTTCGATTTCCATGCCCCAAAAAGTTTAATTTTTTTTGAAATTTCATGTTTTGGGATGTCAAAAAATAATATATTAAGCACTTAGGAGCCATTTGTTTTGTTTTTCGGAGTATGCTTTTGATGATTTTTAGACGTCATTTTTAAGGGCTCGATTTCCGTGCCCCGAAAAGTTTCATTTTTTTTGAAATTTTATGTTTTGGGATATCAAAAAATAATATATTAAGCACTTAGGAGCCATTTGTTTTGTTTTTCGCACTCTGATTTTGCTGATTTTTATACGTCATTTTTCAGGGCTCGATTTCCATGCCCCGAAAAGATTCATTTTTTTTTGAAATTTCATGTTTTGGGATGTCAAAAAATAATATATTAAGCACTTAGGAGCCATTTGTTTTGTTTTTCGGATTCTGATTTTGCTGATTATTAGACGTCATTTTTCAGGGCTCGATTTTCGTGCCCCCAAAAAGTTTCATTTTTTTTGAAATTTTAAGTTTTGATAAGTTAAAAAATACTATATTAAGCACTTAGGAGACATTTGTTTAGTTTTTCGGAGTATGATTTTGATGATTTTTAGACGTCATTTTTCAGGGCTCGATTTTCGTACCCCAGAAAGTTTCATTTTTTTTGAAATTTCATGTTTTAGGATGTCAAAAAATAATATATTAAGCACTTAGGAGCCATTTGTTTTGTTTTTCGGACTCTGATTTTGCTGAGTTTTAGACGTCATTTTTCAGGACTCGATTTTCGTGACCCGAAAAGTTTCATTTTTTTTGAAATTTTATGTTTTGGTAAGTTAAAAAATTATATATTAAGCACTTAGGAGACATTTGTTTTGTTTTTCGGACTCTGATTTTGCTGATTTTTTGACGTCATTTTTCAGGGCTCGATTTTCGTGCCCCGAAAAGTTTCATTTTTTTTGAAATTTTAAGTTTTGGTAAGTTAAAAAATAATATATTAATCACTTATAGACATTTGTTTTGTTTTTCGGACTCTGATTTTGCTGATTTTTGGACGTCATTTTTCAGGGCTCGATTTTCGTGCCCCGAAAAGTTTCATTTTTTTGAAATTTTAAGATTTGGTAAGTTAAAAAATAATATATTAAGCACTTAGGAGACATTTGTTTTGTTTTTCGGACTCTGATTTTGCTGATTTTTAGACGTCATTTTTCGGGGTTCGATTTTCGTGCCCCGAAAAGTTTCATTTTTTTTAAAATTTTAAGTTTTGGTAAGTTAAAAAATAGTATATTAAGCACTTAGGAGACATTTGTTTTGTTTTTCGGAGTATGTTTTTGATGATTTTTAGACGTCATTTTTAAGGACTCGATTTCCGTGCCCCTAAAATTTTCATTTTTTTTGAAATTTTATGTTTTGGGATATCAAAAAATAATATATTAAACACTTAGGAGCCATTTGTTTTATTTTTCGGACTATGATTTTGCTGATTTTAGACGTCATTTTTCAGGGCTCGATTTCCATGCCCCGAAAAGTTTCATTTTTTTTTGAAATTTCATGTTTTGGGATGTCAAAAAATAATATATTAAGCACTTAGGAGCCATTTGTTTTGTTTTTCGGATTCTGATTTTGCTGATTATTAGATGTCATTTTTCAGGGCTCGATTTTCGTGCCCCAAAAAGTTTCATTTTTTTTGAAATTTTAAGTTTTGATAAGTTAAAAAATAATATATTAAGCACTTAGGAGACATTTGTTTTGTTTTTCGGTGTATGATTTTGATGATTTTTAGACGTCATTTTTCAGGGCTCGATTTTCGTACCCCGAAAAGTTTCATTTTTTTTGAAATTTCATATTTTAGGATGTCAAAAAATAATATATTAAGCACTTAGGAGCCATTTGTTTGGTTTTTCGGACTCTGATTTTGCTGATTTTTTGACGTCATTTTTCAGGGCTCGATTTTCGTGCCCAGAAATGTTTCATTTTTTTTGAAATTCTAAGTTTTGGTAAGTTAAAAAATAATATATTAAGCACTTAAGAGCCATTTGTTTTGTTTTTCGGACTATGATTTTGCTGATTTTTAGACGTCATTTTTCAGGGCTCGATTTCAGTGCACCGAAAAGTTTCATTTTTTTTGAAATTTCCTGTTTTGGGATGTCAAAAAATTATATATTAAGCACTTAGGAGCCATTTGTTTTGTTTTTCGGACTCTGATTTTGCTGATTTTTTGACGTCATTTTTCAGGGCTCGATTTTCGTGCCCCGAAATATTTCATTTTTTTTGAAATTTTAAGTTTTGATAAGTTAAAAAATAATATATTAAGCACTTAGGAGACATTTGTTTTGTTTTTCGGACCCTTATTTTGCTGATCTTTAGACGTCATTTTTAAGGGCTCGATTTTCGTGCCCCGAAAAGTTTCATTTTTTTTGAAAATCTAAGTTTTGGTAAGTTAAAAAATAATATATTAAGCCCTTAGGAGACATTTGTTTTGTTTTTTGGAATCCGATTTTGCTGATTTTTTGACGTCATTTTTCAAGGCTCGATTTTCGTGCC
Source organism: Penstemon newberryi var. newberryi (assembly GCA_030819805.1). Classification (NCBI taxonomy): domain Eukaryota; kingdom Viridiplantae; phylum Streptophyta; class Magnoliopsida; order Lamiales; family Plantaginaceae; genus Penstemon; species Penstemon newberryi. Next base: position 27,918,271 of record JAUALY010000006.1, on the reverse strand, counting down.
CAGAAATGTTTCATTTTTTTTGAAATTTTAAGTTTTGGTAAGTTAAAAAATAATATATTAAGCACTTAGGAGACATTTGTTTTGTTTTTCGGACTCTGATTTTGCTGATTTTTAGACGTCATTTTTCGGGGTTCGATTTTCGTGCCCCGAAAAGTTTCATTTTTTTTTAAATTTTAAGTTTTGGTAAGTTAAAAAATAGTATATTAAGCACTTAGGAGACATTTGTTTTGTTTTTCGGAGTATGCTTTTGATGATTTTTAGACGTCATTTTTAAGGGCTCGATTTCCGTGCCCCGAAAAGTTTCATTTTTTTTGAAGTTTTATGTTTTGGGATATCAAAAAATAATATATTAAGCACTTAGGAGCCATTTGTTTTGTTTTTCGGACTCTGAATTTGCTGATTTTTATACGTCATTTTTCAGGGCTCGATTTCCATGCCCCGAAAAGTTTCATTTTTTTTTGAAATTTCATGTTTTGGGATGTCAAAAAATAATATATTAAGCACTTAGGAGCCATTTGTTTTTTTTTTCGGATTCTGATTTTGCTGATTATTAGACGTCATTTTTCAGTGCTCGATTTCCGTGCCCCAAAAAGTTTCATTTTTTTTGAAATTTTAAGTTTTTATAAGTTAAAAAATAATATATTAAGCACTTAGGAGACATTTGTTTAGTTTTTCGGAGTATGATTTTGATGATTTTTAGACGTCATTTTTCAGGGCTCGATTTTCGTACCCCAGAAAGTTTCATTTTTTTTGAAATTTCATGTTTTAGGATGTCAAAAAATAATATATTAAGCACTTAGGAGCCATTTGTTTTGTTTTTCGGACTCTGATTTTGCTGATTTTTTGACGTCATTTTTCAGGGCTCGATTTTCGTGCCCCGAAATATTTCATTTTTTTTGAAATTTTAAGTTTTGATAAGTTAAAAAATAATATATTAAGCACTTAGGAGACATTTGTTTTTTTTTTTCGGAGTATGATTTTGATGATTTTTAGACGTCATTTTTCAGGGCTCGATTTTAGTACCCCGAAAAGTTTCATTTTTTTTGAAATTTCATGTTTTGGGATGTCAAAAAATTATATATTAAGCACTTAGGAACCATTTGTTTTGTTTTTCGGACTCTGATTTTGCTGATTTTTAGACGTCATTTTTCAGGGCTCGATTTCCGTGCCCCGAAAAGTTTCATTTTTTTTGAAATTTCATGTTTTGGGATGTCAAAAAATTATATATTAAGCACTTAGGAGCCATTTGTTTTGTTTTTCGGACTCCGATTTTGCTGATTTTTAGAAGTCATTTTTCAGGGCTCGATTTTCGTGACCCGAAAAGTTTCATTTTTTTTGAAATTTTAAGTTTTGGTAAGTTAAAAAATAATATATTAAGCACTTAGGAGCTATTTGTTTTGTTTTTCGGACTCTGATTTTGCTGATTTTTAGACGTCATTTTTCAGGAGTCGATTTCCGTGCCCCGAAATGTTTCATTTTTTTTGAAATTTCATGTTTTGGGATGTCAAAAAATAATATATTAAGCACTTAGGAGACATTTGTTTTGTTTTTCGGACCCTTATTTTGCTGATCTTTAGACGTCATTTTTAAGGGCTCGATTTTCGTGCCCCGAAAAGTTTCATTTTTTTTGAAAATCTAAGTTTTGGTAAGTTAAAAAATAATATATTAAGCCCTTAGGAGACATTTGTTTTGTTTTTTGGAATCCGATTTTGCTGATTTTTTGACGTCATTTTTCAAGGCTCGATTTTCGTGCCCAGAAATGTTTCATTTTTTTTGAAATTTTAAGTTTTGGTAAGTTAAAAAATAATATATTAAGCACTTAGGAGACATTTGTTTTGTTTTTCGGACTCTGATTTTGCTGATTTTTAGACGTCATTTTTCGGGGTTCGATTTTCGTGCCCCGAAAAGTTTCATTTTTTTTTAAATTTTAAGTTTTGGTAAGTTAAAAAATAGTATATTAAGCACTTAGGAGACATTTGTTTTGTTTTTCGGACTCCGATTTTGCTGATTTTTAGAAGTCATTTTTAAGGGCTCGATTTTCGTGACCCGAAAAGTTTCATTTTTTTTGAAGTTTTATGTTTTGGGATATCAAAAAATAATATATTAAGCACTTATGAGCCATTTGTTTTGTTTTTCGGACTCTGAATTTGCTGATTTTTATACGTCATTTTTCAGGGCTCGATTTCCATGCCCCGAAAAGTTTCATTTTTTTTTGAAATTTCATGTTTTGGGATGTCAAAAAATAATATATTAAGCACTTAGGAGCCATTTGTTTTTTTTTTCGGATTCTGATTTTGCTGATTATTAGACGTCATTTTTCAGTGCTCGATTTCCGTGCCCCAAAAAGTTTCATTTTTTTTGAAATTTTAAGTTTTTATAAGTTAAAAAATAATATATTAAGCACTTAGGAGACATTTGTTTAGTTTTTCGGAGTATGATTTTGATGATTTTTAGACGTCATTTTTCAGGGCTCGATTTTCTTACCCCGAAAAGTTTCATTTTTTTTGAAATTTCATGTTTTAAGATGTCAAAAAATAATATATTAAGCACTTAGGAGCCATTTGTTTTGTTTTTCGGGCTCTGATTTTGCTGAGTTTTAGACGTCATTTTTCAGGGCTCGATTTTTGTGACCCGAAAAGTTTCATTTTTTTTTGAAATTTTATGTTTTGGTAAGTTAAAAAATAATATATTAAGCACTTAGGTGCCATTTGTTTTGTTTTTCGGACTCTGATTTTGCTGATTTTTGGACGTCATTTTTCAGGCCTCGATTTTCGTGCCCCGAAAAGTTTCATTTTTTTTGAAATTTTAAGTTTTGGTAAGTTAAAAAATAATATATTAAGCACTTAGGAGCCATTTGTTTTATTTTCGGACTCTGATTTTGCTTATTTTTAGACGTCATTTTTCGTGAGTCGATTTCCGTGCCCCGAAATGTCTCATTTTTTTTGAAATTTCATGTTTTGGAATGTCAAAAAATAATATATTAAGCACTTAGGAGACATTTGTTTTGTTTTTCGGACCCTTATTTTGCTGATTTTTAGACGTCATTTTTCAGGGCTCGATTTTCGTGCCCCAAAAAGTTTCATTTTTTTTGAAATTTTAAGTTTTGATAAGTTTAAAAATAATATATTAAGCACTTAGGAGACATTTGTTTTGTTTTTCGGTGTATGATTTTGATGATTTTTAGACGTCATTTTTCAGGGCTCGATTTTCGCACCCCGAGAAGTTTCATTTTTTTTGAAATTTCATGTTTTAGGATGTCAAAAAATAATATATTAAGCACTTAGGAGCCATTTGTTTTGTTTTTCGGACTCTGATTTTGCTGATTTTTTGACGTCATTTTTCGAGGCTCGATTTTCGTGCCCCAAAAAGTTTCATTTTTTTTGAAATTTTATGTTTTGATAAGTTAAAAAATAATATATTAAGCACTTAGGAGACATTTGTTTTGTTTTTCGGACTCTGATTTTGCTGATTTTTTGACGTCATTTTTCAGGGCTCGATTTTCGTGCCCCGAAAAGTTTCATTTTTTTTCAAATTTTAAGTTTTGGTAAGTTAAAAAATAATATATTAATCACTTATGGACATTTGTTTTGTTTTTCGGACTCCGATTTTGCTGATTTTTAGAAGTCATTTTTAAGGGCTCGATTTTCGTGACCCGAAAAGTTTCATTTTTTTTGAAGTTTTATGTTTTGGGATATCAAAAAATAATATATTAAGCACTTAGGAGCCATTTGTTTTGTTTTTCGGACTCTGAATTTGCTGATTTTTATACGTCATTTTTCAGGGCTCGATTTCCATGCCCCGAAAAGTTTCATTTTTTTTTGAAATTTCATGTTTTGGGATGTCAAAAAATAATATATTAAGCACTTAGGAGCCATTTGTTTTTTTTTTCGGATTCTGATTTTGCTGATTATTAGACGTCATTTTTCAGTGCTCGATTTCCGTGCCCCAAAAAGTTTCATTTTTTTTGAAATTTTAAGTTTTTATAAGTTAAAAAATAATATATTAAGCACTTAGGAGACATTTGTTTAGTTTTTCGGAGTATGATTTTGATGATTTTTAGACGTCATTTTTCAGGGCTCGATTTTCGTACCCCGAAAAGTTTCATTTTTTTTGAAATTTCATGTTTTAAGATGTCAAAAAATAATATATTAAGCACTTAGGAGCCATTTGTTTTGTTTTTCGGGCTCTGATTTTGCTGAGTTTTAGACGTCATTTTTCAGGGCTCGATTTTTGTGACCCGAAAAGTTTCATTTTTTTTGAAATTTTATGTTTTGGTAAGTTAAAAAATAATATATTAAGCACTTAGGTGCCATTTGTTTTGTTTTTCGGACTCTGATTTTGCTGATTTTTGGACGTCATTTTTCAGGCCTCGATTTTCGTGCCCCGAAAAGTTTCATTTTTTTTGAAATTTTAAGTTTTGGTAAGTTAAAAAATAATATATTAAGCACTTAGGAGCCATTTGTTTTATTTTCGGACTCTGATTTTGCTTATTTTTAGACGTCATTTTTCGTGAGTCGATTTCCGTGCCCCGAAATGTCTCATTTTTTTTGAAATTTCATGTTTTGGAATGTCAAAAAATAATATATTAAGCACTTAGGAGACATTTGTTTTGTTTTTCGGACCCTTATTTTGCTGATTTTTAGACGTCATTTTTCAGGGCTCGATTTTCGTGCCCCAAAAAGTTTCATTTTTTTTGAAATTTTAAGTTTTGATAAGTTTAAAAATAATATATTAAGCACTTAGGAGACATTTGTTTTGTTTTTCGGTGTATGATTTTGATGATTTTTAGACGTCATTTTTCAGGGCTCGATTTTCGCACCCCGAGAAGTTTCATTTTTTTTGAAATTTCATGTTTTAGGATGTCAAAAAATAATATATTAAGCACTTAGGAGCCATTTGTTTTGTTTTTCGGACTCTGATTTTGCTGATTTTTTGACGTCATTTTTCGAGGCTCGATTTTCGTGCCCCAAAAAGTTTCATTTTTTTTGAAATTTTATGTTTTGATAAGTTAAAAAATAATATATTAAGCACTTAGGAGACATTTGTTTTGTTTTTCGGACTCTGATTTTGCTGATTTTTTGACGTCATTTTTCAGGGCTCGATTTTCGTGCCCCGAAAAGTTTCATTTTTTTTCAAATTTTAAGTTTTGGTAAGTTAAAAAATAATATATTAATCACTTATGGACATTTGTTTAGTTTTTCGGACTCTGATTTTGCTGATTTTTGGACGTCATTTTTCAGGGCTCGATTTTCGTGCCCCGAAAAGTTTCATTTTTTTGAAATTTTAAGTTTTGGTAAGTTAAAAAATAATATATTAAGCACTTAGGAGACATTTGTTTTGTTTTTCGAACTCTGATTTTGCTGATTTTTAGACGTCATTTTTCGGGGTTCGATTTTCGTGCCCCGAAAAGTTTCATTTTTTTTTAAATTTTAAGTTTTGGTAAGTTAAAAAATAGTATATTAAGCACTTAGGAGACATTTGTTTTGTTTTTCGGAGTATGCTTTTGATGATTTTTAGACGTCATTTTTAAGGGCTCGATTTCCGTGCCCCGAAAAGTTTCATTTTTTTTGAAATTTTATGTTTTGGGATATCAAAATATAATACTCCCTCCGGTTCATATTAATTGGCACATTGTTACTTTTTACAAAAATTAAGAAATCTCATGATTAATCACTTTTACATGGTAAAATGTCAAAAATATCCTTTCTAGTGACTCTTGAGCTTCCCAACCTAGATGTAAGAGAAGGACAAAATTGAAAAAAATTGCATTGGAAATCCAAATGTGCCAATTAATATGAAACATAAAAATTTGGCAAATGTGCCAACTAATATGAACCGGAGGGAGTATATTAAGCACTTAGGAGCCATTTGTTTTGTTTTTCGGACTCTGATTTTGCTGATTTTTAGACGTCATTTTTCAGGGCTCGATTTCCATGCCCCAAAAAGTTTAATTTTTTTTGAAATTTCATGTTTTGGGATGTCAAAAAATAATATATTAAGCACTTAGGAGCCATTTGTTTTGTTTTTCGGAGTATGCTTTTGATGATTTTTAGACGTCATTTTTAAGGGCTCGATTTCCGTGCCCCGAAAAGTTTCATTTTTTTTGAAATTTTATGTTTTTGGATATCAAAAAATAATATATTAAGCACTTAGGAGCCATTTGTTTTGTTTTTCGGACTCTGATTTTGCTGATTTTTATACGTCATTTTTCAGGGCTCGATTTTCGTGCCCCGAAAAGTTTCATTTTTTTTGGAATTTTATGTTTTGGTAAGTTAAAAAATAATATATTAAGCACTTAGGAGACATTTGTTTTGTTTTTCGGACTCTGATTTTGCTGATTTTTTGACTTCATTTTTCAGGGCTCGATTTTCGTGCCCCGAAAAGTTTCATTTTTTTTCAAATTTTAAGTTTTGGTAAGTTAAAAAATAATATATTAATCACTTATGGATATTTGTTTTGTTTTTCGGACTCTGATTTTGCTGATTTTTGGACGTCATTTTTCAGGGCTCGATTTTCGTGCCCCGAAAAGTTTCATTTTTTTGAAATTTTAAGTTTTGGTAAGTTAAAAAATAATATATTAAGCACTTAGGAGACATTTGTTTTGTTTTTCGAACTCTGATTTTGCTGATTTTTAGACGTCATTTTTCGGGGTTCGATTTTCGTGCCCCGAAAAGTTTCATTTTTTTTTTAAATTTTAAGTTTTGGTAAGTTAAAAAATAGTATATTAAGCACTTAGGAGACATTTGTTTTGTTTTTCGGAGTATGCTTTTGATGATTTTTAGACGTCATTTTTAAGGGCTCGATTTCCGTGCCCCGAAAAGTTTCATTTTTTTTGAAATTTTATGTTTTGGGATATCAAAATATAATATATTAAGCACTTAGGAGCCATTTGTTTTGTTTTTCGGACTCTGATTTTGCTGATTTTTAGACGTCATTTTTCAGGGCTCGATTTCCATGCCCCAAAAAGTTTAATTTTTTTTGAAATTTCATGTTTTGGGATGTCAAAAAATAATATATTAAGCACTTAGGAGCCATTTGTTTTGTTTTTCGGAGTATGCTTTTGATGATTTTTAGACGTCATTTTTAAGGGCTCGATTTCCGTGCCCCGAAAAGTTTCATTTTTTTTGAAATTTTATGTTTTGGGATATCAAAAAATAATATATTAAGCACTTAGGAGCCATTTGTTTTGTTTTTCGGACTCTGATTTTGCTGATTTTTATACGTCATTTTTCAGGGCTCGATTTTCGTGCCCCGAAAAGTTTCATTTTTTTTGGAATTTTATGTTTTGGTAAGTTAAAAAATAATATATTAAGCACTTAGGAGACATTTGTTTTGTTTTTCGGACTCTGATTTTGCTGATTTTTTGACGTCATTTTTCAGGGCTCGATTTTCGTGCCCCGAAAAGTTTCATTTTTTTTCAAATTTTAAGTTTTGGTAAGTTAAAAAATAATATATTAATCACTTATGGATATTTGTTTTGTTTTTCGGACTCTGATTTTGCTGATTTTTGGACGTCATTTTTCAGGGCTCGATTTTCGTGCCCCGAAAAGTTTCATTTTTTTGAAATTTTAAGTTTTGGTAAGTTAAAAAATAATATATTAATCACTTATAGACATTTGTTTTGTTTTTCGGACTCTGATTTTGCTGATTTTTGGACGTCATTTTTCAGGGCTCGATTTTCGTGCCTCGAAAAGTTTCATTTTTTTTGAAATTTTAAGTTTTGGTAAGTTAAAAAATAATATATTAATCACTTATAGACATTTGTTTTGTTTTTCGGACTCTGATTTTGCTGATTTTTGGACGTCATTTTTCAGGGCTCGATTTTCGTGCCCCGAAAAGTTTCATTTTTTTGAAATTTTAAGTTTTGGTAAGTTAAAAAATAATATATTAAGCACTTAGGAGACATTTGTTTTGTTTTTCGGACTCTGATTTTGCTGATTTTTAGACGTCATTTTTCGGGGTTCGATTTTCGTGCCCCGAAAAGTTTCATTTTTTTTAAAATTTTAAGTTTTGGTTAGTTAAAAAATAGTATATTAAGCACTTAGGAGACATTTGTTTTGTTTTTCGGAGTATGCTTTTGATGATTTTTAGACGTCATTTTTAAGGACTCGTTTTCCGTGCCCCTAAAAGTTTCATTTTTTTTGAAATTTTATGTTTTGGGATATCAAAAAATAATATATTAAGCACTTAGGAGCCATTTGTTTTATTTTTCGGACTATGATTTTGCTGATTTTAGACGTCATTTTTCAGGGCTCGATTTCCATGCCCCGAAAAGTTTCATTTTTTTTTGAAATTTCATGTTTTGGGATGTCAAAAAATAATATATTAAGCACTTAGGAGCCATTTGTTTTGTTTTTCGGATTCTGATTTTGCTGATTATTAGATGTCATTTTTCAGGGCTCGATTTTCATGCCCCAAAAAGTTTCATTTTTTTTGAAATTTTAAGTTTTGATAAGTTAAAAAATAATATATTAAGCACTTAGGAGACATTTGTTTTGTTTTTCGGTGTATGATTTTGATGATTTTTAGACGTCATTTTTCAGGGCGCGATTTTCGTACCCCGAAAAGTTTCATTTTTTTTGAAATTTCATGTTTTAAGATGTCAAAAAATAATATATTAAGCACTTAGGAGCCATTTGTTTGGTTTTTCGGACTCTGATTTTGCTGATTTTTTGACGTCATTTTTCAGGGCTCGATTTTCGTGCCCAGAAATGTTTCATTTTTTTTGAAATTTTAAGTTTTGGTAAGTTAAAAAATAATATATTAAGCACTTAAGAGCCATTTGTTTTGTTTTTCGGACTATGATTTTGCTGATTTTTAGACGTCATTTTTCAGGGCTCGATTTCCGTGCACCGAAAAGTTTCATTTTTTTTGAAATTTCCTGTTTTGGGATGTCAAAAAATTATATATTAAGCACTTAGGAGCCATTTGTTTTGTTTTTCGGACTCTGATTTTGCTGATTTTTTGACGTCATTTTTCAGGGCTCGATTTTCGTGCCCCGAAATATTTCATTTTTTTTGAAATTTTAAGTTTTGATAAGTTAAAAAATAATATATTAAGCACTTAGGAGACATTTGTTTTTTTTTTTCGGAGTATGATTTTGATGATTTTTAGACGTCATTTTTCAGGGCTCGATTTTCGTACCCCGAAAAGTTTCATTTTTTTTGAAATTTCATGTTTTGGGATTTCAAAAAATTATATATTAAGCACTTAGAAACCATTTGTTTTGTTTTTCGGACTCTGATTTTGATGATTTTTAGACGTCATTTTTCAGGGCTCGATTTTCGCACCCCGAAAAGTTTCATTTTTTTTGAAATTTCATGTTTTAGGATGTCAAAAAATAATATATTAAGCACTTAGGAGCCATTTGTTTTGTTTTTCGGACTCTGATTTTGCTGATTTTTTGACGTCATTTTTCGAGGCTCGATTTTCGTGCCCCGAAAAGTTTCATTTTTTTTGAAATTTTATGTTTTGGTAAGTTAAAAAATAATATATTAAGCACTTAGGAGACATTTGTTTTGTTTTTCGGACTCTGATTTTGCTGATTTTTTGACGTCATTTTTCAGGGCTCGATTTTCGTGCCCCGAAAAGTTTCATTTTTATTCAAATTTTAAGTTTTGGTAAGTTAAAAAATAATATATTAATCACTTATGGACATTTGTTTTGTTTTTCGGACTCTGATTTTGCTGATTTTTGGACGTCATTTTTCAGGGCTCGATTTTCGTGCCCCGAAAAGTTTCATTTTTTTGAAATTTTAAGTTTTGGTAAGTTAAAAAATAATATATTGAGCACTTAGGAGACATTTGTTTTGTTTTTCGGACTCTGATTTTGCTGATTTTTAGACGTCATTTTTCGGGGTTCGATTTTCGTGCCCCGAAAAGTTTCATTTTTTTTAAAATTTTAAGTTTTGGTAAGTTAAAAAATAGTATATTAAGCACTTAGGAGACATTTGTTTTGTTTTTCGGAGTATGCTTTTGATGATTTTTAGACGTCATTTTTAAGGGCTCGATTTCCGTGCCCCTAAAAGTTTCATTTTTTTTTGAAATTTTATGTTTTGGGATATCAAAAAATAATATATTAAGCACTTAGGAGCCATTTGATTTATTTTTCGGACTCTGATTTTGCTGATTTTTAGACGTCATTTTTCAGGGCTCGATTTCCATGCCCCGAAAAGTTTCATTTTTTTTGAAAAAATAATATATTAAGCACTTAGGAGCCATTTGTTTTGTTTTTCGGATTCTGATTTTGCTGATTATTAAACGTCATTTTTCAGGGCTCCATTTTCGTGCCCCAAAAAGTTTCATTTTTTTTGAAATTTTAAGTTTTGATAAGTTAAAAAATAATATATTAAGCACTTATGAGACATTTGTTTTTGTTTTTCGGTGTATGATTTTGATGATTTTTAGACGTCATTTTTCAGGACTCTATTTTCGTACCACGAAAAGTTTCATTTTTTTTGAAATTTCATGTTTTAGGATGTCAAAAAATAATATATTAAGCACTTAGGAGCCATTTGTTTTGTTTTTCGGACCCTTATTTTGCTGATTTTTAGACGTCATTTTTCAGGGCTCGATTTTCGTGCCCCGAAAAGTTTCATTTTTTTTGAAATTTTATGTTTTGGTAAGTTAAAAAATAATATATTAAGAACTTAGGAGACATTTGTTTTGTTTTTCGGACTCTGATTCTGCTGATTTTTTGACGTCATTTTTCAGGGCTCGATTTTCGTGCCCCGAAAAGTTTCATTTTTTTTGAAATTTTAAGTTTTCGTAAGTTAAAAAATAATATATTAAGCACTTAGGAGCCATTTGTTTTGTTTTTCGGACTCTGATTTTGCTTATTTTTAGACGTCATTTTTCGGGAGTCGATTTCCGTGCCCCGAAATGTTTCATTTTTTTTGAAATTTCATGTTTTGGGATGTCAAAAAATAATATATTAAGCACTTAGGAGACATTTGTTTTGTTTTTCGGACCCTTATTTTGCTGATTTTTAGACGTCATTTTTCAGGGCTCGATTTTCGTGCCCCGAAAAGTTTCATTTTTTTTGAAATTTTATGTTTTGGTAAGTTAAAAAATAATATATTAAGCATTTAGGAGACATTTGTTTTGTTTTTCGGACTCTGATTCTGCTGATTTTTTGACGTCATTTTTCAGGGCTCGATTTTCGTGCCCCGAAAAGTTTCATTTTTTTTGAAATTTTAAGTTTTGGTAAATTAAAAAATAATATATTAATCACTTATGGACATTTGTTTTGTTTTTCGGACTCTGATTTTGCTGATTTTTGGACGTCATTTTTCAGGGCTCGATTTTCGTGCCCCGAAAAGTTTCATTTTTTTGAAATTTTAAGTTTTGGTAAGTTAAAAAATAATATATTAAGCACTTAGGAGACATTTGTTTTGTTTTTCGAACTCTGATTTTGCTGATTTTTAGACGTCATTTTTCGGGGTTCGATTTTCGTGCGCCGAAAAGTTTCATTTTTTTTTAAATTTTAAGTTTTGGTAAGTTAAAAAATAGTATATTAAGCACTTAGGAGACATTTGTTTTGTTTTTCGGAGTATGCTTTTGATGATTTTTAGACGTCATTTTTAAGGGATCGATTTCCGTGCCCCGAAAAGTTTCATTTTTTTTGAAATTTTATGTTTTTGGATATCAAAATATAATATATTAAGCACTTAGGAGCCATTTGTTTTGTTTTTCGGACTCTGATTTTGCTGATTTTTAGACGTCATTTTTCAGGGTTCGATTTCCATGCCCCAAAAAGTTTAATTTTTTTTGAAATTTCATGTTTTGGGATGTCAAAAAATAATATATTAAGCACTTAGGAGCCATTTGTTTTGTTTTTCGGAGTATGCTTTTGATGATTTTTAGACGTCATTTTTAAGGGCTCGATTTCCGTGCCCCGAAAAGTTTCATTTTTTTTGAAATTTTATGTTTTGGGATATCAAAAAATAATATATTAAGCACTTAGGAGCCATTTGTTTTGTTTTTCGCACTCTGATTTTGCTGATTTTTATACGTCATTTTTCAGGGCTCGATTTCCATGCCCCGAAAAGATTCATTTTTTTTTGAAATTTCATGTTTTGGGATGTCAAAAAATAATATATTAAGCACTTGGGAGCCATTTGTTTTGTTTTTCGGATTCTGATTTTGCTGATTATTAGACGTCATTTTTCAGGGCTCGATTTTCGTGCCCCCAAAAAGTTTCATTTTTTTTTGAAATTTTAAGTTTTGATAAGTTAAAAAATACTATATTAAGCACTTAGGAGACATTTGTTTAGTTTTTCGGAGTATGATTTTGATGATTTTTAGACGTCATTTTTCAGGGCTCGATTTTCGTACCCCAGAAAGTTTCATTTTTTTTGAAATTTCATGTTTTAGGATGTCAAAAAATAATATATTAAGCACTTAGGAGCCATTTGTTTTGTTTTTCGGACTCTGATTTTGCTGAGTTTTAGACGTCATTTTTCAGGACTCGATTTTCGTGACCCGAAAAGTTTCATTTTTTTTGAAATTTTATGTTTTGGTAAGTTAAAAAATTATATATTAAGCACTTAGGAGACATTTGTTTTGTTTTTCGGACTCTGATTTTGCTGATTTTTTGACGTCATTTTTCAGGGCTCGATTTTCGTGCCCCGAAAAGTTTCATTTTTTTTGAAATTTTAAGTTTTGGTAAGTTAAAAAATAATATATTAATCACTTATAGACATTTGTTTTGTTTTTCGGACTCTGATTTTGCTGATTTTTGGACGTCATTTTTCAGGGCTCGATTTTCGTGCCCCGAAAAGTTTCATTTTTTTGAAATTTTAAGTTTTGGTAAGTTAAAAAATAATATATTAAGCACTTAGGAGACATTTGTTTTGTTTTTCGGACTCTGATTTTGCTGATTTTTAGACGTCATTTTTCGGGGTTCGATTTTCGTGCCCCGAAAAGTTTCATTTTTTTTAAAATTTTAAGTTTTGGTAAGTTAAAAAATAGTATATTAAGCACTTAGGAGACATTTGTTTTGTTTTTCGGAGTATGTTTTTGATGATTTTTAGACGTCATTTTTAAGGACTCGATTTCCGTGCCCCTAAAAGTTTCATTTTTTTTGAAATTTTATGTTTTGGGATATCAAAAAATAATATATTAAGCACTTAGGAGCCATTTGTTTTATTTTTCGGACTATGATTTTGCTGATTTTAGACGTCATTTTTCAGGGCTCGATTTCCATGCCCCGAAAAGTTTCATTTTTTTTTGAAATTTCATGTTTTGGGATGTCAAAAAATAATATATTAAGCACTTAGGAGCCATTTGTTTTGTTTTTCGGATTCTGATTTTGCTGATTATTAGATGTCATTTTTCAAGGCTCGATTTTCGTGCCCCAAAAAGTTTCATTTTTTTTGAAATTTTAAGTTTTGATAAGTTAAAAAATAATATATTAAGCACTTAGGAGACATTTGTTTTGTTTTTCGGTGTATGATTTTGATGATTTTTAGACGTCATTTTTCAGGGCTCGATTTTCGTACCCCGAAAAGTTTCATTTTTTTTGAAATTTCATGTTTTAGGATGTCAAAAAATAATATATTAAGCACTTAGGAGCCATTTGTTTGGTTTTTCGGACTCTGATTTTGCTGATTTTTTGACGTCATTTTTCAGGGCTCGATTTTCGTGCCCAGAAATGTTTCATTTTTTTTGAAATTTTAAGTTTTGGTAAGTTAAAAAATAATATATTAAGCACTTAAGAGCCATTTGTTTTGTTTTTCAGACTATGATTTTGCTGATTTTTAGACGTCATTTTTCAGGGCTCGATTTCCGTGCACCGAAAAGTTTCATTTTTTTTGAAATTTCCTGTTTTGGGATGTCAAAAAATTATATATTAAGCACTTAGGAGCCATTTGTTTTGTTTTTCGGACTCTGATTTTGCTGATTTTTTGACGTCATTTTTCAGGGCTCGATTTTCGTGCCCCGAAATATTTCATTTTTTTTGAAATTTTAAGTTTTGATAAGTTAAAAAATAATATATTAAGCACTTAGGAGACATTTGTTTTTTTTTTTCGGAGTATGATTTTGATGATTTTTAGACGTCATTTTTCAGGGCTCGATTTTCGTACCCCGAAAAGTTTCATTTTTTTTGAAATTTCATGTTTTGGGATTTCAAAAAATTATATATTAAGCACTTAGAAACCATTTGTTTTGTTTTTCGGACTCTGATTTTGATGATTTTTAGACGTCATTTTTCAGGGCTCGATTTTCGCACCCCGAAAAGTTTCATTTTTTTTGAAATTTCATGTTTTAGGATGTCAAAAAATAATATATTAAGCACTTAGGAGCCATTTGTTTTGTTTTTCGGACTCCGATTTTGCTGATTTTTTGACGTCATTTTTCGAGGCTCGATTTTCGTGCCCCGAAAAGTTTCATTTTTTTTTGAAATTTTATGTTTTGGTAAGTTAAAAAATAATATATTAAGCACTTAGGAGACATTTGTTTTGTTTTTCGGACTCTGATTTTGCTGATTTTTTGACGTCATTTTTCAGGGCTCGATTTTCGTGCCCCGAAAAGTTTCATTTTTATTCAAATTTTAAGTTTTGGTAAGTTAAAAAATAATATATTAATCACTTATGGACATTTGTTTTGTTTTTCGGACTCTGATTTTGCTGATTTTTGGACGTCATTTTTCAGGGCTCGATTTTCGTGCCCCGAAAAGTTTCATTTTTTTGAAATTTTAAGTTTTGGTAAGTTAAAAAATAATATATTGAGCACTTAGGAGACATTTGTTTTGTTTTTCGGACTCTGATTTTGCTGATTTTTAGACGTCATTTTTCGGGGTTCGATTTTCGTGCCCCGAAAAGTTTCATTTTTTTTAAAATTTTAAGTTTTGGTAAGTTAAAAAATAGTATATTAAGCACTTAGGAGACATTTGTTTTGTTTTTCGGAGTATGCTTTTGATGATTTTTAGACGTCATTTTTAAGGGCTCGATTTCCGTGCCCCTAAAAGTTTCATTTTTTTTTGAAATTTTATGTTTTGGGATATCAAAAAATAATATATTAAGCACTTAGGAGCCATTTGATTTATTTTTCGGACTCTGATTTTGCTGATTTTTAGACGTCATTTTTCAGGGCTCGATTTCCATGCCCCGAAAAGTTTCATTTTTTTTGAAAAAATAATATATTAAGCACTTAGGAGCCATTTGTTTTGTTTTTCGGATTCTGATTTTGCTGATTATTAGACGTCATTTTTCAGGGCTCCATTTTCGTGCCCCAAAAAGTTTCATTTTTTTTGAAATTTTAAGTTTTGATAAGTTAAAAAATAATATATTAAGCACTTATGAGACATTTGTTTTTGTTTTTCGGTGTATGATTTTGATGATTTTTAGACGTCATTTTTCAGGACTCTATTTTCGTACCACGAAAAGTTTCATTTTTTTTGAAATTTCATGTTTTAGGATGTCAAAAAATAATATATTAAGCACTTAGGAGCCATTTGTTTTGTTTTTCGGACCCTTATTTTGCTGATTTTTAGACGTCATTTTTCAGGGCTCGATTTTCGTGCCCCGAAAAGTTTCATTTTTTTTGAAATTTTATGTTTTGGTAAGTTAAAAAATAATATATTAAGAACTTAGGAGACATTTGTTTTGTTTTTCGGACTCTGATTCTGCTGATTTTTTGACGTCATTTTTCAGGGCTCGATTTTCGTGCCCCGAAAAGTTTCATTTTTTTTGAAATTTTAAGTTTTCGTAAGTTAAAAAATAATATATTAAGCACTTAGGAGCCATTTGTTTTGTTTTTCGGACTCTGATTTTGCTTATTTTTAGACGTCATTTTTCGGGAGTCGATTTCCGTGCCCCGAAATGTTTCATTTTTTTTGAAATTTCATGTTTTGGGATGTCAAAAAATAATATATTAAGCACTTAGGAGACATTTGTTTTGTTTTTCGGACCCTTATTTTGCTGATTTTTAGACGTCATTTTTCAGGGCTCGATTTTCGTGCCCCGAAAAGTTTCATTTTTTTTGAAATTTTATGTTTTGGTAAGTTAAAAAATAATATATTAAGCATTTAGGAGACATTTGTTTTGTTTTTCGGACTCTGATTCTGCTGATTTTTTGACGTCATTTTTCAGGGCTCGATTTTCGTGCCCCGAAAAGTTTCATTTTTTTTGAAATTTTAAGTTTTGGTAAATTAAAAAATAATATATTAATCACTTATGGACATTTGTTTTGTTTTTCGGACTCTGATTTTGCTGATTTTTGGACGTCATTTTTCAGGGCTCGATTTTCGTGCCCCGAAAAGTTTCATTTTTTTGAAATTTTAAGTTTTGGTAAGTTAAAAAATAATATATTAAGCACTTAGGAGACATTTGTTTTGTTTTTCGAACTCTGATTTTGCTGATTTTTAGACGTCATTTTTCGGGGTTCGATTTTCGTGCGCCGAAAAGTTTCATTTTTTTTTAAATTTTAAGTTTTGGTAAGTTAAAAAATAGTATATTAAGCACTTAGGAGACATTTGTTTTGTTTTTCGGA
Organism: Penstemon newberryi var. newberryi; assembly: GCA_030819805.1. Lineage (NCBI taxonomy): Eukaryota > Viridiplantae > Streptophyta > Magnoliopsida > Lamiales > Plantaginaceae > Penstemon > Penstemon newberryi. The sequence continues at coordinate 27,901,778 of JAUALY010000006.1, read as the reverse complement.
GTATGCTTTTGATGATTTTTAGACGTCATTTTTAAGGGCTCGATTTCCGTGCCCCGAAAAGTTTCATTTTTTTTGAAATTTTATGTTTTTGGATATCAAAATATAATATATTAAGCACTTAGGAGCCATTTGTTTTGTTTTTCGGACTCTGATTTTGCTGATTTTTAGACGTCATTTTTCAGGGTTCGATTTCCATGCCCCAAAAAGTTTAATTTTTTTTGAAATTTCATGTTTTGGGATGTCAAAAAATAATATATTAAGCACTTAGGAGCCATTTGTTTTGTTTTTCGGAGTATGCTTTTGATGATTTTTAGACGTCATTTTTAAGGGCTCGATTTCCGTGCCCCGAAAAGTTTCATTTTTTTTGAAATTTTATGTTTTGGGATATCAAAAAATAATATATTAAGCACTTAGGAGCCATTTGTTTTGTTTTTCGCACTCTGATTTTGCTGATTTTTATACGTCATTTTTCAGGGCTCGATTTCCATGCCCCGAAAAGATTCATTTTTTTTTGAAATTTCATGTTTTGGGATGTCAAAAAATAATATATTAAGCACTTGGGAGCCATTTGTTTTGTTTTTCGGATTCTGATTTTGCTGATTATTAGACGTCATTTTTCAGGGCTCGATTTTCGTGCCCCCAAAAAGTTTCATTTTTTTTTGAAATTTTAAGTTTTGATAAGTTAAAAAATACTATATTAAGCACTTAGGAGACATTTGTTTAGTTTTTCGGAGTATGATTTTGATGATTTTTAGACGTCATTTTTCAGGGCTCGATTTTCGTACCCCAGAAAGTTTCATTTTTTTTGAAATTTCATGTTTTAGGATGTCAAAAAATAATATATTAAGCACTTAGGAGCCATTTGTTTTGTTTTTCGGACTCTGATTTTGCTGAGTTTTAGACGTCATTTTTCAGGACTCGATTTTCGTGACCCGAAAAGTTTCATTTTTTTTGAAATTTTATGTTTTGGTAAGTTAAAAAATTATATATTAAGCACTTAGGAGACATTTGTTTTGTTTTTCGGACTCTGATTTTGCTGATTTTTTGACGTCATTTTTCAGGGCTCGATTTTCGTGCCCCGAAAAGTTTCATTTTTTTTGAAATTTTAAGTTTTGGTAAGTTAAAAAATAATATATTAATCACTTATAGACATTTGTTTTGTTTTTCGGACTCTGATTTTGCTGATTTTTGGACGTCATTTTTCAGGGCTCGATTTTCGTGCCCCGAAAAGTTTCATTTTTTTGAAATTTTAAGTTTTGGTAAGTTAAAAAATAATATATTAAGCACTTAGGAGACATTTGTTTTGTTTTTCGGACCCTTATTTTGCTGATTTTTAGACGTCATTTTTCGGGGTTCGATTTTCGTGCCCCGAAAAGTTTCATTTTTTTTGAAATTTTAAGTTTTCGTAAGTTAAAAAATAATATATTAAGCACTTAGGAGCCATTTGTTTTATTTTTCGGACTATGATTTTGCTGATTTTAGACGTCATTTTTCAGGGCTCGATTTCCATGCACCGAAAAGTTTCATTTTTTTTTGAAATTTCATGTTTTGGGATGTCAAAAAATAATATATTAAGCACTTAGGAGCCATTTGTTTTATTTTTCGGACTATGATTTTGCTGATTTTAGACGTCATTTTTCAGGGCTCGATTTCCATGCACCGAAAAGTTTCATTTTTTTTGAAATTTTATGTTTTGGTAAGTTAAAAAATAATATATTAAGCATTTAGGAGACATTTGTTTTGTTTTTCGGACTCTGATTCTGCTGATTTTTTGACGTCATTTTTCAGGGCTCGATTTTCGTGCCCCGAAAAGTTTCATTTTTTTTGAAATTTTAAGTTTTGGTAAATTAAAAAATAATATATTAATCACTTATGGACATTTGTTTTGTTTTTCGGACTCTGATTTTGCTGATTTTTGGACGTCATTTTTCAGGGCTCGATTTTCGTGCCCCGAAAAGTTTCATTTTTTTGAAATTTTAAGTTTTGGTAAGTTAAAAAATAATATATTAAGCACTTAGGAGACATTTGTTTTGTTTTTCGAACTCTGATTTTGCTGATTTTTAGACGTCATTTTTCGGGGTTCGATTTTCGTGCGCCGAAAAGTTTCATTTTTTTTTAAATTTTAAGTTTTGGTAAGTTAAAAAATAGTATATTAAGCACTTAGGAGACATTTGTTTTGTTTTTCGGAGTATGCTTTTGATGATTTTTAGACGTCATTTTTAAGGGCTCGATTTCCGTGCCCCGAAAAGTTTCATTTTTTTTGAAATTTTATGTTTTTGGATATCAAAATATAATATATTAAGAACTTAGGAGCCATTTGTTTTGTTTTTCGGACTCTGATTTTGCTGATTTTTAGACGTCATTTTTCAGGGTTCGATTTCCATGCCCCAAAAAGTTTAATTTTTTTTGAAATTTCATTTTTTGGGATGTCAAAAAATAATATATTAAGCACTTAGGAGCCATTTGTTTTGTTTTTCGGAGTATGCTTTTGATGATTTTTAGACGTCATTTTTAAGGGCTCGATTTCCGTGCCCCGAAAAGTTTCATTTTTTTTGAAATTTTATGTTTTGGGATATCAAAAAATAATATATTAAGCACTTAGGAGCCATTTGTTTTGTTTTTCGCACTCTGATTTTGCTGATTTTTATACGTCATTTTTCAGGGCTCGATTTCCATGCCCCGAAAAGATTCATTTTTTTTTGAAATTTCATGTTTTGGGATGTCAAAAAATAATATATTAAGCACTTGGGAGCCATTTGTTTTGTTTTTCGGATTCTGATTTTGCTGATTATTAGACGTCATTTTTCAGGGCTCGATTTTCGTGCCCCCAAAAAGTTTCATTTTTTTTTGAAATTTTAAGTTTTGATAAGTTAAAAAATACTATATTAAGCACTTAGGAGACATTTGTTTAGTTTTTCGGAGTATGATTTTGATGATTTTTAGACGTCATTTTTCAGGGCTCGATTTTCGTACCCCAGAAAGTTTCATTTTTTTTGAAATTTCATGTTTTAGGATGTCAAAAAATAATATATTAAGCACTTAGGAGCCATTTGTTTTGTTTTTCGGACTCTGATTTTGCTGAGTTTTAGACGTCATTTTTCAGGACTCGATTTTCGTGACCCGAAAAGTTTCATTTTTTTTGAAATTTTATGTTTTGGTAAGTTAAAAAATTATATATTAAGCACTTAGGAGACATTTGTTTTGTTTTTCGGACTCTGATTTTGCTGATTTTTTGACGTCATTTTTCAGGGCTCGATTTTCGTGCCCCGAAAAGTTTCATTTTTTTTGAAATTTTAAGTTTTGGTAAGTTAAAAAATAATATATTAATCACTTATAGACATTTGTTTTGTTTTTCGGACTCTGATTTTGCTGATTTTTGGACGTCATTTTTCAGGGCTCGATTTTCGTGCCCCGAAAAGTTTCATTTTTTTGAAATTTTAAGTTTTGGTAAGTTAAAAAATAATATATTAAGCACTTAGGAGACATTTGTTTTGTTTTTCGGACTCTGATTTTGCTGATTTTTAGACGTCATTTTTCGGGGTTCGATTTTCGTGCCCCGAAAAGTTTCATTTTTTTTAAAATTTTAAGTTTTGGTAAGTTAAAAAATAGTATATTAAGCACTTAGGAGACATTTGTTTTGTTTTTCGGAGTATGTTTTTGATGATTTTTAGACGTCATTTTTAAGGACTCGATTTCCGTGCCCCTAAAAGTTTCATTTTTTTTGAAATTTTATGTTTTGGGATATCAAAAAATAATATATTAAGCACTTAGGAGCCATTTGTTTTATTTTTCGGACTATGATTTTGCTGATTTTAGACGTCATTTTTCAGGGCTCGATTTCCATGCCCCGAAAAGTTTCATTTTTTTTTGAAATTTCATGTTTTGGGATGTCAAAAAATAATATATTAAGCACTTAGGAGCCATTTGTTTTGTTTTTCGGATTCTGATTTTGCTGATTATTAGATGTCATTTTTCAAGGCTCGATTTTCGTGCCCCAAAAAGTTTCATTTTTTTTGAAATTTTAAGTTTTGATAAGTTAAAAAATAATATATTAAGCACTTAGGAGACATTTGTTTTGTTTTTCGGTGTATGATTTTGATGATTTTTAGACGTCATTTTTCAGGGCTCGATTTTCGTACCCCGAAAAGTTTCATTTTTTTTGAAATTTCATGTTTTAGGATGTCAAAAAATAATATATTAAGCACTTAGGAGCCATTTGTTTGGTTTTTCGGACTCTGATTTTGCTGATTTTTTGACGTCATTTTTCAGGGCTCGATTTTCGTGCCCAGAAATGTTTCATTTTTTTTTGAAATTTTAAGTTTTGGTAAGTTAAAAAATAATATATTAAGCACTTAAGAGCCATTTGTTTTGTTTTTCGGACTATGATTTTGCTGATTTTTAGACGTCATTTTTCAGGGCTCGATTTCAGTGCACCGAAAAGTTTCATTTTTTTTGAAATTTCCTGTTTTGGGATGTCAAAAAATTATATATTAAGCACTTAGGAGCCATTTGTTTTGTTTTTCGGACTCTGATTTTGCTGATTTTTTGACGTCATTTTTCAGGGCTCGATTTTCGTGCCCCGAAATATTTCATTTTTTTTGAAATTTTAAGTTTTGATAAGTTAAAAAATAATATATTAAGCACTTAGGAGACATTTGTTTTTTTTTTTCGGAGTATGATTTTGATGATTTTTAGACGTCATTTTTCAGGGCTCGATTTTCGTACCCCGAAAAGTTTCATTTTTTTTGAAATTTCATGTTTTGGGATGTCAAAAAATTATATATTAAGCACTTAGGAACCATTTGTTTTGTTTTTCGGACTCTGATTTTGCTGATTTTTAGACGTCATTTTTCAGGGCTCGATTTCCGTGCCCCGAATAGTTTCATTTTTTTTGAAATTTCATGTTTTGGGATGTCAAAAAATTATATATTAAGCACTTAGGAGACATTTGTTTTGTTTTTCGGACCCTTATTTTGCTGATCTTTAGACGTCATTTTTAAGGGCTCTATTTTCGTGCCCCGAAAAGTTTCATTTTTTTTGAAAATCTAAGTTTTGGTAAGTTAAAAAATAATATATTAAGCCCTTAGGAGACATTTGTTTTGTTTTTTGGAATCCGATTTTGCTGATTTTTTGACGTCATTTTTCAAGGCTCGATTTTCGTGCCCAGAAATGTTTCATTTTTTTTGAAATTTTAAGTTTTGGTAAGTTAAAAAATAATATATTAAGCACTTAGGAGACATTTGTTTTGTTTTTCGGACTCTGATTTTGCTGATTTTTAGACGTCATTTTTCGGGGTTCGATTTTCGTGCCCCGAAAAGTTTCATTTTTTTTTAAATTTTAAGTTTTGGTAAATTAAAAAATAGTATATTAAGCACTTAGGAGACATTTGTTTTGTTTTTCGGAGTATGCTTTTGATGATTTTTAGACGTCATTTTTAAGGGCTCGATTTCCGTGCCCCGAAAAGTTTCATTTTTTTTGAAATTTTATGTTTTTGGATATCAAAAAATAATATATTAAGCACTTAGGAGACATTTGTTTTGCTTTTCGGACTCTGATTTTGCTGATTTTTTGACGTCATTTTTCAGGGCTCGATTTTCGTGCCCCGAAAAGTTTCATTTTTTTTCAAATTTTAAGTTTTGGTAAGTTAAAAAATAATATATTAATCACTTATGGACATTTGTTTTGTTTTTCGGACTCTGATTTTGCTGATTTTTGGACGTCATTTTTCAGGGCTCGATTTTCGTGCCCCGAAAAGTTTCATTTTTTTGAAATTTTAAGTTTTGGTAAGTTAAAAAATAATATATTAAGCACTTAGGAGACATTTGTTTTGTTTTTCGAACTCTGATTTTGCTGATTTTTAGACGTCATTTTTCGGGGTTCGATTTTCGTGCCCCGAAAAGTTTCATTTTTTTTTAAATTTTAAGTTTTGGTAAGTTAAAAAATAGTATATTAAGCACTTAGGAGACATTTGTTTTGTTTTTCGGAGTATGCTTTTGATGATTTTTAGACGTCATTTTTAAGGGCTCGATTTCCGTGCCCCGAAAAGTTTCATTTTTTTTGAAATTTTATGTTTTTGGATATCAAAATATAATATATTAAGCACTTAGGAGCCATTTGTTTTGTTTTTCGGACTCTGATTTTGCTGATTTTTAGACGTCATTTTTCAGGGTTCGATTTCCATGCCCCAAAAAGTTTAATTTTTTTTGAAATTTCATGTTTTGGGATGTCAAAAAATAATATATTAAGCACTTAGGAGCCATTTGTTTTGTTTTTCGGAGTATGCTTTTGATGATTTTTAGACGTCATTTTTAAGGGCTCGATTTCCGTGCCCCGAAAAGTTTCATTTTTTATGAAATTTTATGTTTTGGGATATCAAAAAATAATATATTAAGCACTTAGGAGCCATTTGTTTTGTTTTTCGCACTCTGATTTTGCTGATTTTTATACGTCATTTTTCAGGGCTCGATTTCCATGCCCCGAAAAGATTCATTTTTTTTTGAAATTTCATGTTTTGGGATGTCAAAAAATAATATATTAAGCACTTAGGAGCCATTTGTTTTGTTTTTCGGATTCTGATTTTGCTGATTATTAGACGTCATTTTTCAGGGCTCGATTTTCGTGCCCCCAAAAAGTTTCATTTTTTTTGAAATTTTAAGTTTTGATAAGTTAAAAAATACTATATTAAGCACTTAGGAGACATTTGTTTAGTTTTTCGGAGTATGATTTTGATGATTTTTAGACGTCATTTTTCAGGGCTCGATTTTCGTACCCCAGAAAGTTTCATTTTTTTTGAAATTTCATGTTTTAGGATGTCAAAAAATAATATATTAAGCACTTAGGAGCCATTTGTTTTGTTTTTCGGACTCTGATTTTGCTGAGTTTTAGACGTCATTTTTCAGGACTCGATTTTCGTGACCCGAAAAGTTTCATTTTTTTTGAAATTTTATGTTTTGGTAAGTTAAAAAATTATATATTAAGCACTTAGGAGACATTTGTTTTGTTTTTCGGACTCTGATTTTGCTGATTTTTTGACGTCATTTTTCAGGGCTCGATTTTCGTGCCCCGAAAAGTTTCATTTTTTTTGAAATTTTAAGTTTTGGTAAGTTAAAAAATAATATATTAATCACTTATAGACATTTGTTTTGTTTTTCGGACTCTGATTTTGCTGATTTTTGGACGTCATTTTTCAGGGCTCGATTTTCGTGCCCCGAAAAGTTTCATTTTTTTGAAATTTTAAGTTTTGGTAAGTTAAAAAATAATATATTAAGCACTTAGGAGACATTTGTTTTGTTTTTCGGACTCTGATTTTGCTGATTTTTAGACGTCATTTTTCGGGGTTCGATTTTCGTGCCCCGAAAAGTTTCATTTTTTTTAAAATTTTAAGTTTTGGTAAGTTAAAAAATAGTATATTAAGCACTTAGGAGACATTTGTTTTGTTTTTCGGAGTATGTTTTTGATGATTTTTAGACGTCATTTTTAAGGACTCGATTTCCGTGCCCCTAAAAGTTTCATTTTTTTTGAAATTTTATGTTTTGGGATATCAAAAAATAATATATTAAGCACTTAGGAGCCATTTGTTTTATTTTTCGGACTATGATTTTGCTGATTTTAGACGTCATTTTTCAGGGCTCGATTTCCATGCCCCGAAAAGTTTCATTTTTTTTTGAAATTTCATGTTTTGGGATGTCAAAAAATAATATATTAAGCACTTAGGAGACATTTGTTTTGTTTTTCGGTGTATGATTTTGATGATTTTTAGACGTCATTTTTCAGGGCTCGATTTTCGTACCCCGAAAAGTTTCATTTTTTTTGAAATTTCATATTTTAGGATGTCAAAAAATAATATATTAAGCACTTAGGAGCCATTTGTTTGGTTTTTCGGACTCTGATTTTGCTGATTTTTTGACGTCATTTTTCAGGGCTCGATTTTCGTGCCCAGAAATGTTTCATTTTTTTTGAAATTTTAAGTTTTGGTAAGTTAAAAAATAATATATTAAGCACTTAAGAGCCATTTGTTTTGTTTTTCGGACTATGATTTTGCTGATTTTTAGACGTCATTTTTCAGGGTTCGATTTCAGTGCACCGAAAAGTTTCATTTTTTTTGAAATTTCCTGTTTTGGGATGTCAAAAAATTATATATTAAGCACTTAGGAGCCATTTGTTTTGTTTTTCGGACTCTGATTTTGCTGATTTTTTGACGTCATTTTTCAGGGCTCGATTTTCGTGCCCCGAAATATTTCATTTTTTTTGAAATTTTAAGTTTTGATAAGTTAAAAAATAATATATTAAGCACTTAGGAGACATTTGTTTTGTTTTTCGGACCCTTATTTTGCTGATCTTTAGACGTCATTTTTAAGGGCTCGATTTTCGTGCCCCGAAAAGTTTCATTTTTTTTGAAAATCTAAGTTTTGGTAAGTTAAAAAATAATATATTAAGCCCTTAGGAGACATTTGTTTTGTTTTTTGGAATCCGATTTTGCTGATTTTTTGACTTCATTTTTCAAGGCTCGATTTTCGTGCCCAGAAATGTTTCATTTTTTTTGAAATTTTAAGTTTTGGTAAGTTAAAAAATAATATATTAAGCACTTAGGAGACATTTGTTTTGTTTTTCGGACTCTGATTTTGCTGATTTTTAGACGTCATTTTTCGGGGTTCGATTTTCGTGCCCCGAAAAGTTTCATTTTTTTTTAAATTTTAAGTTTTGGTAAGTTAAAAAATAGTATATTAAGCACTTAGGAGACATTTGTTTTGTTTTTCGGAGTATGCTTTTGATGATTTTTAGACGTCATTTTTAAGGGCTCGATTTCCGTGCCCCGAAAAGTTTCATTTTTTTTGAAGTTTTATGTTTTGGGATATCAAAAAATAATATATTAAGCACTTAGGAGCCATTTGTTTTGTTTTTCGGACTCTGAATTTGCTGATTTTTATACGTCATTTTTCAGGGCTCGATTTCCATGCCCCGAAAAGTTTCATTTTTTTTTGAAATTTCATGTTTTGGGATGTCAAAAAATAATATATTAAGCACTTAGGAGCCATTTGTTTTTTTTTTCGGATTCTGATTTTGCTGATTATTAGACGTCATTTTTCAGTGCTCGATTTCCGTGCCCCAAAAATTTTCATTTTTTTTGAAATTTTAAGTTTTTATAAGTTAAAAAATAATATATTAAGCACTTAGGAGACATTTGTTTAGTTTTTCGGAGTATGATTTTGATGATTTTTAGACGTCATTTTTCAGGGCTCGATTTTCGTACCCCAGAAAGTTTCATTTTTTTTGAAATTTCATGTTTTAGGATGTCAAAAAATAATATATTAAGCACTTAGGAGCCATTTGTTTTGTTTTTCGGACTCTGATTTTGCTGATTTTTTGACGTCATTTTTCAGGGCTCGATTTTCGTGCCCCGAAATATTTCATTTTTTTTGAAATTTTAAGTTTTGATAAGTTAAAAAATAATATATTAAGCACTTAGGAGACATTTGTTTTTTTTTTTCGGAGTATGATTTTGATGATTTTTAGACGTCATTTTTCAGGGCTCGATTTTAGTACCCCGAAAAGTTTCATTTTTTTTGAAATTTCATGTTTTGGGATGTCAAAAAATTATATATTAAGCACTTAGGAACCATTTGTTTTGTTTTTCGGACTCTGATTTTGCTGATTTTTAGACGTCATTTTTCAGGGCTCGATTTCCGTGCCCCGAAAAGTTTCATTTTTTTTGAAATTTCATGTTTTGGGATGTCAAAAAATTATATATTAAGCACTTAGGAGCCATTTGTTTTGTTTTTCGGACTCCGATTTTGCTGATTTTTAGAAGTCATTTTTCAGGGCTCGATTTTCGTGACCCGAAAAGTTTCATTTTTTTTGAAATTTTAAGTTTTGGTAAGTTAAAAAATAATATATTAAGCACTTAGGAGCTATTTGTTTTGTTTTTCGGACTCTGATTTTGCTGATTTTTAGACGTCATTTTTCAGGAGTCGATTTCCGTGCCCCGAAATGTTTCATTTTTTTTGAAATTTCATGTTTTGGGATGTCAAAAAATAATATATTAAGCACTTAGGAGACATTTGTTTTGTTTTTCGGACCCTTATTTTGCTGATCTTTAGACGTCATTTTTAAGGGCTCGATTTTCGTGCCCCGAAAAGTTTCATTTTTTTTGAAAATCTAAGTTTTGGTAAGTTAAAAAATAATATATTAAGCCCTTAGGAGACATTTGTTTTGTTTTTTGGAATCCGATTTTGCTGATTTTTTGACGTCATTTTTCAAGGCTCGATTTTCGTGCCCAGAAATGTTTCATTTTTTTTGAAATTTTAAGTTTTGGTAAGTTAAAAAATAATATATTAAGCACTTAGGAGACATTTGTTTTGTTTTTCGGACTCTGATTTTGCTGATTTTTAGACGTCATTTTTCGGGGTTCGATTTTCGTGCCCCGAAAAGTTTCATTTTTTTTTAAATTTTAAGTTTTGGTAAGTTAAAAAATAGTATATTAAGCACTTAGGAGACATTTGTTTTGTTTTTCGGAGTATGCTTTTGATGATTTTTAGACGTCATTTTTAAGGGCTCGATTTCCGTGCCCCGAAAAGTTTCATTTTTTTTGAAGTTTTATGTTTTGGGATATCAAAAAATAATATATTAAGCACTTAGGAGCCATTTGTTTTATTTTTCGGACTCTGAATTTGCTGATTTTTATACGTCATTTTTCAGGGCTCGATTTCCATGCCCCGAAAAGTTTCATTTTTTTTTGAAATTTCAAGTTTTGGGATGTCAAAAAATAATATATTAAGCACTTAGGAGCCATTTGTTTTTTTTTTCGGATTCTGATTTTGCTGATTATTAGACGTCATTTTTCAGTGCTCGATTTCCGTGCCCCAAAAAGTTTCATTTTTTTTGAAATTTTAAGTTTTTATAAGTTAAAAAATAATATATTAAGCACTTAGGAGACATTTGTTTAGTTTTTCGGAGTATGATTTTGATGATTTTTAGACGTCATTTTTCAGGGCTCGATTTTCGTACCCCGAAAAGTTTCATTTTTTTTGAAATTTCATGTTTTAAGATGTCAAAAAATAATATATTAAGCACTTAGGAGCCATTTGTTTTGTTTTTCGGGCTCTGATTTTGCTGAGTTTTAGACGTCATTTTTCAGGGCTCGATTTTTGTGACCCGAAAAGTTTCATTTTTTTTGAAATTTTATGTTTTGGTAAGTTAAAAAATAATATATTAAGCACTTAGGTGCCATTTGTTTTGTTTTTCGGACTCTGATTTTGCTGATTTTTGGACGTCATTTTTCAGGCCTCGATTTTCGTGCCCCGAAAAGTTTCATTTTTTTTGAAATTTTAAGTTTTGGTAAGTTAAAAAATAATATATTAAGCACTTAGGAGCCATTTGTTTTATTTTCGGACTCTGATTTTGCTTATTTTTAGACGTCATTTTTCGTGAGTCGATTTCCGTGCCCCGAAATGTCTCATTTTTTTTGAAATTTCATGTTTTGGGATGTCAAAAAATAATATATTAAGCACTTAGGAGACATTTGTTTTGTTTTTCGGACCCTTATTTTGCTGATTTTTAGACGTCATTTTTCAGGGCTCGATTTTCGTGCCCCAAAAAGTTTCATTTTTTTTGAAATTTTAAGTTTTGATAAGTTTAAAAATAATATATTAAGCACTTAGGAGACATTTGTTTTGTTTTTCGGTGTATGATTTTGATGATTTTTAGACGTCATTTTTCAGGGCTCGATTTTCGCACCCCGAGAAGTTTCATTTTTTTTGAAATTTCATGTTTTAGGATGTCAAAAAATAATATATTAAGCACTTAGGAGCCATTTGTTTTGTTTTTCGGACTCTGATTTTGCTGATTTTTTGACGTCATTTTTCGAGGCTCGATTTTCGTGCCCCAAAAAGTTTCATTTTTTTTGAAATTTTATGTTTTGATAAGTTAAAAAATAATATATTAAGCACTTAGGAGACATTTGTTTTGTTTTTCGGACTCTGATTTTGCTGATTTTTTGACGTCATTTTTCAGGGCTCGATTTTCGTGCCCCGAAAAGTTTCATTTTTTTTCAAATTTTAAGTTTTGGTAAGTTAAAAAATAATATATTAATCACTTATGGACATTTGTTTAGTTTTTCGGACTCTGATTTTGCTGATTTTTGGACGTCATTTTTCAGGGCTCGATTTTCGTGCCCCGAAAAGTTTCATTTTTTTGAAATTTTAAGTTTTGGTAAGTTAAAAAATAATATATTAAGCACTTAGGAGACATTTGTTTTGTTTTTCGAACTCTGATTTTGCTGATTTTTAGACGTCATTTTTCGGGGTTCGATTTTCGTGCCCCGAAAAGTTTCATTTTTTTTTAAATTTTAAGTTTTTGTAAGTTAAAAAATAGTATATTAAGCACTTAGGAGACATTTGTTTTGTTTTTCGGAGTATGCTTTTGATGATTTTTAGACGTCATTTTTAAGGGCTCGATTTCCGTGCCCCGAAAAGTTTCATTTTTTTTGAAATTTTATGTTTTGGGATATCAAAATATAATATATTAAGCACTTAGGAGCCATTTGTTTTGTTTTTCGGACTCTGATTTTGCTGATTTTTAGACGTCATTTTTCAGGGCTCGATTTCCATGCCCCAAAAAGTTTAATTTTTTTTGAAATTTCATGTTTTGGGATGTCAAAAAATAATATATTAAGCACTTAGGAGCCATTTGTTTTGTTTTTCGGAGTATGCTTTTGATGATTTTTAGACGTCATTTTTAAGGGCTCGATTTCCGTGCCCCGAAAAGTTTCATTTTTTTTGAAATTTTATGTTTTTGGATATCAAAAAATAATATATTAAGCACTTAGGAGCCATTTGTTTTGTTTTTCGGACTCTGATTTTGCTGATTTTTATACGTCATTTTTCAGGGCTCGATTTTCGTGCCCCGAAAAGTTTCATTTTTTTTGGAATTTTATGTTTTGGTAAGTTAAAAAATAATATATTAAGCACTTAGGAGACATTTGTTTTGTTTTTCGGACTCTGATTTTGCTGATTTTTTGACTTCATTTTTCAGGGCTCGATTTTCGTGCCCCGAAAAGTTTCATTTTTTTTCAAATTTTAAGTTTTGGTAAGTTAAAAAATAATATATTAATCACTTATGGATATTTGTTTTGTTTTTCGGACTCTGATTTTGCTGATTTTTGGACGTCATTTTTCAGGGCTCGATTTTCGTGCTCCGAAAAGTTTCATTTTTTTGAAATTTTAAGTTTTGGTAAGTTAAAAAATAATATATTAAGCACTTAGGAGACATTTGTTTTGTTTTTCGAACTCTGATTTTGCTGATTTTTAGACGTCATTTTTCGGGGTTCGATTTTCGTGCCCCGAAAAGTTTCATTTTTTTTTTAAATTTTAAGTTTTGGTAAGTTAAAAAATAGTATATTAAGCACTTAGGAGACATTTGTTTTGTTTTTCGGAGTATGCTTTTGATGATTTTTAGACGTCATTTTTAAGGGCTCGATTTCCGTGCCCCGAAAAGTTTCAATTTTTTTGAAATTTTATGTTTTGGGATATCAAAATATATTATATTAAGCACTTAGGAGCCATTTGTTTTGTTTTTCGGACTCTGATTTTGCTGATTTTTAGACGTCATTTTTCAGGGCTCGATTTCCATGCCCCAAAAAGTTTAATTTTTTTTGAAATTTCATGTTTTGGGATGTCAAAAAATAATATATTAAGCACTTAGGAGCCATTTGTTTTGTTTTTCGGAGTATGCTTTTGATGATTTTTAGACGTCATTTTTAAGGGCTCGATTTTCGTGCCCCGAAAAGTTTCATTTTTTTTGAAATTTTATGTTTTGGGATATCAAAAACTAATATATTAAGCACTTAGGAGCCATTTGTTTTGTTTTTCGGACTCTGATTTTGCTGATTTTTATACGTCATTTTTCAGGGCTCGATTTCCATGCCCCGAAAAGTTTCATTTTTTTTTTAAATTTCATGTTTTGGGATGTCAAAAAATAATATATTAAGCACTTAGGAGCCATTTGTTTTGTTTTTCGGATTCTGATTTTGCTGATTATTAGACGTCATTTTTCAGGGCTCGATTTTCGTGCCCCAAAAAGTTTCATTTTTTTTGAAATTTTAAGTTTTGATAAGTTAAAAAATAATATATTAAGCACTTAGGAGACATTTGTTTAGTTTTTCGGAGTATGATTTTGATGATTTTTAGACGTCATTTTTCAGGGCTCGATTTTCGTACCCCAAAAAGTTTCATTTTTTTTGAAATTCATGTTTTAGGATGTCAAAAAATAATATATTAAGCACTTAGGAGCCATTTGTTTTGTTTTTCGGACTATGATTTTTCTGAGTTTTAGACGTCATTTTTCAGGGCTCGATTTTCGTGACCCGAAAAGTTTCATTTTTTTTGAAATTTTATGTTTTGGTAAGTTAAAAAATAATATATTAAGCACTTAGGAGACATTTGTTTTGTTTTTCGGACTCTGATTTTGCTGATTTTTAGACGTCATTTTTCGGGGTTCGATTTTCGTGCCCCGAAAAGTTTCATTTTTTTTAAAATTTTAAGTTTTGGTAAGTTAAAAAATAGTATATTAAGCACTTAGGAGACATTTGTTTTGTTTTTCGGAGTATGCTTTTGATGATTTTTAGACGTCATTTTTAAGGGCTCGATTTCCGTGCCCCGAAAAGTTTCATTTTTTTTGAAATTTTATGTTTTGGGATATCAAAATATAATATATTAAGCACTTAGGAGCCATTTGTTTTGTTTTTCGGACTCTGATTTTGCTGATTTTTAGACGTCATTTTTCAGGGCTCGATTTCCATGCCCCAAAAAGTTTAATTTTTTTTGAAATTTCATGTTTTGGGATGTCAAAAAATAATATATTAAGCACTTAGGAGCCATTTGTTTTGTTTTTCGGAGTATGCTTTTGATGATTTTTAGACGTCATTTTTAAGGGCTCGATTTCCGTGCCCCGAAAAGTTTCATTTTTTTTGAAATTTTATGTTTTTGGATATCAAAAAATAATATATTAAGCACTTAGGAGCCATTTGTTTTGTTTTTCGGACTCTGATTTTGCTGATTTTTATACGTCATTTTTCAGGGCTCGATTTTCGTGCCCCGAAAAGTTTCATTTTTTTTGGAATTTTATGTTTTGGTAAGTTAAAAAATAATATATTAAGCACTTAGGAGACATTTGTTTTGTTTTTCGGACTCTGATTTTGCTGATTTTTTGACTTCATTTTTCAGGGCTCGATTTTCGTGCCCCGAAAAGTTTCATTTTTTTTCAAATTTTAAGTTTTGGTAAGTTAAAAAATAATATATTAATCACTTATGGATATTTGTTTTGTTTTTCGGACTCTGATTTTGCTGATTTTTGGACGTCATTTTTCAGGGCTCGATTTTCGTGCTCCGAAAAGTTTCATTTTTTTGAAATTTTAAGTTTTGGTAAGTTAAAAAATAATATATTAAGCACTTAGGAGACATTTGTTTTGTTTTTCGAACTCTGATTTTGCTGATTTTTAGACGTCATTTTTCGGGGTTCGATTTTCGTGCCCCGAAAAGTTTCATTTTTTTTTTAAATTTTAAGTTTTGGTAAGTTAAAAAATAGTATATTAAGCACTTAGGAGACATTTGTTTTGTTTTTCGGAGTATGCTTTTGATGATTTTTAGACGTCATTTTTAAGGGCTCGATTTCCGTGCCCCGAAAAGTTTCAATTTTTTTGAAATTTTATGTTTTGGGATATCAAAATATAATATATTAAGCACTTAGGAGCCATTTGTTTTGTTTTTCGGACTCTGATTTTGCTGATTTTTAGACGTCATTTTTCAGGGCTCGATTTCCATGCCCCAAAAAGTTTAATTTTTTTTGAAATTTCATGTTTTGGGATGTCAAAAAATAATATATTAAGCACTTAGGAGCCATTTGTTTTGTTTTTCGGAGTATGCTTTTGCTGATTTTTAGACGTCATTTTTCAGGAGTCGATTTCCGTGCCCCGAAATGTTTCATTTTTTTTGAAATTTCATGTTTTGGGATGTCAAAAAATAATATATTAAGCACTTAGGAGACATTTGTTTTGTTTTTCGGACCCTTATTTTGCTGATCTTTAGACGTCATTTTTAAGGGCTCGATTTTCGTGCCCCGAAAAGTTTCATTTTTTTTGAAATTTTAAGTTTTGATAAGTTTAAAAATAATATATTAAGCACTTAGGAGACATTTGTTTTGTTTTTCGGTGTATGATTTTGATGATTTTTAGACGTCATTTTTCAGGGCTCGATTTTCGCACCCCGAGAAGTTTCATTTTTTTTGAAATTTCATGTTTTAGGATGTCAAAAAATAATATATTAAGCACTTAGGAGCCATTTGTTTTGTTTTTCGGACTCTGATTTTGCTGATTTTTTGACGTCATTTTTCGAGGCTCGATTTTCGTGCCCCAAAAAGTTTCATTTTTTTTGAAATTTTATGTTTTGATAAGTTAAAAAATAATATATTAAGCACTTAGGAGACATTTGTTTTGTTTTTCGGACTCTGATTTTGCTGATTTTTTGACGTCATTTTTCAGGGCTCGATTTTCGTGCCCCGAAAAGTTTCATTTTTTTTCAAATTTTAAGTTTTGGTAAGTTAAAAAATAATATATTAATCACTTATGGACATTTGTTTAGTTTTTCGGACTCTGATTTTGCTGATTTTTGGACGTCATTTTTCAGGGCTCGATTTTCGTGCCCCGAAAAGTTTCATTTTTTTGAAATTTTAAGTTTTGGTAAGTTAAAAAATAATATATTAAGCACTTAGGAGACATTTGTTTTGTTTTTCGAACTCTGATTTTGCTGATTTTTAGACGTCATTTTTCGGGGTTCGATTTTCGTGCCCCGAAAAGTTTCATTTTTTTTTAAATTTTAAGTTTTTGTAAGTTAAAAAATAGTATATTAAGCACTTAGGAGACATTTGTTTTGTTTTTCGGAGTATGCTTTTGATGATTTTTAGACGTCATTTTTAAGGGCTCGATTTCCGTGCCCCGAAAAGTTTCATTTTTTTTGAAATTTTATGTTTTGGGATATCAAAATATAATATATTAAGCACTTAGGAGCCATTTGTTTTGTTTTTCGGACTCTGATTTTGCTGATTTTTAGACGTCATTTTTCAGGGCTCGATTTCCATGCCCCAAAAAGTTTAATTTTTTTTGAAATTTCATGTTTTGGGATGTCAAAAAATAATATATTAAGCACTTAGGAGCCATTTGTTTTGTTTTTCGGAGTATGCTTTTGATGATTTTTAGACGTCATTTTTAAGGGCTCGATTTCCGTGCCCCGAAAAGTTTCATTTTTTTTGAAATTTTATGTTTTTGGATATCAAAAAATAATATATTAAGCACTTAGGAGCCATTTGTTTTGTTTTTCGGACTCTGATTTTGCTGATTTTTATACGTCATTTTTCAGGGCTCGATTTTCGTGCCCCGAAAAGTTTCATTTTTTTTGGAATTTTATGTTTTGGTAAGTTAAAAAATAATATATTAAGCACTTAGGAGACATTTGTTTTGTTTTTCGGACTCTGATTTTGCTGATTTTTTGACTTCATTTTTCAGGGCTCGATTTTCGTGCCCCGAAAAGTTTCATTTTTTTTCAAATTTTAAGTTTTGGTAAGTTAAAAAATAATATATTAATCACTTATGGATATTTGTTTTGTTTTTCGGACTCTGATTTTGCTGATTTTTGGACGTCATTTTTCAGGGCTCGATTTTCGTGCTCCGAAAAGTTTCATTTTTTTGAAATTTTAAGTTTTGGTAAGTTAAAAAATAATATATTAAGCACTTAGGAGACATTTGTTTTGTTTTTCGAACTCTGATTTTGCTGATTTTTAGACGTCATTTTTCGGGGTTCGATTTTCGTGCCCCGAAAAGTTTCATTTTTTTTTTAAATTTTAAGTTTTGGTAAGTTAAAAAATAGTATATTAAGCACTTAGGAGACATTTGTTTTGTTTTTCGGAGTATGCTTTTGATGATTTTTAGACGTCATTTTTAAGGGCTCGATTTCCGTGCCCCGAAAAGTTTCAATTTTTTTGAAATTTTATGTTTTGGGATATCAAAATATAATATATTAAGCACTTAGGAGCCATTTGTTTTGTTTTTCGGACTCTGATTTTGCTGATTTTTAGACGTCATTTTTCAGGGCTCGATTTCCATGCCCCAAAAAGTTTAATTTTTTTTGAAATTTCATGTTTTGGGATGTCAAAAAATAATATATTAAGCACTTAGGAGCCATTTGTTTTGTTTTTCGGAGTATGCTTTTGATGATTTTTAGACGTCATTTTTAAGGGCTCGATTTTCGTGCCCCGAAAAGTTTCATTTTTTTTGAAATTTTATGTTTTGGGATATCAAAAACTAATATATTAAGCACTTAGGAGCCATTTGTTTTGTTTTTCGGACTCTGATTTTGCTGATTTTTATACGTCATTTTTCAGGGCTCGATTTCCATGCCCCGAAAAGTTTCATTTTTTTTTTAAATTTCATGTTTTGGGATGTCAAAAAATAATATATTAAGCACTTAGGAGCCATTTGTTTTGTTTTTCGGATTCTGATTTTGCTGATTATTAGACGTCATTTTTCAGGGCTCGATTTTCGTGCCCCAAAAAGTTTCATTTTTTTTGAAATTTTAAGTTTTGATAAGTTAAAAAATAATATATTAAGCACTTAGGAGACATTTGTTTAGTTTTTCGGAGTATGATTTTGATGATTTTTAGACGTCATTTTTCAGGGCTCGATTTTCGTACCCCAAAAAGTTTCATTTTTTTTGAAATTCATGTTTTAGGATGTCAAAAAATAATATATTAAGCACTTAGGAGCCATTTGTTTTGTTTTTCGGACTATGATTTTTCTGAGTTTTAGACGTCATTTTTCAGGGCTCGATTTTCGTGACCCGAAAAGTTTCATTTTTTTTGAAATTTTATGTTTTGGTAAGTTAAAAAATAATATATTAAGCACTTAGGAGACATTTGTTTTGTTTTTCGGACTCTGATTTTGCTGATTTTTAGACGTCATTTTTCGGGGTTCGATTTTCGTGCCCCGAAAAGTTTCATTTTTTTTAAAATTTTAAGTTTTGGTAAGTTAAAAAATAGTATATTAAGCACTTAGGAGACATTTGTTTTGTTTTTCGGAGTATGCTTTTGATGATTTTTAGACGTCATTTTTAAGGGCTCGATTTCCGTGCCCCGAAAAGTTTCATTTTTTTTGAAATTTTATGTTTTGGGATATCAAAATATAATATATTAAGCACTTAGGAGCCATTTGTTTTGTTTTTCGGACTCTGATTTTGCTGATTTTTAGACGTCATTTTTCAGGGCTCGATTTCCATGCCCCAAAAAGTTTAATTTTTTTTGAAATTTCATGTTTTGGGATGTCAAAAAATAATATATTAAGCACTTAGGAGCCATTTGTTTTGTTTTTCGGAGTATGCTTTTGATGATTTTTAGACGTCATTTTTAAGGGCTCGATTTCCGTGCCCCGAAAAGTTTCATTTTTTTTGAAATTTTATGTTTTTGGATATCAAAAAATAATATATTAAGCACTTAGGAGCCATTTGTTTTGTTTTTCGGACTCTGATTTTGCTGATTTTTATACGTCATTTTTCAGGGCTCGATTTTCGTGCCCCGAAAAGTTTCATTTTTTTTGGAATTTTATGTTTTGGTAAGTTAAAAAATAATATATTAAGCACTTAGGAGACATTTGTTTTGTTTTTCGGACTCTGATTTTGCTGATTTTTTGACTTCATTTTTCAGGGCTCGATTTTCGTGCCCCGAAAAGTTTCATTTTTTTTCAAATTTTAAGTTTTGGTAAGTTAAAAAATAATATATTAATCACTTATGGATATTTGTTTTGTTTTTCGGACTCTGATTTTGCTGATTTTTGGACGTCATTTTTCAGGGCTCGATTTTCGTGCTCCGAAAAGTTTCATTTTTTTGAAATTTTAAGTTTTGGTAAGTTAAAAAATAATATATTAAGCACTTAGGAGACATTTGTTTTGTTTTTCGAACTCTGATTTTGCTGATTTTTAGACGTCATTTTTCGGGGTTCGATTTTCGTGCCCCGAAAAGTTTCATTTTTTTTTTAAATTTTAAGTTTTGGTAAGTTAAAAAATAGTATATTAAGCACTTAGGAGACATTTGTTTTGTTTTTCGGAGTATGCTTTTGATGATTTTTAGACGTCATTTTTAAGGGCTCGATTTCCGTGCCCCGAAAAGTTTCAATTTTTTTGAAATTTTATGTTTTGGGATATCAAAATATAATATATTAAGCACTTAGGAGCCATTTGTTTTGTTTTTCGGACTCTGATTTTGCTGATTTTTAGACGTCATTTTTCAGGGCTCGATTTCCATGCCCCAAAAAGTTTAATTTTTTTTGAAATTTCATGTTTTGGGATGTCAAAATATAATATATTAAGCACTTAGGAACAATTTGTTTTGTTTTTCGGACTCTGATTTTGCTGATTTTTAGACGTCATTTTTCAGGGCTCGATTTCCGTGCCCCAAAAAGTTTCATTTTTTTTGAAATTTCATGTTTTGGGATGTCAAAAAATTATATATTAAGCACTTAGGATCGATTTGTTTTGTTTTTCGGACTCCGATTTTGCTGATTTTTAGAAGTCATTTTTCAGGGCTCGATTTTCGTGCCCCGAAAAGTTTCATTTTTTTTGAAATTTTAAGTTTTGGTAAGTTAAAAAATAATATATTAAGCACTTAGGAGCTATTTGTTTTGTTTTTCGGATTTTTAGACGTCATTTTTCAGGAGTCGATTTCCGTGCCCCGAAATGTTTCATTTTTTTTGAAATTTCATGTTTTGGGATGTCAAAAAATAATATATTAAGCACTTAGGAGACATTTGTTTTGTTTTTCGGACCCTTATTTTGCTGATCTTTAGACGTCATTTTTAAGGGCTCGATTTTCGTGCCCCGAAAAGTTTCATTTTTTTTGAAATTCTAAGTTTTGGTAAGTTAAAAAATAATATATTAAGCCCTTAGGAGACATTTGTTTTGTTTTTTGGACTCCGATTTTGCTGATTTTTTGACGTCATTTTTCAAGGCTCGATTTTCGTGCCCAGAAATGTTTCATTTTTTTTGAAATTTTAAGTTTTGGTAAGTTAAAAAATAATATGTTAAGCACTTAGGAGACATTTGTTTTGTTTTTCGGACTCTGATTTTGCTGATTTTTGGACGTCATTTTTCGGGGTTCGATTTTCGTGCCCCGAAAAGTTTCATTTTTTTGAAATTTTTAGTTTTGGTAAGTTAAAAAATAGTATATTAAGTACTTAGGAGACATTTGTTTTGTTTTTCGGAGTTTGCTTTTGATGATTTTTAGACGTCATTTTTCGGGGTTCGATTTTCGTGCCCCGAAAAGTTTCATTTTTTTTTAAATTTTAAGTTTTGGTAAGTTAAAAAATAGTATATTAAGCACTTAGGAGACATTTGTTTTGTTTTTCGGAGTATGCTTTTGATGATTTTTATACGTCATTTTTAAGGGCTCGATTTCCGTGCCCCGAAAAGTTTCATTTTTTTTGAAATTTTATGTTTTGGGATATCAAAATATAATATATTAAGCACTTAGGAGCCATTTGTTTTGTTTTTCGGACTCTGATTTTGCTGATTTTTATACGTCATTTTTCAGGGCTCGATTTTTGTGACCCGAAAAGTTTAATTTTTTTTTTGAAATTTCATGTTTTGGGATGTCAAAAAATAATATATTAAGCACTTAGGAGCCATTTGTTTTGTTTTTCGGACTCTGATTTTGCTGATTTTTAGACGTCATTTTTCAGGGCTCGATTTCCGTGCCCCGAAAAGTTTCATTTTTTTTGAAATTTCATGTTTTGGGATGTCAAAAAATTATATATTAAGCACTTAGGAGCGATTTGTTTTGTTTTTCGGACTCCGATTTTGCTGATTTTTAGAAGTCATTTTTCAGGGCTCGATTTTCGTGCCCCGAAAAGTTTCATTTTTCTTGAAATTTTAAGTTTTGGTAAGTTAAAAAATAATATATTAAGCACTTAGGAGCTATTTGTTTTGTTTTTCGGATTTTTAGACGTCATTTTTCAGGAGTCGATTTCCGTGCCCCGAAATGTTTCATTTTTTTTGAAATTTCATGTTTTGGGATGTCAAAAAATAATATATTAAGCACTTAGGAGACATTTGTTTTGTTTTTCGGACCCTTATTTTGCTGATCTTTAGACGTCATTTTTAAGGGCTCGATTTTCGTGCCCCGAAAAGTTTCATTTTTTTTGAAATTCTAAGTTTTGGTAAGTTAAAAAATAATATATTAAGCCCTTAGGAGACATTTGTTTTGTTTTTTGGACTCCGATTTTGCTGATTTTTTGACGTCATTTTTCAAGGCTCGATTTTCGTGCCCAGAAATGTTTCATTTTTTTTGAAATTTTAAGTTTTGGTAAGTTAAAAAATAATATGTTAAGCACTTAGGAGACATTTGTTTTGTTTTTCGGACTCTGATTTTGCTTATTTTTGGACGTCATTTTTCGGGGTTCGATTTTCGTGCCCCGAAAAGTTTCATTTTTTTGAAATTTTTAGTTTTGGTAAGTTAAAAAATAGTATATTAAGTACTTAGGAGACATTTGTTTTGTTTTTCGGAGTTTGCTTTTGATGATTTTTGGACGTCATTTTTCGGGGTTCGATTTTCGTGCCCCGAAAAGTTTCATTTTTTTTTAAATTTTAAGTTTTGGTAAGTTAAAAAATAGTATATTAAGCACTTAGGAGACATTTGTTTTGTTTTTCGGAGTATGCTTTTGATGATTTTTATACGTCATTTTTAAGGGCTCGATTTCCGTGCCCCGAAAAGTTTCATTTTTTTTGAAATCTTATGTTTTGGGATATCAAAATATAATATATTAAGCATTTAGGAGCCATTTGTTTTGTTTTTCGGACTCCGATTTTGCTGATTTTTTGACGTCATTTTTCAGGGCTCGATTTTCGTACCCCCAAAAGTTTCATTTTTTTGAAATTTCATGTTTTGGGATGTCAAAAAATTATATATTAAGCACTTAGGAACAATTTGTTTTGTTTTTCGGACTCTGATTTTGCTGATTTTTAGACGTCATTTTTCAGGGCTCGATTTTCGTGACCCGAAAAGTTTCATTTTTTTTGAAATTTTAAGTTTTGGTAAGTTAAAAAATAATATATTAAGCACTTAGGAGCTATTTGTTTTGTTTTTCGGACTCTGATTTTGCTGATTTTTAGACGTCATTTTTCAGGAGTCGATTTCCGTGCCCCGAAATGTTTCATTTTTTTTGAAATTTCATGTTTTGGGATGTCAAAAAATAATATATTAAGCACTTAGGAGACATTTGTTTTGTTTTTCGGACCCTTATTTTGCTTATCTTTAGACGTCATTTTTAAGGGCTCGATTTTCGTGCCCCGAAAAGTTTCATTTTTTTTGAAATTCTAAGTTTTGGTAAGTTAAAAAATAATATATTAAGCCCTTAGGAGACATTTGTTTTGTTTTTTGGACTCCGATTTTGCTGATTTTTTGACGTCATTTTTCAAGGCTCGATTTTCGTGCCCAGAAATGTTTCATTTTTTTTGAAATTTTAAGTTTTGGTAAGTTAAAAAATAATATGTTAAGCACTTAGGAGACATTTGTTTTGTTTTTCGGACTCTGATTTTGCTGATTTTTGGACGTCATTTTTCGGGGTTCGATTTTCGTGCCCCGAAAAGTTTCATTTTTTTGAAATTTTTAGTTTTGGTAAGTTAAAAAATAGTATATTAAGTACTTAGGAGACATTTGTTTTGTTTTTCGGAGTTTGCTTTTGATGATTTTTAGACGTCATTTTTCGGGGTTCGATTTTCATGCCCCGAAAAGTTTCATTTTTTTTTAAATTTTAAGTTTTGGTAAGTTAAAAAATAGTATATTAAGCACTTAGGAGACATTTGTTTTGTTTTTCGGAGTATGCTTTTGATGATTTTTATACGTCATTTTTAAGGGCTCGATTTCCGTGCCCCGAAAAGTTTCATTTTTTTTGAAATTCTATGTTTTGGGATATCAAAATATAATATATTAAGCACTTAGGAGCCATTTGTTTTGTTTTTCGGACTCTGATTTTGCTGATTTTTATACGTCATTTTTCAGGGCTCGATTTTTGTGACCCGAAAAGTTTCATTTTTTTTTGAAATTACATGTTTTGGGATGTCAAAAAATAATATATTAAGCACTTAGGAGCCATTTGTTTTGTTTTTCGGACTCTGATTTTGCTGATTATTAGACGTCATTTTTCAGGGCTCGATTTTCGTGCCCCAAAAAGTTTCATTTTTTTTGAAATTTTAAGTTTTGATAAGTTAAAAAATAATATATTAAGCACTTAGGAGACATTTGTTTAGTTTTTCGGAGTATGATTTTGATGATTTTTAGACGTCATTTTTCAGGGCTCGATTTTCGTACCCCAAAAAGTTTCATTTTTTTTGAAATTCATGTTTTAGGATGTCAAAAAATAATATATTAAGCACTTAGGAGACATTTGTTTTGTTTTTCGGACCCTTATTTTGCTGATCTTCAGACGTCATTTTTAAGGGCTCGATTTTCGTGCCCCGAAAAGTTTCATTTTTTTTGAAATTCTAAGTTTTGGTAAGTTAAAAAATAATATATTAAGCCCTTAGGAGACATTTGTTTTGTTTTTTGGACTCCGATTTTGCTGATTTTTTGACGTCATTTTTCAAGGCTCGATTTTCGTGCCCAGAAATGTTTCATTTTTTTTGAAATTTTAAGTTTTGGTAAGTTAAAAAATAATATGTTAAGCACTTAGGAGACATTTGTTTTGTTTTTCGGACTCTGATTTTGCTGATTTTTGGACGTCATTTTTCGGGGTTCGATTTTCGTGCCCCGAAAAGTTTTATTTTTTTGAAATTTTTAGTTTTGGTAAGTTAAAAAATAGTATATTAAGTACTTAGGAGACATTTGTTTTGTTTTTCGGAGTTTGCTTTTGATGATTTTTAGACGTCATTTTTCGGGGTTCGATTTTCGTGCCCCGAAAAGTTTCATTTTTTTTTAAATTTTAAGTTTTGGTAAGTTAAAAAATAGTATATTAAGCACTTAGGAGACATTTGTTTTGTTTTTCGGAGTATGCTTTTGATGATTTTTATACGTCATTTTTAAGGGCTCGATTTCCGTTCCCCGAAAAGTTTCATTTTTTTTGAAATTTTATGTTTTGGGATATCAAAATATAATATATTAAGCACTTAGGAGCCATTTGTTTTGTTTTTCGGACTCTGATTTTGCTGATTTTTATACGTCATTTTTCAGGGCTCGATTTTTGTGACCCGAAAAGTTTCATTTTTTTTTGAAATTTCATGTTTTGGGATGTCAAAAAATAATATATTAAGCACTTAGGAGCCATTTGTTTTGTTTTTCGGATTCTGATTTTGCTGATTTTTAGACGTCATTTTTCAGGGCTCGATTTCCATGCCCCAAAAAGTTTCATTTTTTTTGAAATTTTAAGTTTTGATAAGTTAAAAAATAATATATTAAGCACTTAGGAGCCATTTGTTTTGTTTTTCGGAGTATGCTTTTGATGATTTTTAGACGTCATTTTTAAGTGCTCGATTTCCGTGCCCCGAAAAGTTTCATTTTTTTTGAAATTTTATGTTTTGGGATATCAAAAAATAATATATTAAGCACTTAGGAGCCATTTGTTTTGTTTTTCGGACTCTGATTTTGCTGATTTTTATACGTCATTTTTCAGGGCTCGATTTTTGTGACCCGAAAAGTTTCATTTTTTTTTGAAATTTCATGTTTTGGGATGTCAAAAAATAATATATTAAGCACTTAGGAGCCATTTGTTTTGTTTTTCGGATTCTGATTTTGCTGATTATTAGACGTCATTTTTCAGGGCTCGATTTTCGTGCCCCAAAAAGTTTCATTTTTTTTGAAATTTTAAGTTTTGATAAGTTAAAAAATAATATATTAAGCACTTAGGAGACATTTGTTTAGTTTTTCGGAGTATGATTTTGATGATTTTTAGACGTCATTTTTCAGGGCTCGATTTTCGTACCCCAAAAAGTTTCATTTTTTTTGAAATTCATGTTTTAGGATGTCAAAAAATAATATATTAAGCACTTAGGAGCCATTTGTTTTGTTTTTCGGACTCTGATTTTGCTGAGTTTTAGACGTCATTTTTCAGGGCTCGATTTTCGTGACCCGAAAAGTTTCATTTTTTTTGAAATTTTATGTTTTGATAAGTTAAAAAATAATATATTAAGCACTTAGGAGACATTTGTTTTGTTTTTCGGACTTTGATTTTGCTGATTTTTTGACGTCATTTTTCAGGGCTCGATTTTCGTGCCCCGAAAAGTTTCATTTTTTTTAAAATTTTAAGTTTTGGTAAGTTAAAAAATAATATATTAATCACTTATAGACATTTGTTTTGTTTTTCGGACTCTGATTTTGCTGATTTTTGGACGTCATTTTTCAGGGCTCGATTTTCGTGCCCCGAAAAGTTTCATTTTTTTGAAATTTTAAGTTTTGGTAAGTTAAAAAATAATATATTAAGCACTTAGGAGACATTTGTTTTGTTTTTAGGACTCTGATTTTGCTGATTTTTAGACGTCATTTTTCGGGGTTCGATTTTCGTGCCCCGAAAAGTTTCATTTTTTTTAAAATTTTAAGTTTTGGTAAGTTAAAAAATAGTATATTAAGCACTTAGGAGACGTTTGTTTTGTTTTTCGGAGTATGCTTTTGATGATTTTTAGACGTCATTTTTAAGGATTCGATTTCCGTGCCCCTAAAAGTTTCATTTTTTTTGAAATTTTATGTTTTGGGATATCAAAAAATAATATATTAAGCACTTAGGAGCCATTTGTTTTATTTTTCGGACTATGATTTTGCTGATTTTAGACGTCATTTTTCAGGGCTCGATTTCCATGCCCCGAAAAGTTTCATTTTTTTTGAAATTTCATGTTTTGGGATGTCAAAAAATAATATATTAAGCACTTAGGAGCCATTTGTTTTGTTTTTCGGATTCTGATTTTGCTGATTATTAGATGTCATTTTTCAGGGCTCGATTTTCGTGCCCCAAAAAGTTTCATTTTTTTTGAAATTTTAAGTTTTGATAAGTTAAAAAATAATATATTAAGCACTTAGGAGACATTTGTTTTGTTTTTCGGTGTATGATTTTGATGATTTTTAGACGTCATTTTTCAGGGCTCGATTTTCGTACCCCGAAAAGTTTCATTTTTTTTGAAATTTCATGTTTTAGGATGTAAAAAAATAATATATTAAGCACTTAGGAGCCATTTGTTTTGTTTTTCGGACTCTGATTTTGCTGATTTTTAGACGTCATTTTTCAGGGCTCGATTTCCGTGCCCTGAAAAGTTTCATTTTTTTTGAAATTTCATGTTTTGGGATGTCAAAAAATTATATATTAAGCACTTAGGAGCCATTTGTTTTGTTTTTCGGACTCCGATTTTGCTGATTTTTAGAAGTCATTTTTCAGGGCTCGATTTTCGTGCCCCGAAAAGTTTCATTTTTTTTGAAATTTTAAGTTTTGGTAAGTTAAAAAATAATATATTAAGCACTTAGGAGCTATTTGTTTTGTTTTTCGGACTCTGATTTTGCTGATTTTTAGACGTCATTTTTCAGAAGTCGATTTCCGTGTCCCGAAATGTTTCATTTTTTTTGAAATTTCATGTTTTGGGATGTCAAAAAATAATATATTAAGCACTTAGGAGACATTTGTTTTGTTTTTCGGACCCTTATTTTGCTGATCTTTAGACGTCATTTTTAAGGGCTCGATTTTCGTGCCCCGAAAAGTTTCATTTTTTTTGAAATTCTAAGTTTTGGTAAGTTAAAAAATAATATATTAAGCCCTTAGGAGACATTTGTTTTCTTTTTTGGACTCCGATTTTGCTGATTTTTTGACGTCATTTTTCAAGGCTCGATTTTCGTGCCCAGAAATGTTTCATTTTTTTTGAAATTTTAAGTTTTGGTAAGTTAAAAAATAATATGTTAAGCACTTAGGAGACATTTGTTTTGTTTTTCGGACTCTGATTTTGCTGATTTTTAGACGTCATTTTTCGGGGTTCGATTTTCGTGCCCCGAAAAGTTTCATTTTTTTTTAAATTTTAAGTTTTGGTGAGTTAAAAAATAGTATATTAAGCACTTAGGAGACATTTGTTTTGTTTTTCGGAGTATGCTTTTGATGATTTTTAGACGTCATTTTTAAGGGCTCGATTTCCGTGCCCCGAAAAGTTTCATTTTTTTTGAAATTTTATGTTTTGGGATATCAAAATATAATATATTAAGCACTTAGGAGACATTTGTTTTGTTTTTCGGACTCTGATTTTGCTGATTTTTAGACGTCATTTTTCAGGGCTCGATTTACATGCCCCAAAAAGTTTAATTTTTTTTGAAATTTCATGTTTTGGGATGTCAAAAAATAATATATTAAGCACTTAGGAGCCATTTGTTTTGTTTTTCGGAGTATGCTTTTGATGATTTTTAGACGTCATTTTTAAGGGCTCGATTTCCGTGCTCCGAAAAGTTTCATTTTTTTTGAAATTTTATGTTTTGGGATATCAAAAAATAATATATTAAGCACTTAGTTGCCATTTGTTTTGTTTTTCGGACTCTGATTTTGCTGATTTTTATAAGTCATTTTTCAGGGCTCGATTTTCATGCCCCGAAAAGTTTCATTTTTTTTTGAAATTTCATGTTTTGGGATGTCAAAAAATAATATATTAAATACTTAGGAGCCATTTGTTTTGTTTTTCGGATTCGGATTTTGCTGATTATTAGACGTCATTTTTCAGGGCTCGATTTTCGTGCCCCAAAAAGTTTAATTTTTTTTGAAATTTTAAGTTTTGATAAGTTAAAAAATAATATATTAAGCACTTAGGAGACATTTGTTTAGTTTTTCGGAGTATGATTTTGATGATTTTTAGACGTCATTTTTCAGGGCTCGATTTTCATGCCCCGAAAAGTTTCATTTTTTTTTGAAATTTCATGTTTTGGGATGTCAAAAAATAATATATTAAATACTTAGGAGCCATTTGTTTTGTTTTTCGGATTCGGATTTTGCTGATTATTAGACGTCATTTTTCAGGGCTCGATTTTCGTGCCCCAAAAAGTTTAATTTTTTTTGAAATTTTAAGTTTTGATAAGTTAAAAAATAATATATTAAGCACTTAGGAGACATTTGTTTAGTTTTTCGGAGTATGATTTTGATGATTTTTAGACGTCATTTTTCAGGGCTCGATTTTCGTACCCCAAAAAGTTTCATTTTTTTTGAAATTCATGTTTTAGGATGTTAAAAAATAATATATTAAGCACTTAGGAGCCATTTGTTTTGTTTTTCGGACTCTGATTTTGCTGAGTTTTCGACGTCATTTTTCAGGGCTCGATTTTCGTGAACCGAAAAGTTTCATTTTTTTTGAAATTTTATGTTTTGATAAGTTAAAAAATAATATATTAAGCACTTAGGAGACATTTGTTTTGTTTTTCGGACTCTGATTTTGCTGATTTTTTGACGTCATTTTTCAGGGCTCGATTTTCGTGCCCCGAAAAGTTTCATTTTTTTTGAAATTTTAAGTTTTGGTAAGTTAAAAAATAATATATTAATCACTTATAGACATTTGTTTTGTTTTTCGGACTCTGATTTTGCTGATTTTTGGACGTCATTTTTCAAGGCTCGATTTTCGTGCCCCGAAAAGTTTCATTTTTTTGAAATTTTAAGTTTTGGTAAGTTAAAAAATAATATATTAAGCACTTAGGAGACATTTGTTTTGTTTTTCGGACTCTGATTTTGCTGATTTTTAGACGTCATTTTTCGGGGTTCGATTTTCGTGCCCCGAAAAGTTTCATTTTTTTTAAAATTTTAAGTTTTGGTAAGTTAAAAAATAGTATATTAAGCACTTAGGAGACATTTGTTTTGTTTTTCGGAGTATGCTTTTGATGATTTTTAGACGTCATTTTTAAGGACTCGATTTCCGTGCCCCTAAAAGTTTCATTTTTTTTGAAATTTTATGTTTTGGGATATCAAAAAATAATATATTAAGCACTTATGAGCCATTTGTTTTATTTTTCGGACTATGATTTTGCTTATTTTAGACGTCATTTTTCAGGGCTCGATTTCCATGCCCCGAAAAGTTTCATTTTTTTTGAAATTTCATGTTTTGGGATGTCAAAAAGTAATATATTAAGCACTTAGGAGCCATTTGTTTTGTTTTTCGGATTCTGATTTTGCTGATTATTAGATGTCATTTTTCAGGGCTCGATTTTCGTGCCCCAAAAAGTTTCATTTTTTTTGAAATTTTAAGTTTTGATAAGTTAAAAAATAATATATTAAGCACTTAGGAGACATTTGTTTTGTTTTTCGGTGTATGATTTTGATGATTTTTAGACGTCATTTTTCAGGGCTCGATTTTCGTACCCCGAAAAGTTTCATTTTTTTTGAAATTTCATGTTTTAGGATGTCAAAAAATAATATATTAAGCACTTAGGAGCCATTTGTTTTGTTTTTCGGACTCTTATTTTGCTGATTTTTTGACGTCATTTTTCAAGGCTCGATTTTCGTGCCCGAAATATTTCATTTTTTTTTAAATTTTAAGTTTTGATAAGTTAAAAAATAATATATTAAGCACTTAGGAGGAATTTGTTTTTTTTTTTCGGAGTATGATTTTCATGATTTTTAGACGTCATTTTTCAGGGCTCGATTTTCGTACCCCCAAAAGTTTCATTTTTTTTGAAATTTCATGTTTTGGGATGTCAAAAAATTATATATTAAGCACTTAGGAACAATTTGTTTTGTTTTTCGGACTCTGATTTTGCTGATTTTTAGACGTCATTTTTCAGGGCTCGATTTCCGTGCCCCGAAAAGTTTCATTTTTTTTGAAATTTCATGTTTTGGGATGTCAAAAAATTATATATTAAGCACTTAGGAGCCATTTGTTTTGTTTTTCGGACTCCGATTTTGCTGATTTTTAGAAGTCATTTTTCAGGGCTCGATTTTCGTGCCCCGAAAAGTTTCATTTTTTTTGAAATTTTAAGTTTTGGTAAGTTAAAAAATAATATATTAAGCACTTAGGAGCTATTTGTTTTGTTTTTCGGACTCTGATTTTGCTGATTTTTAGACGTCATTTTTCAGGAGTCGATTTCCGTGCCCCGAAATGTTTCATTTTTTTTGAAATTTCATGTTTTGGGATGTCAAAAAATAATATATCAAGCACTTAGGAGACATTTGTTTTGTTTTTCGGACCCTTATTTCGCTGATCTTTAGACGTCATTTTTAAGGGCTCGATTTTCGTGCCCCGAAAAGTTTCATTTTTTTTGAAATTCTAAGTTTTGGTAAGTTAAAAAATAATATATTAAGCCCTTAGGAGACATTTGTTTTGTTTTTTGGACTCCGATTTTGCTGATTTTTTGACGTCATTTTTCAAGGCTCGATTTTCGTGCCCAGAAATGTTTCATTTTTTTTGAAATTTTAAGTTTTGGTAAGTTAAAAAATAATATGTTAAGCACTTAGGAGACATTTGTTTTGTTTTTCGGACTCTGATTTTGCTGATTTTTAGACGTCATTTTTCGGGGTTCGATTTTCGTGCCCCGAAAAGTTTCATTTTTTTTAAATTTTAAGTTTTGGTAAGTTAAAAAATAATATATTAAGCACTTAGGAGCTATTTGTTTTGTTTTTCGGATTTTTAGACGTAATTTTTCAGGAGTCGATTTCCGTGCCCCGAAATGTTTCATTTTTTTTGAAATTTCATGTTTTGGGATGTCAAAAAATAATATATTAAGCACTTAGGAGACATTTGTTTTGTTTTTCGGACCCTTATTTTGCTGATCTTTAGACGTCATTTTTAAGGGCTCGATTTTCGTGCCCCGAAAAGTTTCATTTTTTTTGAAATTCTAAGTTTTGGTAAGTTAAAAAATAATATATTAAGCCCTTAGGAGACATTTGTTTTGTTTTTTGGACTCCGATTTTGCTGATTTTTTGACGTCATTTTTCAAGGCTCGATTTTCGTGCCCAGAAATGTTTCATTTTTTTTGAAATTTTAAGTTTTGGTAAGTTAAAAAATAATATGTTAAGCACTTAGGAGACATTTGTTTTGTTTTTCGGACTCTGATTTTGCTGATTTTTGGACGTCATTTTTCGGGGTTCGATTTTCGTGCCCCGAAAAGTTTCATTTTTTTGAAATTTTTAGTTTTGGTAAGTTAAAAAATAGTATATTAAGTACTTAGGAGACATTTGTTTTGTTTTTCGGAGTTTGCTTTTGATGATTTTTAGACGTCATTTTTCGGGGTTCGATTTTCGTGCCCCGAAAAGTTTCATTTTTTTTTAAATTTTAAGTTTTGGTAATTTAAAAAATAGTATATTAAGCACTTAGGAGACATTTGTTTTGTTTTTCGGAGTATGCTTTTGATGATTTTTATACGTCATTTTTAAGGGCTCGATTTCCGTGCCCCGAAAAGTTTCATTTTTTTTGAAATTTTATGTTTTGGGATATCAAAATATAATATATTAAGCACTTAGGAGCCATTTGTTTTGTTTTTCGGACTCTGATTTTGCTGATTTTTATACGTCATTTTTCAGGGCTCGATTTTTGTGACCCGAAAAGTTTCATTTTTTTTTGAAATTTCATGTTTTGGGATGTCAAAAAATAATATATTAAGCACTTAGGAGCCATTTGTTTTGTTTTTCGGATTCTGATTTTGCTGATTATTAGACGTCATTTTTCAGGGCTCGATTTTCGTGCCCCAAAAAGTTTCATTTTTTTTGAAATTTTAAGTTTTGATAAGTTAAAAAATAATATATTAAGCACTTAGGAGACATTTGTTTTGTTTTTCGGATTTTTAGACGTCATTTTTCAGGAGTCGATTTCCGTGCCCCGAAATGTTTCATTTTTTTTGAAATTTCATGTTTTGGGATGTCAAAAAATAATATATTAAGCACTTAGGAGACATTTGTTTTGTTTTTCGGACCCTTATTTTGCTGATCTTTAGACGTCATTTTTAAGGGCTCGATTTTCGTGCCCCGAAAAGTTTCATTTTTTTTGAAATTCTAAGTTTTGGTAAGTTAAAAAATAATATATTAAGCCCTTAGGAGACATTTGTTTTGTTTTTTGGACTCCGATTTTGCTGATTTTTTGACGTCATTTTTCAAGGCTCGATTTTCGTGCCCAGAAATGTTTCATTTTTTTTGAAATTTTAAGTTTTGGTAAGTTAAAAAATAATATGTTAAGCACTTAGGAGACATTTGTTTTGTTTTTCGGACTCTGATTTTGCTGATTTTTGGACGTCATTTTTCGGGGTTCGATTTTCGTGCCCCGAAAAGTTTCATTTTTTTGAAATTTTTAGTTTTGGTAAGTTAAAAAATAGTATATTAAGTACTTAGGAGACATTTGTTTTGTTTTTCGGAGTTTGCTTTTGATGATTTTTAGACGTCATTTTTCGGGGTTCGATTTTCGTGCCCCGAAAAGTTTCATTTTTTTTTAAATTTTAAGTTTTGGTAAGTTAAAAAATAGTATATTAAGCACTTAGGAGACATTTGTTTTGTTTTTCGGAGTATGCTTTTGATGATTTTTATACGTCATTTTTAAGGGCTCGATTTCCGTGCCCCGAAAAGTTTCATTTTTTTTGAAATTTTATGTTTTGGGATATCAAAATATAATATATTAAGCACTTAGGAGCCATTTGTTTTGTTTTTCGGACTCCGATTTTGCTGATTTTTTGACGTCATTTTTCAGGGCTCGATTTTCGTACCCCCAAAAGTTTCATTTTTTTTGAAATTTCATGTTTTGGGATGTCAAAAAATTATATATTAAGCACTTAGGAGACATTTGTTTTGTTTTTCGGACTCTGATTTTGCTGATTTTTAGACGTCATTTTTCAGGGCTCGATTTCCGTGCCCCGAAAAGTTTCATTTTTTTTGAAATTTCATGTTTTGGGATGTCAAAAAATTATATATTAAGCACTTAGGAGCGATTTGTTTTGTTTTTCGGACTCCGATTTTGCTGATTTTTAGAAGTCATTTTTCAGGGCTCGATTTTCGTGCCCCGAAAAGTTTCATTTTTTTTGAAATTTTAAGTTTTGATAAGTTAAAAAATAATATATTAAGCACTTAGGAGACATTTGTTTAGTTTTTCGGAGTATGATTTTGATGATTTTTAGACGTCATTTTTCAGGGCTCGATTTTCGTACCCCAAAAAGTTTCATTTTTTTTGAAATTCATTTTTTAGGATGTCAAAAAATAATATATTAAGCACTTAGGAGACATTTGTTTTGTTTTTCGGACCCTTATTTTGCTGATCTTCAGACGTCATTTTTAAGGGCTCGATTTTCGTGCCCCGAAAAGTTTCATTTTTTTTGAAATTCTAAGTTTTGGTAAGTTAAAAAATAATATATTAAGCCCTTAGGAGACATTTGTTTTGTTTTTTGGACTCCGATTTTGCTGATTTTTTGACGTCATTTTTCAAGGCTCGATTTTCGTGCCCAGAAATGTTTCATTTTTTTTGAAATTTTAAGTTTTGGTAAGTTAAAAAATAATATGTTAAGCACTTAGGAGACATTTGTTTTGTTTTTCGGACTCTGATTTTGCTGATTTTTGGACGTCATTTTTCGGGGTTCGATTTTCGTGCCCCGAAAAGTTTCATTTTTTTGAAATTTTTAGTTTTGGTAAGTTAAAAAATAGTATATTAAGTACTTAGGAGACATTTGTTTTGTTTTTCGGAGTTTGCTTTTGATGATTTTTAGACGTCATTTTTCGGGGTTCGATTTTCGTGCCCCGAAAAGTTTCATTTTTTTTTAAATTTTAAGTTTTGGTAAGTTAAAAAATAGTATATTAAGCACTTAGGAGACATTTGTTTTGTTTTTCGGAGTATGCTTTTGATGATTTTTATACGTCATTTTTAAGGGCTCGATTTCCGTGCCCCGAAAAGTTTCATTTTTTTTGAAATTTTATGTTTTGGGATATCAAAATATAATATATTAAGCACTTAGGAGCCATTTGTTTTGTTTTTCGGACTCTGATTTTGCTGATTTTTATACGTCATTTTTCAGGGCTCGATTTTTGTGACCCGAAAAGTTTCATTTTTTTTTGAAATTTCATGTTTTGGGATGTCAAAAAATAATATATTAAGCACTTAGGAGCCATTTGTTTTGTTTTTCGGATTCTGATTTTGCTGATTATTAGACGTCATTTTTCAGGGCTCGATTTTCGTGCCCCAAAAAGTTTCATTTTTTTTGAAATTTTAAGTTTTGATAAGTTAAAAAATAATATATTAAGCACTTAGGAGACATTTGTTTAGTTTTTCGGAGTATGATTTTGATGATTTTTAGACGTCATTTTTCAGGGCTCGATTTTCGTACCCCAAAAAGTTTCATTTTTTTTGAAATTCATTTTTTAGGATGTCAAAAAATAATATATTAAGCACTTAGGAGACATTTGTTTTGTTTTTCGGACCCTTATTTTGCTGATCTTCAGACGTCATTTTTAAGGGCTCGATTTTCGTGCCCCGAAAAGTTTCATTTTTTTTGAAATTCTAAGTTTTGGTAAGTTAAAAAATAATATATTAAGCCCTTAGGAGACATTTGTTTTGTTTTTTGGACTCCGATTTTGCTGATTTTTTGACGTCATTTTTCAAGGCTCGATTTTCGTGCCCAGAAATGTTTCATTTTTTTTGAAATTTTAAGTTTTGGTAAGTTAAAAAATAATATGTTAAGCACTTAGGAGACATTTGTTTTGTTTTTCGGACTCTGATTTTGCTGATTTTTGGACGTCATTTTTCGGGGTTCGATTTTCGTGCCCCGAAAAGTTTCATTTTTTTGAAATTTTTAGTTTTGGTAAGTTAAAAAATAGTATATTAAGTACTTAGGAGACATTTGTTTTGTTTTTCGGAGTTTGCTTTTGATGATTTTTAGACGTCATTTTTCGGGGTTCGATTTTCGTGCCCCGAAAAGTTTCATTTTTTTTTAAATTTTAAGTTTTGGTAAGTTAAAAAATAGTATATTAAGCACTTAGGAGACATTTGTTTTGTTTTTCGGAGTATGCTTTTGATGATTTTTATACGTCATTTTTAAGGGCTCGATTTCCGTGCCCCGAAAAGTTTCATTTTTTTTGAAATTTTATGTTTTGGGATATCAAAATATAATATATTAAGCACTTAGGAGCCATTTGTTTTGTTTTTCGGACTCTGATTTTGCTGATTTTTATACGTCATTTTTCAGGGCTCGATTTTTGTGACCCGAAAAGTTTCATTTTTTTTTGAAATTTCATGTTTTGGGATGTCAAAAAATAATATATTAAGCACTTAGGAGCCATTTGTTTTGTTTTTCGGATTCTGATTTTGCTGATTT
The DNA here is from genome assembly GCA_030819805.1 of Penstemon newberryi var. newberryi. Classification (NCBI taxonomy): domain Eukaryota; kingdom Viridiplantae; phylum Streptophyta; class Magnoliopsida; order Lamiales; family Plantaginaceae; genus Penstemon; species Penstemon newberryi. Next base: position 27,865,484 of record JAUALY010000006.1, on the reverse strand, counting down.
TTAGACGTCATTTTTCAGGGCTCGATTTCCATGCCCCAAAAAGTTTCATTTTTTTTGAAATTTTAAGTTTTGATAAGTTAAAAAATAATATATTAAGCACTTAGGAGCCATTTGTTTTGTTTTTCGGAGTATGCTTTTGATGATTTTTAGACGTCATTTTTAAGGGCTCGATTTCCGTGCCCCCGAAAAGTTTCATTTTTTTTGAAATTTTATGTTTTGGGATATCAAAAAATAATATATTATCACTTAGGAGCCATTTGTTTTGTTTTTCGGACTCTGATTTTGCTGATTTTTATACGTCATTTTTCAGGGCTCGATTTTTGTGACCCGAAAAGTTTCATTTTTTTTTGAAATTTCATGTTTTGGGATGTCAAAAAATAATATATTAAGCACTTAGGAGCCATTTGTTTTGTTTTTCGGATTCTGATTTTGCTGATTAATAGACGTCATTTTTCAGGGCTCGATTTTCGTGCCCCAAAAAGTTTCATTTTTTTTGAAATTTTAAGTTTTGATAAGTTAAAAAATAATATATTAAGCACTTAGGAGACATTTGTTTAGTTTTTCGGAGTATGATTTTGATGATTTTTAGACGTCATTTTTCAGGGCTCGATTTTCGTACCCCAAAAAGTTTCATTTTTTTTGAAATTCATGTTTTAGGATGTCAAAAAATAATATATTAAGCACTTAGGAGCCATTTGTTTTGTTTTTCGGACTCTGATTTTGCTGAGTTTTAGACGTCATTTTTCAGGGCTCGATTTTCGTGACCCGAAAAGTTTCATTTTTTTTGAAATTTTATGTTTTGATAAGTTAAAAAATAATATATTAAGCACTTAGGAGACATTTGTTTTGTTTTTCGGACTCTGATTTTGCTGATTTTTTGACGTCATTTTTCAGGGCTCGATTTTCGTGCCCCGAAAAGTTTCATTTTTTTTGAAATTTTAAGTTTTGGTAAGTTAAAAAATAATATATTAATCACTTATAGACATTTGTTTTGTTTTTCGGACTCTGATTTTGCTGATTTTTGGACGTCATTTTTCAGGGCTCGATTTTCGTGCCCCGAAAAGTTTCATTTTTTTGAAATTTTAAGTTTTGGTAAGTTAAAAAATAATATATTAAGCACTTAGGAGGCATTTGTTTTGTTTTTAGGACTCTGATTTTGCTGATTTTTAGACGTCATTTTTCGGGGTTCGATTTTCGTGCCCCGAAAATTTCATTTTTTTTAAAATTCTAAGTTTTGGTAAGTTAAAAAATAGTATATTAAGCACTTAGGAGACGTTTGTTTTGTTTTTCGGAGTATGCTTTTGATGATTTTTAGACGTCATTTTTAAGGATTCGATTTCCGTGCCCCTAAAAGTTTCATTTTTTTTGAAATTTTATGTTTTGGGATATCAAAAAATAATATATTAAGCACTTAGGAGCCATTTGTTTTATTTTTCGGACTATGATTTTGCTGATTTTAGACGTCATTTTTCAGGGCTCGATTTCCATGACCCGAAAAGTTTCATTTTTTTTGAAATTTCATGTTTTGGGATGTCAAAAAATAATATATTAAGCACTTAGGAGCCATTTGTTTTGTTTTTCGGATTCTGATTTTGCTGATTATTTGACGTCATTTTTCAGGGCTCGATTTTCGTGCCCCGAAAAGTTTCATTTTTTTTGAAATTTTAAGTTTTGGTAAGTTAAAAAATAATATATTAATCACTTATAGACATTTGTTTTGTTTTTCGGACTCTGATTTTGCTGATTTTTGGACGTCATTTTTCAGGGCTCGATTTTCGTGCCCCGAAAAGTTTCATTTTTTTGAAATTTTAAGTTTTGGTAAGTTAAAAAATAATATATTAAGCACTTAGGAGGCATTTGTTTTGTTTTTAGGACTCTGATTTTGCTGATTTTTAGACGTCATTTTTCGGGGTTCGATTTTCGTGCCCCGAAAATTTCATTTTTTTTAAAATTCTAAGTTTTGGTAAGTTAAAAAATAGTATATTAAGCACTTAGGAGACGTTTGTTTTGTTTTTCGGAGTATGATTTTGATGATTTTTAGACGTCATTTTTCAGGGCTCGATTTTCGTACCCCGAAAAGTTTCATTTTTTTTGAAATTTCATGTTTTGGGATGTCAAAAAATTATATATTAAGCACTTAGGAACCATTTGTTTTTTTTTTCGGACTCTGATTTTGCTGATTTTTAGACGTCATTTTTCAGGGCTCGATTTCCGTGCCCCGAAAAGTTTCATTTTTTTTTGAAATTTCATGTTTTGGGATGTCAAAAAATTATATATTAAGCACTTAGGAGCCATTTGTTTTGTTTTTCGGACTCCGATTTTGCTGATTTTTAGACGTCATTTTTCAGGGCTCGATTTCCGTGCCCCGAAAAGTTTCATTTTTTTTTGAAATTTCATGTTTTGGGATGTCAAAAAATAATATATTAAGCACTTAGGAGACATTTGTTTTGTTTTTCGGACCCTTATTTTGCTGATCTTTAGACGTCATTTTTAAGGGCTCGATTTTCGTGCCCCGAAAAGTTTCATTTTTTTTGAAATTCTAAGTTTTGGTAAGTTAAAAAATAATATATTAAGCCCTTAGGAGACATTTGTTTTGTTTTTTGGACTCTGATTTTGCTGATTTTTGGACGTCATTTTTCGGGGTTCGATTTTCGTGCCCCGAAAAGTTTCATTTTTTTGAAATTTTTAGTTTTGGTAAGTTAAAAAATAGTATATTAAGTACTTAGGAGACATTTGTTTTGTTTTTCGGACTCTGATTTTGCTGATTTTTAGACGTCATTTTTCGGGGTTCGATTTTCGTGCCCCGAAAAGTTTCATTTTTTTTTAAATTTTAAGTTTTGGTAAGTTAAAAAATAGTATATTAAGCACTTAGGAGCCATTTGTTTTGTTTTTCGGAGTATGCTTTTGATGATTTTTAGACGTCATTTTTAAGGGCTCGATTTCCGTGCCCCGAAAAGTTTCATTTTTTTTTAAATTTTATGTTTTGGGATATCAAAAAATAATATATTAAGCACTTAGTTGCCATTTGTTTTGTTTTTCGGACTCTGATTTTGCTGATTTTTATACGTCATTTTTCAGGGCTCGATTTCCATGCCCCGAAAAGTTTCATTTTTTTGAAATTTTTAGTTTTGGTAAGTTAAAAAATAGTATATTAAGTACTTAGGAGACATTTGTTTTGTTTTTCGGACTCTGATTTTGCTGATTTTTAGACGTCATTTTTCGGGGTTCGATTTTCGTGCCCCGAAAAGTTTCATTTTTTTTTAAATTTTAAGTTTTGGTAAGTTAAAAAATAGTATATTAAGCACTTAGGAGACATTTGTTTTGTTTTTCGGAGTATGCTTTTGATGATTTTTAGACGTCATTTTTAAGGGCTCGATTTCCGTGCCCCGAAAAGTTTCATTTTTTTTTAAATTTTATGTTTTGGGATATCAAAATATAATATATTAAGCACTTAGGAGACATTTGTTTTGTTTTTCGGACTCTGATTTTGCTGATTTTTGGACGTCATTTTTCGGGGTTCGATTTTCGTGCCCCGAAAAGTTTCATTTTTTTGAAATTTTTAGTTTTGGTAAGTTAAAAAATAGTATATTAAGTACTTAGGAGACATTTGTTTTGTTTTTCGGACTCTGATTTTGCTGATTTTTAGACGTCATTTTTCGGGGTTCGATTTTCGTGCCCCGAAAAGTTTCATTTTTTTTTAAATTTTAAGTTTTGGTAAGTTAAAAAATAGTATATTAAGCACTTAGGAGCCATTTGTTTTGTTTTTCGGAGTATGCTTTTGATGATTTTTAGACGTCATTTTTAAGGGCTCGATTTCCGTGCCCCGAAAAGTTTCATTTTTTTTGAAATTTTATGTTTTGGGATATCAAAAAATAATATATTAAGCACTTAGTTGCCATTTGTTTTGTTTTTCGGACTCTGATTTTGCTGATTTTTATACGTCATTTTTCAGGGCTCGATTTCCATGCCCCGAAAAGTTTCATTTTTTTTTGAAATTTCATGTTTTGGGATGTCAAAAAATAATATATTAAATACTTAGGAGCCATTTGTTTTGTTTTTTGGATTCGGATTTTGCTTATTATTAGACGTCATTTTTCAGGGCTCGATTTTCGTGCCCCAAAAAGTTTAATTTTTTTTTAAATTTTAAGTTTTGATAAGTTAAAAAATAATATATTAAGCACTTAGGAGACATTTGTTTAGTTTTTCGGAGTATGATTTTGATGATTTTTAGACGTCATTTTTCAGGGCTCGATTTTCGTACCCCAAAAAGTTTCATTTTTTTTGAAATTCATGTTTTAGGATGTCAAAAAATAATATATTAAGCACTTAGGAGCCATTTGTTTTGTTTTTCGGACTCTGATTTTGCTGAGTTTTCGACGTCATTTTTCAGGGCTCGATTTTCGTGACCCGAAAAGTTTCATTTTTTTTGAAATTTTATGTTTTGATAAGTTAAAAAATAATATATTAAGCACTTAGGAGACATTTGTTTTGTTTTTCGGACTCTGATTTTGCTGATTTTTTGACGTCATTTTTCAGGGCTCGATTTTCGTGCCCCGAAAAGTTTCATTTTTTTTGAAATTTTAAGTTTTGGTAAGTTAAAAAATAATATATTAATCACTTATAGACATTTGTTTTGTTTTTCGGACTCTGATTTTGCTGATTTTTGGACGTCATTTTTCAAGGCTCGATTTTCGTGCCCCGAAAAGTTTCATTTTTTTGAAATTTTAAGTTTTGGTAAGTTAAAAAATAATATATTAAGCACTTAGGAGACATTTGTTTTGTTTTTCGGACTCTGATTTTGCTGATTTTTAGACGTCATTTTTCGGGGTTCGATTTTCGTGCCCCGAAAAGTTTCATTTTTTTTAAAATTTTAAGTTTTGGTAAGTTAAAAAATAGTATATTAAGCACTTAGGAGACATTTGTTTTGTTTTTCGGAGTATGCTTTTGATGATTTTTAGACGTCATTTTTAAGGACTCGATTTCCGTGCCCCTAAAAGTTTCATTTTTTTTGAAATTTTATGTTTTGGGATATCAAAAAATAATATATTAAGCACTTAGGAGCCATTTGTTTTATTTTTCGGACTATGATTTTGCTGATTTTGGACGTCATTTTTCAGGGCTCGATTTCCATGCCCCGAAAAGTTTCATTTTTTTTGAAATTTCATGTTTTGGGATGTCAAAAAATAATATATTAAGCACTTAGGAGCCATTTGTTTTGTTTTTCGGATTCTGATTTTGCTGATTATTAGATGTCATTTTTCAGGGCTCGATTTTCGTGCCCCAAAAAGTTTCATTTTTTTTGAAATTTTAAGTTTTGATAAGTTAAAAAATAATATATTAAGCACTTAGGAGACATTTGTTTTGTTTTTCGGTGTATGATTTTGATGATTTTTAGACGTCATTTTTCAGGGCTCGATTTTCGTACCCCGAAAAGTTTCATTTTTTTTGAAATTTCATGTTTTAGGATGTCAAAAAATAATATATTAAGCACTTAGGAGCCATTTGTTTTGTTTTTCGGACTCTGATTTTGCTGATTTTTTGACGTCATTTTTCAGGGCTCGATTTTCGTGCCCCGAAATATTTCATTTTTTTTGAAATTTTAAGTTTTGATATGTTAAAAAATAATATATTAAGCACTTAGGAGACATTTGTTTTTTTTTTTCGGAGTATGATTTTGATGATTTTTAGACGTCATTTTTCAGGGCTCGATTTTCGTACCCCGAAAAGTTTCATTTTTTTTGAAATTTCATGTTTTGGGATGTCAAAAAATTATATATTAAGCACTTAGGAACCATTTGTTTTTTTTTTCGGACTCTGATTTTGCTGATTTTTAGACGTCATTTTTCAGGGCTCGATTTCCGTGCCCCGAAAAGTTTCATTTTTTTTGAAATTTCATGTTTTGGGATGTCAAAAAATTATATATTAAGCACTTAGGAGCCATTTGTTTTGTTTTTCGGACTCCGATTTTGCTGATTTTTTCAGGGCTCGATTTTCGTGCCCCGAAAAGTTTCATTTTTTTTGAAATTTTAAGTTTTGGTAAGTTAAAAAATAATATATTAAGCACTTAGGAGCTATTTGTTTTGTTTTTTGGACTCTGATTTTGCTGATTTTTAGACGTCATTTTTCAGGAGTCGATTTCCGTGTCCCGAAATGTTTCATTTTTTTTGAAATTTCATGTTTTGGGATGTCAAAAAATAATATATTAAGCACTTAGGAGACATTTGTTTTGTTTTTCGGACCCTTATTTTGCTGATCTTTAGACGTCATTTTTAAGGGCTCGATTTTCGTGCCCCGAAAAGTTTCATTTTTTTTTAAATTCTAAGTTTTGGTAAGTTAAAAAATAATATATTAAGCCCTTAGGAGACATTTGTTTTGTTTTTTGGACTCCGATTTTGCTGATTTTTTGACGTCATTTTTCAAGGCTCGATTTTCGTGCCCAGAAATGTTTCATTTTTTTTGAAATTTTAAGTTTTGGTAAGTTAAAAAATAATATATTAAGCACTTAGGAGACATTTGTTTTGTTTTTCGGACTCTGATTTTGCCGATTTTTAGACGTCATTTTTCGGGGTTCGATTTTCGTGCCCCGAAAAGTTTCATTTTTTTTAAAATTTTAAGTTTTGGTAAGTTAAAAAATAGTATATTAAGCACTTAGGAGACATTTGTTTTGTTTTTCGGAGTATGCTTTTGATGATTTTTAGACGTCATTTTTAAGGACTCGATTTCCGTGCCCCTAAAAGTTTCATTTTTTTTGAAATTTTATGTTTTGGGATATCAAAAAATAATATATTAAGCACTTAGGAGCCATTTGTTTTATTTTTCGGACTATGATTTTGCTGATTTTGGACGTCATTTTTCAGGGCTCGATTTCCATGCCCCGAAAAGTTTCATTTTTTTTGAAATTTCATGTTTTGGGATGTCAAAAAATAATATATTAAGCACATAGGAGCCATTTGTTTTGTTTTTCGGATTCTGATTTTGCTGATTATTAGATGTCATTTTTCAGGGCTCGATTTTCGTGCCCCAAAAAGTTTCATTTTTTTTGAAATTTTAAGTTTTGATAAGTTAAAAAATAATATATTAAGCACTTAGGAGACATTTGTTTTGTTTTTCGGTGTATGATTTTGATGATTTTTAGACGTCATTTTTCAGGGCTCGATTTTCGTACCCCGAAAAGTTTCATTTTTTTTGAAATTTCATGTTTTAGGATGTCAAAAAATAATATATTAAGCACTTAGGAGCCATTTGTTTTGTTTTTCGGACTCTGATTTTGCTGATTTTTTGACGTCATTTTTCAGGGCTCGATTTTCGTGCCCCGAAATATTTCATTTTTTTTGAAATTTTAAGTTTTGATATGTTAAAAAATAATATATTAAGCACTTAGGAGACATTTGTTTTTTTTTTTCGGAGTATGATTTTGATGATTTTTAGACGTCATTTTTCAGGGCTCGATTTTCGTACCCCGAAAAGTTTCATTTTTTTTGAAATTTCATGTTTTGGGATGTCAAAAAATTATATATTAAGCACTTAGGAACCATTTGTTTTTTTTTTCGGACTCTGATTTTGCTGATTTTTAGACGTCATTTTTCAGGGCTCGATTTCCGTGCCCCGAAAAGTTTCATTTTTTTTGAAATTTCATGTTTTGGGATGTCAAAAAATTATATATTAAGCACTTAGGAGCCATTTGTTTTGTTTTTCGGACTCCGATTTTGCTGATTTTTTCAGGGCTCGATTTTCGTGCCCCGAAAAGTTTCATTTTTTTTGAAATTTTAAGTTTTGGTAAGTTAAAAAATAATATATTAAGCACTTAGGAGCTATTTGTTTTGTTTTTCGGACTCTGATTTTGCTGATTTTTAGACGTCATTTTTCAGGAGTCGATTTCCGTGTCCCGAAATGTTTCATTTTTTTTGAAATTTCATGTTTTGGGATGTCAAAAAATAATATATTAAGCACTTAGGAGACATTTGTTTTGTTTTTCGGACCCTTATTTTGCTGATCTTTAGACGTCATTTTTAAGGGCTCGATTTTCGTGCCCCGAAAAGTTTCATTTTTTTTGAAATTCTAAGTTTTGGTAAGTTAAAAAATAATATATTAAGCCCTTAGGAGACATTTGTTTTGTTTTTTGGACTCCGATTTTGCTGATTTTTTGACGTCATTTTTCAAGGCTCGATTTTCGTGCCCAGAAATGTTTCATTTTTTTTGAAATTTTAAGTTTTGGTAAGTTAAAAAATAATATATTAAGCACTTAGGAGACATTTGTTTTGTTTTTCGGACTCTGATTTTGCTGATTTTTAGACGTCATTTTTCGGGGTTCGATTTTCGTGCCCCGAAAAGTTTCATTTTTTTTTAAATTTTTAGTTTTGGTAAGTTAAAAAATAGTATATTAAGCACTTAGGAGACATTTGTTTTGTTTTTCGGAGTATGCTTTTGATGATTTTTAGACGTCATTTTTAAGGGCTCGATTTCCGTGCCCCGAAAAGTTTCATTTTTTTTGAAATTTTATGTTTTGGGATATCAAAATATAATATATTAAGCACTTAGGAGCCATTTGTTTTGTTTTTCGGACTCTGATTTTGCTGATTTTTAGACGTCATTTTTCAGGGCTCGATTTCCATGCCCCAAAAAGTTTAATTTTTTTTGAAATTTCATGTTTTGGGATGTCAAAAAATAATATATTAAGCACTTAGGAGCCATTTGTTTTGTTTTTCGGAGTATGCTTTTGATGATTTTTAGACGTCATTTTTAAGGGCTCGATTTCCGTGCCCCGAAAAGTTTCATTTTTTTTGAAATTTTATGTTTTGGGATATCAAAAAATAATATATTAAGCACTTAGGTGCCATTTGTTTTGTTTTTCGGACTCTGATTTTGCTGATTTTTATACGTCATTTTTCAGGGCTCGATTTCCATGCCCCGAAAAGTTTCATTTTTTTTTGAAATTTCATGTTTTGGGATGTCAAAAAATAATATATTAAATACTTAGGAGCCATTTGTTTTGTTTTTCGGATTCTGATTTTGCTGATTATTAGACGTCATTTTTCAGGGCTCGATTTTCGTGCCCCAAAAAGTTTCATTTTTTTTGAAATTTTAAGTTTTGATAAGTTAAAAAATAATATATTAAGCACTTAGGAGACATTTGTTTAGTTTTTCGGAGTATGATTTTGATGATTTTTAGACGTCATTTTTCAGGGCTCGATTTTCGTACCCCAAAAAGTTTCATTTTTTTTGAAATTCATGTTTTAGGATGTCAAAAAATAATATATTAAGCACTTAGGAGCCATTTGTTTTGTTTTTCGGACTCTGATTTTGCTGAGTTTTAGACGTCATTTTTCAGGGCTCGATTTTCGTGACCCGAAAAGTTTCATTTTTTTTGAAATTTTATGTTTTGATAAGTTAAAAAATAATATATTAAGCACTTAGGAGACATTTGTTTTGTTTTTCGGACTCTGATTTTGCTGATTTTTTGACGTCATTTTTCAGGGCTCGATTTTCGTGCCCCGAAAAGTTTCATTTTTTTTGAAATTTTAAGTTTTGGTAAGTTAAAAAATAATATATTAATCACTTATAGACATTTGTTTTGTTCTTCGGACTCTGATTTTGCTGATTTTTGGACGTCATTTTTCAAGGCTCGATTTTCGTGCCCCGAAAAGTTTCATTTTTTTGAAATTTTAAGTTTTGGTAAGTTAAAAAATAATATATTAAGCACTTAGGAGACATTTGTTTTGTTTTTCGGACTCTGATTTTGCTGATTTTTAGACGTCATTTTTCGGGGTTCGATTTTCGTGCCCCGAAAAGTTTCATTTTTTTTAAAATTTTAAGTTTTGGTAAGTTAAAAAATAGTATATTAAGCACTTAGGAGACATTTGTTTTGTTTTTCGGAGTATGCTTTTGATGATTTTTAGACGTCATTTTTAAGGACTCGATTTCCGTGCCCCTAAAAGTTTCATTTTTTTTGAAATTTTATGTTTTGGGATATCAAAAAATAATATATTAAGCACTTAGGAGCCATTTGTTTTATTTTTCGGACTATGATTTTGCTGATTTTAGACGTCATTTTTCAGGGCTCGATTTCCATGCCCCGAAAAGTTTAATTTTTTTTGAAATTTCATGTTTTGGGATGTCAAAAAATAATATATTAAGCACTTAGGAGCCATTTGTTTTGTTTTTCGGATTCTGATTTTGCTGATTATTAGATGTCATTTTTCAGGGCTCGATTTTCTTGCCCCAAAAAGTTTCATTTTTTTTGAAATTTTAAGTTTTGATAAGTTAAAAAATAATATATTAAGCACTTAGGAGACATTTGTTTTGTTTTTCGGTGTATGATTTTGATGATTTTTAGACGTCATTTTTCAGGGCTCGATTTTCGTACCCCGAAAAGTTTCATTTTTTTTGAAATTTCATGTTTTAGGATGTCAAAAAATAATATATTAAGCACTTAGGAGCCATTTGTTTTGTTTTTCGGACTCTGATTTTGCTGATTTTTTGACGTCATTTTTCAGGGCTCGATTTTCGTGCCCCGAAATATTTCATTTTTTTTGAAATTTTAAGTTTTGATAAGTTAAAAAATAATATATTAAGCACTTAGTAGACATTTGTTTTTTTTTTTCGGAGTATGATTTTGATGATTTTTAGACGTCATTTTTCAGGGCTCGATTTTCTTACCCCGAAAAGTTTCATTTTTTTTGAAATTTCATGTTTTGGGATGTCAAAAAATTATATATTAAGCACTTAGGAACCATTTGTTTTTTTTTTCGGACTCTGATTTTGCTGATTTTTAGACGTCATTTTTCAGGGCTCGATTTCCGTGCCCCGAAAAGTTTCATTTTTTTTGAAATTTCATGTTTTGGGATGTCAAAAAATTATATATTAAGCACTTAGGAGCCATTTGTTTTGTTTTTCGAACTCCGATTTTGCTGATTTTTAGAAGTCATTTTTCAGGGCTCGATTTTCGTGCCCCGAAAAGTTTCATTTTTTTTGAAATTCTAAGTTTTGGTAAGTTAAAAAATAATATATTAAGCCCTTAGGAGACATTTGTTTTGTTTTTAGGACTCCGATTTTGCTTATTTTTTGACGTCATTTTTAAAGGCTCGATTATCGTGCCCAGAAATGTTTCATTTTTTTTGAAATTTTAAGTTTTGGTAAGTTAAAAAATAATATATTAAGCACTTAGGAGACATTTGTTTTATTTTTCGGACTCTGATTTTGCTGATTTTTAGACGTCATTTTTCGGGGTTCGATTTTCGTGCACCGAAAAGTTTCATTTTTTTTTAAATTTTAAGTTTTGGTAAGTTAAAAAATAGTATATTAAGCACTTAGGAGACATTTGTTTTGTTTTTCGGAGTATGCTTTTGATGATTTTTAGACGTCATTTTTAAGGGCTCGATTTCCGTGCCCCGAAAAGTTTCATTTTTTTTGAAATTTTATGTTTTGGGATATCAAAAAATAATATATTAAGCACTTAGGAGCCATTTGTTTTGTTTTTCGGACTCTGAATTTGCTGATTTTTATACGTCATTTTTCAGGGCTCGATTTCCATGCCCCGAAAAGTTTCATTTTTTTTTTGAAATTTCATGTTTTGGGATGTCAAAAAATAATATATTAAGCACTTAGGAGCCATTTGTTTTGTTTTTCGGATTCTGATTTTGCTGATTATTAGACGTCATTTTTCAGGGCTCGATTTTCGTGCCCCAAAAAGTTTCATTTTTTTTGAAATTTTAAGTTTTGATAAGTTAAAAAATAATATATTAAGCACTTAGGAGACATTTGTTTAGTTTTTCGGAGTATGATTTTGATGATTTTTAAACGTCATTTTTCAGGGCTCGATTTTCGTACCCTGAAAAGTTTCATTTTTTTTGAAATTTCATGTTTTAGGATGTCAAAAAATAATATATTAAGCACTTAGGAGCCATTTGTTTTGTTTTTCGGGCTCTGATTTTGCTGAGTTTTAGACGTCATTTTTCAGGGCTCGATTTTTGTGACCCGAAAAGTTTCATTTTTTTTGAAATTTTATGTTTTGGTAAGTTAAAAAATAATATATTAAGCACTTAGGTGCCATTTGTTTTGTTTTTCGGACTCTGATTTTGCTGATTTTTGGACGTCATTTTTCAGGCCTCGATTTTCGTGCCCCGAAAAGTTTCATTTTTTTTGAAATTTTAAGTTTTGGTAAGTTAAAAAATAATATATTAAGCATTTAGGAGCCATTTGTTTTGTTTTTCGGACTCTGATTTTGCTTATTTTTAGACGTCATTTTTCGTGAGTCGATTTCCGTGCCCCGAAATGTCTCATTTTTTTTGAAATTTCATGTTTTGGGATGTCAAAAAATAATATATTAAGCACTTAGGAGACATTTGTTTTGTTTTTCGGACCCTTATTTTGCTGATTTTTAGACGTCATTTTTCAGGGCTCGATTTTCGTGCCCCAAAAAGTTTCATTTTTTTTGAAATTTTAAGTTTTGATAAGTTTAAAAATAATATATTAAGCACTTAGGAGACATTTGTTTTGTTTTTCGGTGTATGATTTTGATGATTTTTAGACGTCATTTTTCAGGGCTCGATTTTCGCACCCCAAAAAGTTTCATTTTTTTTGAAATTTCATGTTTTAGGATGTCAAAAAATAATATATTAAGCACTTAGGAGCCATTTGTTTTGTTTTTCGGACTCTGATTTTGCTGATTTTTTGACGTCATTTTTCGGGGCTCGATTTTCGTGCCCCGAAAAGTTTCATTTTTTTTGAAATTTTATGTTTTGGTAAGTTAAAAAATAATATATTAAGCACTTAGGAGACATTTGTTTTGTTTTTCGGACTCTGATTTTGCTGATTTTTTGACGTCATTTTTCAGGGCTCGATTTTCGTGCCACGAAAAGTTCCATTTTTTTTCAAATTTTAAGTTTTGGTAAGTTAAAAAATAATATATTAATCACTTATGGACATTTGTTTTGTTTTTCGGACTCTGATTTTGCTGATTTTTGGACGTCATTTTTCAGGGCTCGATTTTCGTGCCCCGAAAAGTTTCATTTTTTTGAAATTTTAAGTTTTGGTAAGTTAAAAAATAATATATTAAGCACTTAGGAGACATTTGTTTTGTTTTTCGAACTCTGATTTTGCTGATTTTAGACGTCATTTTTCGGGGTTCGATTTTCGTGCCCCGAAAAGTTTCATTTTTTTTTAAATTTTAAGTTTTGGTAAGTTAAAAAATAGTATATTAAGCACTTAGGAGACATTTGTTTTGTTTTTCGGAGTATGCTTTTGATGATTTTTAGACGTCATTTTTAAGGGCTCGATTTCCGTGCCCCGAAAAGTTTCATTTTTTTTGAAATTTTATGTTTTGGGATATCAAAATATAATATATTAAGCACTTAGGAGCCATTTGTTTTGTTTTTCGGACTCTGATTTTGCTGATTTTTAGACGTTATTTTTCAGGGCTCGATTTTCGTGCCCCAAAAAGTTTCATTTTTTTTGAAATTTTAAGTTTTGATAAGTTAAAAAATAATATATTAAGCACTTAGGAGACATTTGTTTAGTTTTTCGGAGTATGATTTTGATGATTTTTAGACGTCATTTTTCAGGGCTCGATTTTCGTACCCCAAAAAGTTTCATTTTTTTTGAAATTCATGTTTTAGGATGTCAAAAAATAATATATTAAGCACTTAGGAGCCATTTGTTTTGTTTTTCGGACTCTGATTTTGCTGAGTTTTAGACGTCATTTTTCAGGGCTCGATTTTCGTGACCCGAAAAGTTTCATTTTTTTTGAAATTTTATGTTTTGATAAGTTAAAAAATAATATATTAAGCACTTAGGAGACATTTGTTTTGTTTTTCGGACTCTGATTTTGCTGATTTTTTGACGTCATTTTTCAGGGCTCGATTTTCGTGCCCCGAAAAGTTTCATTTTTTTTGAAATTTTAAGTTTTGGTAAGTTAAAAAATAATATATTAATCACTTATAGACATTTGTTTTGTTCTTCGGACTCTGATTTTGCTGATTTTTGGACGTAATTTTTCAAGGCTCGATTTTCGTGCCCCGAAAAGTTTCATTTTTTTGAAATTTTAAGTTTTGGTAAGTTAAAAAATAATATATTAAGCACTTAGGAGACATTTGTTTTGTTTTTCGGACTCTGATTTTGCTGATTTTTAGACGTCATTTTTCGGGGTTCGATTTTCGTGCCCCGAAAAGTTTCATTTTTTTTAAAATTTTAAGTTTTGGTAAGTTAAAAAATAGTATATTAAGCACTTAGGAGACATTTGTTTTGTTTTTCGGAGTATGCTTTTGATGATTTTTAGACGTCATTTTTAAGGACTCGATTTCCGTGCCCCTAAAAGTTTCATTTTTTTTGAAATTTTATGTTTTGGGATATCAAAAAATAATATATTAAGCACTTAGGAGCCATTTGTTTTATTTTTCGGACTATGATTTTGCTGATTTTAGACGTCATTTTTCAGGGCTCGATTTCCATGCCCCGAAAAGTTTAATTTTTTTTGAAATTTCATGTTTTGGGATGTCAAAAAATAATATATTAAGCACTTAGGAGCCATTTGTTTTGTTTTTCGGATTCTGATTTTGCTGATTATTAGATGTCATTTTTCAGGGCTCGATTTTCTTGCCCCAAAAAGTTTCATTTTTTTTGAAATTTTAAGTTTTGATAAGTTAAAAAATAATATATTAAGCACTTAGGAGACATTTGTTTTGTTTTTCGGTGTATGATTTTGATGATTTTTAGACGTCATTTTTCAGGGCTCGATTTTCGTACCCCGAAAAGTTTCATTTTTTTTGAAATTTCATGTTTTAGGATGTCAAAAAATAATATATTAAGCACTTAGGAGCCATTTGTTTTGTTTTTCGGACTCTGATTTTGCTGATTTTTTGACGTCATTTTTCAGGGCTCGATTTTCGTGCCCCGAAATATTTCATTTTTTTTGAAATTTTAAGTTTTGATAAGTTAAAAAATAATATATTAAGCACTTAGTAGACATTTGTTTTTTTTTTTCGGAGTATGATTTTGATGATTTTTAGACGTCATTTTTCAGGGCTCGATTTTCGTACCCCGAAAAGTTTCATTTTTTTTGAAATTTCATGTTTTGGGATGTCAAAAAATTATATATTAAGCACTTAGGAACCATTTGTTTTTTTTTTCGGACTCTGATTTTGCTGATTTTTAGACGTCATTTTTCAGGGCTCGATTTCCGTGCCCCGAAAAGTTTCATTTTTTTTGAAATTTCATGTTTTGGGATGTCAAAAAATAATATATTAAGCACTTAGGAGACATTTGTTTTGTTTTTCGGACCCTTATTTTGCTGATCTTTAGACGTCATTTTTAAGGGCTCGATTTTCGTGCCCCGAAAAGTTTCATTTTTTTTGAAATTCTAAGTTTTGGTAAGTTAAAAAATAATATATTAAGCCCTTAGGAGACATTTGTTTTGTTTTTTGGACTCCGATTTTGCTGATTTTTTGACGTCATTTTTCAAGGCTCGATTTTCGTGCCCAGAAATGTTTCATTTTTTTTGAAATTTTAAGTTTTGGTAAGTTAAAAAATAATATATTAAGCACTTAGGAGACATTTGTTTTGTTTTTCGGACTCTGATTTTGCCGATTTTTAGACGTCATTTTTCGGGGTTCGATTTTCGTGCCCCGAAAAGTTTCATTTTTTTTAAAATTTTAAGTTTTGGTAAGTTAAAAAATAGTATATTAAGCACTTAGGAGACATTTGTTTTGTTTTTCGGAGTATGCTTTTGATGATTTTTAGACGTCATTTTTAAGGACTCGATTTCCGTGCCCCTAAAAGTTTCATTTTTTTTGAAATTTTATGTTTTGGGATATCAAAAAATAATATATTAAGCACTTAGGAGCCATTTGTTTTATTTTTCGGACTATGATTTTGCTGATTTTGGACGTCATTTTTCAGGGCTCGATTTCCATGCCCCGAAAAGTTTCATTTTTTTTGAAATTTCATGTTTTGGGATGTCAAAAAATAATATATTAAGCACATAGGAGCCATTTGTTTTGTTTTTCGGATTCTGATTTTGCTGATTATTAGATGTCATTTTTCAGGGCTCGATTTTCGTGCCCCAAAAAGTTTCATTTTTTTTGAAATTTTAAGTTTTGATAAGTTAAAAAATAATATATTAAGCACTTAGGAGACATTTGTTTTGTTTTTCGGTGTATGATTTTGATGATTTTTAGACGTCATTTTTCAGGGCTCGATTTTCGTACCCCGAAAAGTTTCATTTTTTTTGAAATTTCATGTTTTAGGATGTCAAAAAATAATATATTAAGCACTTAGGAGCCATTTGTTTTGTTTTTCGGACTCTGATTTTGCTGATTTTTTGACGTCATTTTTCAGGGCTCGATTTTCGTGCCCCGAAATATTTCATTTTTTTTGAAATTTTAAGTTTTGATATGTTAAAAAATAATATATTAAGCACTTAGGAGACATTTGTTTTTTTTTTTCGGAGTATGATTTTGATGATTTTTAGACGTCATTTTTCAGGGCTCGATTTTCGTACCCCGAAAAGTTTCATTTTTTTTGAAATTTCATGTTTTGGGATGTCAAAAAATTATATATTAAGCACTTAGGAACCATTTGTTTTTTTTTTCGGACTCTGATTTTGCTGATTTTTAGACGTCATTTTTCAGGGCTCGATTTCCGTGCCCCGAAAAGTTTCATTTTTTTTGAAATTTCATGTTTTGGGATGTCAAAAAATTATATATTAAGCACTTAGGAGCCATTTGTTTTGTTTTTCGGACTCCGATTTTGCTGATTTTTTCAGGGCTCGATTTTCGTGCCCCGAAAAGTTTCATTTTTTTTGAAATTTTAAGTTTTGGTAAGTTAAAAAATAATATATTAAGCACTTAGGAGCTATTTGTTTTGTTTTTCGGACTCTGATTTTGCTGATTTTTAGACGTCATTTTTCAGGAGTCGATTTCCGTGTCCCGAAATGTTTCATTTTTTTTGAAATTTCATGTTTTGGGATGTCAAAAAATAATATATTAAGCACTTAGGAGACATTTGTTTTGTTTTTCGGACCCTTATTTTGCTGATCTTTAGACGTCATTTTTAAGGGCTCGATTTTCGTGCCCCGAAAAGTTTCATTTTTTTTGAAATTCTAAGTTTTGGTAAGTTAAAAAATAATATATTAAGCCCTTAGGAGACATTTGTTTTGTTTTTTGGACTCCGATTTTGCTGATTTTTTGACGTCATTTTTCAAGGCTCGATTTTCGTGCCCAGAAATGTTTCATTTTTTTTGAAATTTTAAGTTTTGGTAAGTTAAAAAATAATATATTAAGCACTTAGGAGACATTTGTTTTGTTTTTCGGACTCTGATTTTGCTGATTTTTAGACGTCATTTTTCGGGGTTCGATTTTCGTGCCCCGAAAAGTTTCATTTTTTTTTAAATTTTTAGTTTTGGTAAGTTAAAAAATAGTATATTAAGCACTTAGGAGACATTTGTTTTGTTTTTCGGAGTATGCTTTTGATGATTTTTAGACGTCATTTTTAAGGGCTCGATTTCCGTGCCCCGAAAAGTTTCATTTTTTTTGAAATTTTATGTTTTGGGATATCAAAATATAATATATTAAGCACTTAGGAGCCATTTGTTTTGTTTTTCGGACTCTGATTTTGCTGATTTTTAGACGTCATTTTTCAGGGCTCGATTTCCATGCCCCAAAAAGTTTAATTTTTTTTGAAATTTCATGTTTTGGGATGTCAAAAAATAATATATTAAGCACTTAGGAGCCATTTGTTTTGTTTTTCGGAGTATGCTTTTGATGATTTTTAGACGTCATTTTTAAGGGCTCGATTTCCGTGCCCCGAAAAGTTTCATTTTTTTTGAAATTTTATGTTTTGGGATATCAAAAAATAATATATTAAGCACTTAGGTGCCATTTGTTTTGTTTTTCGGACTCTGATTTTGCTGATTTTTATACGTCATTTTTCAGGGCTCGATTTCCATGCCCCGAAAAGTTTCATTTTTTTTTGAAATTTCATGTTTTGGGATGTCAAAAAATAATATATTAAATACTTAGGAGCCATTTGTTTTGTTTTTCGGATTCTGATTTTGCTGATTATTAGACGTCATTTTTCAGGGCTCGATTTTCGTGCCCCAAAAAGTTTCATTTTTTTTGAAATTTTAAGTTTTGATAAGTTAAAAAATAATATATTAAGCACTTAGGAGACATTTGTTTAGTTTTTCGGAGTATGATTTTGATGATTTTTAGACGTCATTTTTCAGGGCTCGATTTTCGTACCCCAAAAAGTTTCATTTTTTTTGAAATTCATGTTTTAGGATGTCAAAAAATAATATATTAAGCACTTAGGAGCCATTTGTTTTGTTTTTCGGACTCTGATTTTGCTGAGTTTTAGACGTCATTTTTCAGGGCTCGATTTTCGTGACCCGAAAAGTTTCATTTTTTTTGAAATTTTATGTTTTGATAAGTTAAAAAATAATATATTAAGCACTTAGGAGACATTTGTTTTGTTTTTCGGACTCTGATTTTGCTGATTTTTTGACGTCATTTTTCAGGGCTCGATTTTCGTGCCCCGAAAAGTTTCATTTTTTTTGAAATTTTAAGTTTTGGTAAGTTAAAAAATAATATATTAATCACTTATAGACATTTGTTTTGTTCTTCGGACTCTGATTTTGCTGATTTTTGGACGTCATTTTTCAAGGCTCGATTTTCGTGCCCCGAAAAGTTTCATTTTTTTGAAATTTTAAGTTTTGGTAAGTTAAAAAATAATATATTAAGCACTTAGGAGACATTTGTTTTGTTTTTCGGACTCTGATTTTGCTGATTTTTAGACGTCATTTTTCGGGGTTCGATTTTCGTGCCCCGAAAAGTTTCATTTTTTTTAAAATTTTAAGTTTTGGTAAGTTAAAAAATAGTATATTAAGCACTTAGGAGACATTTGTTTTGTTTTTCGGAGTATGCTTTTGATGATTTTTAGACGTCATTTTTAAGGACTCGATTTCCGTGCCCCTAAAAGTTTCATTTTTTTTGAAATTTTATGTTTTGGGATATCAAAAAATAATATATTAAGCACTTAGGAGCCATTTGTTTTATTTTTCGGACTATGATTTTGCTGATTTTAGACGTCATTTTTCAGGGCTCGATTTCCATGCCCCGAAAAGTTTAATTTTTTTTGAAATTTCATGTTTTGGGATGTCAAAAAATAATATATTAAGCACTTAGGAGCCATTTGTTTTGTTTTTCGGATTCTGATTTTGCTGATTATTAGATGTCATTTTTCAGGGCTCGATTTTCTTGCCCCAAAAAGTTTCATTTTTTTTGAAATTTTAAGTTTTGATAAGTTAAAAAATAATATATTAAGCACTTAGGAGACATTTGTTTTGTTTTTCGGTGTATGATTTTGATGATTTTTAGACGTCATTTTTCAGGGCTCGATTTTCGTACCCCGAAAAGTTTCATTTTTTTTGAAATTTCATGTTTTAGGATGTCAAAAAATAATATATTAAGCACTTAGGAGCCATTTGTTTTGTTTTTCGGACTCTGATTTTGCTGATTTTTTGACGTCATTTTTCAGGGCTCGATTTTCGTGCCCCGAAATATTTCATTTTTTTTGAAATTTTAAGTTTTGATAAGTTAAAAAATAATATATTAAGCACTTAGTAGACATTTGTTTTTTTTTTTCGGAGTATGATTTTGATGATTTTTAGACGTCATTTTTCAGGGCTCGATTTTCTTACCCCGAAAAGTTTCATTTTTTTTGAAATTTCATGTTTTGGGATGTCAAAAAATTATATATTAAGCACTTAGGAACCATTTGTTTTTTTTTTCGGACTCTGATTTTGCTGATTTTTAGACGTCATTTTTCAGGGCTCGATTTCCGTGCCCCAAAAAGTTTCATTTTTTTTGAAATTTCATGTTTTGGGATGTCAAAAAATTATATATTAAGCACTTAGGAGCCATTTGTTTTGTTTTTCGAACTCCGATTTTGCTGATTTTTAGAAGTCATTTTTCAGGGCTCGATTTTCGTGCCCCGAAAAGTTTCATTTTTTTTGAAATTCTAAGTTTTGGTAAGTTAAAAAATAATATATTAAGCCCTTAGGAGACATTTGTTTTGTTTTTAGGACTCCGATTTTGCTTATTTTTTGACGTCATTTTTAAAGGCTCGATTATCGTGCCCAGAAATGTTTCATTTTTTTTGAAATTTTAAGTTTTGGTAAGTTAAAAAATAATATATTAAGCACTTAGGAGACATTTGTTTTATTTTTCGGACTCTGATTTTGCTGATTTTTAGACGTCATTTTTCGGGGTTCGATTTTCGTGCACCGAAAAGTTTCATTTTTTTTTAAATTTTAAGTTTTGGTAAGTTAAAAAATAGTATATTAAGCACTTAGGAGACATTTGTTTTGTTTTTCGGAGTATGCTTTTGATGATTTTTAGACGTCATTTTTAAGGGCTCGATTTCCGTGCCCCGAAAAGTTTCATTTTTTTTGAAATTTTATGTTTTGGGATATCAAAAAATAATATATTAAGCACTTAGGAGCCATTTGTTTTGTTTTTCGGACTCTGAATTTGCTGATTTTTATACGTCATTTTTCAGGGCTCGATTTCCATGCCCCGAAAAGTTTCATTTTTTTTTTGAAATTTCATGTTTTGGGATGTCAAAAAATAATATATTAAGCACTTAGGAGCCATTTGTTTTGTTTTTCGGATTCTGATTTTGCTGATTATTAGACGTCATTTTTCAGGGCTCGATTTTCGTGCCCCAAAAAGTTTCATTTTTTTTGAAATTTTAAGTTTTGATAAGTTAAAAAATAATATATTAAGCACTTAGGAGACATTTGTTTAGTTTTTCGGAGTATGATTTTGATGATTTTTAAACGTCATTTTTCAGGGCTCGATTTTCGTACCCTGAAAAGTTTCATTTTTTTTGAAATTTCATGTTTTAGGATGTCAAAAAATAATATATTAAGCACTTAGGAGCCATTTGTTTTGTTTTTCGGGCTCTGATTTTGCTGAGTTTTAGACGTCATTTTTCAGGGCTCGATTTTTGTGACCCGAAAAGTTTCATTTTTTTTGAAATTTTATGTTTTGGTAAGTTAAAAAATAATATATTAAGCACTTAGGTGCCATTTGTTTTGTTTTTCGGACTCTGATTTTGCTGATTTTTGGACGTCATTTTTCAGGCCTCGATTTTCGTGCCCCGAAAAGTTTCATTTTTTTTGAAATTTTAAGTTTTGGTAAGTTAAAAAATAATATATTAAGCATTTAGGAGCCATTTGTTTTGTTTTTCGGACTCTGATTTTGCTTATTTTTAGACGTCATTTTTCGTGAGTCGATTTCCGTGCCCCGAAATGTCTCATTTTTTTTGAAATTTCATGTTTTGGGATGTCAAAAAATAATATATTAAGCACTTAGGAGACATTTGTTTTGTTTTTCGGACCCTTATTTTGCTGATTTTTAGACGTCATTTTTCAGGGCTCGATTTTCGTGCCCCAAAAAGTTTCATTTTTTTTGAAATTTTAAGTTTTGATAAGTTTAAAAATAATATATTAAGCACTTAGGAGACATTTGTTTTGTTTTTCGGTGTATGATTTTGATGATTTTTAGACGTCATTTTTCAGGGCTCGATTTTCGCACCCCAAAAAGTTTCATTTTTTTTGAAATTTCATGTTTTAGGATGTCAAAAAATAATATATTAAGCACTTAGGAGCCATTTGTTTTGTTTTTCGGACTCTGATTTTGCTGATTTTTTGACGTCATTTTTCGGGGCTCGATTTTCGTGCCCCGAAAAGTTTCATTTTTTTTGAAATTTTATGTTTTGGTAAGTTAAAAAATAATATATTAAGCACTTAGGAGACATTTGTTTTGTTTTTCGGACTCTGATTTTGCTGATTTTTTGACGTCATTTTTCAGGGCTCGATTTTCGTGCCACGAAAAGTTCCATTTTTTTTCAAATTTTAAGTTTTGGTAAGTTAAAAAATAATATATTAATCACTTATGGACATTTGTTTTGTTTTTCGGACTCTGATTTTGCTGATTTTTGGACGTCATTTTTCAGGGCTCGATTTTCGTGCCCCGAAAAGTTTCATTTTTTTGAAATTTTAAGTTTTGGTAAGTTAAAAAATAATATATTAAGCACTTAGGAGACATTTGTTTTGTTTTTCGAACTCTGATTTTGCTGATTTTAGACGTCATTTTTCGGGGTTCGATTTTCGTGCCCCGAAAAGTTTCATTTTTTTTTAAATTTTAAGTTTTGGTAAGTTAAAAAATAGTATATTAAGCACTTAGGAGACATTTGTTTTGTTTTTCGGAGTATGCTTTTGATGATTTTTAGACGTCATTTTTAAGGGCTCGATTTCCGTGCCCCGAAAAGTTTCATTTTTTTTGAAATTTTATGTTTTGGGATATCAAAATATAATATATTAAGCACTTAGGAGCCATTTGTTTTGTTTTTCGGACTCTGATTTTGCTGATTTTTAGACGTTATTTTTCAGGGCTCGATTTTCGTGCCCCAAAAAGTTTCATTTTTTTTGAAATTTTAAGTTTTGATAAGTTAAAAAATAATATATTAAGCACTTAGGAGACATTTGTTTAGTTTTTCGGAGTATGATTTTGATGATTTTTAGACGTCATTTTTCAGGGCTCGATTTTCGTACCCCAAAAAGTTTCATTTTTTTTGAAATTCATGTTTTAGGATGTCAAAAAATAATATATTAAGCACTTAGGAGCCATTTGTTTTGTTTTTCGGACTCTGATTTTGCTGAGTTTTAGACGTCATTTTTCAGGGCTCGATTTTCGTGACCCGAAAAGTTTCATTTTTTTTGAAATTTTATGTTTTGATAAGTTAAAAAATAATATATTAAGCACTTAGGAGACATTTGTTTTGTTTTTCGGACTCTGATTTTGCTGATTTTTTGACGTCATTTTTCAGGGCTCGATTTTCGTGCCCCGAAAAGTTTCATTTTTTTTGAAATTTTAAGTTTTGGTAAGTTAAAAAATAATATATTAATCACTTATAGACATTTGTTTTGTTCTTCGGACTCTGATTTTGCTGATTTTTGGACGTAATTTTTCAAGGCTCGATTTTCGTG
Organism: Penstemon newberryi var. newberryi; assembly: GCA_030819805.1. Classification (NCBI taxonomy): domain Eukaryota; kingdom Viridiplantae; phylum Streptophyta; class Magnoliopsida; order Lamiales; family Plantaginaceae; genus Penstemon; species Penstemon newberryi. The sequence goes on along the minus strand of JAUALY010000006.1, from coordinate 27,842,440 downwards.
CCCCGAAAAGTTTCATTTTTTTGAAATTTTAAGTTTTGGTAAGTTAAAAAATAATATATTAAGCACTTAGGAGACATTTGTTTTGTTTTTCGGACTCTGATTTTGCTGATTTTTAGACGTCATTTTTCGGGGTTCGATTTTCGTGCCCCGAAAAGTTTCATTTTTTTTAAAATTTTAAGTTTTGGTAAGTTAAAAAATAGTATATTAAGCACTTAGGAGACATTTGTTTTGTTTTTCGGAGTATGCTTTTGATGATTTTTAGACGTCATTTTTAAGGACTCGATTTCCGTGCCCCTAAAAGTTTCATTTTTTTTGAAATTTTATGTTTTGGGATATCAAAAAATAATATATTAAGCACTTAGGAGCCATTTGTTTTATTTTTCGGACTATGATTTTGCTGATTTTAGACGTCATTTTTCAGGGCTCGATTTCCATGCCCCGAAAAGTTTAATTTTTTTTGAAATTTCATGTTTTGGGATGTCAAAAAATAATATATTAAGCACTTAGGAGCCATTTGTTTTGTTTTTCGGATTCTGATTTTGCTGATTATTAGATGTCATTTTTCAGGGCTCGATTTTCTTGCCCCAAAAAGTTTCATTTTTTTTGAAATTTTAAGTTTTGATAAGTTAAAAAATAATATATTAAGCACTTAGGAGACATTTGTTTTGTTTTTCGGTGTATGATTTTGATGATTTTTAGACGTCATTTTTCAGGGCTCGATTTTCGTACCCCGAAAAGTTTCATTTTTTTTGAAATTTCATGTTTTAGGATGTCAAAAAATAATATATTAAGCACTTAGGAGCCATTTGTTTTGTTTTTCGGACTCTGATTTTGCTGATTTTTTGACGTCATTTTTCAGGGCTCGATTTTCGTGCCCCGAAATATTTCATTTTTTTTGAAATTTTAAGTTTTGATAAGTTAAAAAATAATATATTAAGCACTTAGTAGACATTTGTTTTTTTTTTTCGGAGTATGATTTTGATGATTTTTAGACGTCATTTTTCAGGGCTCGATTTTCGTACCCCGAAAAGTTTCATTTTTTTTGAAATTTCATGTTTTGGGATGTCAAAAAATTATATATTAAGCACTTAGGAACCATTTGTTTTTTTTTTCGGACTCTGATTTTGCTGATTTTTAGACGTCATTTTTCAGGGCTCGATTTCCGTGCCCCGAAAAGTTTCATTTTTTTTGAAATTTCATGTTTTGGGATGTCAAAAAATTATATATTAAGCACTTAGGAGCCATTTGTTTTGTTTTTCGAACTCCGATTTTGCTGATTTTTAGAAGTCATTTTTCAGGGCTCGATTTTCGTGCCCCGAAAAGTTTCATTTTTTTTGAAATTCTAAGTTTTGGTAAGTTAAAAAATAATATATTAAGCCCTTAGGAGACATTTGTTTTGTTTTTAGGACTCCGATTTTGCTTATTTTTTGACGTCATTTTTAAAGGCTCGATTATCGTGCCCAGAAATGTTTCATTTTTTTTGAAATTTTAAGTTTTGGTAAGTTAAAAAATAATATATTAAGCACTTAGGAGACATTTGTTTTATTTTTCGGACTCTGATTTTGCTGATTTTTAGACGTCATTTTTCGGGGTTCGATTTTCGTGCCCCGAAAAGTTTCATTTTTTTTTAAATTTTAAGTTTTGGTAAGTTAAAAAATAGTATATTAAGCACTTAGGAGACATTTGTTTTGTTTTTCGGAGTATGCTTTTGATGATTTTTAGACGTCATTTTTAAGGGCTCGATTTCCGTGCCCCGAAAAGTTTCATTTTTTTTGAAATTTTATGTTTTGGGATATCAAAAAATAATATATTAAGCACTTAGGAGCCATTTGTTTTGTTTTTCGGACTCTGAATTTGCTGATTTTTATACGTCATTTTTCAGGGCTCGATTTCCATGCCCCGAAAAGTTTCATTTTTTTTTTGAAATTTCATGTTTTGGGATGTCAAAAAATAATATATTAAGCACTTAGGAGCCATTTGTTTTGTTTTTCGGATTCTGATTTTGCTGATTATTAGACGTCATTTTTCAGGGCTCGATTTTCGTGCCCCAAAAAGTTTCATTTTTTTTGAAATTTTAAGTTTTGATAAGTTAAAAAATAATATATTAAGCACTTAGGAGACATTTGTTTAGTTTTTCGGAGTATGATTTTGATGATTTTTAAACGTCATTTTTCAGGGCTCGATTTTCGTACCCTGAAAAGTTTCATTTTTTTTGAAATTTCATGTTTTAGGATGTCAAAAAATAATATATTAAGCACTTAGGAGCCATTTGTTTTGTTTTTCGGGCTCTGATTTTGCTGAGTTTTAGACGTCATTTTTCAGGGCTCGATTTTTGTGACCCGAAAAGTTTCATTTTTTTTGAAATTTTATGTTTTGGTAAGTTAAAAAATAATATATTAAGCACTTAGGTGCCATTTGTTTTGTTTTTCGGACTCTGATTTTGCTGATTTTTGGACGTCATTTTTCAGGCCTCGATTTTCGTGCCCCGAAAAGTTTCATTTTTTTTGAAATTTTAAGTTTTGGTAAGTTAAAAAATAATATATTAAGCATTTAGGAGCCATTTGTTTTGTTTTTCGGACTCTGATTTTGCTTATTTTTAGACGTCATTTTTCGTGAGTCGATTTCCGTGCCCCGAAATGTCTCATTTTTTTTGAAATTTCATGTTTTGGGATGTCAAAAAATAATATATTAAGCACTTAGGAGACATTTGTTTTGTTTTTCGGACCCTTATTTTGCTGATTTTTAGACGTCATTTTTCAGGGCTCGATTTTCGTGCCCCAAAAAGTTTCATTTTTTTTGAAATTTTAAGTTTTGATAAGTTTAAAAATAATATATTAAGCACTTAGGAGACATTTGTTTTGTTTTTCGGTGTATGATTTTGATGATTTTTAGACGTCATTTTTCAGGGCTCGATTTTCGCACCCCAAAAAGTTTCATTTTTTTTGAAATTTCATGTTTTAGGATGTCAAAAAATAATATATTAAGCACTTAGGAGCCATTTGTTTTGTTTTTCGGACTCTGATTTTGCTGATTTTTTGACGTCATTTTTCGGGGCTCGATTTTCGTGCCCCGAAAAGTTTCATTTTTTTTGAAATTTTATGTTTTGGTAAGTTAAAAAATAATATATTAAGCACTTAGGAGACATTTGTTTTGTTTTTCGGACTCTGATTTTGCTGATTTTTTGACGTCATTTTTCAGGGCTCGATTTTCGTGCCACGAAAAGTTCCATTTTTTTTCAAATTTTAAGTTTTGGTAAGTTAAAAAATAATATATTAATCACTTATGGACATTTGTTTTGTTTTTCGGACTCTGATTTTGCTGATTTTTGGACGTCATTTTTCAGGGCTCGATTTTCGTGCCCCGAAAAGTTTCATTTTTTTGAAATTTTAAGTTTTGGTAAGTTAAAAAATAATATATTAAGCACTTAGGAGACATTTGTTTTGTTTTTCGAACTCTGATTTTGCTGATTTTAGACGTCATTTTTCGGGGTTCGATTTTCGTGCCCCGAAAAGTTTCATTTTTTTTTAAATTTTAAGTTTTGGTAAGTTAAAAAATAGTATATTAAGCACTTAGGAGACATTTGTTTTGTTTTTCGGAGTATGCTTTTGATGATTTTTAGACGTCATTTTTAAGGGCTCGATTTCCGTGCCCCGAAAAGTTTCATTTTTTTTGAAATTTTATGTTTTGGGATATCAAAATATAATATATTAAGCACTTAGGAGCCATTTGTTTTGTTTTTCGGACTCTGAATTTGCTGATTTTTATACGTCATTTTTCAGGGCTCGATTTCCATGCCCCGAAAAGTTTCATTTTTTTTTTGAAATTTCATGTTTTGGGATGTCAAAAAATAATATATTAAGCACTTAGGAGCCATTTGTTTTGTTTTTCGGATTCTGATTTTGCTGATTATTAGACGTCATTTTTCAGGGCTCGATTTTCGTGCCCCAAAAAGTTTCATTTTTTTTGAAATTTTAAGTTTTGATAAGTTAAAAAATAATATATTAAGCACTTAGGAGACATTTGTTTAGTTTTTCGGAGTATGATTTTGATGATTTTTAAACGTCATTTTTCAGGGCTCGATTTTCGTACCCTGAAAAGTTTCATTTTTTTTGAAATTTCATGTTTTAGGATGTCAAAAAATAATATATTAAGCACTTAGGAGCCATTTGTTTTGTTTTTCGGGCTCTGATTTTGCTGAGTTTTAGACGTCATTTTTCAGGGCTCGATTTTTGTGACCCGAAAAGTTTCATTTTTTTTGAAATTTTATGTTTTGGTAAGTTAAAAAATAATATATTAAGCACTTAGGTGCCATTTGTTTTGTTTTTCGGACTCTGATTTTGCTGATTTTTGGACGTCATTTTTCAGGCCTCGATTTTCGTGCCCCGAAAAGTTTCATTTTTTTTGAAATTTTAAGTTTTGGTAAGTTAAAAAATAATATATTAAGCATTTAGGAGCCATTTGTTTTGTTTTTCGGACTCTGATTTTGCTTATTTTTAGACGTCATTTTTCGTGAGTCGATTTCCGTGCCCCGAAATGTCTCATTTTTTTTGAAATTTCATGTTTTGGGATGTCAAAAAATAATATATTAAGCACTTAGGAGACATTTGTTTTGTTTTTCGGACCCTTATTTTGCTGATTTTTAGACGTCATTTTTCAGGGCTCGATTTTCGTGCCCCAAAAAGTTTCATTTTTTTTGAAATTTTAAGTTTTGATAAGTTTAAAAATAATATATTAAGCACTTAGGAGACATTTGTTTTGTTTTTCGGTGTATGATTTTGATGATTTTTAGACGTCATTTTTCAGGGCTCGATTTTCGCACCCCAAAAAGTTTCATTTTTTTTGAAATTTCATGTTTTAGGATGTCAAAAAATAATATATTAAGCACTTAGGAGCCATTTGTTTTGTTTTTCGGACTCTGATTTTGCTGATTTTTTGACGTCATTTTTCGGGGCTCGATTTTCGTGCCCCGAAAAGTTTCATTTTTTTTGAAATTTTATGTTTTGGTAAGTTAAAAAATAATATATTAAGCACTTAGGAGACATTTGTTTTGTTTTTCGGACTCTGATTTTGCTGATTTTTTGACGTCATTTTTCAGGGCTCGATTTTCGTGCCACGAAAAGTTCCATTTTTTTTCAAATTTTAAGTTTTGGTAAGTTAAAAAATAATATATTAATCACTTATGGACATTTGTTTTGTTTTTCGGACTCTGATTTTGCTGATTTTTGGACGTCATTTTTCAGGGCTCGATTTTCGTGCCCCGAAAAGTTTCATTTTTTTGAAATTTTAAGTTTTGGTAAGTTAAAAAATAATATATTAAGCACTTAGGAGACATTTGTTTTGTTTTTCGAACTCTGATTTTGCTGATTTTAGACGTCATTTTTCGGGGTTCGATTTTCGTGCCCCGAAAAGTTTCATTTTTTTTTAAATTTTAAGTTTTGGTAAGTTAAAAAATAGTATATTAAGCACTTAGGAGACATTTGTTTTGTTTTTCGGAGTATGCTTTTGATGATTTTTAGACGTCATTTTTAAGGGCTCGATTTCCGTGCCCCGAAAAGTTTCATTTTTTTTGAAATTTTATGTTTTGGGATATCAAAATATAATATATTAAGCACTTAGGAGCCATTTGTTTTGTTTTTCGGACTCTGAATTTGCTGATTTTTATACGTCATTTTTCAGGGCTCGATTTCCATGCCCCGAAAAGTTTCATTTTTTTTTTGAAATTTCATGTTTTGGGATGTCAAAAAATAATATATTAAGCACTTAGGAGCCAATTGTTTTGTTTTTCGGATTCTGATTTTGCTGATTATTAGACGTCATTTTTCAGGGCTCGATTTTCGTGCCCCAAAAAGTTTCATTTTTTTTGAAATTTTAAGTTTTGATAAGTTAAAAAATAATATATTAAGCACTTAGGAGACATTTGTTTAGTTTTTCGGAGTATGATTTTGATGATTTTTAAACGTCATTTTTCAGGGCTCGATTTTCGTACCCTGAAAAGTTTCATTTTTTTTGAAATTTCATGTTTTAGGATGTCAAAAAATAATATATTAAGCACTTAGGAGCCATTTGTTTTGTTTTTCGGGCTCTGATTTTGCTGAGTTTTAGACGACATTTTTCAGGGCTCGATTTTTGTGACCCGAAAAGTTTCATTTTTTTTGAAATTTTATGTTTTGGTAAGTTAAAAAATAATATATTAAGCACTTAGGTGCCATTTGTTTTGTTTTTCGGACTCTGATTTTGCTGATTTTTGGACGTCATTTTTCAGGCCTCGATTTTCGTGCCCCGAAAAGTTTCATTTTTTTTGAAATTTTAAGTTTTGGTAAGTTAAAAAATAATATATTAAGCATTTAGGAGCCATTTGTTTTGTTTTTCGGACTCTGATTTTGCTTATTTTTAGACGTCATTTTTCGTGAGTCGATTTCCGTGCCCCGAAATGTCTCATTTTTTTTGAAATTTCATGTTTTGGGATGTCAAGAAATAATATATTAAGCACTTAGGAGACATTTGTTTTGTTTTTCGGACCCTTATTTTGCTGATTTTTAGACGTCATTTTTCAGGGCTCGATTTTCGTGCCCCAAAAAGTTTCATTTTTTTTGAAATTTTAAGTTTTGATAAGTTTAAAAATAATATATTAAGCACTTAGGAGACATTTGTTTTGTTTTTCGGTGTATGATTTTGATGATTTTTAGACGTCATTTTTCAGGGCTCGATTTTCGCACCCCAAAAAGTTTCATTTTTTTTGAAATTTCATGTTTTAGGATGTCAAAAAATAATATATTAAGCACTTAGGAGCCATTTGTTTTGTTTTTCGGACTCTGATTTTGCTGATTTTTTGACGTCATTTTTCGGGGCTCGATTTTCGTGCCCCGAAAAGTTTCATTTTTTTTGAAATTTTATGTTTTGGTAAGTTAAAAAATAATATATTAAGCACTTAGGAGACATTTGTTTTGTTTTTCGGACTCTGATTTTGCTGATTTTTTGACGTCATTTTTCAGGGCTCGATTTTCGTGCCACGAAAAGTTCCATTTTTTTTCAAATTTTAAGTTTTGGTAAGTTAAAAAATAATATATTAATCACTTATGGACATTTGTTTTGTTTTTCGGACTCTGATTTTGCTGATTTTTGGACGTCATTTTTCAGGGCTCGATTTTCGTGCCCCGAAAAGTTTCATTTTTTTGAAATTTTAAGTTTTGGTAAGTTAAAAAATAATATATTAAGCACTTAGGAGACATTTGTTTTGTTTTTCGAACTCTGATTTTGCTGATTTTAGACGTCATTTTTCGGGGTTCGATTTTCGTGCCCCGAAAAGTTTCATTTTTTTTTAAATTTTAAGTTTTGGTAAGTTAAAAAATAGTATATTAAGCACTTAGGAGACATTTGTTTTGTTTTTCGGAGTATGCTTTTGATGATTTTTAGACGTCATTTTTAAGGGCTCGATTTCCGTGCCCCGAAAAGTTTCATTTTTTTTGAAATTTTATGTTTTGGGATATCAAAATATAATATATTAAGCACTTAGGAGCCATTTGTTTTGTTTTTCGGACTCTGATTTTGCTGATTTTTAGACGTTATTTTTCAGGGCTCGATTTTCGTGCCCCAAAAAGTTTCATTTTTTTTGAAATTTTAAGTTTTGATAAGTTAAAAAATAATATATTAAGCACTTAGGAGACATTTGTTTAGTTTTTCGGAGTATGATTTTGATGATTTTTAGACGTCATTTTTCAGGGCTCGATTTTCGTACCCCAAAAAGTTTCATTTTTTTTTGAAATTCATGTTTTAGGATGTCAAAAAATAATATATTAAGCACTTAGGAGCCATTTGTTTTGTTTTTCGGACTCTGATTTTGCTGAGTTTTAGACGTCATTTTTCAGGGCTCGATTTTCGTGACCCGAAAAGTTTCATTTTTTTTGAAATTTTATGTTTTGATAAGTTAAAAAATAATATATTAAGCACTTAGGAGACATTTGTTTTGTTTTTCGGACTCTGATTTTGCTGATTTTTTGACGTCATTTTTCAGGGCTCGATTTTCGTGCCCCGAAAAGTTTCATTTTTTTTGAAATTTTAAGTTTTGGTAAGTTAAAAAATAATATATTAATCACTTATAGACATTTGTTTTGTTCTTCGGACTCTGATTTTGCTGATTTTTGGACGTCATTTTTCAAGGCTCGATTTTCGTGCCCCGAAAAGTTTCATTTTTTTGAAATTTTAAGTTTTGGTAAGTTAAAAAATAATATATTAAGCACTTAGGAGACATTTGTTTTGTTTTTCGGACTCTGATTTTGCTGATTTTTAGACGTCATTTTTCGGGGTTCGATTTTCGTGCCCCGAAAAGTTTCATTTTTTTTAAAATTTTAAGTTTTGGTAAGTTAAAAAATAGTATATTAAGCACTTAGGAGACATTTGTTTTGTTTTTCGGAGTATGCTTTTGATGATTTTTAGACGTCATTTTTAAGGACTCGATTTCCGTGCCCCTAAAAGTTTCATTTTTTTTGAAATTTTATGTTTTGGGATATCAAAAAATAATATATTAAGCACTTAGGAGCCATTTGTTTTATTTTTCGGACTATGATTTTGCTGATTTTAGACGTCATTTTTCAGGGCTCGATTTCCATGCCCCGAAAAGTTTAATTTTTTTTGAAATTTCATGTTTTGGGATGTCAAAAAATAATATATTAAGCACTTAGGAGCCATTTGTTTTGTTTTTCGGATTCTGATTTTGCTGATTATTAGATGTCATTTTTCAGGGCTCGATTTTCTTGCCCCAAAAAGTTTCATTTTTTTTGAAATTTTAAGTTTTGATAAGTTAAAAAATAATATATTAAGCACTTAGGAGACATTTGTTTTGTTTTTCGGTGTATGATTTTGATGATTTTTAGACGTCATTTTTCAGGGCTCGATTTTCGTACCCCGAAAAGTTTCATTTTTTTTGAAATTTCATGTTTTAGGATGTCAAAAAATAATATATTAAGCACTTAGGAGCCATTTGTTTTGTTTTTCGGACTCTGATTTTGCTGATTTTTTGACGTCATTTTTCAGGGCTCGATTTTCGTGCCCCGAAATATTTCATTTTTTTTGAAATTTTAAGTTTTGATAAGTTAAAAAATAATATATTAAGCACTTAGTAGACATTTGTTTTTTTTTTTCGGAGTATGATTTTGATGATTTTTAGACGTCATTTTTCAGGGCTCGATTTTCGTACCCCGAAAAGTTTCATTTTTTTTGAAATTTCATGTTTTGGGATGTCAAAAAATTATATATTAAGCACTTAGGAACCATTGTTTTTTTTTTCGGACTCTGATTTTGCTGATTTTTAGACGTCATTTTTCAGGGCTCGATTTCCGTGCCCCGAAAAGTTTCATTTTTTTTGAAATTTCATGTTTTGGGATGTCAAAAAATTATATATTAAGCACTTAGGAGCCATTTGTTTTGTTTTTCGAACTCCGATTTTGCTGATTTTTAGAAGTCATTTTTCAGGGCTCGATTTTCGTGCCCCGAAAAGTTTCATTTTTTTTGAAATTCTAAGTTTTGGTAAGTTAAAAAATAATATATTAAGCCCTTAGGAGACATTTGTTTTGTTTTTAGGACTCCGATTTTGCTTATTTTTTGACGTCATTTTTAAAGGCTCGATTATCGTGCCCAGAAATGTTTCATTTTTTTTGAAATTTTAAGTTTTGGTAAGTTAAAAAATAATATATTAAGCACTTAGGAGACATTTGTTTTATTTTTCGGACTCTGATTTTGCTGATTTTTAGACGTCATTTTTCGGGGTTCGATTTTCGTGCCCCGAAAAGTTTCATTTTTTTTTAAATTTTAAGTTTTGGTAAGTTAAAAAATAGTATATTAAGCACTTAGGAGACATTTGTTTTGTTTTTCGGAGTATGCTTTTGATGATTTTTAGACGTCATTTTTAAGGGCTCGATTTCCGTGCCCCGAAAAGTTTCATTTTTTTTGAAATTTTATGTTTTGGGATATCAAAAAATAATATATTAAGCACTTAGGAGCCATTTGTTTTGTTTTTCGGACTCTGAATTTGCTGATTTTTATACGTCATTTTTCAGGGCTCGATTTCCATGCCCCGAAAAGTTTCATTTTTTTTTTGAAATTTCATGTTTTGGGATGTCAAAAAATAATATATTAAGCACTTAGGAGCCATTTGTTTTGTTTTTCGGATTCTGATTTTGCTGATTATTAGACGTCATTTTTCAGGGCTCGATTTTCGTGCCCCAAAAAGTTTCATTTTTTTTGAAATTTTAAGTTTTGATAAGTTAAAAAATAATATATTAAGCACTTAGGAGACATTTGTTTAGTTTTTCGGAGTATGATTTTGATGATTTTTAAACGTCATTTTTCAGGGCTCGATTTTCGTACCCTGAAAAGTTTCATTTTTTTTGAAATTTCATGTTTTAGGATGTCAAAAAATAATATATTAAGCACTTAGGAGCCATTTGTTTTGTTTTTCGGGCTCTGATTTTGCTGAGTTTTAGACGTCATTTTTCAGGGCTCGATTTTTGTGACCCGAAAAGTTTCATTTTTTTTGAAATTTTATGTTTTGGTAAGTTAAAAAATAATATATTAAGCACTTAGGTGCCATTTGTTTTGTTTTTCGGACTCTGATTTTGCTGATTTTTGGACGTCATTTTTCAGGCCTCGATTTTCGTGCCCCGAAAAGTTTCATTTTTTTTGAAATTTTAAGTTTTGGTAAGTTAAAAAATAATATATTAAGCATTTAGGAGCCATTTGTTTTGTTTTTCGGACTCTGATTTTGCTTATTTTTAGACGTCATTTTTCGTGAGTCGATTTCCGTGCCCCGAAATGTCTCATTTTTTTTGAAATTTCATGTTTTGGGATGTCAAAAAATAATATATTAAGCACTTAGGAGACATTTGTTTTGTTTTTCGGACCCTTATTTTGCTGATTTTTAGACGTCATTTTTCAGGGCTCGATTTTCGTGCCCCAAAAAGTTTCATTTTTTTTGAAATTTTAAGTTTTGATAAGTTTAAAAATAATATATTAAGCACTTAGGAGACATTTGTTTTGTTTTTCGGTGTATGATTTTGATGATTTTTAGACGTCATTTTTCAGGGCTCGATTTTCGCACCCCAAAAAGTTTCATTTTTTTTGAAATTTCATGTTTTAGGATGTCAAAAAATAATATATTAAGCACTTAGGAGCCATTTGTTTTGTTTTTCGGACTCTGATTTTGCTGATTTTTTGACGTCATTTTTCGGGGCTCGATTTTCGTGCCCCGAAAAGTTTCATTTTTTTTGAAATTTTATGTTTTGGTAAGTTAAAAAATAATATATTAAGCACTTAGGAGACATTTGTTTTGTTTTTCGGACTCTGATTTTGCTGATTTTTTGACGTCATTTTTCAGGGCTCGATTTTCGTGCCACGAAAAGTTCCATTTTTTTTCAAATTTTAAGTTTTGGTAAGTTAAAAAATAATATATTAATCACTTATGGACATTTGTTTTGTTTTTCGGACTCTGATTTTGCTGATTTTTGGACGTCATTTTTCAGGGCTCGATTTTCGTGCCCCGAAAAGTTTCATTTTTTTGAAATTTTAAGTTTTGGTAAGTTAAAAAATAATATATTAAGCACTTAGGAGACATTTGTTTTGTTTTTCGAACTCTGATTTTGCTGATTTTAGACGTCATTTTTCGGGGTTCGATTTTCGTGCCCCGAAAAGTTTCATTTTTTTTTAAATTTTAAGTTTTGGTAAGTTAAAAAATAGTATATTAAGCACTTAGGAGACATTTGTTTTGTTTTTCGGAGTATGCTTTTGATGATTTTTAGACGTCATTTTTAAGGGCTCGATTTCCGTGCCCCGAAAAGTTTCATTTTTTTTGAAATTTTATGTTTTGGGATATCAAAATATAATATATTAAGCACTTAGGAGCCATTTGTTTTGTTTTTCGGACTCTGATTTTGCTGATTTTTAGACGTTATTTTTCAGGGCTCGATTTTCGTGCCCCAAAAAGTTTCATTTTTTTTGAAATTTTAAGTTTTGATAAGTTAAAAAATAATATATTAAGCACTTAGGAGACATTTGTTTAGTTTTTCGGAGTATGATTTTGATGATTTTTAGACGTCATTTTTCAGGGCTCGATTTTCGTACCCCAAAAAGTTTCATTTTTTTTTGAAATTCATGTTTTAGGATGTCAAAAAATAATATATTAAGCACTTAGGAGCCATTTGTTTTGTTTTTCGGACTCTGATTTTGCTGAGTTTTAGACGTCATTTTTCAGGGCTCGATTTTCGTGACCCGAAAAGTTTCATTTTTTTTGAAATTTTATGTTTTGATAAGTTAAAAAATAATATATTAAGCACTTAGGAGACATTTGTTTTGTTTTTCGGACTCTGATTTTGCTGATTTTTTGACGTCATTTTTCAGGGCTCGATTTTCGTGCCCCGAAAAGTTTCATTTTTTTTGAAATTTTAAGTTTTGGTAAGTTAAAAAATAATATATTAATCACTTATAGACATTTGTTTTGTTCTTCGGACTCTGATTTTGCTGATTTTTGGACGTCATTTTTCAAGGCTCGATTTTCGTGCCCCGAAAAGTTTCATTTTTTTGAAATTTTAAGTTTTGGTAAGTTAAAAAATAATATATTAAGCACTTAGGAGACATTTGTTTTGTTTTTCGGACTCTGATTTTGCTGATTTTTAGACGTCATTTTTCGGGGTTCGATTTTCGTGCCCCGAAAAGTTTCATTTTTTTTTAAAATTTTAAGTTTTGGTAAGTTAAAAAATAGTATATTAAGCACTTAGGAGACATTTGTTTTGTTTTTCGGAGTATGCTTTTGATGATTTTTAGACGTCATTTTTAAGGACTCGATTTCCGTGCCCCTAAAAGTTTCATTTTTTTTGAAATTTTATGTTTTGGGATATCAAAAAATAATATATTAAGCACTTAGGAGCCATTTGTTTTATTTTTCGGACTATGATTTTGCTGATTTTAGACGTCATTTTTCAGGGCTCGATTTCCATGCCCCGAAAAGTTTAATTTTTTTTGAAATTTCATGTTTTGGGATGTCAAAAAATAATATATTAAGCACTTAGGAGCCATTTGTTTTGTTTTTCGGATTCTGATTTTGCTGATTATTAGATGTCATTTTTCAGGGCTCGATTTTCTTGCCCCAAAAAGTTTCATTTTTTTTGAAATTTTAAGTTTTGATAAGTTAAAAAATAATATATTAAGCACTTAGGAGACATTTGTTTTGTTTTTCGGTGTATGATTTTGATGATTTTTAGACGTCATTTTTCAGGGCTCGATTTTCGTACCCCGAAAAGTTTCATTTTTTTTGAAATTTCATGTTTTAGGATGTCAAAAAATAATATATTAAGCACTTAGGAGCCATTTGTTTTGTTTTTCGGACCTCTGATTTTGCTGATTTTTTGACGTCATTTTTCAGGGCTCGATTTTCGTGCCCCGAAATATTTCATTTTTTTTGAAATTTTAAGTTTTGATAAGTTAAAAAATAATATATTAAGCACTTAGTAGACATTTGTTTTTTTTTTTCGGAGTATGATTTTGATGATTTTTAGACGTCATTTTTCAGGGCTCGATTTTCGTACCCCGAAAAGTTTCATTTTTTTTGAAATTTCATGTTTTGGGATGTCAAAAAATTATATATTAAGCACTTAGGAACCATTTGTTTTTTTTTTCGGACTCTGATTTTGCTGATTTTTAGACGTCATTTTTCTGGGCTCGATTTCCGTGCCCCGAAAAGTTTCATTTTTTTTGAAATTTCATGTTTTGGGATGTCAAAAAATTATATATTAAGCACTTAGGAGCCATTTGTTTTGTTTTTCGAACTCCGATTTTGCTGATTTTTAGAAGTCATTTTTCAGGGCTCGATTTTCGTGCCCCGAAAAGTTTCATTTTTTTTGAAATTCTAAGTTTTGGTAAGTTAAAAAATAATATATTAAGCCCTTAGGAGACATTTGTTTTGTTTTTAGGACTCCGATTTTGCTTATTTTTTGACGTCATTTTTAAAGGCTCGATTATCGTGCCCAGAAATGTTTCATTTTTTTTGAAATTTTAAGTTTTGGTAAGTTAAAAAATAATATATTAAGCACTTAGGAGACATTTGTTTTATTTTTCGGACTCTGATTTTGCTGATTTTTAGACGTCATTTTTCGGGGTTCGATTTTCGTGCCCCGAAAAGTTTCATTTTTTTTTAAATTTTAAGTTTTGGTAAGTTAAAAAATAGTATATTAAGCACTTAGGAGACATTTGTTTTGTTTTTCGGAGTATGCTTTTGATGATTTTTAGACGTCATTTTTAAGGGCTCGATTTCCGTGCCCCGAAAAGTTTCATTTTTTTTGAAATTTTATGTTTTGGGATATCAAAAAATAATATATTAAGCACTTAGGAGCCATTTGTTTTGTTTTTCGGACTCTGAATTTGCTGATTTTTATACGTCATTTTTCAGGGCTCGATTTCCATGCCCCGAAAAGTTTCATTTTTTTTTTGAAATTTCATGTTTTGGGATGTCAAAAAATAATATATTAAGCACTTAGGAGCCATTTGTTTTGTTTTTCGGATTCTGATTTTGCTGATTATTAGACGTCATTTTTCAGGGCTCGATTTTCGTGCCCCAAAAAGTTTCATTTTTTTTGAAATTTTAAGTTTTGATAAGTTAAAAAATAATATATTAAGCACTTAGGAGACATTTGTTTAGTTTTTCGGAGTATGATTTTGATGATTTTTAAACGTCATTTTTCAGGGCTCGATTTTCGTACCCTGAAAAGTTTCATTTTTTTTGAAATTTCATGTTTTAGGATGTCAAAAAATAATATATTAAGCACTTAGGAGCCATTTGTTTTGTTTTTCGGGCTCTGATTTTGCTGAGTTTTAGACGTCATTTTTCAGGGCTCGATTTTTGTGACCCGAAAAGTTTCATTTTTTTTGAAATTTTATGTTTTGGTAAGTTAAAAAATAATATATTAAGCACTTAGGTGCCATTTGTTTTGTTTTTCGGACTCTGATTTTGCTGATTTTTGGACGTCATTTTTCAGGCCTCGATTTTCGTGCCCCGAAAAGTTTCATTTTTTTTGAAATTTTAAGTTTTGGTAAGTTAAAAAATAATATATTAAGCATTTAGGAGCCATTTGTTTTGTTTTTCGGACTCTGATTTTGCTTATTTTTAGACGTCATTTTTCGTGAGTCGATTTCCGTGCCCCGAAATGTCTCATTTTTTTTGAAATTTCATGTTTTGGGATGTCAAAAAATAATATATTAAGCACTTAGGAGACATTTGTTTTGTTTTTCGGACCCTTATTTTGCTGATTTTTAGACGTCATTTTTCAGGGCTCGATTTTCGTGCCCCAAAAAGTTTCATTTTTTTTGAAATTTTAAGTTTTGATAAGTTTAAAAATAATATATTAAGCACTTAGGAGACATTTGTTTTGTTTTTCGGTGTATGATTTTGATGATTTTTAGACGTCATTTTTCAGGGCTCGATTTTCGCACCCCAAAAAGTTTCATTTTTTTTGAAATTTCATGTTTTAGGATGTCAAAAAATAATATATTAAGCACTTAGGAGCCATTTGTTTTGTTTTTCGGACTCTGATTTTGCTGATTTTTTGACGTCATTTTTCGGGGCTCGATTTTCGTGCCCCGAAAAGTTTCATTTTTTTTGAAATTTTATGTTTTGGTAAGTTAAAAAATAATATATTAAGCACTTAGGAGACATTTGTTTTGTTTTTCGGACTCTGATTTTGCTGATTTTTTGACGTCATTTTTCAGGGCTCGATTTTCGTGCCACGAAAAGTTCCATTTTTTTTCAAATTTTAAGTTTTGGTAAGTTAAAAAATAATATATTAATCACTTATGGACATTTGTTTTGTTTTTCGGACTCTGATTTTGCTGATTTTTGGACGTCATTTTTCAGGGCTCGATTTTCGTGCCCCGAAAAGTTTCATTTTTTTGAAATTTTAAGTTTTGGTAAGTTAAAAAATAATATATTAAGCACTTAGGAGACATTTGTTTTGTTTTTCGAACTCTGATTTTGCTGATTTTAGACGTCATTTTTCGGGGTTCGATTTTCGTGCCCCGAAAAGTTTCATTTTTTTTTAAATTTTAAGTTTTGGTAAGTTAAAAAATAGTATATTAAGCACTTAGGAGACATTTGTTTTGTTTTTCGGAGTATGCTTTTGATGATTTTTAGACGTCATTTTTAAGGGCTCGATTTCCGTGCCCCGAAAAGTTTCATTTTTTTTGAAATTTTATGTTTTGGGATATCAAAATATAATATATTAAGCACTTAGGAGCCATTTGTTTTGTTTTTCGGACTCTGATTTTGCTGATTTTTAGACGTTATTTTTCAGGGCTCGATTTTCGTGCCCCAAAAAGTTTCATTTTTTTTGAAATTTTAAGTTTTGATAAGTTAAAAAATAATATATTAAGCACTTAGGAGACATTTGTTTAGTTTTTCGGAGTATGATTTTGATGATTTTTAGACGTCATTTTTCAGGGCTCGATTTTCGTACCCCAAAAAGTTTCATTTTTTTTTGAAATTCATGTTTTAGGATGTCAAAAAATAATATATTAAGCACTTAGGAGCCATTTGTTTTGTTTTTCGGACTCTGATTTTGCTGAGTTTTAGACGTCATTTTTCAGGGCTCGATTTTCGTGACCCGAAAAGTTTCATTATTTTTGAAATTTTATGTTTTGATAAGTTAAAAAATAATATATTAAGCACTTAGGAGACATTTGTTTTGTTTTTCGGACTCTGATTTTGCTGATTTTTTGACGTCATTTTTCAGGGCTCGATTTTCGTGCCCCGAAAAGTTTCATTTTTTTTGAAATTTTAAGTTTTGGTAAGTTAAAAAATAATATATTAATCACTTATAGACATTTGTTTTGTTCTTCGGACTCTGATTTTGCTGATTTTTGGACGTCATTTTTCAAGGCTCGATTTTCGTGCCCCGAAAAGTTTCATTTTTTTGAAATTTTAAGTTTTGGTAAGTTAAAAAATAATATATTAAGCACTTAGGAGACATTTGTTTTGTTTTTCGGACTCTGATTTTGCTGATTTTTAGACGTCATTTTTCGGGGTTCGATTTTCGTGCCCCGAAAAGTTTCATTTTTTTTTAAAATTTTAAGTTTTGGTAAGTTAAAAAATAGTATATTAAGCACTTAGGAGACATTTGTTTTGTTTTTCGGAGTATGCTTTTGATGATTTTTAGACGTCATTTTTAAGGACTCGATTTCCGTGCCCCTAAAAGTTTCATTTTTTTTGAAATTTTATGTTTTGGGATATCAAAAAATAATATATTAAGCACTTAGGAGCCATTTGTTTTATTTTTCGGACTATGATTTTGCTGATTTTAGACGTCATTTTTCAGGGCTCGATTTCCATGCCCCGAAAAGTTTAATTTTTTTTGAAATTTCATGTTTTGGGATGTCAAAAAATAATATATTAAGCACTTAGGAGCCATTTGTTTTGTTTTTCGGATTCTGATTTTGCTGATTATTAGATGTCATTTTTCAGGGCTCGATTTTCTTGCCCCAAAAAGTTTCATTTTTTTTGAAATTTTAAGTTTTGATAAGTTAAAAAATAATATATTAAGCACTTAGGAGACATTTGTTTTGTTTTTCGGTGTATGATTTTGATGATTTTTAGACGTCATTTTTCAGGGCTCGATTTTCGTACCCCGAAAAGTTTCATTTTTTTTGAAATTTCATGTTTTAGGATGTCAAAAAATAATATATTAAGCACTTAGGAGCCATTTGTTTTGTTTTTCGGACCTCTGATTTTGCTGATTTTTTGACGTCATTTTTCAGGGCTCGATTTTCGTGCCCCGAAATATTTCATTTTTTTTGAAATTTTAAGTTTTGATAAGTTAAAAAATAATATATTAAGCACTTAGTAGACATTTGTTTTTTTTTTTCGGAGTATGATTTTGATGATTTTTAGACGTCATTTTTCAGGGCTCGATTTTCGTACCCCGAAAAGTTTCATTTTTTTTGAAATTTCATGTTTTGGGATGTCAAAAAATTATATATTAAGCACTTAGGAACCATTTGTTTTTTTTTTCGGACTC
This sequence comes from Penstemon newberryi var. newberryi, assembly GCA_030819805.1. Taxonomy (NCBI): domain Eukaryota; kingdom Viridiplantae; phylum Streptophyta; class Magnoliopsida; order Lamiales; family Plantaginaceae; genus Penstemon; species Penstemon newberryi. Next base: position 27,824,393 of record JAUALY010000006.1, on the reverse strand, counting down.
TGATTTTGCTGATTTTTAGACGTCATTTTTCTGGGCTCGATTTCCGTGCCCCGAAAAGTTTCATTTTTTTTGAAATTTCATGTTTTGGGATGTCAAAAAATTATATATTAAGCACTTAGGAGCCATTTGTTTTGTTTTTCGAACTCCGATTTTGCTGATTTTTAGAAGTCATTTTTCAGGGCTCGATTTTCGTGCCCCGAAAAGTTTCATTTTTTTTGAAATTCTAAGTTTTGGTAAGTTAAAAAATAATATATTAAGCCCTTAGGAGACATTTGTTTTGTTTTTAGGACTCCGATTTTGCTTATTTTTTGACGTCATTTTTAAAGGCTCGATTATCGTGCCCAGAAATGTTTCATTTTTTTTGAAATTTTAAGTTTTGGTAAGTTAAAAAATAATATATTAAGCACTTAGGAGACATTTGTTTTATTTTTCGGACTCTGATTTTGCTGATTTTTAGACGTCATTTTTCGGGGTTCGATTTTCGTGCCCCGAAAAGTTTCATTTTTTTTTAAATTTTAAGTTTTGGTAAGTTAAAAAATAGTATATTAAGCACTTAGGAGACATTTGTTTTGTTTTTCGGAGTATGCTTTTGATGATTTTTAGACGTCATTTTTAAGGGCTCGATTTCCGTGCCCCGAAAAGTTTCATTTTTTTTGAAATTTTATGTTTTGGGATATCAAAAAATAATATATTAAGCACTTAGGAGCCATTTGTTTTGTTTTTCGGACTCTGAATTTGCTGATTTTTATACGTCATTTTTCAGGGCTCGATTTCCATGCCCCGAAAAGTTTCATTTTTTTTTTGAAATTTCATGTTTTGGGATGTCAAAAAATAATATATTAAGCACTTAGGAGCCATTTGTTTTGTTTTTCGGATTCTGATTTTGCTGATTATTAGACGTCATTTTTCAGGGCTCGATTTTCGTGCCCCAAAAAGTTTCATTTTTTTTGAAATTTTAAGTTTTGATAAGTTAAAAAATAATATATTAAGCACTTAGGAGACATTTGTTTAGTTTTTCGGAGTATGATTTTGATGATTTTTAAACGTCATTTTTCAGGGCTCGATTTTCGTACCCTGAAAAGTTTCATTTTTTTTGAAATTTCATGTTTTAGGATGTCAAAAAATAATATATTAAGCACTTAGGAGCCATTTGTTTTGTTTTTCGGGCTCTGATTTTGCTGAGTTTTAGACGTCATTTTTCAGGGCTCGATTTTTGTGACCCGAAAAGTTTCATTTTTTTTGAAATTTTATGTTTTGGTAAGTTAAAAAATAATATATTAAGCACTTAGGTGCCATTTGTTTTGTTTTTCGGACTCTGATTTTGCTGATTTTTGGACGTCATTTTTCAGGCCTCGATTTTCGTGCCCCGAAAAGTTTCATTTTTTTTGAAATTTTAAGTTTTGGTAAGTTAAAAAATAATATATTAAGCATTTAGGAGCCATTTGTTTTGTTTTTCGGACTCTGATTTTGCTTATTTTTAGACGTCATTTTTCGTGAGTCGATTTCCGTGCCCCGAAATGTCTCATTTTTTTTGAAATTTCATGTTTTGGGATGTCAAAAAATAATATATTAAGCACTTAGGAGACATTTGTTTTGTTTTTCGGACCCTTATTTTGCTGATTTTTAGACGTCATTTTTCAGGGCTCGATTTTCGTGCCCCAAAAAGTTTCATTTTTTTTGAAATTTTAAGTTTTGATAAGTTTAAAAATAATATATTAAGCACTTAGGAGACATTTGTTTTGTTTTTCGGTGTATGATTTTGATGATTTTTAGACGTCATTTTTCAGGGCTCGATTTTCGCACCCCAAAAAGTTTCATTTTTTTTGAAATTTCATGTTTTAGGATGTCAAAAAATAATATATTAAGCACTTAGGAGCCATTTGTTTTGTTTTTCGGACTCTGATTTTGCTGATTTTTTGACGTCATTTTTCGGGGCTCGATTTTCGTGCCCCGAAAAGTTTCATTTTTTTTGAAATTTTATGTTTTGGTAAGTTAAAAAATAATATATTAAGCACTTAGGAGACATTTGTTTTGTTTTTCGGACTCTGATTTTGCTGATTTTTTGACGTCATTTTTCAGGGCTCGATTTTCGTGCCACGAAAAGTTCCATTTTTTTTCAAATTTTAAGTTTTGGTAAGTTAAAAAATAATATATTAATCACTTATGGACATTTGTTTTGTTTTTCGGACTCTGATTTTGCTGATTTTTGGACGTCATTTTTCAGGGCTCGATTTTCGTGCCCCGAAAAGTTTCATTTTTTTGAAATTTTAAGTTTTGGTAAGTTAAAAAATAATATATTAAGCACTTAGGAGACATTTGTTTTGTTTTTCGAACTCTGATTTTGCTGATTTTAGACGTCATTTTTCGGGGTTCGATTTTCGTGCCCCGAAAAGTTTCATTTTTTTTTAAATTTTAAGTTTTGGTAAGTTAAAAAATAGTATATTAAGCACTTAGGAGACATTTGTTTTGTTTTTCGGAGTATGCTTTTGATGATTTTTAGACGTCATTTTTAAGGGCTCGATTTCCGTGCCCCGAAAAGTTTCATTTTTTTTGAAATTTTATGTTTTGGGATATCAAAATATAATATATTAAGCACTTAGGAGCCATTTGTTTTGTTTTTCGGACTCTGATTTTGCTGATTTTTAGACGTTATTTTTCAGGGCTCGATTTTCGTGCCCCAAAAAGTTTCATTTTTTTTGAAATTTTAAGTTTTGATAAGTTAAAAAATAATATATTAAGCACTTAGGAGACATTTGTTTAGTTTTTCGGAGTATGATTTTGATGATTTTTAGACGTCATTTTTCAGGGCTCGATTTTCGTACCCCAAAAAGTTTCATTTTTTTTTGAAATTCATGTTTTAGGATGTCAAAAAATAATATATTAAGCACTTAGGAGCCATTTGTTTTGTTTTTCGGACTCTGATTTTGCTGAGTTTTAGACGTCATTTTTCAGGGCTCGATTTTCGTGACCCGAAAAGTTTCATTTTTTTTGAAATTTTATGTTTTGATAAGTTAAAAAATAATATATTAAGCACTTAGGAGACATTTGTTTTGTTTTTCGGACTCTGATTTTGCTGATTTTTTGACGTCATTTTTCAGGGCTCGATTTTCGTGCCCCGAAAAGTTTCATTTTTTTTGAAATTTTAAGTTTTGGTAAGTTAAAAAATAATATATTAATCACTTATAGACATTTGTTTTGTTCTTCGGACTCTGATTTTGCTGATTTTTGGACGTCATTTTTCAAGGCTCGATTTTCGTGCCCCGAAAAGTTTCATTTTTTTGAAATTTTAAGTTTTGGTAAGTTAAAAAATAATATATTAAGCACTTAGGAGACATTTGTTTTGTTTTTCGGACTCTGATTTTGCTGATTTTTAGACGTCATTTTTCGGGGTTCGATTTTCGTGCCCCGAAAAGTTTCATTTTTTTTAAAATTTTAAGTTTTGGTAAGTTAAAAAATAGTATATTAAGCACTTAGGAGACATTTGTTTTGTTTTTCGGAGTATGCTTTTGATGATTTTTAGACGTCATTTTTAAGGACTCGATTTCCGTGCCCCTAAAAGTTTCATTTTTTTTGAAATTTTATGTTTTGGGATATCAAAAAATAATATATTAAGCACTTAGGAGCCATTTGTTTTATTTTTCGGACTATGATTTTGCTGATTTTAGACGTCATTTTTCAGGGCTCGATTTCCATGCCCCGAAAAGTTTAATTTTTTTTGAAATTTCATGTTTTGGGATGTCAAAAAATAATATATTAAGCACTTAGGAGCCATTTGTTTTGTTTTTCGGATTCTGATTTTGCTGATTATTAGATGTCATTTTTCAGGGCTCGATTTTCTTGCCCCAAAAAGTTTCATTTTTTTTGAAATTTTAAGTTTTGATAAGTTAAAAAATAATATATTAAGCACTTAGGAGACATTTGTTTTGTTTTTCGGTGTATGATTTTGATGATTTTTAGACGTCATTTTTCAGGGCTCGATTTTCGTACCCCGAAAAGTTTCATTTTTTTTGAAATTTCATGTTTTAGGATGTCAAAAAATAATATATTAAGCACTTAGGAGCCATTTGTTTTGTTTTTCGGACTCTGATTTTGCTGATTTTTTGACGTCATTTTTCAGGGCTCGATTTTCGTGCCCCGAAATATTTCATTTTTTTTGAAATTTTAAGTTTTGATAAGTTAAAAAATAATATATTAAGCACTTAGTAGACATTTGTTTTTTTTTTTCGGAGTATGATTTTGATGATTTTTAGACGTCATTTTTCAGGGCTCGATTTTCGTACCCCGAAAAGTTTCATTTTTTTTGAAATTTCATGTTTTGGGATGTCAAAAAATTATATATTAAGCACTTAGGAACCATTGTTTTTTTTTTCGGACTCTGATTTTGCTGATTTTTAGACGTCATTTTTCAGGGCTCGATTTCCGTGCCCCGAAAAGTTTCATTTTTTTTGAAATTTCATGTTTTGGGATGTCAAAAAATTATATATTAAGCACTTAGGAGCCATTTGTTTTGTTTTTCGAACTCCGATTTTGCTGATTTTTAGAAGTCATTTTTCAGGGCTCGATTTTCGTGCCCCGAAAAGTTTCATTTTTTTTGAAATTCTAAGTTTTGGTAAGTTAAAAAATAATATATTAAGCCCTTAGGAGACATTTGTTTTGTTTTTAGGACTCCGATTTTGCTTATTTTTTGACGTCATTTTTAAAGGCTCGATTATCGTGCCCAGAAATGTTTCATTTTTTTTGAAATTTTAAGTTTTGGTAAGTTAAAAAATAATATATTAAGCACTTAGGAGACATTTGTTTTATTTTTCGGACTCTGATTTTGCTGATTTTTAGACGTCATTTTTCGGGGTTCGATTTTCGTGCCCCGAAAAGTTTCATTTTTTTTTAAATTTTAAGTTTTGGTAAGTTAAAAAATAGTATATTAAGCACTTAGGAGACATTTGTTTTGTTTTTCGGAGTATGCTTTTGATGATTTTTAGACGTCATTTTTAAGGGCTCGATTTCCGTGCCCCGAAAAGTTTCATTTTTTTTGAAATTTTATGTTTTGGGATATCAAAAAATAATATATTAAGCACTTAGGAGCCATTTGTTTTGTTTTTCGGACTCTGAATTTGCTGATTTTTATACGTCATTTTTCAGGGCTCGATTTCCATGCCCCGAAAAGTTTCATTTTTTTTTTGAAATTTCATGTTTTGGGATGTCAAAAAATAATATATTAAGCACTTAGGAGCCATTTGTTTTGTTTTTCGGATTCTGATTTTGCTGATTATTAGACGTCATTTTTCAGGGCTCGATTTTCGTGCCCCAAAAAGTTTCATTTTTTTTGAAATTTTAAGTTTTGATAAGTTAAAAAATAATATATTAAGCACTTAGGAGACATTTGTTTAGTTTTTCGGAGTATGATTTTGATGATTTTTAAACGTCATTTTTCAGGGCTCGATTTTCGTACCCTGAAAAGTTTCATTTTTTTTGAAATTTCATGTTTTAGGATGTCAAAAAATAATATATTAAGCACTTAGGAGCCATTTGTTTTGTTTTTCGGGCTCTGATTTTGCTGAGTTTTAGACGTCATTTTTCAGGGCTCGATTTTTGTGACCCGAAAAGTTTCATTTTTTTTGAAATTTTATGTTTTGGTAAGTTAAAAAATAATATATTAAGCACTTAGGTGCCATTTGTTTTGTTTTTCGGACTCTGATTTTGCTGATTTTTGGACGTCATTTTTCAGGCCTCGATTTTCGTGCCCCGAAAAGTTTCATTTTTTTTGAAATTTTAAGTTTTGGTAAGTTAAAAAATAATATATTAAGCATTTAGGAGCCATTTGTTTTGTTTTTCGGACTCTGATTTTGCTTATTTTTAGACGTCATTTTTCGTGAGTCGATTTCCGTGCCCCGAAATGTCTCATTTTTTTTGAAATTTCATGTTTTGGGATGTCAAAAAATAATATATTAAGCACTTAGGAGACATTTGTTTTGTTTTTCGGACCCTTATTTTGCTGATTTTTAGACGTCATTTTTCAGGGCTCGATTTTCGTGCCCCAAAAAGTTTCATTTTTTTTGAAATTTTAAGTTTTGATAAGTTTAAAAATAATATATTAAGCACTTAGGAGACATTTGTTTTGTTTTTCGGTGTATGATTTTGATGATTTTTAGACGTCATTTTTCAGGGCTCGATTTTCGCACCCCAAAAAGTTTCATTTTTTTTGAAATTTCATGTTTTAGGATGTCAAAAAATAATATATTAAGCACTTAGGAGCCATTTGTTTTGTTTTTCGGACTCTGATTTTGCTGATTTTTTGACGTCATTTTTCGGGGCTCGATTTTCGTGCCCCGAAAAGTTTCATTTTTTTTGAAATTTTATGTTTTGGTAAGTTAAAAAATAATATATTAAGCACTTAGGAGACATTTGTTTTGTTTTTCGGACTCTGATTTTGCTGATTTTTTGACGTCATTTTTCAGGGCTCGATTTTCGTGCCACGAAAAGTTCCATTTTTTTTCAAATTTTAAGTTTTGGTAAGTTAAAAAATAATATATTAATCACTTATGGACATTTGTTTTGTTTTTCGGACTCTGATTTTGCTGATTTTTGGACGTCATTTTTCAGGGCTCGATTTTCGTGCCCCGAAAAGTTTCATTTTTTTGAAATTTTAAGTTTTGGTAAGTTAAAAAATAATATATTAAGCACTTAGGAGACATTTGTTTTGTTTTTCGAACTCTGATTTTGCTGATTTTAGACGTCATTTTTCGGGGTTCGATTTTCGTGCCCCGAAAAGTTTCATTTTTTTTTAAATTTTAAGTTTTGGTAAGTTAAAAAATAGTATATTAAGCACTTAGGAGACATTTGTTTTGTTTTTCGGAGTATGCTTTTGATGATTTTTAGACGTCATTTTTAAGGGCTCGATTTCCGTGCCCCGAAAAGTTTCATTTTTTTTGAAATTTTATGTTTTGGGATATCAAAATATAATATATTAAGCACTTAGGAGCCATTTGTTTTGTTTTTCGGACTCTGATTTTGCTGATTTTTAGACGTTATTTTTCAGGGCTCGATTTTCGTGCCCCAAAAAGTTTCATTTTTTTTGAAATTTTAAGTTTTGATAAGTTAAAAAATAATATATTAAGCACTTAGGAGACATTTGTTTAGTTTTTCGGAGTATGATTTTGATGATTTTTAGACGTCATTTTTCAGGGCTCGATTTTCGTACCCCAAAAAGTTTCATTTTTTTTTGAAATTCATGTTTTAGGATGTCAAAAAATAATATATTAAGCACTTAGGAGCCATTTGTTTTGTTTTTCGGACTCTGATTTTGCTGAGTTTTAGACGTCATTTTTCAGGGCTCGATTTTCGTGACCCGAAAAGTTTCATTTTTTTTGAAATTTTATGTTTTGATAAGTTAAAAAATAATATATTAAGCACTTAGGAGACATTTGTTTTGTTTTTCGGACTCTGATTTTGCTGATTTTTTGACGTCATTTTTCAGGGCTCGATTTTCGTGCCCCGAAAAGTTTCATTTTTTTTGAAATTTTAAGTTTTGGTAAGTTAAAAAATAATATATTAATCACTTATAGACATTTGTTTTGTTCTTCGGACTCTGATTTTGCTGATTTTTGGACGTCATTTTTCAAGGCTCGATTTTCGTGCCCCGAAAAGTTTCATTTTTTTGAAATTTTAAGTTTTGGTAAGTTAAAAAATAATATATTAAGCACTTAGGAGACATTTGTTTTGTTTTTCGGACTCTGATTTTGCTGATTTTTAGACGTCATTTTTCGGGGTTCGATTTTCGTGCCCCGAAAAGTTTCATTTTTTTTTAAAATTTTAAGTTTTGGTAAGTTAAAAAATAGTATATTAAGCACTTAGGAGACATTTGTTTTGTTTTTCGGAGTATGCTTTTGATGATTTTTAGACGTCATTTTTAAGGACTCGATTTCCGTGCCCCTAAAAGTTTCATTTTTTTTGAAATTTTATGTTTTGGGATATCAAAAAATAATATATTAAGCACTTAGGAGCCATTTGTTTTATTTTTCGGACTATGATTTTGCTGATTTTAGACGTCATTTTTCAGGGCTCGATTTCCATGCCCCGAAAAGTTTAATTTTTTTTGAAATTTCATGTTTTGGGATGTCAAAAAATAATATATTAAGCACTTAGGAGCCATTTGTTTTGTTTTTCGGATTCTGATTTTGCTGATTATTAGATGTCATTTTTCAGGGCTCGATTTTCTTGCCCCAAAAAGTTTCATTTTTTTTGAAATTTTAAGTTTTGATAAGTTAAAAAATAATATATTAAGCACTTAGGAGACATTTGTTTTGTTTTTCGGTGTATGATTTTGATGATTTTTAGACGTCATTTTTCAGGGCTCGATTTTCGTACCCCGAAAAGTTTCATTTTTTTTGAAATTTCATGTTTTAGGATGTCAAAAAATAATATATTAAGCACTTAGGAGCCATTTGTTTTGTTTTTCGGACCTCTGATTTTGCTGATTTTTTGACGTCATTTTTCAGGGCTCGATTTTCGTGCCCCGAAATATTTCATTTTTTTTGAAATTTTAAGTTTTGATAAGTTAAAAAATAATATATTAAGCACTTAGTAGACATTTGTTTTTTTTTTTCGGAGTATGATTTTGATGATTTTTAGACGTCATTTTTCAGGGCTCGATTTTCGTACCCCGAAAAGTTTCATTTTTTTTGAAATTTCATGTTTTGGGATGTCAAAAAATTATATATTAAGCACTTAGGAACCATTTGTTTTTTTTTTCGGACTCTGATTTTGCTGATTTTTAGACGTCATTTTTCTGGGCTCGATTTCCGTGCCCCGAAAAGTTTCATTTTTTTTGAAATTTCATGTTTTGGGATGTCAAAAAATTATATATTAAGCACTTAGGAGCCATTTGTTTTGTTTTTCGAACTCCGATTTTGCTGATTTTTAGAAGTCATTTTTCAGGGCTCGATTTTCGTGCCCCGAAAAGTTTCATTTTTTTTGAAATTCTAAGTTTTGGTAAGTTAAAAAATAATATATTAAGCCCTTAGGAGACATTTGTTTTGTTTTTAGGACTCCGATTTTGCTTATTTTTTGACGTCATTTTTAAAGGCTCGATTATCGTGCCCAGAAATGTTTCATTTTTTTTGAAATTTTAAGTTTTGGTAAGTTAAAAAATAATATATTAAGCACTTAGGAGACATTTGTTTTATTTTTCGGACTCTGATTTTGCTGATTTTTAGACGTCATTTTTCGGGGTTCGATTTTCGTGCCCCGAAAAGTTTCATTTTTTTTTAAATTTTAAGTTTTGGTAAGTTAAAAAATAGTATATTAAGCACTTAGGAGACATTTGTTTTGTTTTTCGGAGTATGCTTTTGATGATTTTTAGACGTCATTTTTAAGGGCTCGATTTCCGTGCCCCGAAAAGTTTCATTTTTTTTGAAATTTTATGTTTTGGGATATCAAAAAATAATATATTAAGCACTTAGGAGCCATTTGTTTTGTTTTTCGGACTCTGAATTTGCTGATTTTTATACGTCATTTTTCAGGGCTCGATTTCCATGCCCCGAAAAGTTTCATTTTTTTTTTGAAATTTCATGTTTTGGGATGTCAAAAAATAATATATTAAGCACTTAGGAGCCATTTGTTTTGTTTTTCGGATTCTGATTTTGCTGATTATTAGACGTCATTTTTCAGGGCTCGATTTTCGTGCCCCAAAAAGTTTCATTTTTTTTGAAATTTTAAGTTTTGATAAGTTAAAAAATAATATATTAAGCACTTAGGAGACATTTGTTTAGTTTTTCGGAGTATGATTTTGATGATTTTTAAACGTCATTTTTCAGGGCTCGATTTTCGTACCCTGAAAAGTTTCATTTTTTTTGAAATTTCATGTTTTAGGATGTCAAAAAATAATATATTAAGCACTTAGGAGCCATTTGTTTTGTTTTTCGGGCTCTGATTTTGCTGAGTTTTAGACGTCATTTTTCAGGGCTCGATTTTTGTGACCCGAAAAGTTTCATTTTTTTTGAAATTTTATGTTTTGGTAAGTTAAAAAATAATATATTAAGCACTTAGGTGCCATTTGTTTTGTTTTTCGGACTCTGATTTTGCTGATTTTTGGACGTCATTTTTCAGGCCTCGATTTTCGTGCCCCGAAAAGTTTCATTTTTTTTGAAATTTTAAGTTTTGGTAAGTTAAAAAATAATATATTAAGCATTTAGGAGCCATTTGTTTTGTTTTTCGGACTCTGATTTTGCTTATTTTTAGACGTCATTTTTCGTGAGTCGATTTCCGTGCCCCGAAATGTCTCATTTTTTTTGAAATTTCATGTTTTGGGATGTCAAAAAATAATATATTAAGCACTTAGGAGACATTTGTTTTGTTTTTCGGACCCTTATTTTGCTGATTTTTAGACGTCATTTTTCAGGGCTCGATTTTCGTGCCCCAAAAAGTTTCATTTTTTTTGAAATTTTAAGTTTTGATAAGTTTAAAAATAATATATTAAGCACTTAGGAGACATTTGTTTTGTTTTTCGGTGTATGATTTTGATGATTTTTAGACGTCATTTTTCAGGGCTCGATTTTCGCACCCCAAAAAGTTTCATTTTTTTTGAAATTTCATGTTTTAGGATGTCAAAAAATAATATATTAAGCACTTAGGAGCCATTTGTTTTGTTTTTCGGACTCTGATTTTGCTGATTTTTTGACGTCATTTTTCGGGGCTCGATTTTCGTGCCCCGAAAAGTTTCATTTTTTTTGAAATTTTATGTTTTGGTAAGTTAAAAAATAATATATTAAGCACTTAGGAGACATTTGTTTTGTTTTTCGGACTCTGATTTTGCTGATTTTTTGACGTCATTTTTCAGGGCTCGATTTTCGTGCCACGAAAAGTTCCATTTTTTTTCAAATTTTAAGTTTTGGTAAGTTAAAAAATAATATATTAATCACTTATGGACATTTGTTTTGTTTTTCGGACTCTGATTTTGCTGATTTTTGGACGTCATTTTTCAGGGCTCGATTTTCGTGCCCCGAAAAGTTTCATTTTTTTGAAATTTTAAGTTTTGGTAAGTTAAAAAATAATATATTAAGCACTTAGGAGACATTTGTTTTGTTTTTCGAACTCTGATTTTGCTGATTTTAGACGTCATTTTTCGGGGTTCGATTTTCGTGCCCCGAAAAGTTTCATTTTTTTTTAAATTTTAAGTTTTGGTAAGTTAAAAAATAGTATATTAAGCACTTAGGAGACATTTGTTTTGTTTTTCGGAGTATGCTTTTGATGATTTTTAGACGTCATTTTTAAGGGCTCGATTTCCGTGCCCCGAAAAGTTTCATTTTTTTTGAAATTTTATGTTTTGGGATATCAAAATATAATATATTAAGCACTTAGGAGCCATTTGTTTTGTTTTTCGGACTCTGATTTTGCTGATTTTTAGACGTTATTTTTCAGGGCTCGATTTTCGTGCCCCAAAAAGTTTCATTTTTTTTGAAATTTTAAGTTTTGATAAGTTAAAAAATAATATATTAAGCACTTAGGAGACATTTGTTTAGTTTTTCGGAGTATGATTTTGATGATTTTTAGACGTCATTTTTCAGGGCTCGATTTTCGTACCCCAAAAAGTTTCATTTTTTTTTGAAATTCATGTTTTAGGATGTCAAAAAATAATATATTAAGCACTTAGGAGCCATTTGTTTTGTTTTTCGGACTCTGATTTTGCTGAGTTTTAGACGTCATTTTTCAGGGCTCGATTTTCGTGACCCGAAAAGTTTCATTTTTTTTGAAATTTTATGTTTTGATAAGTTAAAAAATAATATATTAAGCACTTAGGAGACATTTGTTTTGTTTTTCGGACTCTGATTTTGCTGATTTTTTGACGTCATTTTTCAGGGCTCGATTTTCGTGCCCCGAAAAGTTTCATTTTTTTTGAAATTTTAAGTTTTGGTAAGTTAAAAAATAATATATTAATCACTTATAGACATTTGTTTTGTTCTTCGGACTCTGATTTTGCTGATTTTTGGACGTCATTTTTCAAGGCTCGATTTTCGTGCCCCGAAAAGTTTCATTTTTTTGAAATTTTAAGTTTTGGTAAGTTAAAAAATAATATATTAAGCACTTAGGAGACATTTGTTTTGTTTTTCGGACTCTGATTTTGCTGATTTTTAGACGTCATTTTTCGGGGTTCGATTTTCGTGCCCCGAAAAGTTTCATTTTTTTTTAAAATTTTAAGTTTTGGTAAGTTAAAAAATAGTATATTAAGCACTTAGGAGACATTTGTTTTGTTTTTCGGAGTATGCTTTTGATGATTTTTAGACGTCATTTTTAAGGACTCGATTTCCGTGCCCCTAAAAGTTTCATTTTTTTTGAAATTTTATGTTTTGGGATATCAAAAAATAATATATTAAGCACTTAGGAGCCATTTGTTTTATTTTTCGGACTATGATTTTGCTGATTTTAGACGTCATTTTTCAGGGCTCGATTTCCATGCCCCGAAAAGTTTAATTTTTTTTGAAATTTCATGTTTTGGGATGTCAAAAAATAATATATTAAGCACTTAGGAGCCATTTGTTTTGTTTTTCGGATTCTGATTTTGCTGATTATTAGATGTCATTTTTCAGGGCTCGATTTTCTTGCCCCAAAAAGTTTCATTTTTTTTGAAATTTTAAGTTTTGATAAGTTAAAAAATAATATATTAAGCACTTAGGAGACATTTGTTTTGTTTTTCGGTGTATGATTTTGATGATTTTTAGACGTCATTTTTCAGGGCTCGATTTTCGTACCCCGAAAAGTTTCATTTTTTTTGAAATTTCATGTTTTAGGATGTCAAAAAATAATATATTAAGCACTTAGGAGCCATTTGTTTTGTTTTTCGGACTCTGATTTTGCTGATTTTTTGACGTCATTTTTCAGGGCTCGATTTTCGTGCCCCGAAATATTTCATTTTTTTTGAAATTTTAAGTTTTGATAAGTTAAAAAATAATATATTAAGCACTTAGTAGACATTTGTTTTTTTTTTTCGGAGTATGATTTTGATGATTTTTAGACGTCATTTTTCAGGGCTCGATTTTCGTACCCCGAAAAGTTTCATTTTTTTTGAAATTTCATGTTTTGGGATGTCAAAAAATTATATATTAAGCACTTAGGAACCATTTGTTTTTTTTTTCGGACTCTGATTTTGCTGATTTTTAGACGTCATTTTTCAGGGCTCGATTTCCGTGCCCCGAAAAGTTTCATTTTTTTTGAAATTTCATGTTTTGGGATGTCAAAAAATTATATATTAAGCACTTAGGAGCCATTTGTTTTGTTTTTCGAACTCCGATTTTGCTGATTTTTAGAAGTCATTTTTCAGGGCTCGATTTTCGTGCCCCGAAAAGTTTCATTTTTTTTGAAATTCTAAGTTTTGGTAAGTTAAAAAATAATATATTAAGCCCTTAGGAGACATTTGTTTTGTTTTTAGGACTCCGATTTTGCTTATTTTTTGACGTCATTTTTAAAGGCTCGATTATCGTGCCCAGAAATGTTTCATTTTTTTTGAAATTTTAAGTTTTGGTAAGTTAAAAAATAATATATTAAGCACTTAGGAGACATTTGTTTTATTTTTCGGACTCTGATTTTGCTGATTTTTAGACGTCATTTTTCGGGGTTCGATTTTCGTGCCCCGAAAAGTTTCATTTTTTTTTAAATTTTAAGTTTTGGTAAGTTAAAAAATAGTATATTAAGCACTTAGGAGACATTTGTTTTGTTTTTCGGAGTATGCTTTTGATGATTTTTAGACGTCATTTTTAAGGGCTCGATTTCCGTGCCCCGAAAAGTTTCATTTTTTTTGAAATTTTATGTTTTGGGATATCAAAAAATAATATATTAAGCACTTAGGAGCCATTTGTTTTGTTTTTCGGACTCTGAATTTGCTGATTTTTATACGTCATTTTTCAGGGCTCGATTTCCATGCCCCGAAAAGTTTCATTTTTTTTTTGAAATTTCATGTTTTGGGATGTCAAAAAATAATATATTAAGCACTTAGGAGCCATTTGTTTTGTTTTTCGGATTCTGATTTTGCTGATTATTAGACGTCATTTTTCAGGGCTCGATTTTCGTGCCCCAAAAAGTTTCATTTTTTTTGAAATTTTAAGTTTTGATAAGTTAAAAAATAATATATTAAGCACTTAGGAGACATTTGTTTAGTTTTTCGGAGTATGATTTTGATGATTTTTAAACGTCATTTTTCAGGGCTCGATTTTCGTACCCTGAAAAGTTTCATTTTTTTTGAAATTTCATGTTTTAGGATGTCAAAAAATAATATATTAAGCACTTAGGAGCCATTTGTTTTGTTTTTCGGGCTCTGATTTTGCTGAGTTTTAGACGTCATTTTTCAGGGCTCGATTTTTGTGACCCGAAAAGTTTCATTTTTTTTGAAATTTTATGTTTTGGTAAGTTAAAAAATAATATATTAAGCACTTAGGTGCCATTTGTTTTGTTTTTCGGACTCTGATTTTGCTGATTTTTGGACGTCATTTTTCAGGCCTCGATTTTCGTGCCCCGAAAAGTTTCATTTTTTTTGAAATTTTAAGTTTTGGTAAGTTAAAAAATAATATATTAAGCATTTAGGAGCCATTTGTTTTGTTTTTCGGACTCTGATTTTGCTTATTTTTAGACGTCATTTTTCGTGAGTCGATTTCCGTGCCCCGAAATGTCTCATTTTTTTTGAAATTTCATGTTTTGGGATGTCAAAAAATAATATATTAAGCACTTAGGAGACATTTGTTTTGTTTTTCGGACCCTTATTTTGCTGATTTTTAGACGTCATTTTTCAGGGCTCGATTTTCGTGCCCCAAAAAGTTTCATTTTTTTTGAAATTTTAAGTTTTGATAAGTTTAAAAATAATATATTAAGCACTTAGGAGACATTTGTTTTGTTTTTCGGTGTATGATTTTGATGATTTTTAGACGTCATTTTTCAGGGCTCGATTTTCGCACCCCAAAAAGTTTCATTTTTTTTGAAATTTCATGTTTTAGGATGTCAAAAAATAATATATTAAGCACTTAGGAGCCATTTGTTTTGTTTTTCGGACTCTGATTTTGCTGATTTTTTGACGTCATTTTTCGGGGCTCGATTTTCGTGCCCCGAAAAGTTTCATTTTTTTTGAAATTTTATGTTTTGGTAAGTTAAAAAATAATATATTAAGCACTTAGGAGACATTTGTTTTGTTTTTCGGACTCTGATTTTGCTGATTTTTTGACGTCATTTTTCAGGGCTCGATTTTCGTGCCACGAAAAGTTCCATTTTTTTTCAAATTTTAAGTTTTGGTAAGTTAAAAAATAATATATTAATCACTTATGGACATTTGTTTTGTTTTTCGGACTCTGATTTTGCTGATTTTTGGACGTCATTTTTCAGGGCTCGATTTTCGTGCCCCGAAAAGTTTCATTTTTTTGAAATTTTAAGTTTTGGTAAGTTAAAAAATAATATATTAAGCACTTAGGAGACATTTGTTTTGTTTTTCGAACTCTGATTTTGCTGATTTTAGACGTCATTTTTCGGGGTTCGATTTTCGTGCCCCGAAAAGTTTCATTTTTTTTTAAATTTTAAGTTTTGGTAAGTTAAAAAATAGTATATTAAGCACTTAGGAGACATTTGTTTTGTTTTTCGGAGTATGCTTTTGATGATTTTTAGACGTCATTTTTAAGGGCTCGATTTCCGTGCCCCGAAAAGTTTCATTTTTTTTGAAATTTTATGTTTTGGGATATCAAAATATAATATATTAAGCACTTAGGAGCCATTTGTTTTGTTTTTCGGACTCTGATTTTGCTGATTTTTAGACGTTATTTTTCAGGGCTCGATTTTCGTGCCCCAAAAAGTTTCATTTTTTTTGAAATTTTAAGTTTTGATAAGTTAAAAAATAATATATTAAGCACTTAGGAGACATTTGTTTAGTTTTTCGGAGTATGATTTTGATGATTTTTAAACGTCATTTTTCAGGGCTCGATTTTCGTACCCTGAAAAGTTTCATTTTTTTTGAAATTTCATGTTTTAGGATGTCAAAAAATAATATATTAAGCACTTAGGAGCCATTTGTTTTGTTTTTCGGGCTCTGATTTTGCTGAGTTTTAGACGTCATTTTTCAGGGCTCGATTTTTGTGACCCGAAAAGTTTCATTTTTTTTGAAATTTTATGTTTTGGTAAGTTAAAAAATAATATATTAAGCACTTAGGTGCCATTTGTTTTGTTTTTCGGACTCTGATTTTGCTGATTTTTGGACGTCATTTTTCAGGCCTCGATTTTCGTGCCCCGAAAAGTTTCATTTTTTTTGAAATTTTAAGTTTTGGTAAGTTAAAAAATAATATATTAAGCATTTAGGAGCCATTTGTTTTGTTTTTCGGACTCTGATTTTGCTTATTTTTAGACGTCATTTTTCGTGAGTCGATTTCCGTGCCCCGAAATGTCTCATTTTTTTTGAAATTTCATGTTTTGGGATGTCAAAAAATAATATATTAAGCACTTAGGAGACATTTGTTTTGTTTTTCGGACCCTTATTTTGCTGATTTTTAGACGTCATTTTTCAGGGCTCGATTTTCGTGCCCCAAAAAGTTTCATTTTTTTTGAAATTTTAAGTTTTGATAAGTTTAAAAATAATATATTAAGCACTTAGGAGACATTTGTTTTGTTTTTCGGTGTATGATTTTGATGATTTTTAGACGTCATTTTTCAGGGCTCGATTTTCGCACCCCAAAAAGTTTCATTTTTTTTGAAATTTCATGTTTTAGGATGTCAAAAAATAATATATTAAGCACTTAGGAGCCATTTGTTTTGTTTTTCGGACTCTGATTTTGCTGATTTTTTGACGTCATTTTTCGGGGCTCGATTTTCGTGCCCCGAAAAGTTTCATTTTTTTTGAAATTTTATGTTTTGGTAAGTTAAAAAATAATATATTAAGCACTTAGGAGACATTTGTTTTGTTTTTCGGACTCTGATTTTGCTGATTTTTTGACGTCATTTTTCAGGGCTCGATTTTCGTGCCACGAAAAGTTCCATTTTTTTTCAAATTTTAAGTTTTGGTAAGTTAAAAAATAATATATTAATCACTTATGGACATTTGTTTTGTTTTTCGGACTCTGATTTTGCTGATTTTTGGACGTCATTTTTCAGGGCTCGATTTTCGTGCCCCGAAAAGTTTCATTTTTTTGAAATTTTAAGTTTTGGTAAGTTAAAAAATAATATATTAAGCACTTAGGAGACATTTGTTTTGTTTTTCGAACTCTGATTTTGCTGATTTTAGACGTCATTTTTCGGGGTTCGATTTTCGTGCCCCGAAAAGTTTCATTTTTTTTTAAATTTTAACTTTTGGTAAGTTAAAAAATAGTATATTAAGCACTTAGGAGACATTTGTTTTGTTTTTCGGAGTATGCTTTTGATGATTTTTAGACGTCATTTTTAAGGGCTCGATTTCCGTGCCCCGAAAAGTTTCATTTTTTTTGAAATTTTATGTTTTGGGATATCAAAATATAATATATTAAGCACTTAGGAGCCATTTGTTTTGTTTTTCGGACTCTGATTTTGCTGATTTTTAGACGTTATTTTTCAGGGCTCGATTTTCGTGCCCCAAAAAGTTTCATTTTTTTTGAAATTTTAAGTTTTGATAAGTTAAAAAATAATATATTAAGCACTTAGGAGACATTTGTTTAGTTTTTCGGAGTATGATTTTGATGATTTTTAGACGTCATTTTTCAGGGCTCGATTTTCGTACCCCAAAAAGTTTCATTTTTTTTGAAATTCATGTTTTAGGATGTCAAAAAATAATATATTAAGCACTTAGGAGCCATTTGTTTTGTTTTTCGGACTCTGATTTTGCTGAGTTTTAGACGTCATTTTTCAGGGCTCGATTTTCGTGACCCGAAAAGTTTCATTTTTTTTGAAATTTTATGTTTTGATAAGTTAAAAAATAATATATTAAGCACTTAGGAGACATTTGTTTTGTTTTTCGGACTCTGATTTTGCTGATTTTTTGACGTCATTTTTCAGGGCTCGATTTTCGTGCCCCGAAAAGTTTCATTTTTTTTGAAATTTTAAGTTTTGGTAAGTTAAAAAATAATATATTAATCACTTATAGACATTTGTTTTGTTCTTCGGACTCTGATTTTGCTGATTTTTGGACGTCATTTTTCAAGGCTCGATTTTCGTGCCCCGAAAAGTTTCATTTTTTTGAAATTTTAAGTTTTGGTAAGTTAAAAAATAATATGTTAAGCACTTAGGAGACATTTGTTTTGTTTTTCGGACTCTGATTTTGCTGATTTTTAGACGTCATTTTTCGGGGTTCGATTTTCGTGCCCCGAAAAGTTTCATTTTTTTTAAAATTTTAAGTTTTGGTAAGTTAAAAAATAGTATATTAAGCACTTAGGAGACATTTGTTTTGTTTTTCGGAGTATGCTTTTGATGATTTTTAGACGTCATTTTTAAGGACTCGATTTCCGTGCCCGTAAAAGTTTCATTTTTTTTGAAATTTTATGTTTTGGGATATCAAAAAATAATATATTAAGCACTTAGGAGCCATTTGTTTTATTTTTCGGACTATGATTTTGCTGATTTTAGACGTCATTTTTCAGGGCTCGATTTCCATGCCCCGAAAAGTTTAATTTTTTTTGAAATTTCATGTTTTGGGATGTCAAAAAATAATATATTAAGCACTTAGGAGCCATTTGTTTTGTTTTTCGGATTCTGATTTTGCTGATTATTAGATGTCATTTTTCAGGGCTCGATTTTCTTGCCCCAAAAAGTTTCATTTTTTTTGAAATTTTAAGTTTTGATAAGTTAAAAAATAATATATTAAGCACTTAGGAGACATTTGTTTTGTTTTTCGGTGTATGATTTTGATGATTTTTAGACGTCATTTTTCAGGGCTCGATTTTCGTACCCCGAAAAGTTTCATTTTTTTTGAAATTCCATGTTTTAGGATGTCAAAAAATAATATATTAAGCACTTAGGAGCCATTTGTTTTGTTTTTCGGACTCTGATTTTGCTGATTTTTTGACGTCATTTTTCAGGGCTCGATTTTCGTGCCCCGAAATATTTCATTTTTTTTGAAATTTTAAGTTTTGATAAGTTAAAAAATAATATATTAAGCACTTAGTAGACATTTGTTTTTTTTTTTCGGAGTATGATTTTGATGATTTTTAGACGTCATTTTTCAGGGCTCGATTTTCGTACCCCGAAAAGTTTCATTTTTTTTGAAATTTCATGTTTTGGGATGTCAAAAAATTATATATTAAGCACTTAGGAACCATTTGTTTTTTTTTTCGGACTCTGATTTTGCTGATTTTTAGACGTCATTTTTCAGGGCTCGATTTCCGTGCCCCGAAAAGTTTCATTTTTTTTGAAATTTCATGTTTTGGGATGTCAAAAAATTATATATTAAGCACTTAGGAGCCATTTGTTTTGTTTTTCGAACTCCGATTTTGCTAATTTTTAGAAGTCATTTTTCAGGGCTCGATTTTCGTGCCCCGAAAAGTTTCATTTTTTTTGAAATTCTAAGTTTTGGTAAGTTAAAAAATAATATATTAAGCCCTTAGGAGACATTTGTTTTGTTTTTAGGACTCCGATTTTGCTTATTTTTTGACGTCATTTTTAAAGGCTCGATTATCGTGCCCAGAAATGTTTCATTTTTTTTGAAATTTTAAGTTTTGGTAAGTTAAAAAATAATATATTAAGCACTTAGGAGACATTTGTTTTATTTTTCGGACTCTGATTTTGCTGATTTTTAGACGTCATTTTTCGGGGTTCGATTTTCGTGCCCCGAAAAGTTTCATTTTTTTTTAAATTTTAAGTTTTGGTAAGTTAAAAAATAGTATATTAAGCACTTAGGAGACATTTGTTTTGTTTTTCGGAGTATGCTTTTGATGATTTTTAGACGTCATTTTTAAGGGCTCGATTTCCGTGCCCCGAAAAGTTTCATTTTTTTTGAAATTTTATGTTTTGGGATATCAAAAAATAATATATTAAGCACTTAGGAGCCATTTGTTTTGTTTTTCGGACTCTGAATTTGCTGATTTTTATACGTCATTTTTCAGGGCTCGATTTCCATGCCCCGAAAAGTTTCATTTTTTTTGAAATTTTAAGTTTTGATAAGTTAAAAAATAATATATTAAGCACTTAGGAGACATTTGTTTAGTTTTTCGGAGTATGATTTTGATGATTTTTAAACGTCATTTTTCAGGGCTCGATTTTCGTACCCTGAAAAGTTTCATTTTTTTTGAAATTTCATGTTTTAGGATGTCAAAAAATAATATATTAAGCACTTAGGAGCCATTTGTTTTGTTTTTCGGGCTCTGATTTTGCTGAGTTTTAGACGTCATTTTTCAGGGCTCGATTTTTGTGACCCGAAAAGTTTCATTTTTTTTGAAATTTTATGTTTTGGTAAGTTAAAAAATAATATATTAAGCACTTAGGTGCCATTTGTTTTGTTTTTCGGACTCTGATTTTGCTGATTTTTGGACGTCATTTTTCAGGCCTCGATTTTCGTGCCCCGAAAAGTTTCATTTTTTTTGAAATTTTAAGTTTTGGTAAGTTAAAAAATAATATATTAAGCATTTAGGAGCCATTTGTTTTGTTTTTCGGACTCTGATTTTGCTTATTTTTAGACGTCATTTTTCGTGAGTCGATTTCCGTGCCCCGAAATGTCTCATTTTTTTTGAAATTTCATGTTTTGGGATGTCAAAAAATAATATATTAAGCACTTAGGAGACATTTGTTTTGTTTTTCGGACCCTTATTTTGCTGATTTTTAGACGTCATTTTTCAGGGCTCGATTTTCGTGCCCCAAAAAGTTTCATTTTTTTTGAAATTTTAAGTTTTGATAAGTTTAAAAATAATATATTAAGCACTTAGGAGACATTTGTTTTGTTTTTCGGTGTATGATTTTGATGATTTTTAGACGTCATTTTTCAGGGCTCGATTTTCGCACCCCAAAAAGTTTCATTTTTTTTGAAATTTCATGTTTTAGGATGTCAAAAAATAATATATTAAGCACTTAGGAGCCATTTGTTTTGTTTTTCGGACTCTGATTTTGCTGATTTTTTGACGTCATTTTTCGGGGCTCGATTTTCGTGCCCCGAAAAGTTTCATTTTTTTTGAAATTTTATGTTTTGGTAAGTTAAAAAATAATATATTAAGCACTTAGGAGACATTTGTTTTGTTTTTCGGACTCTGATTTTGCTGATTTTTTGACGTCATTTTTCAGGGCTCGATTTTCGTGCCACGAAAAGTTCCATTTTTTTTCAAATTTTAAGTTTTGGTAAGTTAAAAAAAAATATATTAATCACTTATGGACATTTGTTTTGTTTTTCGGACTCTGATTTTGCTGATTTTTGGACGTCATTTTTCAGGGCTCGATTTTCGTGCCCCGAAAAGTTTCATTTTTTTGAAATTTTAAGTTTTGGTAAGTTAAAAAATAATATATTAAGCACTTAGGAGACATTTGTTTTGTTTTTCGAACTCTGATTTTGCTGATTTTAGACGTCATTTTTCGGGGTTCGATTTTCGTGCCCCGAAAAGTTTCATTTTTTTTTAAATTTTAAGTTTTGGTAAGTTAAAAAATAGTATATTAAGCACTTAGGAGACATTTGTTTTGTTTTTCGGAGTATGCTTTTGATGATTTTTAGACGTCATTTTTAAGGGCTCGATTTCCGTGCCCCGAAAAGTTTCATTTTTTTTGAAATTTTATGTTTTGGGATATCAAAATATAATATATTAAGCACTTAGGAGCCATTTGTTTTGTTTTTCGGACTCTGATTTTGCTGATTTTTAGACGTTATTTTTCAGGGCTCGATTTTCGTGCCCCAAAAAGTTTCATTTTTTTTGAAATTTTAAGTTTTGATAAGTTAAAAAATAATATATTAAGCACTTAGGAGACATTTGTTTAGTTTTTCGGAGTATGATTTTGATGATTTTTAAACGTCATTTTTCAGGGCTCGATTTTCGTACCCTGAAAAGTTTCATTTTTTTTGAAATTTCATGTTTTAGGATGTCAAAAAATAATATATTAAGCACTTAGGAGCCATTTGTTTTGTTTTTCGGGCTCTGATTTTGCTGAGTTTTAGACGTCATTTTTCAGGGCTCGATTTTTGTGACCCGAAAAGTTTCATTTTTTTTGAAATTTTATGTTTTGGTAAGTTAAAAAATAATATATTAAGCACTTAGGTGCCATTTGTTTTGTTTTTCGGACTCTGATTTTGCTGATTTTTGGACGTCATTTTTCAGGCCTCGATTTTCGTGCCCCGAAAAGTTTCATTTTTTTTGAAATTTTAAGTTTTGGTAAGTTAAAAAATAATATATTAAGCATTTAGGAGCCATTTGTTTTGTTTTTCGGACTCTGATTTTGCTTATTTTTAGACGTCATTTTTCGTGAGTCGATTTCCGTGCCCCGAAATGTCTCATTTTTTTTGAAATTTCATGTTTTGGGATGTCAAAAAATAATATATTAAGCACTTAGGAGACATTTGTTTTGTTTTTCGGACCCTTATTTTGCTGATTTTTAGACGTCATTTTTCAGGGCTCGATTTTCGTGCCCCAAAAAGTTTCATTTTTTTTGAAATTTTAAGTTTTGATAAGTTTAAAAATAATATATTAAGCACTTAGGAGACATTTGTTTTGTTTTTCGGTGTATGATTTTGATGATTTTTAGACGTCATTTTTCAGGGCTCGATTTTCGCACCCCAAAAAGTTTCATTTTTTTTGAAATTTCATGTTTTAGGATGTCAAAAAATAATATATTAAGCACTTAGGAGCCATTTGTTTTGTTTTTCGGACTCTGATTTTGCTGATTTTTTGACGTCATTTTTCGGGGCTCGATTTTCGTGCCCCGAAAAGTTTCATTTTTTTTGAAATTTTATGTTTTGGTAAGTTAAAAAATAATATATTAAGCACTTAGGAGACATTTGTTTTGTTTTTCGGACTCTGATTTTGCTGATTTTTTGACGTCATTTTTCAGGGCTCGATTTTCGTGCCACGAAAAGTTCCATTTTTTTTCAAATTTTAAGTTTTGGTAAGTTAAAAAATAATATATTAATCACTTATGGACATTTGTTTTGTTTTTCGGACTCTGATTTTGCTGATTTTTGGACGTCATTTTTCAGGGCTCGATTTTCGTGCCCCGAAAAGTTTCATTTTTTTGAAATTTTAAGTTTTGGTAAGTTAAAAAATAATATATTAAGCACTTAGGAGACATTTGTTTTGTTTTTCGAACTCTGATTTTGCTGATTTTAGACGTCATTTTTCGGGGTTCGATTTTCGTGCCCCGAAAAGTTTCATTTTTTTTTAAATTTTAACTTTTGGTAAGTTAAAAAATAGTATATTAAGCACTTAGGAGACATTTGTTTTGTTTTTCGGAGTATGCTTTTGATGATTTTTAGACGTCATTTTTAAGGGCTCGATTTCCGTGCCCCGAAAAGTTTCATTTTTTTTGAAATTTTATGTTTTGGGATATCAAAATATAATATATTAAGCACTTAGGAGCCATTTGTTTTGTTTTTCGGACTCTGATTTTGCTGATTTTTAGACGTTATTTTTCAGGGCTCGATTTTCGTGCCCCAAAAAGTTTCATTTTTTTTGAAATTTTAAGTTTTGATAAGTTAAAAAATAATATATTAAGCACTTAGGAGACATTTGTTTAGTTTTTCGGAGTATGATTTTGATGATTTTTAGACGTCATTTTTCAGGGCTCGATTTTCGTACCCCAAAAAGTTTCATTTTTTTTGAAATTCATGTTTTAGGATGTCAAAAAATAATATATTAAGCACTTAGGAGCCATTTGTTTTGTTTTTCGGACTCTGATTTTGCTGAGTTTTAGACGTCATTTTTCAGGGCTCGATTTTCGTGACCCGAAAAGTTTCATTTTTTTTGAAATTTTATGTTTTGATAAGTTAAAAAATAATATATTAAGCACTTAGGAGACATTTGTTTTGTTTTTCGGACTCTGATTTTGCTGATTTTTTGACGTCATTTTTCAGGGCTCGATTTTCGTGCCCCGAAAAGTTTCATTTTTTTTGAAATTTTAAGTTTTGGTAAGTTAAAAAATAATATATTAATCACTTATAGACATTTGTTTTGTTCTTCGGACTCTGATTTTGCTGATTTTTGGACGTCATTTTTCAAGGCTCGATTTTCGTGCCCCGAAAAGTTTCATTTTTTTGAAATTTTAAGTTTTGGTAAGTTAAAAAATAATATGTTAAGCACTTAGGAGACATTTGTTTTGTTTTTCGGACTCTGATTTTGCTGATTTTTAGACGTCATTTTTCGGGGTTCGATTTTCGTGCCCCGAAAAGTTTCATTTTTTTTAAAATTTTAAGTTTTGGTAAGTTAAAAAATAGTATATTAAGCACTTAGGAGACATTTGTTTTGTTTTTCGGAGTATGCTTTTGATGATTTTTAGACGTCATTTTTAAGGACTCGATTTCCGTGCCCGTAAAAGTTTCATTTTTTTTGAAATTTTATGTTTTGGGATATCAAAAAATAATATATTAAGCACTTAGGAGCCATTTGTTTTATTTTTCGGACTATGATTTTGCTGATTTTAGACGTCATTTTTCAGGGCTCGATTTCCATGCCCCGAAAAGTTTAATTTTTTTTGAAATTTCATGTTTTGGGATGTCAAAAAATAATATATTAAGCACTTAGGAGCCATTTGTTTTGTTTTTCGGATTCTGATTTTGCTGATTATTAGATGTCATTTTTCAGGGCTCGATTTTCTTGCCCCAAAAAGTTTCATTTTTTTTGAAATTTTAAGTTTTGATAAGTTAAAAAATAATATATTAAGCACTTAGGAGACATTTGTTTTGTTTTTCGGTGTATGATTTTGATGATTTTTAGACGTCATTTTTCAGGGCTCGATTTTCGTACCCCGAAAAGTTTCATTTTTTTTGAAATTCCATGTTTTAGGATGTCAAAAAATAATATATTAAGCACTTAGGAGCCATTTGTTTTGTTTTTCGGACTCTGATTTTGCTGATTTTTTGACGTCATTTTTCAGGGCTCGATTTTCGTGCCCCGAAATATTTCATTTTTTTTGAAATTTTAAGTTTTGATAAGTTAAAAAATAATATATTAAGCACTTAGTAGACATTTGTTTTTTTTTTTCGGAGTATGATTTTGATGATTTTTAGACGTCATTTTTCAGGGCTCGATTTTCGTACCCCGAAAAGTTTCATTTTTTTTGAAATTTCATGTTTTGGGATGTCAAAAAATTATATATTAAGCACTTAGGAACCATTTGTTTTTTTTTTCGGACTCTGATTTTGCTGATTTTTAGACGTCATTTTTCAGGGCTCGATTTCCGTGCCCCGAAAAGTTTCATTTTTTTTGAAATTTCATGTTTTGGGATGTCAAAAAATTATATATTAAGCACTTAGGAGCCATTTGTTTTGTTTTTCGAACTCCGATTTTGCTAATTTTTAGAAGTCATTTTTCAGGGCTCGATTTTCGTGCCCCGAAAAGTTTCATTTTTTTTGAAATTCTAAGTTTTGGTAAGTTAAAAAATAATATATTAAGCCCTTAGGAGACATTTGTTTTGTTTTTAGGACTCCGATTTTGCTTATTTTTTGACGTCATTTTTAAAGGCTCGATTATCGTGCCCAGAAATGTTACATTTTTTTTGAAATTTTAAGTTTTGGTAAGTTAAAAAATAATATATTAAGCACTTAGGAGACATTTGTTTTATTTTTCGGACTCTGATTTTGCTGATTTTTAGACGTCATTTTTCGGGGTTCGATTTTCGTGCCCCGAAAAGTTTCATTTTTTTTTAAATTTTAAGTTTTGGTAAGTTAAAAAATAGTATATTAAGCACTTAGGAGACATTTGTTTTGTTTTTCGGAGTATGCTTTTGATGATTTTTAGACGTCATTTTTAAGGGCTCGATTTCCGTGCCCCGAAAAGTTTCATTTTTTTTGAAATTTTATGTTTTGGGATATCAAAAAATAATATATTAAGCACTTAGGAGCCATTTGTTTTGTTTTTCGGACTCTGAATTTGCTGATTTTTATACGTCATTTTTCAGGGCTCGATTTCCATGCCCCGAAAAGTTTCATTTTTTTTTTGAAATTTCATGTTTTGGGATGTCAAAAAATAATATATTAAGCACTTAGGAGCCATTTGTTTTGTTTTTCGGATTCTGATTTTGCTGATTATTAGACGTCATTTTTCAGGGCTCGATTTTCGTGCCCCAAAAAGTTTCATTTTTTTTGAAATTTTAAGTTTTGATAAGTTAAAAAATAATATATTAAGCACTTAGGAGACATTTGTTTAGTTTTTCGGAGTATGATTTTGATGATTTTTAAACGTCATTTTTCAGGGCTCGATTTTCGTACCCTGAAAAGTTTCATTTTTTTTGAAATTTCATGTTTTAGGATGTCAAAAAATAATATATTAAGCACTTAGGAGCCATTTGTTTTGTTTTTCGGGCTCTGATTTTGCTGAGTTTTAGACGTCATTTTTCAGGGCTCGATTTTTGTGACCCGAAAAGTTTCATTTTTTTTGAAATTTTATGTTTTGGTAAGTTAAAAAATAATATATTAAGCACTTAGGTGCCATTTGTTTTGTTTTTCGGACTCTGATTTTGCTGATTTTTGGACGTCATTTTTCAGGCCTCGATTTTCGTGCCCCGAAAAGTTTCATTTTTTTTGAAATTTTAAGTTTTGGTAAGTTAAAAAATAATATATTAAGCATTTAGGAGCCATTTGTTTTGTTTTTCAGACTCTGATTTTGCTTATTTTTAGACGTCATTTTTCGTGAGTCGATTTCCGTGCCCCGAAATGTCTCATTTTTTTTGAAATTTCATGTTTTGGGATGTCAAAAAATAATATATTAAGCACTTAGGAGACATTTGTTTTGTTTTTCGGACCCTTATTTTGCTGATTTTTAGACGTCATTTTTCAGGGCTCGATTTTCGTGCCCCAAAAAGTTTCATTTTTTTTGAAATTTTAAGTTTTGATAAGTTTAAAAATAATATATTAAGCACTTAGGAGACATTTGTTTTGTTTTTCGGTGTATGATTTTGATGATTTTTAGACGTCATTTTTCAGGGCTCGATTTTCGCACCCCAAAAAGTTTCATTTTTTTTGAAATTTCATGTTTTAGGATGTCAAAAAATAATATATTAAGCACTTAGGAGCCATTTGTTTTGTTTTTCGGACTCTGATTTTGCTGATTTTTTGACGTCGTTTTTCGGGGCTCGATTTTCGTGCCCCGAAAAGTTTCATTTTTTTTGAAATTTTATGTTTTGGTAAGTTAAAAAATAATATATTAAGCACTTAGGAGACATTTGTTTTGTTTTTCGGACTCTGATTTTGCTGATTTTTTGACGTCATTTTTCAGGGCTCGATTTTCGTGCCACGAAAAGTTCCATTTTTTTTCAAATTTTAAGTTTTGGTAAGTTAAAAAATAATATATTAATCACTTATGGACATTTGTTTTGTTTTTCGGACTCTGATTTTGCTGATTTTTGGACGTCATTTTTCAGGGCTCGATTTTCGTGCCCCGAAAAGTTTCATTTTTTTGAAATTTTAAGTTTTGGTAAGTTAAAAAATAATATATTAAGCACTTAGGAGACATTTGTTTTGTTTTTCGAACTCTGATTTTGCTGATTTTAGACGTCATTTTTCGGGGTTCGATTTTCGTGCCCCGAAAAGTTTCATTTTTTTTTAAATTTTAAGTTTTGGTAAGTTAAAAAATAGTATATTAAGCACTTAGGAGACATTTGTTTTGTTTTTCGGAGTATGCTTTTGATGATTTTTAGACGTCATTTTTAAGGGCTCGATTTCCGTGCCCCGAAAAGTTTCATTTTTTTTGAAATTTTATGTTTTGGGATATCAAAATATAATATATTAAGCACTTAGGAGCCATTTGTTTTGTTTTTCGGACTCTGATTTTGCTGATTTTTAGACGTTATTTTTCAGGGCTCGATTTTCGTGCCCCAAAAAGTTTCATTTTTTTTGAAATTTTAAGTTTTGATAAGTTAAAAAATAATATATTAAGCACTTAGGAGACATTTGTTTAGTTTTTCGGAGTATGATTTTGATGATTTTTAGACGTCATTTTTCAGGGCTCGATTTTCGTACCCCAAAAAGTTTCATTTTTTTTGAAATTCATGTTTTAGGATGTCAAAAAATAATATATTAAGCACTTAGGAGCCATTTGTTTTGTTTTTCGGACTCTGATTTTGCTGAGTTTTAGACGTCATTTTTCAGGGCTCGATTTTCGTGACCCGAAAAGTTTCATTTTTTTTGAAATTTTATGTTTTGATAAGTTAAAAAATAATATATTAAGCACTTAGGAGACATTTGTTTTGTTTTTCGGACTCTGATTTTGCTGATTTTTTGACGTCATTTTTCAGGGCTCGATTTTCGTGCCCCGAAAAGTTTCATTTTTTTTGAAATTTTAAGTTTTGGTAAGTTAAAAAATAATATATTAATCACTTATAGACATTTGTTTTGTTCTTCGGACTCTGATTTTGCTGATTTTTGGACGTCATTTTTCAAGGCTCGATTTTCGTGCCCCGAAAAGTTTCATTTTTTTGAAATTTTAAGTTTTGGTAAGTTAAAAAATAATATATTAAGCACTTAGGAGACATTTGTTTTGTTTTTCGGACTCTGATTTTGCTGATTTTTAGACGTCATTTTTCGGGGTTCGATTTTCGTGCCCCGAAAAGTTTCATTTTTTTTAAAATTTTAAGTTTTGGTAAGTTAAAAAATAGTATATTAAGCACTTAGGAGACATTTGTTTTGTTTTTCGGAGTATGCTTTTGATGATTTTTAGACGTCATTTTTAAGGACTCGATTTCCGTGCCCGTAAAAGTTTCATTTTTTTTGAAATTTTATGTTTTGGGATATCAAAAAATAATATATTAAGCACTTAGGAGCCATTTGTTTTATTTTTCGGACTATGATTTTGCTGATTTTAGACGTCATTTTTCAGGGCTCGATTTCCATGCCCCGAAAAGTTTAATTTTTTTTGAAATTTCATGTTTTGGGATGTCAAAAAATAATATATTAAGCACTTAGGAGCCATTTGTTTTGTTTTTCGGATTCTGATTTTGCTGATTATTAGATGTCATTTTTCAGGGCTCGATTTTCTTGCCCCAAAAAGTTTCATTTTTTTTGAAATTTTAAGTTTTGATAAGTTAAAAAATAATATATTAAGCACTTAGGAGACATTTGTTTTGTTTTTCGGTGTATGATTTTGATGATTTTTAGACGTCATTTTTCAGGGCTCGATTTTCGTACCCCGAAAAGTTTCATTTTTTTTGAAATTTCATGTTTTAGGATGTCAAAAAATAATATATTAAGCACTTAGGAGCCATTTGTTTTGTTTTTCGGACTCTGATTTTGCTGATTTTTTGACGTCATTTTTCAGGGCTCGATTTTCGTGCCCCGAAATATTTCATTTTTTTTGAAATTTTAAGTTTTGATAAGTTAAAAAATAATATATTAAGCACTTAGTAGACATTTGTTTTTTTTTTTCGGAGTATGATTTTGATGATTTTTAGACGTCATTTTTCAGGGCTCGATTTTCGTACCCCGAAAAGTTTCATTTTTTTTGAAATTTCATGTTTTGGGATGTCAAAAAATTATATATTAAGCACTTAGGAACCATTTGTTTTTTTTTTCGGACTCTGATTTTGCTGATTTTTAGACGTCATTTTTCAGGGCTCGATTTCCGTGCCCCGAAAAGTTTCATTTTTTTTGAAATTTCATGTTTTGGGATGTCAAAAAATTATATATTAAGCACTTAGGAGCCATTTGTTTTGTTTTTCGAACTCCGATTTTGCTGATTTTTAGAAGTCATTTTTCAGGGCTCGATTTTCGTGCCCCGAAAAGTTTCATTTTTTTTGAAATTCTAAGTTTTGGTAAGTTAAAAAATAATATATTAAGCCCTTAGGAGACATTTGTTTTGTTTTTAGGACTCCGATTTTGCTTATTTTTTGACGTCATTTTTAAAGGCTCGATTATCGTGCCCAGAAATGTTTCATTTTTTTTGAAATTTTAAGTTTTGGTAAGTTAAAAAATAATATATTAAGCACTTAGGAGACATTTGTTTTATTTTTCGGACTCTGATTTTGCTGATTTTTAGACGTCATTTTTCGGGGTTCGATTTTCGTGCCCCGAAAAGTTTCATTTTTTTTTAAATTTTAAGTTTTGGTAAGTTAAAAAATAGTATATTAAGCACTTAGGAGACATTTGTTTTGTTTTTCGGAGTATGCTTTTGATGATTTTTAGACGTCATTTTTAAGGGCTCGATTTCCGTGCCCCGAAAAGTTTCATTTTTTTTGAAATTTTATGTTTTGGGATATCAAAAAATAATATATTAAGCACTTAGGAGCCATTTGTTTTGTTTTTCGGACTCTGAATTTGCTGATTTTTATACGTCATTTTTCAGGGCTCGATTTCCATGCCCCGAAAAGTTTCATTTTTTTTTTGAAATTTCATGTTTTGGGATGTCAAAAAATAATATATTAAGCACTTAGGAGCCATTTGTTTTGTTTTTCGGATTCTGATTTTGCTGATTATTAGACGTCATTTTTCAGGGCTCGATTTTCGTGCCCCAAAAAGTTTCATTTTTTTTGAAATTTTAAGTTTTGATAAGTTAAAAAATAATATATTAAGCACTTAGGAGACATTTGTTTAGTTTTTCGGAGTATGATTTTGATGATTTTTAAACGTCATTTTTCAGGGCTCGATTTTCGTACCCTGAAAAGTTTCATTTTTTTTGAAATTTCATGTTTTAGGATGTCAAAAAATAATATATTAAGCACTTAGGAGCCATTTGTTTTGTTTTTCGGGCTCTGATTTTGCTGAGTTTTAGACGTCATTTTTCAGGGCTCGATTTTTGTGACCCGAAAAGTTTCATTTTTTTTGAAATTTTATGTTTTGGTAAGTTAAAAAATAATATATTAAGCACTTAGGTGCCATTTGTTTTGTTTTTCGGACTCTGATTTTGCTGATTTTTGGACTTCATTTTTCAGGCCTCGATTTTCGTGCCCCGAAAAGTTTCATTTTTTTTGAAATTTTAAGTTTTGGTAAGTTAAAAAATAATATATTAAGCATTTAGGAGCCATTTATTTTGTTTTTCGGACTCTGATTTTGCTTATTTTTAGACGTCATTTTTCGTGAGTCGATTTCCGTGCCCCGAAATGTCTCATTTTTTTTGAAATTTCATGTTTTGGGATGTCAAAAAATAATATATTAAGCACTTAGGAGACATTTGTTTTGTTTTTCGGACCCTTATTTTGCTGATTTTTAGACGTCATTTTTCAGGGCTCGATTTTCGTGCCCCAAAAAGTTTCATTTTTTTTGAAATTTTAAGTTTTGATAAGTTTAAAAATAATATATTAAGCACTTAGGAGACATTTGTTTTGTTTTTCGGTGTATGATTTTGATGATTTTTAGACGTCATTTTTCAGGGCTCGATTTTCGCACCCCAAAAAGTTTCATTTTTTTTGAAATTTCATGTTTTAGGATGTCAAAAAATAATATATTAAGCACTTAGGAGCCATTTGTTTTGTTTTTCGGACTCTGATTTTGCTGATTTTTTGACGTCATTTTTCGGGGCTCGATTTTCGTGCCCCGAAAAGTTTCATTTTTTTTGAAATTTTATGTTTTGGTAAGTTAAAAAATAATATATTAAGCACTTAGGAGACATTTGTTTTGTTTTTCGGACTCTGATTTTGCTGATTTTTTGACGTCATTTTTCAGGGCTCGATTTTCGTGCCACGAAAAGTTCCATTTTTTTTCAAATTTTAAGTTTTGGTAAGTTAAAAAATAATATATTAATCACTTATGGACATTTGTTTTGTTTTTCGGACTCTGATTTTGCTGATTTTTGGACGTCATTTTTCAGGGCTCGATTTTCGTGCCCCGAAAAGTTTCATTTTTTTGAAATTTTAAGTTTTGGTAAGTTAAAAAATAATATATTAAGCACTTAGGAGACATTTGTTTTGTTTTTCGAACTCTGATTTTGCTGATTTTAGACGTCATTTTTCGGGGTTCGATTTTCGTGCCCCGAAAAGTTTCATTTTTTTTTAAATTTTAAGTTTTGGTAAGTTAAAAAATAGTATATTAAGCACTTAGGAGACATTTGTTTTGTTTTTCGGAGTATGCTTTTGATGATTTTTAGACGTCATTTTTAAGGGCTCGATTTCCGTGCCCCGAAAAGTTTCATTTTTTTTGAAATTTTATGTTTTGGGATATCAAAATATAATATATTAAGCACTTAGGAGCCATTTGTTTTGTTTTTCGGACTCTGATTTTGCTGAATTTTAGACGTTATTTTTCAGGGCTCGATTTCCATGCCCCAAAAAGTTTAATTTTTTTTGAAATTTCATGATTTGGGATGTCAAAAAATAATATATTAAGCACTTAGGAGCCATTTGTTTTGTTTTTCGGAGTATGCTTTTGATGATTTTTAGACGTCATTTTTAAGGGCTCGATTTCCGTGCCCCGAAAAGTTTCATTTTTTTTGAAATTTTATGTTTTGGGATATCAAAAAATAATATATTAAGCACTTAGGAGCCATTTGTTTTGTTTTTCGGACTCTGATTTTGCTGATTTTTATACGTCATTTTTCAGGGCTCGATTTCCATGCCCCGAAAAGTTTCATTTTTTTTTGAAATTTCATGTTTTGGGATGTCAAAAAATAATATATTAAGCACTTAGGAGCCATTTGTTTTGTTTTTCGGATTCTGATTTTGCTGATTATTAGACGTCATTTTTCAAAAGTTTCATTTTTTTTGAAATTTTAAGTTTTGATAAGTTAAAAAATAATATATTAAGCACTTAGGAGACATTTGTTTAGTTTTTCGGAGTATGATTTTGATGATTTTTAGACGTCATTTTTCAGGGCTCGATTTTCGTACCCAAAAAAGTTTCATTTTTTTTGAAATTCATGTTTTAGGATGTCAAAAAATAATATATTAAGCACTTAGGAGCCATTTGTTTTGTTTTTCGGACTCTGATTTTGCTGAGTTTTAGACATCATTTTTCAGGGCTCGATTTTAGTGACCCGAAAAGTTTTATTTTTTTTGAAATTTTATGTTTTGGTAAGTTAAAAAATAATATATTAAGCACTTAGGAGACATTTGTTTTGTTTTTCGGACTCTGATTTTGCTGATTTTTTGACGTCATTTTTCAGGGCTCGATTTTCGTGCCCCGAAAAGTTTCATTTTTTTTGAAATTTTAAGTTTTGGTAAGTTAAAAAATAATATATTAATCACTTATAGACATTTGTTTTGTTTTTCGGACTCTAATTTTGCTGATTTTTGGACGTCATTTTTCAGGGCTCGATTTTCGTGCCCCGAAAAGTTTCATTTTTTTGAAATTTTAAGTTTTGGTAAGTTAAAAAATAATATATTAAGCACTTAGGAGACATTTGTTTTGTTTTTCGGACTCTGATTTTGCTGATTTTTAGACGTCATTTTTCGGGGTTCGATTTTCGTGCCCCGAAAAGTTTCATTTTTTTTAAAATTTTAAGTTTTGGTAAGTTAAAAAATAGTATATTAAGCACTTAGGAGACATTTGTTTTGTTTTTCGGGGTATGCTTTTGATGATTTTTAGACGTCATTTTTAAGGACTCGATTTCCGTGCCCCTAAAAGTTTCATTTTTTTTGAAATTTTATGTTTTGGGATATTAAAAAATAATATATTAAGCACTTAGGAGCCATTTGTTTTATTTTTCGGACTATGATTTTGCTGATTTTAGACGTCATTTTTCAGGGCTCGATTTCCGTGCCCCGAAAAGTTTCATTTTTTTTGAAATTTCATGTTTTGGGATGTCAAAAAATAATATATTAAGCACTTAGGAGCCATTTGTTTTGTTTTTCGAACTCCGATTTTGCTGATTTTTAGAAGTCATTTTTCAGGGCTCCATTTTCGTGCCCCGAAAAGTTTCATTTTTTTTGAAATTCTAAGTTTTGGTAAGTTAAAAAATAATATATTAAGCCCTTAGGAGACATTTGTTTTGTTTTTAGGACTCCGATTTTGCTTATTTTTTGACGTCATTTTTAAAGGCTCGATTATCGTGCCCAGAAATGTTTCATTTTTTTTGAAATTTTAAGTTTTGGTAAGTTAAAAAATAATATATTAAGCACTTAGGAGACATTTGTTTTATTTTTCGGACTCTGATTTTGCTGATTTTTAGACGTCATTTTTCGGGGTTCGATTTTCGTGCCCCGAAAAGTTTCATTTTTTTTTAAATTTTAAGTTTTGGTAAGTTAAAAAATAGTATATTAAGCACTTAGGAGACATTTGTTTTGTTTTTCGGAGTATGCTTTTGATGATTTTTAGACGTCATTTTTAAGGGCTCGATTTCCGTGCCCCGAAAAGTTTCATTTTTTTTGAAATTTTATGTTTTGGGATATCAAAAAATAATATATTAAGCACTTAGGAGCCATTTGTTTTGTTTTTCGGACTCTGAATTTGCTGATTTTTATACGTCATTTTTCAGGGCTCGATTTCCATGCCCCGAAAAGTTTCATTTTTTTTTTGAAATTTCATGTTTTGGGATGTCAAAAAATAATATATTAAGCACTTAGGAGCCATTTGTTTTGTTTTTCGGATTCTGATTTTGCTGATTATTAGACGTCATTTTTCAGGGCTCGATTTTCGTGCCCCAAAAAGTTTCATTTTTTTTGAAATTTTAAGTTTTGATAAGTTAAAAAATAATATATTAAGCACTTAGGAGACATTTGTTTAGTTTTTCGGAGTATGATTTTGATGATTTTTAAACGTCATTTTTCAGGGCTCGATTTTCGTACCCTGAAAAGTTTCATTTTTTTTGAAATTTCATGTTTTAGGATGTCAAAAAATAATATATTAAGCACTTAGGAGCCATTTGTTTTGTTTTTCGGGCTCTGATTTTGCTGAGTTTTAGACGTCATTTTTCAGGGCTCGATTTTTGTGACCCGAAAAGTTTCATTTTTTTTGAAATTTTATGTTTTGGTAAGTTAAAAAATAATATATTAAGCACTTAGGTGCCATTTGTTTTGTTTTTCGGACTCTGATTTTGCTGATTTTTGGACGTCATTTTTCAGGCCTCGATTTTCGTGCCCCGAAAAGTTTCATTTTTTTTGAAATTTTAAGTTTTGGTAAGTTAAAAAATAATATATTAAGCATTTAGGAGCCATTTGTTTTGTTTTTCGGACTCTGATTTTGCTTATTTTTAGACGTCATTTTTCGTGAGTCGATTTCCGTGCCCCGAAATGTCTCATTTTTTTTGAAATTTCATGTTTTGGGATGTCAAAAAATAATATATTAAGCACTTAGGAGACATTTGTTTTGTTTTTCGGACCCTTATTTTGCTGATTTTTAGACGTCATTTTTCAGGGGCTCGATTTTCGTGCCCCAAAAAGTTTCATTTTTTTTGAAATTCTAAGTTTTGATAAGTTTAAAAATAATATATTAAGCACTTAGGAGACATTTGTTTTGTTTTTCGGTGTATGATTTTGATGATTTTTAGACGTCATTTTTCAGGGCTCGATTTTCGCACCCCAAAAAGTTTCATTTTTTTTGAAATTTCATGTTTTAGGATGTCAAAAAATAATATATTAAGCACTTAGGAGCCATTTGTTTTGTTTTTCGGACTCTGATTTTGCTGATTTTTTGACGTCATTTTTCGGGGCTCGATTTTCGTGCCCCGAAAAGTTTCATTTTTTTTGAAATTTTATGTTTTGGTAAGTTAAAAAATAATATATTAAGCACTTAGGAGACATTTGTTTTGTTTTTCGGACTCTGATTTTGCTGATTTTTTGACGTCATTTTTCAGGGCTCGATTTTCGTGCCACGAAAAGTTCCATTTTTTTTCAAATTTTAAGTTTTGGTAAGTTAAAAAATAATATATTAATCACTTATGGACATTTGTTTTGTTTTTCGGACTCTGATTTTGCTGATTTTTGGACGTCATTTTTCAGGGCTCGATTTTCGTGCCCCGAAAAGTTTCATTTTTTTGAAATTTTAAGTTTTGGTAAGTTAAAAAATAATATATTAAGCACTTAGGAGACATTTGTTTTGTTTTTCGAACTCTGATTTTGCTGATTTTTAGACGTCATTTTTCGGGGTTTGATTTTCGTGCCCCGAAAAGTTTCATTTTTTTTTAAATTTTAAGTTTTGGTAAGTTAAAAAATAGTATATTAAGCACTTAGGAGACATTTGTTTTGTTTTTCGGAGTATGCTTTTGATGATTTTTAGACGTCATTTTTAAGGGCTCGATTTCCGTGCCCCGAAAAGTTTCATTTTTTTTGAAATTTTATGTTTTGGGATATCAAAATATAATATATTAAGCACTTAGGAGCCATTTGTTTTGTTTTTCGGACTCTGATTTTGCTGATTTTTAGACGTTATTTTTCAGGGCTCGATTTCCATGCCCCAAAAAGTTTAATTTTTTTTGAAATTTCATGTTTTGGGATGTCAAAAAATAATATATTAAGCACTTAGGAGCCATTTGTTTTGTTTTTCGGAGTATGCTTTTGATGATTTTTAGACGTCATTTTTAAGGGCTCGATTTCCGTGCCCCGAAAAGTTTCATTTTTTTTGAAATTTTATGTTTTGGGATATCAAAAAATAATATATTAAGCACTTAGGAGCCATTTGTTTTGTTTTTCGGACTCTGAATTTGCTGATTTTTATACGTCATTTTTCAGGGCTCGATTTCCATGCCCCGAAAAGTTTCATTTTTTTTTGAAATTTCATGTTTTGGGATGTCAAAAAATAATATATTAAGCACTTAGGAGCCATTTGTTTTGTTTTTCGGATTCTGATTTTGCTGATTATTAGACGTCATTTTTCAAAAGTTTCATTTTTTTTGAAATTTTAAGTTTTGATAAGTTAAAAAATAATATATTAAGCACTTAGGAGACATTTGTTTAGTTTTTCGGAGTATGATTTTGATGATTTTTAGACGTCATTTTTCAGGGCTCGATTTTCGTACCCAAAAAAGTTTCATTTTTTTTGAAATTCATGTTTTAGGATGTCAAAAAATAATATATTAAGCACTTAGGAGCCATTTGTTTTGTTTTTCGGACTCTGATTTTGCTGAGTTTTAGACATCATTTTTCAGGGCTCGATTTTAGTGACCCGAAAAGTTTTATTTTTTTTGAAATTTTATGTTTTGGTAAGTTAAAAAATAATATATTAAGCACTTAGGAGACATTTGTTTTGTTTTTCGGACTCTGATTTTGCTGATTTTTTGACGTCATTTTTCAGGGCTCGATTTTCGTGCCCCGAAAAGTTTCATTTTTTTTGAAATTTTAAGTTTTGGTAAGTTAAAAAATAATATATTAATCACTTATAGACATTTGTTTTGTTTTTCGGACTCTAATTTTGCTGATTTTTGGACGTCATTTTTCAGGGCTCGATTTTCGTGCCCCGAAAAGTTTCATTTTTTTGAAATTTTAAGTTTTGGTAAGTTAAAAAATAATATATTAAGCACTTAGGAGACATTTGTTTTGTTTTTCGGACTCTGATTTTGCTGATTTTTAGACGTCATTTTTCGGGGTTCGATTTTCGTGCCCCGAAAAGTTTCATTTTTTTTAAAATTTTAAGTTTTGGTAAGTTAAAAAATAGTATATTAAGCACTTAGGAGACATTTGTTTTGTTTTTCGGAGTATGCTTTTGATGATTTTTAGACGTCATTTTTAAGGACTCGATTTCCGTGCCCCTAAAAGTTTCATTTTTTTTGAAATTTTATGTTTTGGGATATTAAAAAATAATATATTAAGCACTTAGGAGCCATTTGTTTTATTTTTCGGACTATGATTTTGCTGATTTTAGACGTCATTTTTCAGGGCTCGATTTCCGTGCCCCGAAAAGTTTCATTTTTTTTGAAATTTCATGTTTTGGGATGTCAAAAAATAATATATTAAGCACTTAGGAGCCATTTGTTTTGTTTTTCGAACTCCGATTTTGCTGATTTTTAGAAGTCATTTTTCAGGGCTCGATTTTCGTGCCCCGAAAAGTTTCATTTTTTTTGAAATTCTAAGTTTTGGTAAGTTAAAAAATAATATATTAAGCCCTTAGGAGACATTTGTTTTGTTTTTAGGACTCCGATTTTGCTTATTTTTTGACGTCATTTTTAAAGGCTCGATTATCGTGCCCAGAAATGTTTCATTTTTTTTGAAATTTTAAGTTTTGGTAAGTTAAAAAATAATATATTAAGCACTTAGGAGACATTTGTTTTATTTTTCGGACTCTGATTTTGCTGATTTTTAGACGTCATTTTTCGGGGTTCGATTTTCGTGCCCCGAAAAGTTTCATTTTTTTTTAAATTTTAAGTTTTGGTAAGTTAAAAAATAGTATATTAAGCACTTAGGAGACATTTGTTTTGTTTTTCGGAGTATGCTTTTGATGATTTTTAGACGTCATTTTTAAGGGCTCGATTTCCGTGCCCCGAAAAGTTTCATTTTTTTTGAAATTTTATGTTTTGGGATATCAAAAAATAATATATTAAGCACTTAGGAGCCATTTGTTTTGTTTTTCGGACTCTGAATTTGCTGATTTTTATACGTCATTTTTCAGGGCTCGATTTCCATGCCCCGAAAAGTTTCATTTTTTTTTTGAAATTTCATGTTTTGGGATGTCAAAAAATAATATATTAAGCACTTAGGAGCCATTTGTTTTGTTTTTCGGATTCTGATTTTGCTGATTATTAGACGTCATTTTTCAGGGCTCGATTTTCGTGCCCCAAAAAGTTTCATTTTTTTTGAAATTTTAAGTTTTGATAAGTTAAAAAATAATATATTAAGCACTTAGGAGACATTTGTTTAGTTTTTCGGAGTATGATTTTGATGATTTTTAAACGTCATTTTTCAGGGCTCGATTTTCGTACCCTGAAAAGTTTCATTTTTTTTGAAATTTCATGTTTTAGGATGTCAAAAAATAATATATTAAGCACTTAGGAGCCATTTGTTTTGTTTTTCGGGCTCTGATTTTGCTGAGTTTTAGACGTCATTTTTCAGGGCTCGATTTTTGTGACCCGAAAAGTTTCATTTTTTTTGAAATTTTATGTTTTGGTAAGTTAAAAAATAATATATTAAGCACTTAGGTGCCATTTGTTTTGTTTTTCGGACTCTGATTTTGCTGATTTTTGGACGTCATTTTTCAGGCCTCGATTTTCGTGCCCCGAAAAGTTTCATTTTTTTTGAAATTTTAAGTTTTGGTAAGTTAAAAAATAATATATTAAGCATTTAGGAGCCATTTGTTTTGTTTTTCGGACTCTGATTTTGCTTATTTTTAGACGTCATTTTTCGTGAGTCGATTTCCGTGCCCCGAAATGTCTCATTTTTTTTGAAATTTCATGTTTTGGGATGTCAAAAAATAATATATTAAGCACTTAGGAGACATTTGTTTTGTTTTTCGGACCCTTATTTTGCTGATTTTTAGACGTCATTTTTCAGGGCTCGATTTTCGTGCCCCAAAAAGTTTCATTTTTTTTGAAATTCTAAGTTTTGATAAGTTTAAAAATAATATATTAAGCACTTAGGAGACATTTGTTTTGTTTTTCGGTGTATGATTTTGATGATTTTTAGACGTCATTTTTCAGGGCCCGATTTTCGCACCCCAAAAAGTTTCATTTTTTTTGAAATTTCATGTTTTAGGATGTCAAAAAATAATATATTAAGCACTTAGGAGCCATTTGTTTTGTTTTTCGGACTCTGATTTTGCTGATTTTTTGACGTCATTTTTCGGGGCTCGATTTTCGTGCCCCGAAAAGTTTCATTTTTTTTGAAATTTTATGTTTTGGTAAGTTAAAAAATAATATATTAAGCACTTAGGAGACATTTGTTTTGTTTTTCGGACTCTGATTTTGCTGATTTTTTGACGTCATTTTTCAGGGCTCGATTTTCGTGCCACGAAAAGTTCCATTTTTTTTCAAATTTTAAGTTTTGGTAAGTTAAAAAATAATATATTAATCACTTATGGACATTTGTTTTGTTTTTCGGACTCTGATTTTGCTGATTTTTGGACGTCATTTTTCAGGGCTCGATTTTCGTGCCCCGAAAAGTTTCATTTTTTTGAAATTTTAAGTTTTGGTAAGTTAAAAAATAATATATTAAGCACTTAGGAGACATTTGTTTTGTTTTTCGAACTCTGATTTTGCTGATTTTTAGACGTCATTTTTCGGGGTTTGATTTTCGTGCCCCGAAAAGTTTCATTTTTTTTTAAATTTTAAGTTTTGGTAAGTTAAAAAATAGTATATTAAGCACTTAGGAGACATTTGTTTTGTTTTTCGGAGTATGCTTTTGATGATTTTTAGACGTCATTTTTAAGGGCTCGATTTCCGTGCCCCGAAAAGTTTCATTTTTTTTGAAATTTTATGTTTTGGGATATCAAAATATAATATATTAAGCACTTAGGAGCCATTTGTTTTGTTTTTCGGACTCTGATTTTGCTGATTTTTAGACGTTATTTTTCAGGGCTCGATTTCCATGCCCCAAAAAGTTTAATTTTTTTTGAAATTTCATGTTTTGGGATGTCAAAAAATAATATATTAAGCACTTAGGAGCCATTTGTTTTGTTTTTCGGAGTATGCTTTTGATGATTTTTAGACGTCATTTTTAAGGGCTCGATTTCCGTGCCCCGAAAAGTTTCATTTTTTTTGAAATTTTATGTTTTGGGATATCAAAAAATAATATATTAAGCACTTAGGAACCATTTGTTTTGTTTTTCGGACTCTGAATTTGCTGATTTTTATACGTCATTTTTCAGGGCTCGATTTCCATGCCCCGAAAAGTTTCATTTTTTTTTTGAAATTTCATGTTTTGGGATGTCAAAAAATAATATATTAAGCACTTAGGAGCCATTTGTTTTGTTTTTCGGATTCTGATTTTGCTGATTATTAGACGTCATTTTTCAAAAGTTTCATTTTTTTTGAAATTTTAAGTTTTGATAAGTTAAAAAATAATATATTAAGCACTTAGGAGACATTTGTTTAGTTTTTCGGAGTATGATTTTGATGATTTTTAGACGTCATTTTTCAGAGCTCGATTTTCGTACCCAAAAAAGTTTCATTTTTTTTTAAATTCATGTTTTAGGATGTCAAAAAATAATATATTAAGCACTTAGGAGCCATTTGTTTTGTTTTTCGGACTCTGATTTTGCTGAGTTTTAGACATCATTTTTCAGGGCTCGATTTTCGTGACCCGAAAAGTTTTATTTTTTTTGAAATTTTATGTTTTGGTAAGTTAAAAAATAATATATTAAGCACTTAGGAGACATTTGTTTTGTTTTTCGGACTCTGATTTTTCTGATTTTTTGACGTCATTTTTCAGGGCTCGATTTTCGTGCCCCGAAAAGTTTCATTTTTTTTGAAATTTTAAGTTTTGGTAAGTTAAAAAATAATATATCAATCACTTATAGACATTTGTTTTGTTTTTCGGACTCTAATTTTGCTGATTTTTGGACGTCATTTTTCAGGGCTCGATTTTCGTGCCCCGAAAAGTTTCATTTTTTTGAAATTTTAAGTTTTGGTAAGTTAAAAAATAATATATTAAGCACTTAGGAGACATTTGTTTTGTTTTTCGGACTCTGATTTTGCTGATTTTTAGACGTCATTTTTCGGGGTTCGATTTTCGTGCCCCGAAAAGTTTCATTTTTTTTTAAATTTTAAGTTTTGGTAAGTTAAAAAATAGTATATTAAGCACTTAGGAGACATTTGTTTTGTTTTTCGGAGTATGCTTTTGATGATTTTTAGACGTCATTTTTAAGGGCTCGATTTCCGTGCCCCGAAAAGTTTCATTTTTTTTGAAATTTTATGTTTTGGGATATCAAAATATAATATATTAAGCACTTAGGAGCCATTTGTTTTGTTTTTCGGACTCTGATTTTGCTGATTTTTAGACGTTATTTTTCAGGGCTCGATTTCCATGCCCCAAAAAGTTTAATTTTTTTTGAAATTTCATGTTTTGGGATGTCAAAAAATAATATATTAAGCACTTAGGAGCCATTTGTTTTGTTTTTCGGAGTATGCTTTTGATGATTTTTAGACGTCATTTTTAAGGGCTCGATTTCCGTGCCCCGAAAAGTTTCATTTTTTTTGAAATTTTATGTTTTGGGATATCAAAAAATAATATATTAAGCACTTAGGAGCCATTTGTTTTGTTTTTCGGACTCTGAATTTGCTGATTTTTATACGTCATTTTTCAGGGCTCGATTTCCATGCCCCGAAAAGTTTCATTTTTTTTTTGAAATTTCATGTTTTGGGATGTCAAAAAATAATATATTAAGCACTTAGGAGCCATTTGTTTTGTTTTTCGGATTCTGATTTTGCTGATTATTAGACGTCATTTTTCAAAAGTTTCATTTTTTTTGAAATTTTAAGTTTTGATAAGTTAAAAAATAATATATTAAGCACTTAGGAGACATTTGTTTAGTTTTTCGGAGTATGATTTTGATGATTTTTAGACGTCATTTTTCAGAGCTCGATTTTCGTACCCAAAAAAGTTTCATTTTTTTTGAAATTCATGTTTTAGGATGTCAAAAAATAATATATTAAGCACTTAGGAGCCATTTGTTTTGTTTTTCGGACTCTGATTTTGCTGAGTTTTAGACATCATTTTTCAGGGCTCGATTTTCGTGACCCGAAAAGTTTTATTTTTTTTGAAATTTTATGTTTTGGTAAGTTAAAAAATAATATATTAAGCACTTAGGAGACATTTGTTTTGTTTTTCGGACTCTGATTTTTCTGATTTTTTGACGTCATTTTTCAGGGCTCGATTTTCGTGCCCCGAAAAGTTTCATTTTTTTTGAAATTTTAAGTTTTGGTAAGTTAAAAAATAATATATCAATCACTTATAGACATTTGTTTTGTTTTTCGGACTCTAATTTTGCTGATTTTTGGACGTCATTTTTCAGGGCTCGATTTTCGTGCCCCGAAAAGTTTCATTTTTTTGAAATTTTAAGTTTTGGTAAGTTAAAAAATAATATATTAAGCACTTAGGAGACATTTGTTTTGTTTTTCGGACTCTGATTTTGCTGATTTTTAGACGTCATTTTTCGGGGTTCGATTTTCGTGCCCCGAAAAGTTTCATTTTTTTTAAAATTTTAAGTTTTGGTAAGTTAAAAAATAGTATATTAAGCACTTAGGAGACATTTGTTTTGTTTTTCGGAGTATGCTTTTGATGATTTTTAGACGTCATTTTTAAGGACTCGATTTCCGTGCCCCTAAAAGTTTCATTTTTTTTGAAATTTTATGTTTTGGGATATCAAAAAATAATATATTAAGCACTTAGGAGCCATTTGTTTTATTTTTCGGACTATGATTTTGCTGATTTTAGACGTCATTTTTCAGGGCTCGATTTCCATGCCCCGAAAAGTTTCATTTTTTTTGAAATTTCATGTTTTGGGATGTCAAAAAATAATATATTAAGCACATAGGAGCCATTTGTTTTGTTTTTCGGAGTATGCTTTTGATGATTTTTAGACGTCATTTTTAAGGGCTCGATTTCCGTTCCCCGAAAAGTTTCATTTTTTTTGAAATTTTATGTTTTGGGATATCAAAAAATAATATATTAAGCACTTAGGAGCCATTTGTTTTGTTTTTCGGACTCTGAATTTGCTGATTTTTATACGTCATTTTTCAGGGCTCGATTTCCATGCCCCGAAAAGTTTCATTTTTTTTTTGAAATTTCATGTTTTGGGATGTCAAAAAATAATATATTAAGCACTTAGGAGCCATTTGTTTTGTTTTTCGGATTCTGATTTTGCTGATTATTAGACGTCATTTTTCAAAAGTTTCATTTTTTTTGAAATTTTAAGTTTTGATAAGTTAAAAAATAATATATTAAGCACTTAGGAGACATTTGTTTAGTTTTTCGGAGTATGATTTTGATGATTTTTAGACGTCATTTTTCAGAGCTCAATTTTCGTACCCAAAAAAGTTTCATTTTTTTTGAAATTCATGTTTTAGGATGTCAAAAAATAATATATTAAGCACTTAGGAGCCATTTGTTTTGTTTTTCGGACTCTGATTTTGCTGAGTTTTAGACATCATTTTTCAGGGCTCGATTTTCGTGACCCGAAAAGTTTTATTTTTTTTGAAATTTTATGTTTTGGTAAGTTAAAAAATAATATATTAAGCACTTAGGAGACATTTGTTTTGTTTTTCGGACTCTGATTTTTCTGATTTTTTGACGTCATTTTTCAGGGCTCGATTTTCGTGCCCCGAAAAGTTTCATTTTTTTTGAAATTTTAAGTTTTGGTAAGTTAAAAAATAATATATCAATCACTTATAGACATTTGTTTTGTTTTTCGGACTCTAATTTTGCTGATTTTTGGACGTCATTTTTCAGGGCTCGATTTTCGTGCCCCGAAAAGTTTCATTTTTTTGAAATTTTAAGTTTTGGTAAGTTAAAAAATAATATATTAAGCACTTAGGAGACATTTGTTTTGTTTTTCGGACTCTGATTTTGCTGATTTTTAGACGTCATTTTTCGGGGTTCGATTTTCGTGCCCCGAAAAGTTTCATTTTTTTTAAAATTTTAAGTTTTGGTAAGTTAAAAAATAGTATATTAAGCACTTAGGAGACATTTGTTTTGTTTTTCGGAGTATGCTTTTGATGATTTTTAGACGTCATTTTTAAGGACTCGATTTCCGTGGCCCTAAAAGTTTCATTTTTTTTGAAATTTTATGTTTTGGGATATCAAAAAATAATATATTAAGCACTTAGGAGCCATTTGTTTTATTTTTCGGACTATGATTTTGCTGATTTTAGACGTCATTTTTCAGGGCTCGATTTCCATGCCCCGAAAAGTTTCATTTTTTTTGAAATTTCATGTTTTGGGATGTCAAAAAATAATATATTAAGCACATAGGAGCCATTTGTTTTGTTTTTCGGATTCTGATTTTGCTGATTATTAGATGTCATTTTTCAGGGCTCGATTTTCGTGCCCCAAAAAGTTTCATTTTTTTTGAAATTTTAAGTTTTGATAAGTTAAAAAATAATATATTAAGCACTTAGGAGACATTTGT
Organism: Penstemon newberryi var. newberryi; assembly: GCA_030819805.1. Lineage (NCBI taxonomy): Eukaryota > Viridiplantae > Streptophyta > Magnoliopsida > Lamiales > Plantaginaceae > Penstemon > Penstemon newberryi. The sequence goes on along the minus strand of JAUALY010000006.1, from coordinate 27,779,443 downwards.
TTTGTTTTTCGGTGTATGATTTTGATGATTTTTAGACGTCATTTTTCAGGGCTCGATTTTCGTACCCCGAAAAGTTTCATTTTTTTTGAAATTTCATGTTTTAGGATGTCAAAAAATAATATATTAAGCACTTAGGAGCCATTTGTTTTGTTTTTCGGACTCTGATTTTGCTGATTTTTTGACGTCATTTTTCAGGGCTCGATTTTCGTGCCCCGAAATATTTCATTTTTTTTCAAATTTTAAGTTTTGATATGTTAAAAAATAATATATTAAGCACTTAGGAGACATTTGTTTTTTTTTTCGGAGTATGATTTTGATGATTTTTAGACGTCATTTTTCAGGGCTGGATTTTCGTACCCCGAAAAGTTTCATTTTTTTTGAAATTTCATGTTTTAGGATGTCAAAAAATAATATATTAAGCACTTAGGAGCCATTTGTTTTGTTTTTCGGACTCTGATTTTGCTGATTTTTTGACGTCATTTTTCGGGGCTCGATTTTCGTGCCCCGAAAAGTTTCATTTTTTTCGAAATTTTATGTTTTGGTAAGTTAAAAAATAATATATTATGCACTTAGGAGACATTTGTTTTGTTTTTCGGACTCTGATTTTGCTGATTTTTTGACGTCATTTTTCAGGGCTCGATTTCCGTGCCCCGAAAAGTTTCATTTTTTTTGAAATTTCATGTTTTGGGATGTCAAAAAATTATATATTAAGCACTTAGGAGCCATTTGTTTTGTTTTTCGGACTCCGATTTTGCTGATTTTTTCAGAACTCGATTTTCGTGCCCCGAAAAGTTTCATTTTTTTTGAAATTTTAAGTTTTGGTAAGTTAAAAAATAATATATTAAGCACTTAGGAGCTATTTGTTTTGTTTTTCGGACTCTGATTTTGCTGATTTTTAGACGTCATTTTTCAGGAGTCGATTTCCGTGTCCCGAAATGTTTCATTTTTTTTGAAATTTCATGTTTTGGGATGTCAAAAAATAATATATTAAGCACTTAGGAGACATTTGTTTTGTTTTTCGGACCCTTATTTTGCTGATCTTTAGACGTCATTTTTAAGGGCTCGATTTTCGTGCCCCGAAAAGTTTCATTTTTTTTGAAATTCTAAGTTTTGGTAAGTTAAAAAATAATATATTAAGCCCTTAGGAGACATTTGTTTTGTTTTTTGGACTCCGATTTTGCTGATTTTTTGACGTCATTTTTCAAGGCTCGATTTTCGTGCCCAGAAATGTTTCATTTTTTTTGAAATGATAAGTTTTGGAAAGTTAAAAAATAATATATTAAGCACTTAGGAGACATTTGTTTTGTTTTTCGGACTCTGATTTTGCTGATTTTTAGACGTCATTTTTCGGGGTTCGATTTTCGTGCCCCGAAAAGTTTCATTTTTTTTAAATTTTTAGTTTTGGTAAGTTAAAAAATAGTATATTAAGCACTTAGGAGACATTTGTTTTGTTTTTCGGAGTATGCTTTTGATGATTTTTAGACGTCATTTTTAAGGGCTCGATTTCCGTGCCCCGAAAAGTTTCATTTTTTTTGAAATTTTATGTTTTGGGATATCAAAATATAATATATTAAGCACTTAGGAGCCATTTGTTTTGTTTTTCGGACTCTGATTTTGCTGATTTTTAGACGTCATTTTTCAGGGCTCGATTTCCATGCCCCAAAAAGTTTAATTTATTTTGAAATTTCATGTTTTGGGATGTCAAAAAATAATATATTAAGCACTTAGGTGCCATTTGTTTTGTTTTTCGGAGTATGCTTTTGATGATTTTTAGACGTCATTTTTAAGGGCTCGATTTCCGTGCCCCGAAAAGTTTCATTTTTTTTGAAATTTTATGTTTTGGGATATCAAAAAATAATATATTAAGCACTTAGGTGCCATTTGTTTTGTTTTTCGGACTCTGATTTTGCTGATTTTTATACGTCATTTTTCAGGGCTCGATTTCCATGCCCCGAAAAGTTTCATTTTTTTTTGAAATTTCATGTTTTGGGATGTCAAAAAATAATATATTAAATACTTAGGAGCCATTTGTTTTGTTTTTCGGATTCTGATTTTGCTGATTATTAGACGTCATTTTTCAGGGCTCGATTTTCGTGCCCCAAAAAGTTTCATTTTTTTTGAAATTTTAAGTTTTGATAAGTTAAAAAATAATATATTAAGCACTTAGGAGACATTTGTTTTGTTTTTCGGTGTATGATTTTGATGATTTTTAGACGTCATTTTTCAGGGCTCGATTTTCGCACCCCGAAAAGTTTCATTTTTTTTGAAATTTCATGTTTTAGGATGTCAAAAAATAATATATTAAGCACTTAGGAGCCATTTGTTTTGTTTTTCGGACTCTGATTTTGCTGATTTTTTGACGTCATTTTTCAGGGCTCGATTTTCGTGCCCCGAAATATTTCATTTTTTTTGAAATTTTAAGTTATGATAAGTTAAAAAATAATATATTAAGCACTTAGTAGACATTTGTTTTTTTTTTTCGGAGTATGATTTTGATGATTTTTAGACGTCATTTTTCAGGGCTCGATTTTCGTGCCCCGAAATATTTCATTTTTTTTGAAATTTTAAGTTTTGGTAAGTTAAAAAATAATATATTAAGCACTTAGGAGCTATTTGTTTTGTTTTTCGGACTCTGATTTTGCTGATTTTTAGACGTCATTTTTCAGGAGTCGATTTCCGTGTCCCGAAATGTTTCATTTTTTTTGAAATTTCATGTTTTGGGATGTCAAAAAATAATATATTAAGCACGTAGGAGACATTTGTTTTGTTTTTCGGACCCTTATTTTGCTGATCTTTAGACGTCATTTTTAAGGGCTCGATTTTCGTGCCCCGAAAAGTTTTATTTTTTTTGAAATTCTAAGTTTTGGTAAGTTAAAAAATAATATATTAAGCCCTTAGGAGACATTTGTTTTGTTTTTTGGACTCCGATTTTGCTTATTTTTTGACGTCATTTTTCAAGGCTCGATTATCGTGCCCAGAAATGTTTCATTTTTTTTGAAATTTTAAGTTTTGGTAAGTTAAAAAATAATATATTAAGCACTTAGGAGACATTTGTTTTATTTTTCGGACTCTGATTTTGCTGATTTTTAGACGTCATTTTTCGGGGTTCGATTTTCGTGCCCCGAAAAGTTTCATTTTTTTTTAAATTTTAAGTTTTGGTAAGTTAAAAAATAGTATATTAAGCACTTAGGAGACATTTGTTTTGTTTTTCGGAGTATGCTTTTGATGATTTTTAGACGTCATTTTTAAGGGCTCGATTTCCGTGCCCCGAAAAGTTTCATTTTTTTTGAAATTTTATGTTTTGGGATATCAAAAAATAATATATTAAGCACTTAGGAGCCATTTGTTTTGTTTTTCGGACTCTGAATTTGCTGATTTTTATACGTCATTTTTCAGGGCTCGATTTCCATGCCCCGAAAAGTTTCATTTTTTTTTTGAAATTTCATGTTTTGGGATGTCAAAAAATAATATATTAAGCACTTAGGAGCCATTTGTTTTGTTTTTCGGATTCTGATTTTGCTGATTATTAGACGTCATTTTTCAGGGCTCGATTTTCGTGCCCCAAAAAGTTTCATTTTTTTTGAAATTTTAAGTTTTGATAAGTTAAAAAATAATATATTAAGCACTTAGGAGACATTTGTTTAGTTTTTCGGAGTATGATTTTGATGATTTTTAAACGTCATTTTTCAGGGCTCGATTTTCGTACCCTGAAAAGTTTCATTTTTTTTGAAATTTCATGTTTTAGGATGTCAAAAAATAATATATTAAGCACTTAGGAGCCATTTGTTTTGTTTTTCGGGCTCTGATTTTGCTGAGTTTTAGACGTCATTTTTCAGGGCTCGATTTTTGTGACCCGAAAAGTTTCATTTTTTTTGAAATTTTATGTTTTGGTAAGTTAAAAAATAATATATTAAGCACTTAGGTGCCATTTGTTTTGTTTTTCGGACTCTGATTTTGCTGATTTTTGGACGTCATTTTTCAGGCCTCGATTTTCGTGCCCCGAAAAGTTTCATTTTTTTTGAAATTTTAAGTTTTGGTAAGTTAAAAAATAATATATTAAGCATTTAGGAGCCATTTGTTTTGTTTTTCGGACTCTGATTTTGCTTATTTTTAGACGTCATTTTTCGTGAGTCGATTTCCGTGCCCCGAAATGTCTCATTTTTTTTGAAATTTCATGTTTTGGGATGTCAAAAAATAATATATTAAGCACTTAGGAGACATTTGTTTTGTTTTTCGGACCCTTATTTTGCTGATTTTTAGACGTCATTTTTCAGGGCTCGATTTTCGTGCCCCAAAAAGTTTCATTTTTTTTGAAATTTTAAGTTTTGATAAGTTTAAAAATAATATATTAAGCACTTAGGAGACATTTGTTTTGTTTTTCGGTGTATGATTTTGATGATTTTTAGACGTCATTTTTCAGGGCTCGATTTTCGCACCCCGAAAAGTTTCATTTTTTTTGAAATTTCATGTTTTAGGATGTCAAAAAATAATATATTAAGCACTTAGGAGCCATTTGTTTTGTTTTTCGGACTCTGATTTTGCTGATTTTTTGACGTCATTTTTCGGGGCTCGATTTTCGTGCCCCGAAAAGTTTGATTTTTTTCGAAATTTTATGTTTTGGTAAGTTAAAAAATAATATATTATGCACTTAGGAGACATTTGTTTTGTTTTTCGGACTCTGATTTTGCTGATTTTTTGACGTCATTTTTCAGGGCTCGATTTTCGTGCCACGAAAAGTTTCATTTTTTTTCAAATTTTAAGTTTTGGTAAGTTAAAAAATAATATATTAATCACTTATGGACATTTGTTTTGTTTTTCGGACTCTGATTTTGCTGATTTTTGGACGTCATTTTTCAGGGCTCGATTTTCGTGCCCCGAAAAGTTTCATTTTTTTGAAATTTTAAGTTTTGGTAAGTTAAAAAATAATATATTAAGCACTTAGGAGACATTTGTTTTGTTTTTCGAACTCTGATTTTGCTGATTTTTAGACGTTATTTTTCAGGGCTCGATTTCCATGCCCCAAAAAGTTTAATTTTTTTTGAAATTTCATGTTTTGGGATGTCAAAAAATAATATATTAAGCACTTAGGAGCCATTTGTTTTGTTTTTCGGAGTATGCTTTTGATGATTTTTAGACGTCATTTTTAAGGGCTCGATTTCCGTGCCCGGAAAAGTTTCATTTTTTTTGAAATTTTATGTTTTGGGATATCAAAAAATAATATATTAAGCACTTAGGAGCCATTTGTTTTGTTTTTCGGACTCTGATTTTGCTGATTTTTATACGTCATTTTTCAGGGCTCGATTTCCATGCCCCGAAAAGTTTCATTTTTTTTTGAAATTTCATGTTTTGGGATGTCAAAAAATAATATATTAAGCACTTAGGAGCCATTTGTTTTGTTTTTCGGATTCTGATTTTGCTGATTATTAGACGTCATTTTTCAAAAGTTTCATTTTTTTTGAAATTTTAAGTTTTGATAAGTTAAAAAATAATATATTAAGCACTTAGGAGACATTTGTTTAGTTTTTCGGAGTATGATTTTGATGATTTTTAGACGTCATTTTTCAGGGCTCGATTTTCGTACCCAAAAAAGTTTCATTTTTTTTGAAATTCATGTTTTATGATGTCAAAAAATAATATATTAAGCACTTAGGAGCCATTTGTTTTGTTTTTCGGACTCTGATTTTGCTGAGTTTTAGACGTCATTTTTCAGGGCTCGATTTTCGTGACCCGAAAAGTTTTATTTTTTTTGAAATTTTATGTTTTGGTAAGTTAAAAAATAATATATTAAGCACTTAGGAGACATTTGTTTTGTTTTTCGGACTCTGATTTTGCTGATTTTTTGACGTCATTTTTCAGGGCTCGATTTTCGTGCCCCGAAAAGTTTCATTTTTTTTCAAATTTTAAGTTTTGGTAAGTTAAAAAATAATATATTAATCACTTATGGACATTTGTTTTGTTTTTCGGACTCTGATTTTGCTGATTTTTGGACGTCATTTTTCAGGGCTCGATTTTCGTGCCCCGAAAAGTTTCATTTTTTTGAAATTTTAAGTTTTGGTAAGTTAAAAAATAATATATTAAGCACTTAGGAGACATTTGTTTTGTTTTTCGAACTCTGATTTTGCTGATTTTTAGACGTCATTTTTCGTGGTTCGATTTTCGTGCCCCGAAAAGTTTCATTTTTTTTTAAATTTTAAGTTTTGGTAAGTTAAAAAATAGTATATTAAGCACTTAGGAGACATTTGTTTTGTTTTTCGGAGTATGCTTTTGATGATTTTTAGACGTCATTTTTAAGGGCTCGATTTCCGTGCCCCGAAAAGTTTCATTTTTTTTGAAATTTTATGTTTTGGGATATCAAAATATAATATATTAAGCACTTAGGAGCCATTTGTTTTGTTTTTCGGACTCTGATTTTGCTGATTTTTAGACGTTATTTTTCAGGGCTCGATTTCCATGCCCCAAAAAGTTTAATTTTTTTTGAAATTTCATGTTTTGGGATGTCAAAAAATAATATATTAAGCACTTAGGAGCCATTTGTTTTGTTTTTCGGAGTATGCTTTTGATGATTTTTAGACGTCATTTTTAAGGGCTCGATTTCCGTGCCCGGAAAAGTTTCATTTTTTTTGAAATTTTATGTTTTGGGATATCAAAAAATAATATATTAAGCACTTAGGAGCCATTTGTTTTGTTTTTCGGACTCTGATTTTGCTGATTTTTATACGTCATTTTTCAGGGCTCGATTTCCATGACCCGAAAAGTTTCATTTTTTTTTGAAATTTCATGTTTTGGGATGTCAAAAAATAATATATTAAGCACTTAGGAGCCATTTGTTTTGTTTTTCGGATTCTGATTTTGCTGATTATTAGACGTCATTTTTCAAAAGTTTCATTTTTTTTGAAATTTTAAGTTTTGATAAGTTAAAAAATAATATATTAAGCACTTAGGAGACATTTGTTTAGTTTTTCGGAGTATGATTTTGATGATTTTTAGACGTCATTTTTCAGGGCTCGATTTTCGTACCCAAAAAAGTTTCATTTTTTTTGAAATTCATGTTTTAGGATGTCAAAAAATAATATATTAAGCACTTAGGAGCCATTTGTTTTGTTTTTCGGACTCTGATTTTGCTGAGTTTTAGACGTCATTTTTCAGGGCTCGATTTTCGTGACCCGAAAAGTTTTATTTTTTTTGAAATTTTATGTTTTGGTAAGTTAAAAAATAATATATTAAGCACTTAGGAGACATTTGTTTTGTTTTTCGGACTCTGATTTTGCTGATTTTTTGACGTCATTTTTCAGGGCTCGATTTTCGTGCCCCGAAAAGTTTCATTTTTTTTCAAATTTTAAGTTTTGGTAAGTTAAAAAATAATATATTAATCACTTATGGACATTTGTTTTGTTTTTCGGACTCTGATTTTGCTGATTTTTGGACGTCATTTTTCAGGGCTCGATTTTCGTGCCCCGAAAAGTTTCATTTTTTTGAAATTTTAAGTTTTGGTAAGTTAAAAAATAATATATTAAGCACTTAGGAGACATTTGTTTTGTTTTTCGAACTCTGATTTTGCTGATTTTTAGACGTCATTTTTCGGGGTTCGATTTTCGTGCCCCGAAAAGTTTCATTTTTTTTTAAATTTTAAGTTTTGGTAAGTTAAAAAATAGTATATTAAGCACTTAGGAGACATTTGTTTTGTTTTTCGGAGTATGCTTTTGATGATTTTTAGACGTCATTTTTAAGGGCTCGATTTCCGTGCCCCGAAAAGTTTCATTTTTTTTGAAATTTTATGTTTTGGGATATCAAAATATAATATATTAAGCACTTAGGAGCCATTTGTTTTGTTTTTCGGACTCTGATTTTGCTGATTTTTAGACGTTATTTTTCAGGGCTCGATTTCCATGCCCCAAAAAGTTTAATTTTTTTTGAAATTTCATGTTTTGGGATGTCAAAAAATAATATATTAAGCACTTAGGAGCCATTTGTTTTGTTTTTCGGAGTATGCTTTTGATGATTTTTAGACGTCATTTTTAAGGGCTCGATTTCCGTGCCCGGAAAAGTTTCATTTTTTTTGAAATTTTATGTTTTGGGATATCAAAAAATAATATATTAAGCACTTAGGAGCCATTTGTTTTGTTTTTCGGACTCTGATTTTGCTGATTTTTATACGTCATTTTTCAGGGCTCGATTTCCATGCCCCGAAAAGTTTCATTTTTTTTTGAAATTTCATGTTTTGGGATGTCAAAAAATAATATATTAAGCACTTAGGAGCCATTTGTTTTGTTTTTCGGATTCTGATTTTGCTGATTATTAGACGTCATTTTTCAAAAGTTTCATTTTTTTTGAAATTTTAAGTTTTGATAAGTTAAAAAATAATATATTAAGCACTTAGGAGACATTTGTTTAGTTTTTCGGAGTATGATTTTGATGATTTTTAGACGTCATTTTTCAGGGCTCGATTTTCGTACCCAAAAAAGTTTCATTTTTTTTGAAATTCATGTTTTAGGATGTCAAAAAATAATATATTAAGCACTTAGGAGCCATTTGTTTTGTTTTCCGGACTCTGATTTTGCTGAGTTTTAGACGTCATTTTTCAGGGCTCGATTTTCGTGACCCGAAAAGTTTTATTTTTTTTGAAATTTTATGTTTTGGTAAGTTAAAAAATAATATATTAAGCACTTAGGAGACATTTGTTTTGTTTTTCGGACTCTGATTTTGCTGATTTTTTGACGTCATTTTTCAGGGCTCGATTTTCGTGCCCCGAAAAGTTTCATTTTTTTTCAAATTTTAAGTTTTGGTAAGTTAAAAAATAATATATTAATCACTTATGGACATTTGTTTTGTTTTTCGGACTCTGATTTTGCTGATTTTTGGACGTCATTTTTCAGGGCTCGATTTTCGTGCCCCGAAAAGTTTCATTTTTTTGAAATTTTAAGTTTTGGTAAGTTAAAAAATAATATATTAAGCACTTAGGAGACATTTGTTTTGTTTTTCGAACTCTGATTTTGCTGATTTTTAGACGTCATTTTTCGGGGTTCGATTTTCGTGCCCCGAAAAGTTTCATTTTTTTTTAAATTTTAAGTTTTGGTAAGTTAAAAAATAGTATATTAAGCACTTAGGAGACATTTGTTTTGTTTTTCGGAGTATGCTTTTGATGATTTTTAGACGTCATTTTTAAGGGCTCGATTTCCGTGCCCCGAAAAGTTTCATTTTTTTTGAAATTTTATGTTTTGGGATATCAAAATATAATATATTAAGCACTTAGGAGCCATTTGTTTTGTTTTTCGGACTCTGATTTTGCTGATTTTTAGACGTTATTTTTCAGGGCTCGATTTCCATGCCCCAAAAAGTTTAATTTTTTTTGAAATTTCATGTTTTGGGATGTCAAAAAATAATATATTAAGCACTTAGGAGCCATTTGTTTTGTTTTTCGGAGTATGCTTTTGATGATTTTTAGACGTCATTTTTAAGGGCTCGATTTCCGTGCCCGGAAAAGTTTCATTTTTTTTGAAATTTTATGTTTTGGGATATCAAAAAATAATATATTAAGCACTTAGGAGCCATTTGTTTTGTTTTTCGGACTCTGATTTTGCTGATTTTTATACGTCATTTTTCAGGGCTCGATTTCCATGCCCCGAAAAGTTTCATTTTTTTTTGAAATTTCATGTTTTGGGATGTCAAAAAATAATATATTAAGCACTTAGGAGCCATTTGTTTTGTTTTTCGGATTCTGATTTTGCTGATTATTAGACGTCATTTTTCAAAAGTTTCATTTTTTTTGAAATTTCAAGTTTTGATAAGTTAAAAAATAATATATTAAGCACTTAGGAGACATTTGTTTAGTTTTTCGGAGTATGATTTTGATGATTTTTAGACGTCATTTTTCAGGGCTCGATTTTCGTACCCAAAAAAGTTTCATTTTTTTTGAAATTCATGTTTTAGGATGTCAAAAAATAATATATTAAGCACTTAGGAGCCATTTGTTTTGTTTTTCGGACTCTGATTTTGCTGAGTTTTAGACGTCATTTTTCAGGGCTCGATTTTCGTGACCCGAAAAGTTTTATTTTTTTTGAAATTTTATGTTTTGGTAAGTTAAAAAATAATATATTAAGCACTTAGGAGACATTTGTTTTGTTTTTCGGACTCTGATTTTGCTGATTTTTTGACGTCATTTTTCAGGGCTCGATTTTCGTGCCCCGAAAAGTTTCATTTTTTTTCAAATTTTAAGTTTTGGTAAGTTAAAAAATAATATATTAATCACTTATGGACATTTGTTTTGTTTTTCGGACTCTGATTTTGCTGATTTTTGGACGTCATTTTTCAGGGCTCGATTTTCGTGCCCCGAAAAGTTTCATTTTTTTGAAATTTTAAGTTTTGGTAAGTTAAAAAATAATATATTAAGCACTTAGGAGACATTTGTTTTGTTTTTCGAACTCTGATTTTGCTGATTTTTAGACGTCATTTTTCGGGGTTCGATTTTCGTGCCCCGAAAAGTTTCATTTTTTTTTAAATTTTAAGTTTTGGTAAGTTAAAAAATAGTATATTAAGCACTTAGGAGACATTTGTTTTGTTTTTCGGAGTATGCTTTTGATGATTTTTAGACGTCATTTTTAAGGGCTCGATTTCCGTGCCCCGAAAAGTTTCATTTTTTTTGAAATTTTATGTTTTGGGATATCAAAATATAATATATTAAGCACTTAGGAGCCATTTGTTTTGTTTTTCGGACTCTGATTTTGCTGATTTTTAGACGTTATTTTTCAGGGCTCGATTTCCATGCCCCAAAAAGTTTAATATTTTTTGAAATTTCATGTTTTGGGATGTCAAAAAATAATATATTAAGCACTTAGGAGCCATTTGTTTTGTTTTTCGGAGTATGCTTTTGATGATTTTTAGACGTCATTTTTAAGGGCTCGATTTCCGTGCCCGGAAAAGTTTCATTTTTTTTGAAATTTTATGTTTTGGGATATCAAAAAATAATATATTAAGCACTTAGGAGCCATTTGTTTTGTTTTTCGGACTCTGATTTTGCTGATTTTTTGACGTCATTTTTCAGGGCTCGATTTTCGTGCCCCGAAATATTTCATTTTTTTTCAAATTTTAAGTTTTGATATGTTAAAAAATAATATATTAAGCACTTAGGAGACATTTGTTTTTTTTTTCGGAGTATGATTTTGATGATTTTTAGACGTCATTTTTCAGGGCTCGATTTTCGTACCCCGAAAAGTTTCATTTTTTTTGAAATTTCATGTTTTGGGATGTCAAAAAATTATATATTAAGCACTTAGGAACCATTTGTTTTTTTTTTCGGACTCTGATTTTGCTGATTTTTAGACGTCATTTTTCAGGGCTCGATTTCCGTGCCCCGAAAAGTTTCATTTTTTTTGAAATTTCATGTTTTGGGATGTCAAAAAATTATATATTAAGCACTTAGGAGCCATTTGTTTTGTTTTTCGGACTCCGATTTTGCTGATTTTTTCAGGGCTCGATTTTCGTGCCCCGAAAAGTTTCATTTTTTTTGTAATTTTAAGTTTTGGTAAGTTAAAAAATAATATATTAAGCACTTAGGAGCTATTTGTTTTGTTTTTCGGACTCTGATTTTGCTGATTTTTAGACGTCATTTTTCAGGAGTCGATTTCCGTGTCCCGAAATGTTTCATTTTTTTTGAAATTTCATGTTTTGGGATGTCAAAAAATAATATATTAAGCACTTAGGAGACATTTGTTTTGTTTTTCGGACCCTTATTTTGCTGATCTTTAGACGTCATTTTTAAGGGCTCGATTTTCGTGCCCCGAAAAGTTTCATTTTTTTTCAAATTCTAAGTTTTGGTAAGTTAAAAAATAATATATTAAGCCCTTAGGAGACATTTGTTTTGTTTTTTGGACTCCGATTTTGCTGATTTTTTGACGTCATTTTTCAAGGCTCGATATTCGTGCCCAGAAATGTTTCATTTTTTTTGAAATTTTAAGTTTTGGTAAGTTAAAAAATAATATATTAAGCACTTAGGAGACATTTGTTTTGTTTTTCGGACTCTGATTTTGCTGATTTTTAGACGTCATTTTTCGGGGTTCGATTTTCGTGCCCCGAAAAGTTTCATTTTTTTTAAATTTTTAGTTTTGGTAAGTTAAAAAATAGTATATTAAGCACTTAGGAGACATTTGTTTTGTTTTTCGGAGTATGCTTTTGATGATTTTTAGACGTCATTTTTAAGGGCTCGATTTCCGTGCCCCGAAAAGTTTCATTTTTTTTGAAATTTTATGTTTTGGGATATCAAAATATAATATATTAAGCACTTAGGAGGCATTTGTTTTGTTTTTCGGACTCTGATTTTGCTGATTTTTAGACGTCATTTTTCAGGGCTCGATTTCCATGCCCCAAAAAGTTTAATTTATTTTGAAATTTCATGTTTTGGGATGTCAAAAAATAATATATTAAGCACTTAGGAGCCATTTGTTTTGTTTTTCGGAGTATGCTTTTGATGATTTTTAGACGTCATTTTTAAGGGCTCGATTTCCGTGCCCCGAAAAGTTTCATTTTTTTTGAAATTTTATGTTTTGGGATATCAAATAATAATATATTAAGCACTTAGGTGCCATTTGTTTTGTTTTTCGGACTCTGATTTTGCTGATTTTTATTCGTCATTTTTCAGGGCTCGATTTCCATGCCCCGAAAAGTTTCATTTTTTTTTGAAATTTCATGTTTTGGGATGTCAAAAAATAATATATTAAATACTTAGGAGCCATTTGTTTTGTTTTTCGGATTCTGATTTTGCTGATTATTAGACGTCATTTTTCAGGGCTCGATTTTCGTGCCCCAAAAAGTTTCATTTTTTTTGAAATTTTAAGTTTTGATAAGTTAAAAAATAATATATTAAGCACTTAGGAGACATTTGTTTAGTTTTTCGGAGTATGCTTTTGATGATTTTTAGACGTCATTTTTAAGGGCTCGATTTCCGTGCCCCGAAAAGTTTCATTTTTTTTGAAATTTTATGTTTTGGGATATCAAAATATAATATATTAAGCACTTAGGAGCCATTTGTTTTGTTTTTCGGACTCTGATTTTGCTGATTTTTAGACGTTATTTTTCAGGGCTCGATTTCCATGCCCCAAAAAGTTTAATTTTTTTTGAAATTTCATGTTTTGGGATGTCAAAAAATAATATATTAAGCACTTAGGAGCCATTTGTTTTGTTTTTCGGAGTATGCTTTTGATGATTTTTAGACGTCATTTTTAAGGGCTCGATTTCCGTGCCCGGAAAAGTTTCATTTTTTTTGAAATTTTATGTTTTGGGATATCAAAAAATAATATATTAAGCACTTAGGAGCCATTTGTTTTGTTTTTCGGACTCTGATTTTGCTGATTTTTATACGTCATTTTTCAGGGCTCGATTTCCATGCCCCGAAAAGTTTCATTTTTTTTTGAAATTTCATGTTTTGGGATGTCAAAAAATAATATATTAAGCACTTAGGAGCCATTTGTTTTGTTTTTCGGATTCTGATTTTGCTGATTATTAGACGTCATTTTTCAAAAGTTTCATTTTTTTTGAAATTTTAAGTTTTGATAAGTTAAAAAATAATATATTAAGCACTTAGGAGACATTTGTTTAGTTTTTCGGAGTATGATTTTGATGATTTTTAGACGTCATTTTTCAGGGCTCGATTTTCGTACCCAAAAAAGTTTCATTTTTTTTGAAATTCATGTTTTAGGATGTCAAAAAATAATATATTAAGCACTTAGGAGCCATTTGTTTTGTTTTTCGGACTCTGATTTTGCTGAGTTTTAGACGTCATTTTTCAGGGCTCGATTTTCGTGACCCGAAAAGTTTTATTTTTTTTGAAATTTTATGTTTTGGTAAGTTAAAAAATAATATATTAAGCACTTAGGAGACATTTGTTTTGTTTTTCGGACTCTGATTTTGCTGATTTTTTGACGTCATTTTTCAGGGCTCGATTTTCGTGCCCCGAAAAGTTTCATTTTTTTTCAAATTTTAAGTTTTGGTAAGTTAAAAAATAATATATTAATCACTTATGGACATTTGTTTTGTTTTTCGGACTCTGATTTTGCTGATTTTTGGACGTCATTTTTCAGGGCTCGATTTTCGTGCCCCGAAAAGTTTCATTTTTTTGAAATTTTAAGTTTTGGTAAGTTAAAAAATAATATATTAAGCACTTAGGAGACATTTGTTTTGTTTTTCGAACTCTGATTTTGCTGATTTTTAGACGTCATTTTTCGGGGTTCGATTTTCGTGCCCCGAAAAGTTTCATTTTTTTTTAAATTTTAAGTTTTGGTAAGTTAAAAAATAGTATATTAAGCACTTAGGAGACATTTGTTTTGTTTTTCGGAGTATGCTTTTGATGATTTTTAGACGTCATTTTTAAGGGCTCGATTTCCGTGCCCCGAAAAGTTTCATTTTTTTTGAAATTTTATGTTTTGGGATATCAAAATATAATATATTAAGCACTTAGGAGCCATTTGTTTTGTTTTTCGTTTGCTGATTTTTAGACGTTATTTTTCAGGGCTCGATTTCCATGCCCCAAAAAGTTTAATTTTTTTTGAAATTTCATGTTTTGGGATGTCAAAAAATAATATATTAAGCACTTAGGAGCCATTTGTTTTGTTTTTCGGAGTATGCTTTTGATGATTTTTAGACGTCATTTTTAAGGGCTCGATTTCCGTGCCCGGAAAAGTTTCATTTTTTTTGAAATTTTATGTTTTGGGATATCAAAAAATAATATATTAAGCACTTAGGAGCCATTTGTTTTGTTTTTCGGACTCTGATTTTGCTGATTTTTATACGTCATTTTTCAGGGCTCGATTTCCATGCCCCGAAAAGTTTCATTTTTTTTTGAAATTTCATGTTTTGGGATGTCAAAAAATAATATATTAAGCACTTAGGAGCCATTTGTTTTGTTTTTCGGATTCTGATTTTGCTGATTATTAGACGTCATTTTTCAAAAGTTTCATTTTTTTTGAAATTTTAAGTTTTGATAAGTTAAAAAATAATATATTAAGCACTTAGGAGACATTTGTTTAGTTTTTCGGAGTATGATTTTGATGATTTTTAGACGTCATTTTTCAGGGCTCGATTTTCGTACCCAAAAAAGTTTCATTTTTTTTGAAATTCATGTTTTAGGATGTCAAAAAATAATATATTAAGCACTTAGGAGCCATTTGTTTTGTTTTTCGGACTCTGATTTTGCTGAGTTTTAGACGTCATTTTTCAGGGCTCGATTTTCGTGACCCGAAAAGTTTTATTTTTTTTGAAATTTTATGTTTTGGTAAGTTAAAAAATAATATATTAAGCACTTAGGAGACATTTGTTTTGTTTTTCGGACTCTGATTTTGCTGATTTTTTGACGTCATTTTTCAGGGCTCGATTTTCGTGCCCCGAAAAGTTTCATTTTTTTTCAAATTTTAAGTTTTGGTAAGTTAAAAAATAATATATTAATCACTTATGGACATTTGTTTTGTTTTTCGGACTCTGATTTTGCTGATTTTTGGACGTCATTTTTCAGGGCTCGATTTTCGTGCCCCGAAAAGTTTCATTTTTTTGAAATTTTAAGTTTTGGTAAGTTAAAAAATAATATATTAAGCACTTAGGAGACATTTGTTTTGTTTTTCGAACTCTGATTTTGCTGATTTTTAGACGTCATTTTTCGGGGTTCGATTTTCGTGCCCCGAAAAGTTTCATTTTTTTTTAAATTTTAAGTTTTGGTAAGTTAAAAAATAGTATATTAAGCACTTAGGAGACATTTGTTTTGTTTTTCGGAGTATGCTTTTGATGATTTTTAGACGTCATTTTTAAGGGCTCGATTTCCGTGCCCCAAAAAGTTTCATTTTTTTTGAAATTTTATGTTTTGGGATATCAAAATATAATATATTAAGCACTTTGGAGCCATTTGTTTTGTTTTTCGGACTCTGATTTTGCTGATTTTTAGACGTTATTTTTCAGGGCTCGATTTCCATGCCCCAAAAAGTTTAATTTTTTTTGAAATTTCATGTTTTGGGATGTCAAAAAATAATATATTAAGCACTTAGGAGCCATTTGTTTTGTTTTTCGGAGTATGCTTTTGATGATTTTTAGACGTCATTTTTAAGGGCTCGATTTCCGTGCCCGAAAAAGTTTCATTTTTTTTGAAATTTTATGTTTTGGGATATCAAAAAATAATATATTAAGCACTTAGGAGCCATTTGTTTTGTTTTTCGGACTCTGATTTTGCTGATTTTTTGACGTCATTTTTCAGGGCTCGATTTTCGTGCCCCGAAATATTTCATTTTTTTTCAAATTTTAAGTTTTGATATGTTAAAAAATAATATATTAAGCACTTAGGAGACATTTGTTTTTTTTTTCGGAGTATGATTTTGATGATTTTTAGACGTCATTTTTCAGGGCTCGATTTTCGTACCCCGAAAAGTTTCATTTTTTTTGAAATTTCATGTTTTGGGATGTCAAAAAATTATATATTAAGCACTTAGGAACCATTTGTTTTTTTTTTCGGACTCTGATTTTGCTGATTTTTAGACGTCATTTTTCAGGGCTCGATTTCCGTGCCCCGAAAAGTTTCATTTTTTTTGAAATTTCATGTTTTGGGATGTCAAAAAATTATATATTAAGCACTTAGGAGCCATTTGTTTTGTTTTTCGGACTCCGATTTTGCTGATTTTTTCAGGGCTCGATTTTCGTGCCCCGAAAAGTTTCATTTTTTTTGTAATTTTAAGTTTTGGTAAGTTAAAAAATAATATATTAAGCACTTAGGAGCTATTTGTTTTGTTTTTCGGACTCTGATTTTGCTGATTTTTAGACGTCATTTTTCAGGAGTCGATTTCCGTGTCCCGAAATGTTTCATTTTTTTTGAAATTTCATGTTTTGGGATGTCAAAAAATAATATATTAAGCACTTAGGAGACATTTGTTTTGTTTTTCGGACCCTTATTTTGCTGATCTTTAGACGTCATTTTTAAGGGCTCGATTTTCGTGCCCCGAAAAGTTTCATTTTTTTTGAAATTCTAAGTTTTGGTAAGTTAAAAAATAATATATTAAGCCCTTAGGAGACATTTGTTTTGTTTTTTGGACTCCGATTTTGCTGATTTTTTGACGTCATTTTTCAAGGCTCGATTTTCGTGCCCAGAAATGTTTCATTTTTTTTGAAATTTTAAGTTTTGGTAAGTTAAAAAATAATATATTAAGCACTTAGGAGACATTTGTTTTGTTTTTCGGACTCTGATTTTGCTGATTTTTAGACGTCATTTTTCGGGGTTCGATTTTCGTGCCCCGAAAAGTTTCATTTTTTTTAAATTTTTAGTTTTGGTAAGTTAAAAAATAGTATATTAAGCACTTAGGAGACATTTGTTTTGTTTTTCGGAGTATGCTTTTGATGATTTTTAGACGTCATTTTTAAGGGCTCGATTTCCGTGCCCCGAAAAGTTTCATTTTTTTTGAAATTTTATGTTTTGGGATATCAAAATATAATATATTAAGCACTTAGGAGGCATTTGTTTTGTTTTTCGGACTCTGATTTTGCTGATTTTTAGACGTCATTTTTCAGGGCTCGATTTCCATGCCCCAAAAAGTTTAATTTATTTTGAAATTTCATGTTTTGGGATGTCAAAAAATAATATATTAAGCACTTAGGAGCCATTTGTTTTGTTTTTCGGAGTATGCTTTTGATGATTTTTAGACGTCATTTTTAAGGGCTCGATTTCCGTGCCCCGAAAAGTTTCATTTTTTTTGAAATTTTATGTTTTGGGATATCAAATAATAATATATTAAGCACTTAGGTGCCATTTGTTTTGTTTTTCGGACTCTGATTTTGCTGATTTTTATTCGTCATTTTTCAGGGCTCGATTTCCGTGCCCCGAAAAGTTTCATTTTTTTTTGAAATTTCATGTTTTGGGATGTCAAAAAATAATATATTAAATACTTAGGAGCCATTTGTTTTGTTTTTCGGATTCTGATTTTGCTGATTATTAGACGTCATTTTTCAGGGCTCGATTTTCGTGCCCCAAAAAGTTTCATTTTTTTTGAAATTTTAAGTTTTGATAAGTTAAAAAATAATATATTAAGCACTTAGGAGACATTTGTTTAGTTTTTCGGAGTATGATTTTGATGATTTTTAGACGTCATTTTTCAGGGCTCGATTTTCGTACCCCAAAAAGTTTCATTTTTTTTGAAATTCATGTTTTAGGATGTCAAAAAATAATATATTAAGCACTTAGGAGCCATTTGTTTTGTTTTTCGGACTCTGATTTTGCTGATTTTTTGACGTCATTTTTCAGGGCTCGATTTTCGTGCCCCGAAATATTTCATTTTTTTTGAAATTTTAAGTTTTGATAAGTTAAAAAATAATATATTAAGCACTTAGGAGACATTTGTTTTTTTTTTTCGGAGTATGATTTTGATGATTTTTAGACGTCATTTTTCAGGGCTCGATTTTCGTACCCCGAAAAGTTTCATTTTTTTTGAAATTTCATGTTTTGGGATGTCAAAAAATTATATATTAAGCACTTAGGAACCATTTGTTTTTTTTTTCGGACTCTGATTTTGCTGATTTTTAGACATCATTTTTCAGGGCTCGATTTCCGTGCCCCGAAAAGTTTCATTTTTTTTGAAATTTCATGTTTTGGGATGTCAAAAAATTATATATTAAGCACTTAGGAACCATTTGTTTTGTTTTTCGAACTCCGATTTTGCTGATTTTTAGAAGTCATTTTTCAGGGCTCGATTTTCGTGCCCCGAAAAGTTTCATTTTTTTTGAAATTTTAAGTTTTGGTAAGTTAAAAAATAATATATTAAGCACTTAGGAGCTATTTGTTTTGTTTTTCGGACTCTGATTTTGCTGATTTTTAGACGTCATTTTTCAGGAGTCGATTTCCGTGTCCCGAAATGTTTCATTTTTTTTGAAATTTCATGTTTTTGGATGTCAAAAAATAATATATTAAGCACTTAGGAGACATTTGTTTTGTTTTTCGGACCCTTATTTTGCTGATCTTTAGACGTCATTTTTAAGGGCTCGATTTTCGTGCCACGAAAAGTTTCATTTTTTTTGAAATTCTAAGTTTTGGTAAGTTAAAAAATAATATATTAAGCCCTTAGGAGACATTTGTTTTGTTTTTTGGACTCCGATTTTGCTGATTTTTTGACGTCATTTTTCAAGGCTCGATTTTCGTGCCCAGAAATGTTTCATTTTTTTTGAAATTTTAAGTTTTGGTAAGTTAAAAAATAATATATTAAGCACTTAGGAGACATTTGTTTTATTTTTCGGACTCTGATTTTGCTGATTTTTAGACGTCATTTTTCGGGTTTCGATTTTCGTGTCCCGAAAAGTTTCATTTTTTTTTAAATTTTAAGTTTTGGTAAGTTAAAAAATAGTATATTAAGCACTTAGGAGACATTTGTTTTGTTTTTCGGAGTATGCTTTTGATGATTTTTAGACGTCATTTTTAAGGGCTCGTTTCCGTGCCCCGAAAAGTTTCATTTTTTTTGAAATTTTATGTTTTGGGATATCAAAAAATAATATATTAAGCACTTAGGAGCCATTTGTTTTGTTTTTCGGACTCTGAATTTGCTGATTTTTATACGTCATTTTTCAGGGCTCGATTTCCATGCCCCGAAAAGTTTCATTTTTTTTTTGAAAGTTCATGTTTTGGGATGTCAAAAAATAATATATTAAGCAATTAGGAGCCATTTGTTTTGTTTTTCGGACTCTGATTTTGCTTATTTTTAGA
Organism: Penstemon newberryi var. newberryi; assembly: GCA_030819805.1. Classification (NCBI taxonomy): domain Eukaryota; kingdom Viridiplantae; phylum Streptophyta; class Magnoliopsida; order Lamiales; family Plantaginaceae; genus Penstemon; species Penstemon newberryi. The sequence continues at coordinate 27,759,738 of JAUALY010000006.1, read as the reverse complement.
CGTCATTTTTCGTAAGTCGATTTCCGTGCCCCGAAATGTCTCATTTTTTTTGAAATTTCATGTTTTGGGATGTCAAAAAATAATATATTAAGCACTTAGGAGACATTTGTTTTGTTTTTCGGACCCTTATTTTGCTGATTTTTAGACGTCATTTTTCAGGGCTCGATTTTCGTGCCCCAAAAAGTTTCATTTTTTTTGAAATTTTAAGTTTTGATAAGTTTAAAAATAATATATTAAGAACTTAGGAGACATTTGTTTTGTTTTTCGGTGTATGATTTTGATGATTTTTAGACGTCATTTTTCAGGGCTCGATTTTCGCACCCCAAAAAGTTTCATTTTTTTTGAAATTTCATGTTTTGGGATGTCAAAAAATAATATATTAAGCACTTAGGAGCCATTTGTTTTGTTTTTCGGACTCTGATTTTGCTGATTTTTTGACGTCATTTTTCGGGGCTCGATTTTCGTGCCCCGAAAAGTTTCATTTTTTTTGAAATTTTATGTTTTGGTAAGTTAAAAAATAATATATTAAGCACTTAGGAGACATTTGTTTTGTTTTTCGGACTCTGATTTTGCTGATTTTTTGACGTCATTTTTCAGGGCTCGATTTTCGTGCCACGAAAAGTTTCATTTTTTTTCAAATTTTAAGTTTTGGTAAGTTAAAAAATAATATATTAATCACTTATGGACATTTGTTTTGTTTTTCGGACTCTGATTTTGCTGATTTTTGGACGTCATTTTTCAGGGCTCGATTTTCGTGCCCCAAAAAGTTTCATTTTTTTTGAAATTTTAAGTTTTGATAAGTTAAAAAATAATATATTAAGCACTTAGGAGACATTTGTTTAGTTTTTCGGAGTATGATTTTGATGATTTTTAGACGTCATTTTTCAGGGCTCGATTTTCGTACCCCAAAAAGTTTCATTTTTTTTGAAATTCATGTTTTAGGATGTCAAAAAATAATATATTAAGCACTTAGGAGCCATTTGTTTTGTTTTTCGGACTCTGATTTTGCTGATTTTTTGACGTCATTTTTCAGGGCTCGATTTTCGTGCCCCGAAATATTTCATTTTTTTTGAAATTTTAAGTTTTGATAAGTTAAAAAATAATATATTAAGCACTTAGGAGACATTTGTTTTTTTTTTTCGGAGTATGATTTTGATGATTTTTAGACGTCATTTTTCAGGGCTCGATTTTCGTACCCCGAAAAGTTTCATTTTTTTTGAAATTTCATGTTTTGGGATGTCAAAAAATTATATATTAAGCACTTAGGAACCATTTGTTTTTTTTTTCGGACTCTGATTTTGCTGATTTTTAGACATCATTTTTCAGGGCTCGATTTCCGTGCCCCGAAAAGTTTCATTTTTTTTGAAATTTCATGTTTTGGGATGTCAAAAAATTATATATTAAGCACTTAGGAACCATTTGTTTTGTTTTTCGAACTCCGATTTTGCTGATTTTTAGAAGTCATTTTTCAGGGCTCGATTTTCGTGCCCCGAAAAGTTTCATTTTTTTTGAAATTTTAAGTTTTGGTAAGTTAAAAAATAATATATTAAGCACTTAGGAGCTATTTGTTTTGTTTTTCGGACTCTGATTTTGCTGATTTTTAGACGTCATTTTTCAGGAGTCGATTTCCGTGTCCCGAAATGTTTCATTTTTTTTGAAATTTCATGTTTTTGGATGTCAAAAAATAATATATTAAGCACTTAGGAGACATTTGTTTTGTTTTTCGGACCCTTATTTTGCTGATCTTTAGACGTCATTTTTAAGGGCTCGATTTTCGTGCCACGAAAAGTTTCATTTTTTTTGAAATTCTAAGTTTTGGTAAGTTAAAAAATAATATATTAAGCCCTTAGGAGACATTTGTTTTGTTTTTTGGACTCCGATTTTGCTGATTTTTTGACGTCATTTTTCAAGGCTCGATTTTCGTGCCCAGAAATGTTTCATTTTTTTTGAAATTTTAAGTTTTGGTAAGTTAAAAAATAATATATTAAGCACTTAGGAGACATTTGTTTTATTTTTCGGACTCTGATTTTGCTGATTTTTAGACGTCATTTTTCGGGTTTCGATTTTCGTGTCCCGAAAAGTTTCATTTTTTTTTAAATTTTAAGTTTTGGTAAGTTAAAAAATAGTATATTAAGCACTTAGGAGACATTTGTTTTGTTTTTCGGAGTATGCTTTTGATGATTTTTAGACGTCATTTTTAAGGGCTCGTTTCCGTGCCCCGAAAAGTTTCATTTTTTTTGAAATTTTATGTTTTGGGATATCAAAAAATAATATATTAAGCACTTAGGAGCCATTTGTTTTGTTTTTCGGACTCTGAATTTGCTGATTTTTATACGTCATTTTTCAGGGCTCGATTTCCATGCCCCGAAAAGTTTCATTTTTTTTTTGAAAGTTCATGTTTTGGGATGTCAAAAAATAATATATTAAGCAATTAGGAGCCATTTGTTTTGTTTTTCGGACTCTGATTTTGCTTATTTTTAGACGTCATTTTTCGTAAGTCGATTTCCGTGCCCCGAAATGTCTCATTTTTTTTGAAATTTCATGTTTTGGGATGTCAAAAAATAATATATTAAGCACTTAGGAGACATTTGTTTTGTTTTTCGGACCCTTATTTTGCTGATTTTTAGACGTCATTTTTCAGGGCTCGATTTTCGTGCCCCAAAAAGTTTCATTTTTTTTGAAATTTTAAGTTTTGATAAGTTTAAAAATAATATATTAAGAACTTAGGAGACATTTGTTTTGTTTTTCGGTGTATGATTTTGATGATTTTTAGACGTCATTTTTCAGGGCTCGATTTTCGCACCCCAAAAAGTTTCATTTTTTTTGAAATTTCATGTTTTGGGATGTCAAAAAATAATATATTAAGCACTTAGGAGCCATTTGTTTTGTTTTTCGGACTCTGATTTTGCTGATTTTTTGACGTCATTTTTCGGGGCTCGATTTTCGTGCCCCGAAAAGTTTCATTTTTTTTGAAATTTTATGTTTTGGTAAGTTAAAAAATAATATATTAAGCACTTAGGAGACATTTGTTTTGTTTTTCGGACTCTGATTTTGCTGATTTTTTGACGTCATTTTTCAGGGCTCGATTTTCGTGCCACGAAAAGTTTCATTTTTTTTCAAATTTTAAGTTTTGGTAAGTTAAAAAATAATATATTAATCACTTATGGACATTTGTTTTGTTTTTCGGACTCTGATTTTGCTGATTTTTGGACGTCATTTTTCAGGGCTCGATTTCCGTGCCCCGAAAAGTTTCATTTTTTTGAAATTTTAAGTTTTGGTAAGTTAAAAAATAATATATTAAGCACTTAGGAGTCATTTGTTTTGTTTTTCGAACTCTGATTTTGCTGATTTTTAGACGTCATTTTTCGGGGTTCGATTTTCGTGCCCCGAAAAGTTTCATTTTTTTTTAAATTTTAAGTTTTGGTAAGTTAAAAAATAGTATATTAAGCACTTAGGAGACATTTGTTTTGTTTTTCGGAGTATGCTTTTGATGATTTTTAGACGTCATTTTTAAGGGCTCGATTTCCGTGCCCCGAAAAGTTTCATTTTTTTTGAAATTTTATGTCTTGGGATATCAAAATATAATATATTAAGCACTTAGGAGCCATTTGTTTTGTTTTTCGGACTCTGATTTTGCTGATTTTTAGACGTTATTTTTCAGGGCTCGATTTCCATGCCCCAAAAAGTTTAATTTTTTTTGAAATTTCATGTTTTGGGATGTCAAAAAATAATATATTAAGCACTTAGGAGCCATTTGTTTCGTTTTTCGGAGTATGCTTTTGATGATTTTTAGACGTCATTTTTAAGGGCTCGATTTCCGGGCCCCGAAAAGTTTCATTTTTTTTGAAATTTTATGTTTTGGGATATCAAAAAATAATATATTAAGCACTTAGGAGCCATTTGTTTTGTTTTTCGGACTCTGATTTTGCTGATTTTTATACGTCATTTTTCAGGGCTCGATTTCCATGCCCCGAAAAGTTTCATTTTTTTTTGAAATTTCATGTTTTGGGATGTCAAAAAATAATATATTAAGCACTTAGGAGCCATTTGTTTTGTTTTTCGGATTCTGATTTTGCTGATTATTAGACGTCATTTTTCAAAAGTTTCATTTTTTTTGAAATTTTAAGTTTTGATAAGTTAAAAAATAATATATTAAGCACTTAGGAGACATTTGTTTAGTTTTTCGGAGTATGATTTTGATGATTTTTAGACGTCATTTTTCAGGGCTCGATTTTCGTACCCAAAAAAGTTTCATTTTTTTTGAAATTCATGTTTTAGGATGTCAAAAAATAATATATTAAGCACTTAGGAGCCATTTGTTTTGTTTTTCGGACTCTGATTTTGCTGAGTTTTAGACGTCATTTTTCAGGGCTCGATTTTCGTGACCCGAAAAGTTTTATTTTTTTTGAAATTTTATGTTTTGGTAAGTTAAAAAATAATATATTAAGCACTTAGGAGACATTTGTTTTGTTTTTCGGACTCTGATTTTGCTGATTTTTTGACGTCATTTTTCAGGGCTCGATTTTCGTGCCCCGAAAAGTTTCATTTTTTTTGAAATTTTAAGTTTTGGTAAGTTAAAAAATAATATATTAATCACTTATAGACATTTGTTTTGTTTTTCGGACTCTGATTTTGCTGATTTTTGGACGTCATTTTTCAGGGCTCGATTTTCGTGCCCCGAAAAGTTTCATTTTTTTGAAATTTTAAGTTTTGGTAAGTTAAAAAATAATATATTAAGCACTTAGGAGACATTTGTTTTGTTTTTCGGACTCTGATTTTGCTGATTTTTAGACGTCATTTTTCGGGGTTCGATTTTCGTGCCCCGAAAAGTTTCATTTTTTTTAAAATTTTAAGTTTTGGTAAGTTAAAAAATAGTATATTAAGCACTTAGGAGACATTTGTTTTGTTTTTCGGAGTATGCTTTTGATGATTTTTAGACGTCATTTTTAAGGACTCGATTTCCGTGCCCCTAAAAGTTTCATTTTTTTTGAAATTTTATGTTTTGGGATATCAAAAAATAATATATTAAGCACTTAGGAGCCATTTGTTTTATTTTTCGGACTATGATTTTGCTGATTTTAGACGTCATTTTTCAGGGCTCGATTTCCATGCCCCGAAAAGTTTCATTTTTTTTGAAATTTCATGTTTTGGGATGTCAAAAAATAATATATTAAGCACTTAGGAGCCATTTGTTTTGTTTTTCGGATTCTGATTTTGCTAATTATTAGATGTCATTTTTCAGGGCTCGATTTTCGTGCCCCAAAAAGTTTCATTTTTTTTGAAATTTTAAGTTTTGATAAGTTAAAAAATAATATATTAAGCACTTAGAAGACATTTGTTTTGTTTTTCGGTGTATGATTTTGATGATTTTTAGACGTCATTTTTAAGGGCTCGATTTTCGTACCCCGAAAAGTTTCATTTTTTTTGAAATTTCATGTTTTAGGATGTCAAAAAATAATATATTAAGCACTTAGGAGCCATTTGTTTTGTTTTTCGGACCCTGATTTTGCTGATTTTTTGACGTCATTTTTCAGGGCTCGATTTTCGTGCCCCGAAATATTTCATTTTTTTTGAAATTTTAAGTTTTGATAAGTTAAAAAATAATATATTAAGCACTTAGGAGACTTTTGTTTTTTTTTTTCGGAGTATGATTTTGATGATTTTTAGACGTCATTTTTCAGGGCTCGATTTTCGTACCCGGAAAAGTTTCATTTTTTTTGAAATTTCATGTTTTGGGATGTCAAAAAATTATATATTAAGCACTTAGGAACCATTTGTTTTTTTTTTCGGACTCTGATTTTGCTGATTTTTAGACGTCATTTTTCAGGGCTCGATTTCCGTGCCCCGAAAAGTTTTATTTTTTTTGTAATTTCATGTTTTAGGATGTCAAAAAATTATATATTAAGCACTTAGGAGCAATTTGTTTTGTTTTTCGGACTCCGATTTTGCTGATTTTTAGAAGTCATTTTTCAGGGCTCGATTTTCGTGCCCCGAAAAGTTTCATTTTTTTTGAAATTTTAAGTTTTGGTAAGTTAAAAAATAATATATTAAGCACTTAGGAGCTATTTGTTTTGTTTTTCGGACTCTGATTTTGCTGATTTTTAGACGTCATTTTTCAGGAGTCGATTTCCGTGGCCCGAAATGTTTCATTTTTTTTGAAATTTCCTGTTTTGGGATGTCAAAAAATTATATATTAAGCACTTAGGAGCCATTTGTTTTGTTTTTCGGACCCTGATTTTGCTGATTTTTTGACGTCATTTTTCAGGGCTCGATTTTCGTGCCCCGAAATATTTCATTTTTTTTGAAATTTTAAGTTTTGATAAGTTAAAAAATAATATATTAAGCACTTAGGAGACATTTGTTTTTTTTTTTCGGAGTATGATTTTGATGATTTTTAGACGTCATTTTTCAGGGCTCGATTTTCGTACCCGGAAAAGTTTCATTTTTTTTGAAATTTCATGTTTTGGGATGTCAAAAAATTATATATTAAGCACTTAGGAACCATTTGTTTTTTTTTTCGGACTCTGATTTTGCTGATTTTTAGACGTCATTTTTCAGGGCTCGATTTCCGTGCCCCGAAAAGTTTTATTTTTTTTGTAATTTCATGTTTTAGGATGTCAAAAAATTATATATTAAGCACTTAGGAGCAATTTGTTTTGTTTTTCGGACTCCGATTTTGCTGATTTTTAGAAGTCATTTTTCAGGGCTCGATTTTCGTGCCCCGAAAAGTTTCATTTTTTTTGAAATTTTAAGTTTTGGTAAGTTAAAAAATAATATATTAAGCACTTAGGAGCTATTTGTTTTGTTTTTCGGACTCTGATTTTGCTGATTTTTAGACGTCATTTTTCAGGAGTCGATTTCCGTGGCCCGAAATGTTTCATTTTTTTTGAAATTTCATGTTTTGGGATGTCAAAAAATAATATATTAAGCACTTAGGAGACATTTGTTTTGTTTTTCGGACCCTTATTTTGCTGATATTTAGACGTCATTTTTAAGGGCTCGATTTTCGTGCCCCGAAAAGTTTCATTTTTTTTGAAATTCTAAGTTTTGGTAAGTTAAAAAATAATATATTAAGCCCTTAGGAGACATTTGTTTTGTTTTTTGGACTCCGATTTTGCTGATTTTTTGACGTCATTTTTCTAGGCTCGATTTTCGTGCCCAGAAATGTTTCATTTTTTTTGAAATTTTAAGTTTTGGTAAGTTAAAAAATAATATATTAAGCACTTAGGAGACATTTGTTTTGTTTTTCGGACTCTGATTTTGCTGATTTTTAGACGTCATTTTTCGGGGTTCTATTTTCGTGCCCCGAAAAGTTTCATTTTTTTGTAAATTTTAAGTTTTGGTAAGTTAAAAAATAGTATATTAAGCACTTAGGAGACATTTGTTTTGTTTTTCGGAGTATGCTTTTGATGATTTTTAGACGTCATTTTTAAGGGCTCGATTTCCGTGCCCCGAAAAGTTTCATTTTTTTTGAAATTTTATGTTTTGGGATATCAAAAAATAATATATTAAGCACTTAGGAGCCATTTGTTTTGTTTTTCGGACTCTGAATTTGCTGATTTTTATACGTCATTTTTCAGGGCTCGATTTCCATGCCCCGAAAAGTTTCATTTTTTTTTGAAATTTCATGTTTTGGGATGTCAAAAAATAATATATTAAGCACTTAGTAGCCATTTGTTTTGTTTTTCGGATTCTGATTTTGCTGATTATTAGACGTCATTTTTCAGGGCTCGATTTTCGTGCCCCAAAAAGTTTCATTTTTTTTGAAATTTTAAGTTTTGATAAGTTAAAAAATAATATATTAAGCACTTAGGAGACATTTGTTTAGTTTTTCGGAGTATGATTTTGATGATTTTTAAACGTCATTTTTCAGGGCTCGATTTTCGTAACCCGAAAAGTTTCATTTTTTTTTGAAATTTCATGTTTTGGGATGTCAAAAAATAATATATTAAGCACTTAGGAGACATTTGTTTTGTTTTTCGGACCCTTATTTTGCTGATCTTTAGACGTCATTTTTAAGGGCTCGATTTTCGTGCCCCGAAAAGTTTCATTTTTTTTGAAATTCTAAGTTTTGGTAAGTTAAAAAATAATATATTAAGCCCTTAGGAGACATTTGTTTTGTTTTTTGGACTCCGATTTTGCTGATTTTTTGACGTCATTTTTCAAGGCTCGATTTTCGTGCCCCGAAATGTTTCATTTTTTTTGAAATTTTAAGTTTTGGTAAGTTAAAAAATAATATATTAAGCACTTAGGAGACATTTGTTTTGTTTTTCGTACTCTGATTTTGCTGATTTTTAGACGTCATTTTTCGGGGTTCGATTTTCGTGCCCCGAAAAGTTTTATTTTTTTTTAAATTTTAAGTTTTGGTAAGTTAAAAAATAGTATATTAAGCACTTAGGAGACATTTGTTTTGTTTTTCCGAGTATGCTTTTGATGATTTTTAGACGTCATTTTTAAGGGCTCGATTTTCGTGCCCCGAAAAGTTTCATTTTTTTTGAAATTTTATGTTTTGGGATATCAAAAAATAATATATTAAGCACTTAGGAGCCATTTGTTTTGTTTTTCGGACTCTGAATTTGCTGATTTTTATACGTCATTTTTCAGGGCTCGATTTCCATGCCCCGAAAAGTTTCATTTTTTTTTTGAAATTTAATGTTTTGGGATGTCAAAAAATAATATATTAAGCACTTAGGAGCCATTTGTTTTGTTTTTCGGATTCTGATTTTGCTGATTATTAGACGTCATTTTTCAGGGCTCGATTTTCGTGCCCCCAAAAAGTTTCATTTTTTTTGAAATTTTAAGTTTTGATAAGTTAAAAAATAATATATTAAGCACTTAGGAGACATTTGTTTAGTTTTTCGGAGTATGATTTTGATGATTTTTAGACGTCATTTTTCAGGGCTCGATTTTCGTACCCCGAAAAGTTTCATTTTTTTTAAAATTTTAAGTTTTGGTAAGTTAAAAAATAGTATATTAAGCACTTAGGAGACATTTGTTTTGTTTTTCGGAGTATGCTTTTGATGATTTTTAGACGTCATTTTTAAGGACTCGATTTCCGTGCCCCTAAAAGTTTCATTTTTTTTGAAATTTTATGTTTTGGGATATCAAAAAATAATATATTAAGCACTTAGGAGCCATTTGTTTTATTTTTCGGACTATGATTTTGCTGATTTTAGACGTCATTTTTAAGGGCTCGATTTCCATGCCCCGAAAAGTTTCATTTTTTTTGAAATTTCATGTTTTGGGATGTCAAAAAATAATATATTAAGCACTTAGGAGCCATTTGTTTTGTTTTTCGGATTCTGATTTTGCTGATTATTAGATGTCATTTTTCAGGGCTCGATTTTCGTTCCCCAAAAAGTTTCATTTTTTTTTAAATTTTAAGTTTTGATAAGTTAAAAAATAATATATTAAGCACTTAGGAGACATTTGTTTTGTTTTTCGGTGTATGATTTTGATGATTTTTAGACGTCATTTTTCAGGGCTCGATTTTCGTACCCCGAAAAGTTTCATTTTTTTTGATATTTCATGTTTTAGGATGTCAAAAAATAATATATTAAGCACTTAGGAGCCATTTGTTTTGTTTTTCGGACTCTGATTTTGCTGATTTTTTGACGTCATTTTTCATGGCTCGATTTTCGTGCCCCGAAATATTTCATTTTTGTTGAAATTTTAAGTTTTGATAAGTTAAAAAATAATATATTAAGCACTTAGGAGACATTTGTTTTTTTTTTTCGGAGTATGATTTTGATGATTTTTAGACGTCATTTTTCAGGGTTCGATTTTCGTACCCCGAAAATTTCATTTTTTTTGAAATTTCATGTTTTGGGATGTCAAAAAATTATATATTAAGCACTTAGGAACCATTTGTTTTTTTTTTCGGACTCTGATTTTGCTGATTTTTAGACGTCATTTTTCAGGGCTCGATTTCCGTGCCCCGAAAAGTTTCATTTTTTTTGAAATTTCATGTTTTGGGATGTCAAAAAATTATATATTAAGCACTTAGGAGCCATTTGTTTTGTTTTTCGGACTCCGATTTTGCTGATTTTTAGAAGTCATTTTTCAGGGCTCGATTTTCGTGCCCCGAAAAGTTTCATTTTTTTTGAAATTTTAAGTTTTGGTAAGTTAAAAAATAATATATTAAGCACTTAGGAGCTATTTGTTTTGTTTTTCGGACTCTGATTTTGCTGATTTTTAGACGTCATTTTTCAGGAGTCGATTTCCGTGTCCCGAAATGTTTCATTTTTTTTGAAATTTCATGTTTTGGGATGTCAAAAAATAATATATTATGCACTTAGGAGACATTTGTTTTGTTTTTCGGACCCTTATTTTGCTGATCTTTAGACGTCATTTTTAAGGGCTCGATTTTCGTGCGCCGAAAAGTTTCATTTTTTTTGAAATTCTAAGTTTTGGTAAGTTAAAAAATAATATATTAAGCCCTTAGGAGACATTTGTTTTGTTTTTTGGACTCCGATTTTGCTGATTTTTTGACGTCATTTTTCAAGACTCGATTTTCGTGCCCAGAAATGTTTCATTTTTTTTGAAATTTTAAGTTTTGGTAAGTTAAAAAATAATATGTTAAGCACTTAGGAGACATTTGTTTTGTTTTTCGGACTCTGATTTTGCTGATTTTTAGACGTCATTTTTCGGGGTTCGATTTTCGTGCCCCGAAAAGTTTCATTTTTTTTTAAATTTTAAGTTTTGTAAGTTAAAAAATAGTATATTAAGCACTTAGGAGACATTTGTTTTGTTTTTCGGAGTATGCTTTTGATGATTTTTAGACGTCATTTTTAAGGGCTCGATTTCCGTGCCCCGAAAAGTTTCATTTTTTTTGAAATTTTATGTTTTGGGATATCAAAATATAATATATTAAGCACTTAGGAGCCATTTGTTTTGTTTTTCGGACTCTGATTTTGCTGATTTTTAGACGTCATTTTTCAGGGCTCGATTTCCATGCCCCAAAAAGTTTAATTTTTTTTTGAAATTTCATGTTTTGGGATGTCAAAAAATAATATATTAAGCACTTAGGAGCCATTTGTTTTGTTTTTCGGAGTATGCTTTTGATGATTTTTAGACTTCATTTTTAAGGGCTCGATTTCCGTGCCCCGAAAAGTTTCATTTTTTTTGAAATTTTATGTTTTGGGTTATCAAAAAATAATATATTAAGCACTTAGGAGCCATTTGTTTTGTTTTTCGGACTCTGATTTTGCTGAATTTTATACGTCATTTTTCAGGGCTCGATTTCCATGCCCCGAAAAGTTTCATTTTTTCTTGAAATTTCATGTTTTGGGATGTCAAAAAATAATATATTAAATACTTAGGAGCCATTTGTTTTGTTTTTCGGATTCTGATTTTGCTGATTATTAGACGTCATTTTTCAGGGCTCGATTTTCGTGCCCCAAAAAGTTTCATTTTTTTTGAAATTTTAAGTTTTGATAAGTTAAAAAATAATATATTAAGCACTTAGGAGACATTTGTTTAGTTTTTCGGAGTATGATTTTGATGATTTTTAGACGTCATTTTTCAGGGCTCGATTTTCGTACCCCAAAAAGTTTAATTTTTTTTGAAATTCATGTTTTAGGATGTCAAAAAATAATATATGAAGCACTTAAGAGCCATTTGTTTTGTTTTTCGGACTCTCATTTTGCTGAGCTTTAGACGTCATTTTTCAGGGCTCGATTTTCGTGACCCGAAAAGTTTCATTTTTTTTGAAATTTTAAGTTTTGGTAAGTTAAAAAATAATATATTAATCACTTATAGACATTTGTTTTGTTTTTCGGACTCTGATTTTGCTGATTTTTGGACGTCATTTTTCAGGGCTCGATTTTCGTGCCCCGAAAAGTTTCATTTTTTTGAAATTTTAAGTTTTGGTAAGTTAAAAAATAATATATTAAGCACTTAGGAGACATTTGTTTTGTTTTTCGGACTCTGATTTTGCTGATTTTTAGACGTCATTTTTCGGGGTTCGATTTTCGTGCCCCGAAAAGTTTCATTTTTTTTAAAATTTTAAGTTTTGGTAAGTTAAAAAATAGTATATTAAGCACTTAGGAGACATTTGTTTTGTTTTTCGGAGTATGCTTTTGATGATTTTTAGACGTCATTTTTAAGGACTCGATTTCCGTGCCCCTAAAAGTTTCATTTTTTTTGAAATTTTATGTTTTGGGATATCAAAAAATAATATATTAAGCACTTAGGAGCCATTTGTTTTATTTTTCGGACTATGATTTTGCTGATTTTAGACGTCATTTTTCAGGGCTCGATTTCCATGCCCCGAAAAGTTTCATTTTTTTTGAAATTTCATGTTTTGGGATGTCAAAAAATAATATATTAAGCACTTAGGAGCCATTTGTTTTGTTTTTCGGATTCTGATTTTGCTAATTATTAGATGTCATTTTTCAGGGCTCGATTTTCGTGCCCCAAAAAGTTTCATTTTTTTTGAAATTTTAAGTTTTGATAAGTTAAAAAATAATATATTAAGCACTTAGAAGACATTTGTTTTGTTTTTCGGTGTATGATTTTGATGATTTTTAGACGTCATTTTTAAGGGCTCGATTTTCGTACCCCGAAAAGTTTCATTTTTTTTGAAATTTCATGTTTTAGGATGTCAAAAAATAATATATTAAGCACTTAGGAGCCATTTGTTTTGTTTTTCGGACCCTGATTTTGCTGATTTTTTGACGTCATTTTTCAGGGCTCGATTTTCGTGCCCCGAAATATTTCATTTTTTTTGAAATTTTAAGTTTTGATAAGTTAAAAAATAATATATTAAGCACTTAGGAGACTTTTGTTTTTTTTTTTCGGAGTATGATTTTGATGATTTTTAGACGTCATTTTTCAGGGCTCGATTTTCGTACCCGGAAAAGTTTCATTTTTTTTGAAATTTCATGTTTTGGGATGTCAAAAAATTATATATTAAGCACTTAGGAACCATTTGTTTTTTTTTTCGGACTCTGATTTTGCTGATTTTTAGACGTCATTTTTCAGGGCTCGATTTCCGTGCCCCGAAAAGTTTTATTTTTTTTGTAATTTCATGTTTTAGGATGTCAAAAAATTATATATTAAGCACTTAGGAGCAATTTGTTTTGTTTTTCGGACTCCGATTTTGCTGATTTTTAGAAGTCATTTTTCAGGGCTCGATTTTCGTGCCCCGAAAAGTTTCATTTTTTTTGAAATTTTAAGTTTTGGTAAGTTAAAAAATAATATATTAAGCACTTAGGAGCTATTTGTTTTGTTTTTCGGACTCTGATTTTGCTGATTTTTAGACGTCATTTTTCAGGAGTCGATTTCCGTGGCCCGAAATGTTTCATTTTTTTTGAAATTTCCTGTTTTGGGATGTCAAAAAATTATATATTAAGCACTTAGGAGCCATTTGTTTTGTTTTTCGGACCCTGATTTTGCTGATTTTTTGACGTCATTTTTCAGGGCTCGATTTTCGTGCCCCGAAATATTTCATTTTTTTTGAAATTTTAAGTTTTGATAAGTTAAAAAATAATATATTAAGCACTTAGGAGACATTTGTTTTTTTTTTTCGGAGTATGATTTTGATGATTTTTAGACGTCATTTTTCAGGGCTCGATTTTCGTACCCGGAAAAGTTTCATTTTTTTTGAAATTTCATGTTTTGGGATGTCAAAAAATTATATATTAAGCACTTAGGAACCATTTGTTTTTTTTTTCGGACTCTGATTTTGCTGATTTTTAGACGTCATTTTTCAGGGCTCGATTTCCGTGCCCCGAAAAGTTTTATTTTTTTTGTAATTTCATGTTTTAGGATGTCAAAAAATTATATATTAAGCACTTAGGAGCAATTTGTTTTGTTTTTCGGACTCCGATTTTGCTGATTTTTAGAAGTCATTTTTCAGGGCTCGATTTTCGTGCCCCGAAAAGTTTCATTTTTTTTGAAATTTTAAGTTTTGGTAAGTTAAAAAATAATATATTAAGCACTTAGGAGCTATTTGTTTTGTTTTTCGGACTCTGATTTTGCTGATTTTTAGACGTCATTTTTCAGGAGTCGATTTCCGTGGCCCGAAATGTTTCATTTTTTTTGAAATTTCATGTTTTGGGATGTCAAAAAATAATATATTAAGCACTTAGGAGACATTTGTTTTGTTTTTCGGACCCTTATTTTGCTGATATTTAGACGTCATTTTTAAGGGCTCGATTTTCGTGCCCCGAAAAGTTTCATTTTTTTTGAAATTCTAAGTTTTGGTAAGTTAAAAAATAATATATTAAGCCCTTAGGAGACATTTGTTTTGTTTTTTGGACTCCGATTTTGCTGATTTTTTGACGTCATTTTTCTAGGCTCGATTTTCGTGCCCAGAAATGTTTCATTTTTTTTGAAATTTTAAGTTTTGGTAAGTTAAAAAATAATATATTAAGCACTTAGGAGACATTTGTTTTGTTTTTCGGACTCTGATTTTGCTGATTTTTAGACGTCATTTTTCGGGGTTCTATTTTCGTGCCCCGAAAAGTTTCATTTTTTTGTAAATTTTAAGTTTTGGTAAGTTAAAAAATAGTATATTAAGCACTTAGGAGACATTTGTTTTGTTTTTCGGAGTATGCTTTTGATGATTTTTAGACGTCATTTTTAAGGGCTCGATTTCCGTGCCCCGAAAAGTTTCATTTTTTTTGAAATTTTATGTTTTGGGATATCAAAAAATAATATATTAAGCACTTAGGAGCCATTTGTTTTGTTTTTCGGACTCTGAATTTGCTGATTTTTATACGTCATTTTTCAGGGCTCGATTTCCATGCCCCGAAAAGTTTCATTTTTTTTTGAAATTTCATGTTTTGGGATGTCAAAAAATAATATATTAAGCACTTAGTAGCCATTTGTTTTGTTTTTCGGATTCTGATTTTGCTGATTATTAGACGTCATTTTTCAGGGCTCGATTTTCGTGCCCCAAAAAGTTTCATTTTTTTTGAAATTTTAAGTTTTGATAAGTTAAAAAATAATATATTAAGCACTTAGGAGACATTTGTTTAGTTTTTCGGAGTATGATTTTGATGATTTTTAAACGTCATTTTTCAGGGCTCGATTTTCGTAACCCGAAAAGTTTCATTTTTTTTTGAAATTTCATGTTTTGGGATGTCAAAAAATAATATATTAAGCACTTAGGAGACATTTGTTTTGTTTTTCGGACCCTTATTTTGCTGATCTTTAGACGTCATTTTTAAGGGCTCGATTTTCGTGCCCCGAAAAGTTTCATTTTTTTTGAAATTCTAAGTTTTGGTAAGTTAAAAAATAATATATTAAGCCCTTAGGAGACATTTGTTTTGTTTTTTGGACTCCGATTTTGCTGATTTTTTGACGTCATTTTTCAAGGCTCGATTTTCGTGCCCCGAAATGTTTCATTTTTTTTGAAATTTTAAGTTTTGGTAAGTTAAAAAATAATATATTAAGCACTTAGGAGACATTTGTTTTGTTTTTCGTACTCTGATTTTGCTGATTTTTAGACGTCATTTTTCGGGGTTCGATTTTCGTGCCCCGAAAAGTTTTATTTTTTTTTAAATTTTAAGTTTTGGTAAGTTAAAAAATAGTATATTAAGCACTTAGGAGACATTTGTTTTGTTTTTCCGAGTATGCTTTTGATGATTTTTAGACGTCATTTTTAAGGGCTCGATTTTCGTGCCCCGAAAAGTTTCATTTTTTTTGAAATTTTATGTTTTGGGATATCAAAAAATAATATATTAAGCACTTAGGAGCCATTTGTTTTGTTTTTCGGACTCTGAATTTGCTGATTTTTATACGTCATTTTTCAGGGCTCGATTTCCATGCCCCGAAAAGTTTCATTTTTTTTTTGAAATTTAATGTTTTGGGATGTCAAAAAATAATATATTAAGCACTTAGGAGCCATTTGTTTTGTTTTTCGGATTCTGATTTTGCTGATTATTAGACGTCATTTTTCAGGGCTCGATTTTCGTGCCCCCAAAAAGTTTCATTTTTTTTGAAATTTTAAGTTTTGATAAGTTAAAAAATAATATATTAAGCACTTAGGAGACATTTGTTTAGTTTTTCGGAGTATGATTTTGATGATTTTTAGACGTCATTTTTCAGGGCTCGATTTTCGTACCCCGAAAAGTTTCATTTTTTTTAAAATTTTAAGTTTTGGTAAGTTAAAAAATAGTATATTAAGCACTTAGGAGACATTTGTTTTGTTTTTCGGAGTATGCTTTTGATGATTTTTAGACGTCATTTTTAAGGACTCGATTTCCGTGCCCCTAAAAGTTTCATTTTTTTTGAAATTTTATGTTTTGGGATATCAAAAAATAATATATTAAGCACTTAGGAGCCATTTGTTTTATTTTTCGGACTATGATTTTGCTGATTTTAGACGTCATTTTTAAGGGCTCGATTTCCATGCCCCGAAAAGTTTCATTTTTTTTGAAATTTCATGTTTTGGGATGTCAAAAAATAATATATTAAGCACTTAGGAGCCATTTGTTTTGTTTTTCGGATTCTGATTTTGCTGATTATTAGATGTCATTTTTCAGGGCTCGATTTTCGTTCCCCAAAAAGTTTCATTTTTTTTTAAATTTTAAGTTTTGATAAGTTAAAAAATAATATATTAAGCACTTAGGAGACATTTGTTTTGTTTTTCGGTGTATGATTTTGATGATTTTTAGACGTCATTTTTCAGGGCTCGATTTTCGTACCCCGAAAAGTTTCATTTTTTTTGATATTTCATGTTTTAGGATGTCAAAAAATAATATATTAAGCACTTAGGAGCCATTTGTTTTGTTTTTCGGACTCTGATTTTGCTGATTTTTTGACGTCATTTTTCAGGGCTCGATTTTCGTGCCCCGAAATATTTCATTTTTGTTGAAATTTTAAGTTTTGATAAGTTAAAAAATAATATATTAAGCACTTAGGAGACATTTGTTTTTTTTTTTCGGAGTATGATTTTGATGATTTTTAGACGTCATTTTTCAGGGTTCGATTTTCGTACCCCGAAAATTTCATTTTTTTTGAAATTTCATGTTTTGGGATGTCAAAAAATTATATATTAAGCACTTAGGAACCATTTGTTTTTTTTTTCGGACTCTGATTTTGCTGATTTTTAGACGTCATTTTTCAGGGCTCGATTTCCGTGCCCCGAAAAGTTTCATTTTTTTTGAAATTTCATGTTTTGGGATGTCAAAAAATTATATATTAAGCACTTAGGAGCCATTTGTTTTGTTTTTCGGACTCCGATTTTGCTGATTTTTAGAAGTCATTTTTCAGGGCTCGATTTTCGTGCCCCGAAAAGTTTCATTTTTTTTGAAATTTTAAGTTTTGGTAAGTTAAAAAATAATATATTAAGCACTTAGGAGCTATTTGTTTTGTTTTTCGGACTCTGATTTTGCTGATTTTTAGACGTCATTTTTCAGGAGTCGATTTCCGTGTCCCGAAATGTTTCATTTTTTTTGAAATTTCATGTTTTGGGATGTCAAAAAATAATATATTATGCACTTAGGAGACATTTGTTTTGTTTTTCGGACCCTTATTTTGCTGATCTTTAGACGTCATTTTTAAGGGCTCGATTTTCGTGCGCCGAAAAGTTTCATTTTTTTTGAAATTCTAAGTTTTGGTAAGTTAAAAAATAATATATTAAGCCCTTAGGAGACATTTGTTTTGTTTTTTGGACTCCGATTTTGCTGATTTTTTGACGTCATTTTTCAAGACTCGATTTTCGTGCCCAGAAATGTTTCATTTTTTTTGAAATTTTAAGTTTTGGTAAGTTAAAAAATAATATGTTAAGCACTTAGGAGACATTTGTTTTGTTTTTCGGACTCTGATTTTGCTGATTTTTAGACGTCATTTTTCGGGGTTCGATTTTCGTGCCCCGAAAAGTTTCATTTTTTTTTAAATTTTAAGTTTTGTAAGTTAAAAAATAGTATATTAAGCACTTAGGAGACATTTGTTTTGTTTTTCGGAGTATGCTTTTGATGATTTTTAGACGTCATTTTTAAGGGCTCGATTTCCGTGCCCCGAAAAGTTTCATTTTTTTTGAAATTTTATGTTTTGGGATATCAAAATATAATATATTAAGCACTTAGGAGCCATTTGTTTTGTTTTTCGGACTCTGATTTTGCTGATTTTTAGACGTCATTTTTCAGGGCTCGATTTCCATGCCCCAAAAAGTTTAATTTTTTTTGAAATTTCATGTTTTGGGATGTCAAAAAATAATATATTAAGCACTTAGGAGCCATTTGTTTTGTTTTTCGGAGTATGCTTTTGATGATTTTTAGACTTCATTTTTAAGGGCTCGATTTCCGTGCCCCGAAAAGTTTCATTTTTTTTGAAATTTTATGTTTTGGGTTATCAAAAAATAATATATTAAGCACTTAGGAGCCATTTGTTTTGTTTTTCGGACTCTGATTTTGCTGAATTTTATACGTCATTTTTCAGGGCTCGATTTCCATGCCCCGAAAAGTTTCATTTTTTCTTGAAATTTCATGTTTTGGGATGTCAAAAAATAATATATTAAATACTTAGGAGCCATTTGTTTTGTTTTTCGGATTCTGATTTTGCTGATTATTAGACGTCATTTTTCAGGGCTCGATTTTCGTGCCCCAAAAAGTTTCATTTTTTTTGAAATTTTAAGTTTTGATAAGTTAAAAAATAATATATTAAGCACTTAGGAGACATTTGTTTAGTTTTTCGGAGTATGATTTTGATGATTTTTAGACGTCATTTTTCAGGGCTCGATTTTCGTACCCCAAAAAGTTTAATTTTTTTTGAAATTCATGTTTTAGGATGTCAAAAAATAATATATGAAGCACTTAAGAGCCATTTGTTTTGTTTTTCGGACTCTCATTTTGCTGAGTTTTAGACGTCATTTTTCAGGGCTCGATTTTCGTGACCCGAAAAGTTTCATTTTTTTTGAAATTTTATGTTTTGATAAGTTAAAAAATAATAAATTAAGCACTTAGGAGACATTTGTTTTGTTTTTCGGACTCTGATTTTGCTGATTTTTTGACGTCATTTTTCAGGGCTCGATTTTCGTGCCCCGAAAAGTTTCATTTTTTTTGAAATTTTAAGTTTTGGTAAGTTAAAAAATAATATATTAATCACTTATAGACATTTGTTTTGTTTTTCGGACACTGATTTTGCTGATTTTTGGACGTCATTTTTCAGGGCTCAATTTTCGTGCCCCGAAAAGTTTCATTTTTTTGAAATTTTAAGTTTTGGTAAGTTAAAAAATAATATATTAAGCACTTAGGAGACATTTGTTTTGTTTTTCGGACTCTGATTTTGCTGATTTTTTGACGTCATTTTTCGGGTTCGATTTTCGTGCCCCGAAAAGTTTCATTTTTTTTAAAATTTTAAGTTTTGGTAAGTTAAAAAATAGTATATTAAGCACTTAGGAGACATTTGTTTTGTGTTTCGGAGTATGCTTTTGATGATTTTTAGACGTCATTTTTAAGGGCTCGATTTCCGTGCCCCGAAAAGTTTCATTTTTTTTGAAATTTTATGTTTTGGGATATCAAAAAATAATATATTAAGCACTTAGGAGCCATTTGTTTTGTTTTTCGGACTCTGATTTTGCTGATTTTTATACGTCATTTTTCAGGGCTCGATTTCCATGCCCCGAAAAGTTTCATTTTTTTTTGAAATTTCATGTTTTGGGATGTCAAAAAATAATATATTAAGCACTTAGGAGCCATTTGTTTTGTTTTTCGGATTCTGATTTTGCTGATTATTAGACGTCATTTTTCAAAAGTTTCATTTTTTTTGAAATTTTAAGTTTTGATAAGTTAAAAAATAATATATTAAGCACTTAGGAGACATTTGTTTAGTTTTTCGGAGTATGATTTTGATGATTTTTAGACGTCATTTTTCAGGGCTCGATTTTCGTACCCAAAAAAGTTTTATTTTTTTTGAAATTCATGTTTTAGGATGTCAAAAAATAATATATTAAGCACTTAGGAGCCATTTGTTTTGTTTTTCGGACTCTGATTTTGCTGAGTTTTAGACGTTATTTTTCAGGGCTCGATTTTCGTGACCCGAAAAGTTTCATTTTTTTTGAAATTTTATGTTTTGGTAAGTTAAAAAATAATATATTAAGCACTTAGGAGACATTTGTTTTGTTTTTCGGACTCTGATTTTGCTGATTTTTTGACGTCATTTTTCAGGTCTCGATTTTCGTGCCCCGAAAAGTTTCATTTTTTTTGAAATTTTAAGTTTTGGTAAGTTAAAAAATAATATATTAATCACTTATAGACATTTGTTTTGTTTTTCGGACTCTGATTTTGCTGATTTTTGGACGTCATTTTTCAGGGCTCGATTTTCGTGCCCCGAAAAGTTTCATTTTTTTGAAATTTTAAGTTTTGGTAAGTTAAAAAATAATATATTAAGCACTTAGGAGACATTTGTTTTGTTTTTCGGACTCTGATTTTGCTGATTTTTAGACGTCATTTTTCGGGGTTCGATTTTCGTGCCCCGAAAAGTTTCATTTTTTTTAAAATTTTAAGTTTTGGTAAGTTAAAAAATAGTATATTAAGCACTTAGGAGACATTTGTTTTGTTTTTCGGAGTATGCTTTTGATGATTTTTAGACGTCATTTTTAAGGACTCGATTTCCGTGCCCCTAAAAGTTTCATTTTTTTTGAAATTTTATGTTTTGGGATATCAAAAAATAATATATTAAGCACTTAGGAGCCATTTGTTTTATTTTTCGGACTATGATTTTGCTGATTTTAGACGTCATTTTTCAGGGCACGATTTCCATGCCCCGAAAAGTTTCATTTTTTTTGAAATTTCATGTTTTGGGATGTCAAAAAATAATATATTAAGCACTCAGGAGCCATTTGTTTTGTTTTTCGGATTCTGATTTTGCTGATTATTAGATGTCATTTTTCAGGGCTCGATTTTCGTGCCCCAAAAAGTTTCATTTTTTTTGAAATTTTAAGTTTTGATAAGTTAAAAAATAATATATTAAGCACTTAGGAGACATTTGTTTTGTTTTTCGGTGTATGATTTTGATGATTTTTAGACGTCATTTTTCAGGGCTCGATTTTCGTACCTCGAAAAGTTTCATTTTTTTTGAAATTTCATGTTTTAGGATGTCAAAAAATAATATATTAAGCACTTAGGAGCCATTTGTTTTGTTTTTCGGACTCTGATTTTGCTGATTTTTTGACGTCATTTTTCAGGGCTCGATTTTCGTGCCCCGAAATATTTCATTTTTTTTGAAATTTTAAGTTTTGAATATATTAAGCACTTAGGAGACATTTGTTTTTTTTTTCGGAGTATGATTTTGATGATTTTTAGACGTCATTTTTCAGGGCTCGATTTTCGTACCCCGAAAAGTTTCATTTTTTTTGAAATTTCATGTTTTGGGATGTCAAAAAATTATATATTAAGCACTTAGGAACCATTTGTTTTTTTTTTCGGACTCTGATTTTGCTGATTTTTAGACGTCATTTTTCAGGGCTCGATTTCCGTGCCCCGAAAAGTTTCATTTTTTTTGAAATTTCATGTTTTGGGATGTCAAAAAATTATATATTAAGCACTTAGGAGCCATTTGTTTTGTTTTTCGGACTCCGATTTTGCTGATTTTTAGAAGTCATTTTTCAGGTCTCGATTTTCGTGCCCCGAAAAGTTTCATTTTTTTTGAAATTTTAAGTTTTGGTAAGTTAAAAAATAATATATTAAGCACTTAGGAGCTATTTGTTTTGTTTTTCGGACTCTGATTTTGCTGATTTTTAGACGTCATTTTTCAGGAGTCGATTTCCGTGTCCCGAAATGTTTCATTTTTTTTGAAATTTCATGTTTTGGGATGTCAAAAAATAATATATTAAGCACTTAGGAGACATTTGTTTTGTTTTTCGGACCCTTATTTTGCTGATCTTTAGACGTCATTTTTAAGGGCTCGATTTTCGTGCCCCGAAAAGTTTCATTTTTTTTGAAATTCTAAGTTTTTGTAAGTTAAAAAATAATATATTAAGCCCTTAGGAGACATTTGTTTTGTTTTGTGGACTCCGATTTTGTTGATTTTTTGACGTCATTTTTCAAGGCTCGATTTTCGTGCCCAGAAATGTTTCATTTTTTTTGAAATTTTAAGTTTTGGTAAGTTAAAAAATAATATGTTAAGCACTTAGGAGACATTTGTTTTGATTTTCGGACTCTGGTTTTGCTGATTTTTAGACGTCATTTTTCGGGGTTCGATTTTCGTGCCCCGAAAAGTTTCATTTTTTTTTAAATTTTAAGTTTTGGTAAGTTAAAAAATAGTATATTAAGCACTTAGGAGACATTTGTTTTGTTTTTCGGAGTATGCTTTTGATGATTTTTAGACGTCATTTTTAAGGGCTCGATTTCCGTGCCCCGAAAAGTTTCATTTTTTTTGAAATTTTATGTTTTGGGATATCAAAATATAATATATTAAGCACTTAGGAGCCATTTGTTTTGTTTTTCGGACTCTGATTTTGCTGATTTTTAGACGTCATTTTTCAGGGCTCGATTTCCATGCCCCAAAAAGTTTAATTTTTTTTGAAATTTCATGTTTTGGGATGTCAAAAAATAATATATGAAGCACTTAGGAGCCATTTGTTTTGTTTTTCGGAGTATGCTTTTGATGATTTTTAGACGTCATTTTTAAGGGCTCGATTTCCGTGCCCCGAAAAGTTTCATTTTTTTTGAAATTTTATGTTTTGGGATATCAAAAAATAATATATTAAGCACTTAGGAGCCATTTGTTTTGTTTTTCGGACTCTGATTTTGCTGATTTTTATACGTCATTTTTCAGGGCTCGATTTCCATGCCCCGAAAAGTTTCATTTTTTTTTTTAAATTTCATGTTTTGGGATGTCAAAAAATAATATATTAAGCACTTAGGAGCCATTTGTTTTGTTTTTCGGATTCTGATTTTGCTGATTATTAGACGTCATTTTTCAAAAGTTTCATTTTTTTTGAAATTTTAAGTTTTGATAAGTTAAAAAATAATATATTAAGCACTTAGGAGACATTTGTTTAGTTTTTCGGAGTATGATTTTGATGATTTTTAGACGTCATTTTTCAGGGCTCGATTTTCGTACCCAAAAAAGTTTCATTTTTTTTGAAATTCATGTTTTAGGATGTCAAAAAATAATATATTAAGCACTTAGGAGCCATTTGTTTTGTTTTTCGGACTCTGATTTTGCTGAGTTTTAGACGTCATTTTTCAGGGATCGATTTTCGTGACCCGAAAAGTTTCATTTTTTTTGAAATTTTATGTTTTGGTAAGTTAAAAAATAATATATTAAGCACTTAGGAGACATTTGTTTTGTTTTTCGGACTCTGATTTTGCTGATTTTTTGACGTCATTTTTCAGGGCTCGATTTTCGTGCCCCGAAAAGTTTCATTTTTTTTGAAATTTTAAGTTTTGGTAAGTTAAAAAATAATATATTAATCACTTATAGACATTTGTTTTGTTTTTCGGACTCTGATTTTGCTGATTTTTGAACGTCATTTTTCAAGGCTCGATTTTCGTGCCCCGAAAAGTTTCATTTTTTTGAAATTTTAAGTTTTGGTAAGTTAAAAAATAATATATTAAGCACTTAGGAGACATTTGTTTTGTTTTTCGGACTCTGATTTTGCTGATTTTTAGACGTCATTTTTCGGGGTTCGATTTTCGTGCCCCGAAAAGTTTCATTTTTTTTAAAATTTTAAGTTTTGGTAAGTTAAAAAATAGTATATTAAGCACTTAGGAGACATTTGTTTTGTTTTTCGGAGTATGCTTTTGATGATTTTTAGACGTCATTTTTAAGGACTCGATTTCCGTGCCCCTAAAAGTTTCATTTTTTTTGAAATTTTATGTTTTGGGATATCAAAAAATAATATATTAAGCACTTAGGAGCCATTTGTTTTATTTTTCGGACTATGATTTTGCTGATTTTAGACGTCATTTTTCAGGGCTCGATTTCCATGCCCCCGAAAAGTTTCATTTTTTTTGAAATTTCATGTTTTGGGATGTCAAAAAATAATATATTAAGCACTTAGGAGCCATTTGTTTTGTTTTTCGGATTCTGATTTTGCTGATTATTAGATGTCATTTTTCAGGGCTCGATTTTCGTGCCCCAAAAAGTTTCTTTTTTTTTGAAATTTTAAGTTTTGATAAGTTAAAAAATAATATATTAAGCACTTAGGAGACATTTGTTTTGTTTTTCGGTGTATGATTTTGATGATTTTTAGACGTCATTTTTCAGATTTCGATTTTCGTACCCCGAAAAGTTTCATTTTTTTTGAAATTTCATGTTTTAGGATGTCAAAAAATAATATATTAAGCACTTAGGAGCCATTTGTTTTGTTTTTCGGACTCTGATTTTGCTGATTTTTTGACGTCATTTTTCAGGGCTCGATTTTCGTGCCCCGAAATATTTCATTTTTTTTGAAATTTTAAGTTTTGATAAGTTAAAAAATAATATATTAAGCACTTAGGAGACATTTGTTTTTTTTTTCGGACTCTGATTTTGCTGATTTTTTTGACGTCATTTTTCAGGGCTCGATTTTCGTGCCCCGAAAAGTTTCATTTTTTTTGAAATTTTAAGTTTTGGTAAGTTAAAAAATAATATATTAATCACTTAGAGACATTTGTTTTGTTTTTCGGACTCTGATTTTGCTGATTTTTGGACGTCATTTTTCAGGGCTCGATTTCCATGCCCCGAAAAGTTTCATTTTTTTTTGAAATTTCATGTTTTGGGATGTCAAAAAATAATATATTAAGCACTTAGGAGCCATTTGTTTTGTTTTTCGGATTCTGATTTTGCTGATTATTAGACGTCATTTTTCAAAAGTTTCATTTTTTTTGAAATTTTAAGTTTTGATAAGTTAAAAAATAATATATTAAGCACTTAGGAGACATTTGTTTAGTTTTTCGGAGTATGATTTTGATGATTTTTAGACGTCATTTTTCAGGGCTCGATTTTC